>OX422223.1:433197586-434425278 GCA_949130495.1 Sambucus nigra | reverse complement strand
ATTAATTTATAAAAAGGGGTAACACTTTTCCAAAATATATCCAGAATACCGCCTATATATAATTGATTTTACCCGGATAATTCGTGCACCGAATCCCTGACACTAGCCTATAAATCCCGAGTCATTCTTTTCGACTCTAAATTTAATTAAATTGCACATTAATTAATTTTATTAACATGGGTGACACTCTCCCAAAATACCCGGACACATTATTCCTTGGCCCATAATCCATCCTTTAGAATTTATAATCTCCAAATTCTATGAAGTAGATTTAATCCCTCTATCTACGTAATTAATCATAACATTAAGTCATAATTATAATTAATCTGAAAGCTAGCCACTGCAACAACCAAAAATTCCCAAAACCTTATTCCTCCAGCCCAAATAGAAAACCAACCAAACTTGGGCCAAATTTTTCGGCGTCGCTCGAATAATCGCCATGTCGTTCGAACGACACGTGGCGTCACTCGAGCGACTGTCAGGTCCTTCGAACGACCTCCCTATTTTCTATTTCCTCTTTCCTTATTCTTCCTCCGTCCAATTTATACGTTCTGAAATTCATCTCAACTCATAATTTATTCAGAACCATAAACCCAAAACATTTCTTTATTTTAATTCCCTTTGTTATTTAAATCCATGGACACTGATTTTGCAATAATTACTCTAAACGATTTCAACAGCTATCATTCATTATTTAAACCTTAAACAGTATATGATAAATCCATAAATATTTGATGGGTTAAATCTCTCAGATACTAAAAATCACGTAGGAAAAAATCTACAATCAAAACCCAAATTTATATAAACCCAACCCAAAGTCACACCGACTATGATATGAATTGATTATCATAAATTTGTATTAAAGCAATTCAACCACTTGCCTTATAGTTCGTAGAGTCTTAATCCTTCGGTGTAGATGTTGATTCCACACAGCACACCCTCAAATTCCTTTGATTCCACAGTCTCTAATGATTTCTCCCTCTTTTCTTCTCTCTAGGGCTAGGATTCCTTGTTTAGAATTGTTCCTGTCAAAGCCCCTCTAAAATGGGTTTTATAATATCTTTATTTTAGAGTTGTGTTCACCCACAACTCTTAATTATTGATCTCTGAAAGACAATCCCGTTTTTATGCCTATGGGCTAATTTAAAATGGCCCAAATACCCCCGTGTGGGTTCGGTCATGCTTAAAAATGGCCTGAGACCCATTTACTACCTCGGGTACCCTTTTTTGACTATCTCGGCCTATTCGGAATCAACCGTGCACTCAAAATTGTTATCCGAATTAATTTACTAAAAATTAGTATCTCGACCCTTAATTTGTCAACACCCAACTCCCGATTGAGATATATAAAATCCGGTCATTTAACTCGCTACGGTGTACAATAATTATTACTATTCACGTAGTAATTATATTACCTTAAATATTAACCATTCTCTCTCGATTAATATTTAAAAATTTACACAACAATTAATTCAATTTAATTACGACACACTTCTAAATTAAATTATTCCGAATTAATTAAATATAAAGATACTAAAAAATACGGGGTGTTACAGTTAGTGTATGCATTTCAAATATGTAAATAAGAGAATTTTTCAATTGGTACACAAGATAATATATTTATTAAAATTTATAAGGGGGTTGTGGGTGGTAATTTTTTGAGTCACAACGTTATAAACATTGAAAAAATTATATTTTATTATTTTTTTCTCTATGTTATTTTTCTTTTGTAACGAAGGAAGTGGTGCGAGAGTAAAGCAATTATATAGTGCACATTTTTTTTGTCATTGGGAATGAAAAGTCATGAAATAAAAAAAGATTGACAAACTTTTATTTAGGTGTCACGAATATTGGAAGTTGTCATGGTTTCAATATTCAATGACGTTGACGGTGCCCTTTAGCAGTCAAATAACTTGCACTTGCTGGTAGGTGATGTGTCATTTCAGACTTTCAAATTTTGAAATTTCAATATTGAAGCCTAAAGGTGTCGATTAGAAAGTAAGGTTTATTTAAATACTTGCATTTGATGCTCTCTCTTTCACAACATTTTTGTAATTGAGAGAACTGTGAAGTCACTGTCTTTATTTTCAATTAGTCCTACATTGGATACTTAAATTGTATTGTAGTGAATTGAATTGTATACATACACAAAAAATGGGATGAGAAGAAGGACTCTTTAACCTCATTTCATATTTTTTTCGCTATAATTGAACTACTTCAGGTTTAATGATTATTTTATTTCATTGTTTCTTGATAAGGTACATATTCTAATACAACTTCGGTGTTTATCAAATTTTTATACTAGGACGTCTATCCATATCTCCTACGATTCGCATGCTTTCTTTTAAACAGATATTTAACTCCAAACACACTCTTATATAATTCAATTAATGGTTTGTATAGTGTCATTCTCGCATTTTCTCTTCAGAAGCCCGAGCATAGTGACAAAATTTTATTGTTTGAGAGGGTCATGTTTATTGTGTGAAACGTCATGCGTATTTATACTTTTTCATATTTACAAGAAGGTAATGGATGGAGTCATAAAGTTGAAGGATATTTGAGCCTTGCAATTCAAACTATGTTTGTTCTAAAATCACATAGTCGGCTATTTCAGGTAGCATTCTGGGATCATTTAAGTTCCCAAAATTAGGCCTTATGGGGGAATACCGGATTAAGGAGTTAAGTTATGACCTAAGTGTAACAACCCATAACTTTGGAACAGAGAAATTAAATTTTTAGGAGAAATAAAATTTATTGAAATTGGAGAATTTTAAAATTTGGCAACAGAGGTCAAAATTTGAGGACGTTATAAAGTAGTTCGGATGACGATTTTGAGTGTGAAGTTGATTATGGATGGGTTGAGATAGTCAAAATGACTGTCCTTGGGTTTTATTTCGGTTCCGAAATGATTTTAGTTCGTTTGACTCGAATTGGAGTAAACGAGTCATTTAAAGAGTGTATTATAACTTAAAGTTGGGTATTTTGGTTTTAGGCTTGTAAAGCCCTTGGGAAAATGAAAATCCCATTCTTGAGATTAAGAAAGAGAGGGAGCGAAACCCTAGAGAGACAGATAAGAGGAAAGGAAGAGAGAGAGGAGAAAGCTTGGTGACTCCGGCCCATACGCGATCCCGAGGATGGTTCAAACTCTACAAATTTAAGGGAAGTGTTTAATCTTGCTAAATAATTCATTTGTGTATTTTATTTCATAATTTGGGGGCAAAATAGTTTGATTTAGGGTTATATGTCAAAACCTAGATTTTATAGGTTAAATCTCATAAATTGATGTTTTAATTGGATTTGGGGTTGTATAATGAATGGGGTTGATTTCTATATGAGTTTTGATGTTGTAAACCTAATTGGGTAGAAGATTAATGGTTGGAAGTGGATAAATTTGGGGATTTGGAGAGTTAGGGTTCATTTTATATGGGGAAACTACTGACCATCTGGTATGGCAGGTCGACCGCGCCCAGGGAACCGATCGACCGTGCCTCAAAGGAAAAGCCTACTGCTTTCTTCGTAAGATAAATTTTGGACCCGCAGTCGACCGGGGGTCAGGAACCGGTCCTCTGTTTTTACCCTTAGAATTGGATTTTCTTTTACCCCTTCCCCTTTGGGTTTAAAACTTGGTGACCTTCTTAGTGAGGGTTTTATATAGGGTTATGTGATTATATTAAGGGATTCCTTATAGGGTATGATGGATAGAGTCATATCGAACCATTTTGGAGTATTCTTGGGAGTTTCTCACATGCTATGATCGAGGGAGCATACCATAGTAGTTTAGGGAAGATGAAGATGTATTGGAATTGTTGTATCGAGCTAGTGGTAAACCTCATTAGGGATGGGAGTTATATTTAGAGGTCAGAAGTGAGCCGGGAGATGACGTAAGGGTTGAGACTCTGTGAGAGAGTGGTGAGGATATAGCGTGAGATTGTAGGCCGATATTGATGCCGAGTCCTTATAGCGATAGGATTCTAATTAAGTTACGGAAGGGGACCAATGAGAGAAAGAGGTCACGTATCCTTAGGGATGATAGACTTAAGGAATAAAAAGTAAGTGTGGTTATGTTAAGGGGTCATTATGAGACACTAAACCATAACCTAAAGTGAGGGTAATTTAACTTGTTGCCAACATATCGTTGGGAGTATATTTATCGTCGGATTAGTCTACACATATTCGTGAGTGATTAACTATGGGTATCCCAATATATGATGGGATCATATAATAAATTTAGTTTTAAGCTTGAGGCTTAACAATTATTGGTTGGGTGAGCAACGATGGAAATTCCAATGCATGAGGGGATTATGGAAATGAATTTAGGATTAAGCTTGAGATTTGCAGACTATTAGTCATGTGTATATTTATAGTCGGGAATTAGTGTTAGATATATCGATATGAAATCGGATATAGATGAGATGTATAGTGATTGTTACATACATTAAATTTTGAGTGAGTAACCATAATGTGGTATATATGTGAGAGAAATATTCATATCGTAGGGAAATGGATGCATATGTGTCAAGTGAGGCACTACATAAGGGAGAATTCCTTGAGTAAGTAAGTGTAGTAACAAGGGAATGTATTACGAGAGTTGTATATATATTTCGCCAGAGTATGTTACTTCGTGAAAATAGATGGGAGATTAAGATATGTATATATATATATATATATATTGAATTGGTTATATAAATATAGCTCAAATGTATAATTCTTGTGTGATGATTTATACATATGATGTGATTGCTTGTATATATATACGGTGTGAATGTTATATATACATATTATGTGTGCATACCCTACACATGCTATCATGGGAGGTTGCACGATGTGGGTGAGGCCCCTGGCTTGAGGAGCAGGGTGCGTATAATCCCCAGGTCATAGTCGTCCCTTATTATTATTTCTGTGATTATATTTTGGGGGTGAGAATTCTTGGGTATGAGTCGTTCTCACTTTCCGATTTAGAGCTATGATCGATTGCCATTCGTTATGTTTGATTTTGTTACCATGGCAATGTAATAATAGTCCGGTGGATGGTAACCTTGGGAGAAAGTGAGAAATTCCTGGAAGATGATAGCATGGTGCATTCTATTGTATCGTATAACAGTTTATGTTATGTGTATGGCAGAGTATACATTATGTGTGGTATGTATACATGGTTATAGGAATGATTGATTACTTATATACATATAGTGAGAGTATGTATATATATATCCTATAAGTTGAAGTGGTATGAATTTTCTTGTATGTACATCTTGGGTGATTTCGGTGTACTAGTTTACCCAGGCCGAAAGATCGTACTGAGAGACAATTGTGGATATATCGACCTCAAGGAGATAGATATAGATTCTATTTACATTCCTATATTTTAGTTGTCATAGTAGTAGTATTTATGTAGAAGGCATAATGGATCCCTACGATCAACGTTGTCAAGGAGTAGTGTATCGGGGGGGTTCCTTATTTGGATTTCGCTTTACGAGATGCCCCACGCACGAAACGTAGTGCAATGTTGAGAGTGGAGAGAAGTTTTTTCCTTATTGCTTAATTGTATGTTAATTGGAGAATAAACTCTTATATGGAAACTTAATGTAGATGTGTGTCGTGCTAAGACTTAAAAGTGGTTTAAGTTAAGAATTGGAACCTAAGCCTGGTAAGGCCTATATATGTGTATATATTGAGGGATTAAAATGGTAAGGATTTATGGGTTATGATAGGATAGCAGAGCAAGCGGGATTCAGCTGTGCATACTGATAAGTAGTTTACCCTTATAGGGTGTCGGGTATCTTAAAAAGGTTTGGAAAAATGAATAGGCGCACGCAGTAGATGAGAGGTGAGTTGGGGTTTTATGAGAGTATGACTCCACTTTAATTATGAAATAGTGTATTTATATTTATTATGCACGGTTAACATACTTGCTAAACATTTTTACACATCGGGCTCTGACCCATTTATATTTCTCTTTTGCTATATATATATTGGACTACAGGTGTCCTACTACATGGATATCGAATGCTCTTCTATCCAGAGTCTTGGGAGCCATGGCATTTACGGACTGTTACGGGATTTAGATTGTAGTCGCTTCTATTCCCTTGTAAATCTAGATAGGATTCATGTTGTATATCATGTACATACTCTAGAGCTATTTGTAGTCTTTTATAATTCTTTGCCTTTGATTATTGTACTGTCTGTGACCCGATAGCTTATTCGGGTATATTTCCTTTTGTGTAAACAGCTTATTTTAATTCCAGCATTTTCTTTTATCTTGGTACTTGTGTGCATTCTACCTTTTCTAGTAGTTTTATATTATTGGTTTGTTATTCATTGTATGTTTATTTAAATTTTGGCATCCGCTTTTATAGTTACGGGTAGTTAGCCTTATTTATTTTAGTTTCATCAGTAGATGCTGAGAATGATCCATCTGAGATTTCTGATTTAATGTAGTATAGGGCTGGCCACCAATTATTATTTTAAAAGGGTTGTCACAGATGGTATCAGAGCATCATGTTCTAATGTCTTTAGGATTTGTGTGCGTGATCTGTGTTCTTCCATTAGCGTTCTTGAGATAGAGCCCTACTATTAGGATTGTTGTGTTCACTACATATATTTCCTTTTGTGAGGTGTACTCACTTAAACGACGTTCTGATACAGTTGCTCTAGTCCCAGACGTCGCCAAGAATAAATTATCCATGAAGGGGAAAGCTGAGAGAGGCAATACCCATAACAAATCTTAGGTACGTTTTGACTGGAAGTATTTTCTTTCTTTGACACAGGTGGAGATGAGGTAAAGATTTATAGAGGTGACTCTAGGTTATCTGATGGAGGTCGAGTAAGAAGGAAATTCTGAGGAGAAGTGAATAATAAAGTCCTTGGGGAATTTTAGATTGATGAACGCGTCAGCATTTGTTAGGAAATCAAGTGTTGTTGACTTTTACCGACGAGAGGTAGGTGATGGAACCCCATTTTCAGGTGTATTATCTTCCTTTAAGAGGGAGTAAGAAATTTGGAGACTTGGGTTCATTAAGTAGGACTGAAGGAGTTGATACCAGCAGAGCAAGATCATCGCCATGATGGGGTATTAGGCAGGATTGTCGGAGAGTCGCAATAGCACCTTGTCCTTCAAGATGGTTAGGAAGGAAATTCATAAAGATGTTTCTTTTATGGAGAAATAGGCCTTAGGAAGAAGGACTTGTCCTAGAAGAAGTAGAGGACTGTGAACAGGGATTCATAGATAAAGTGAAACAGTTGGTATATGGAAGTGGAATTTAGAACACCTTTCTCTGGGCTTAGGTCAAGCTTATGCGGTATTGGGGTATTGCATGTGAGGCATTATGAGTGGTTAGCCGCTATAACTATAGGGTGTTTAGAATTTCCTTGGAGGAGAGTGAGCAAGTGTGGCCTTTGTGTGGCATCCTTTGGGATAATGGATTGCTTCGCGATGAGCTAGTAGAGAGTTGTGCTATTATTTTTCGGAAGTGAAGACCGTTGAGGCTTGTTGAGTAGTGGCTTAGGCTAGGTGCAGGTTTTGGTAGTGTTCCAGTTATGGAAGGACATACCTTGTGACAAGGCTTGGAGGTTAGCTGGTTTAGTGTTGAGCGAGGAATTTAGCTCTGGGTTGTGCTAGTCTTGAGAATTAGGTGTTGGTCATAGTAGTGTTGTACTTGTTGGGGCCTTATGTCTTGAACATAAGGTGTTTGTTTGGTGTGTTGAAAGGCACAGAATTACTTTATATCGTGTTGCTATATGGGACAATGGGCAATATCTATGATTCAAAAATATTTTATAAACCTAAATCTTGGTTCAACTGATCTCAATCCCCGACATAGCTACACAATAGTGTATTGGGAGGGTTACTTGTTTGTATTTCACTTGCGAGACCTCCCTTGCATGAATGTAGCGAACGTCAGGAATTGAGAAGAGTTCAACCATTGGAAATTTTAAAACTTTTTGTAATAACCCTTACTTTTGAGTAACTAAATTTATACTAAATTACCATGTGAGGTAATTATATAAGATATTGAATGATGGAGTAAATATTATTTAAGTGCATTAAAAGATGATATTTAATAGATTCTTGCATATTTACTGTAGTGTGAATGTAAATAGCAACATGTTAGATTTTATACAGTCGCGTGCTTAAAACGACAATTATTGGTTAAAATGAAGTTGGAACAAAAAAATGATTTATATTATTCCGGATGCCAGTTTAAAGGGCGTGGTTAGTCCTGAATTAGTCGAGATAGTCAAAATAAAAGCCATATTGTATTTTTGGGTCCCGGACACTTTTAAACAGGTTATGACTTAATTATGTAGTTACGAGTCATTTTAATGGTGTATTAACAATTAAAGTAGGAAAACTAATGTTAAGTAACACTTAAGTCTTCCAACTCTCTTATTTCCCAAATATATGTGTGAAAACCTAGAGAAATAAGGAGAGAAGAAAAGAAATTGTGGAAAAAGAAGAGAAAGAAGAAGGATTGAAGAAATTGGGTTTCATCTTGCCTCTACCGAAAGAAAATCCGAGAATACAATCTTAAGGAAAGTTTCAAACTTGCTAGTATATGATTTAATGTGACTAAATTGTTATGATAGTTGGGTAATTTGAGATTTGGAACAAATAGTTGGTTTTGGTAAATTTTGAGGTTTAACCCTTTGATCTTAAAGTTGTGTGATGTAAGTTGGTCGTAGGGGTTTAATAGGGTGTAAATTTATTGTGGTTTTGATGTTGAGTGAGGAGAATGAAGGAAGGGTAAGAATATGGGGTTAGGGTTTTTGGACTTGTTGTTTTACAAGAGCTTAGAACCGTGGGCCTGGTAAGCACGGGAGACCACTGTCCAAGGACCGGTCAACTGGTCCTTAACGGAAAAGCCCAATGCTTTTCTTGAAAGGAAAAATTTTGAGACGCGGTCGATCACGGTCCCATGGTCGGTGAACTGGTCACTCTGAAATGAGCTTACTGCATTTCTTTGTAGGAAAAATCGCTTAGGCGCGGTCGATCGGGGGTCAGGGCCGATCGACTGGTCCCATGTTTTCTCCTGAAATCCCTAGTTTTCTTTAGCTCCTTTCTTTTAAGATAGGGACTTAGGAACCTTCTTGAATGAAGTAAAATGAGAGCATTATAATCGATATTTAAGTAAATTAAGGACCTAGGATAGAAATTAGAGTTAGAGCTAGTTCAGGAATTAATTTCGTTAGTTAATTAGCGGGAAATAAATGACTATTTTCTTATAATGAACTAGTCTATGTCTAGGGGGTATTGTAGGGGGTAAATGTGGACTTCAGAGATTGTATGTAAGAGATATCAAACATGATGATTAATAGGGTTATTACAAGTTCAGGGAGACTGGGATGGAAATAATTCAAACTCCGGAGTTGAGAATCATATCCTTAAATTCTTATGGGTGCACATAAAGAGTAAAGTACATTTTAAACTGGCACATCTTGTGAATGTTAATTTACATATACACACCTCTCTAAATGCTATCATAGGGCAGCGACGCGTATGAGATGAAGCCCCGTGGCTAGTGAATGCAGGTCGAATATAATCCTCGGCCATAGGATCGATTATAATATTGTGTGATTATTGTTCGGCGTGAGGTAATTACGGGTGTGGTTGTGACTCACTGTCGAATGTATATGGCCACTTCCCGACGTTATGCGATATAGGATACCCAGGTTGTCTTGGAAATAGGCCCTGGAAGATGATAGTTATTTAGGGGCGCGTCCAGTGGGGAAACCCGGAAGGGCGATCTTAGAATCGTTATGTTGTGAAATATAATTATTCTCATTTAAGAGGGATTTTATTGATTATCAGGCAATTGTGTAAAATGTTGCTTTGAATATGTTTCCTAATGAGACAAGGAACAATGAAATGAAATGGTGCAAAAAGGAAAGGAAATCTAATTAATAAAGATTGTATTTATATCCTCATGCACAATTGATTTGCGATCATTGTCATAATTATTGAGTTAGGATATGTTGTTAGATTGAGAGGTGAGATTTCTTATCATTAATTGCCAAGGGCAAAATTATTTAATTTATGATGATGAGTTGTTCATAACTGTCATACATTTTATTTGCATGGTAATCATATGAAAATCAGGCCCTGACGTGTTTATATTTCTTTGTTTTGCATGAATATTATATTTTCTCAGGTGCTCCGCCGCAAGGACGCCCGTATTGACTTTTCTATCACAGAGTTTTGGGAGCTATGACATTTAGCGGATGTTATAGGATTTTGACTATAGACGCCTCAAATCTTTTATACTCTAAACAGGACCAGTTTACTTATTTGGGCTTTTTTCCCAAGTCTTTGTACTTGCTCAAATATAATGTGTTATGTAATCTAATTCACTAGATGATATCTGTTTGTATTGGTCTGTTAATCGACTGTTATTCGGTTATGTTGTTTCTTTAAATGATTATCTTATATCAGTCTTTATGTTTATCCACATTTCTTTTAATTAGATTGTTTAAATTGTTTTCTCATTAACTCTCAAAATAAATTTTGACAATCCGTTTTCTAAAATACTTGGTAGTTATCTCGTATATTTTATATATCGACGGTGATGCTAAGGATGGACCATCTATGATTCTTGTAATTATTGGAATATCGGTCTAGCCACCTCTTATTTGAATAAGCGGGTTGTCACAGATGGTAACAGAGCATCAGGTTCTATAGTCTTTAGGATCTATGCGGACTTATCACGTTCTATCGTAGCGTTCTTTGATATATAGAGCCCTATTATTAAGACTGTTTTGTTTTTGTATGTTGCGATCTTATGTTGACATGAATTGTTTTATAGAGTATTCTAACTCAGATGTTTCTTCCTCTCAGATGCCACCTAAAAGAGGTCGCCCTGCAAGGAGAAACAGAGTGGTAGAAGATGATGTAGAGCCTCCCCCGCCTCAACAAGGAACTATTAATGCTACTGATGTAGCCAATATTGTTGCCCAGGCGGTCAACGCTACGATGACTGCCGTGGCTCAACATTTTCCTCAAGCTCAACCGCCGTTGGCACAAAGGGTACAAGCTCAGATGGGACCTTCTTCATGGGAAAAGGTTAGAGAAGCGTTCTTAAAGGGTCATCCCCCAGAATTTCAGGGTGGTTCTGATGTAGTAGTTGCGAATCAGTGGAAAAAGGACATGCAGCGCCATCTTCGCATGGTGGACTGTAGTGAGGAATGGACGCAAATCCTTACTAACTTTAAACTAGTTGGAGAAGCGTTACACTGGTGGTAATCAATGACCACTCCTGAACAAAGAGACACCATGACCATATCCTACTTTTGGGTTTTGTTTGACCGAAAGTACTTTCCTCCTGCAATTCAAAAGGAAATGAGAAGGAGACTTCAAGATGTGGTTCAGGGTGAGTGCTCCGTAGCTGAGTATGAGGAGGAATTCACACGTTTGACTAGTTTTGTCCTAGATGAGGTGACTCCGGAGTAGAGGAAAATCTCAAAATTTGTTGGAGGCTTGCATTGGAGAATTCGGCAACACTTGCTAGGGAATCCAGCTTTACAAACATTTGGGGATGTCATGAATGCCGCATTACTTCATTGTCAAGATCATTGCTTGCACGTGCAGGGGAGTAAGAAGATGTCAGTCTCGGGATAATCTAGTAAGCCAAGAGGCAATGGTGCCGGTGGAGCACCACACTCGTCACAACCGTTGGGAGGTAAACTAAAGGATAAGGACACCCAGCATGGGGACCCGTCCAAAAGATAGTGTTCTGGAGGATTTAATTTTGGTGGTAGTGGTTTCAGGCATGGACAGGGTGCCCAGCAACAACAGCAAGTTGGTCAGGGTAACAATGGGGGTCGAGGCCATTCGGGCCAAGGCTTTAGGCAATTCAGAAATAATAAGGGTCGTAATCACGAAAATATGACGGGTCGTTGTTTTCTTTGTGGAGAGTCGGGTCATTATAAGAGAGCGTGTCCGCAGTTGATTGGGGGACAGTTTCCTAGATTTCCACAGCAGCAACAGGCACAGTTGCCGCCACCAGTTCCTAATCCAGTCCTCCCTCCGCAACAGGGACAGATACTGTATGGGCGTGTTTACCATATACAGGATGTTATGCTTTCTCCAGCCCTGCCCACGCCTCCGGCAATCGAGGGTAAATTTCTTATTCATGGGCGTATGGGTCGTGTATTGTTTGATACGGGTGCAACGTACTCCTTTATTTCTAGAAGTTTTGATCAGTCCACGGAGTTAATTAAAACTGCGGAGAGTACTTTTACTAGTGTTGAATCTTCTATGGGTGATGGTTCTCTTATTTTCTTTGTTTGTAAAAGAGTAAAGATAAACCTTGGTAATTTGTGTTTAGAGGCCGATTTACTCTTCCTTGATATGGCGGGTTATGAGGTCATTTTGGGTATGGATTGGTTAATGAAATACCGTGCGATAATAAATTGTTATGGGAAGAGTATAGTTTTTGCTATCCCGGGGCAAGAGATGTTTTTGGTGTCTATGCCTCTTTCAGAGGGAGGTTCTAGCACTTATTTGTATTGTATTGCGGAAGAGACCTATCGTGAGGTAGTCGTTTCCTTAGATTCGATCCCCGTTGTCAGAGATTTTGAGGATGTTTTTCAGGAGATACTGGGTTTTGCCCCTAAGTAGGGAGATTGAGTTTGTGATTGATTTAGCCCCGGGGATGCGGCCGATTACTCAGGTTCTGTATCGTATGGCTCCTGTGGAAATGAGGGAGTTAAAAGATCAAATACAGGATCTATTAGAGTAGGGGTTTATTAGGCATAGCACATCGCCATGGGGTGCTCATGTATTATTTGTTAAGAATAGAGATGGTTCCCTCCGGTTGTGTGTTGATTACCGAGAATTGAACAAGGTTACCCTCCGAAACAAATACCCACTACCTCGGATCGATGATCTATTTGATCAATTGAGAGGAGCTTCATACTTCTCAAAGATAGATTTAAGGAAGGGGTATCACCAGTTGCGGATACGAGAGCAGGATGTGTCTAAAACTGCGTTCCTCACTAGATATGGGTCCTATGAATTTTTGGGTATGCCTTTCGGGCTAACCAATGCTCCTGCAGTGCTTATGGACCTTATGAATAGAGTGTTTTGAGACTTCTTGGACCAGTTTGTGATCGTGTTTATTGATGACATCCTGGTTTACTCTCAAACGGAAGTTGATCATGCTGAGCATTTACGGTTAGTACTGCAAAATTTACGGGACCATCAGTTATATGCTAAATTTGAGAAATGTGGTTTTTGGCTACAGGAGGTACAGTTTCTGGGTCATATTGTGACGGCTTGGGGTATTTCGGTGGATCCGAGTAAAGTTGCTGCGGTGAAGGAATGGGGTCAGCCCATGACACCTACTGAGATTCGTAGTTTTTTGGGTTTGGCTCGTTATTACCGCCGTTTCATTAAGGGTTTTTCCAAAATTGCTAGCCCTTTAATAAACCTAACCCGAAAATGAGTGAAGTTTGTATGGTATGATTCGTTTCAACTAGCCTTTGATGAGTTGAAAGACAAGTTGACTTCTGCTCTAGTACTTGCGTTACCAAGGCCCGGGATGGAATATTTGGTCTTTACGAATGCATCTCTGCAAGGGTTGGCAGATGTGTTACAACAAGATCATCGGGCTATTACTTATGCTTCTCACAAGCTAAAGCCCCATGAAAAGAATTATCGAGTTCACGATTTGGAACTTGAAGCAGTGGTTTTTTCCTTGAAGATTTTGAGACATTATCTCCTCGGAGATAAGTTTAGTCTTTTCACAGACCATAAATCGTTGCAATATTTATTTTCACAGAAGGATTTGAATATGCGACAATGCCGATGGTTAGAGTTCGTGAAGGACTACCAATTTGATATTCACTATCATCCGGGAAAGGCTAACATAGTGGAGGATGCGTTGAGTAGGTAACCCGAGGGGGAGTTAGAAAGAGTATGGAAGGCTAAATGGAAAGAACTTGGCCAGGAGGACGTTGCTGCAAGGGCATTCATGTTAGTATTGACCATTACGCCTACGATAATGACAAGAATTATGGAAGCTTAAGGCGAGGACAAAGAGTGTCAAGACCGAATATGCCAATTATTAACCGAGGGAGCGGAATCCTACTCTATAAGCTCTGAGGGTGGGATATGTTTCCACGGGAGACTTATTGTCCCGGATGAGGGGGATTTGAGGTGAGCCGTAATGACAGAATCTCACAGGTCTAAATTTGCAGTACATCCTGGCAATGACAAAATTTACCAAGATATGCACCGTCAATATTGGTGGGCGGGTATGAAACGAGACATTTTCGAATTTGCTTCCTAATGTACTACTTGCCAACTAGTGAAGGTAGACTATCAACGACCTATGGGATTGCTAAAACCCTTAGAAATATCGGTGTGGAAGTGGGAGAGCATCTTGATGGATTTTATCACAGGATTTCCAACATCACAGAGAGATCATAATACCATTTGGGTAATTATTGATCGTTTAACCAAGTCAGTACATTTCTTACAGGTACGTACAGATTATAACGCGTCTCGTTATGCTCGTTTATTTATTGCGGAGATTGTTAGACTCCATGGGGTGCCCATTAATATAGTTTCTGATCGAAATAAGATTTTTATTTCCCATTTTTGGCAAAGTTTCCAAGAAGTGGTGGGAACCGAATTGAAGTTGAGTACCTCCTATCACCCTCAGGCAGATGACCAAACGGAAAGAGTCAACCAAATGTTGGAGGATATGATTAGGATGTGTTTGCTCGACTTTAAAGGAGGTTGGGAACAATACCTTCCTTTGGTTGAATTTTCTTACAATAATTCGTATCAATTTACAATAGGTATGGCACCCTATGAAGAACTATACGGTCGACCGTGCAGATCATCTACTTGTTTGTTGGAGGTAGGAGATAATAAATTTCTTGGGACCAAAATGATCCAAGATACTTCTTCCAAGATTGAGCTCATTAGTAACCGCATCCGAATTGCCCAAGATCGTCAAAAGAGTTATGTCGATGCGAATAGAAGGCAGGTGGATTTGGAAGTTGGAGATCAAGTTTTGGTCTGAGATCACCAATGAAGGGGAAAGAAGGGGAAATTTGCACCTCCTTATGTAGCCCTTTTCCCATTATTGCTAAGGTAGGCTCTGTGGCTTATCAACTTGCCTTACCTGGATGCTTACAACATATTCATAATGTGTTCCATGTATCTTCGTTGAAAAAGTATAAAAGGTGTGAAGGTGCTCACTGGCATACTCCCTTAGAGGATATCGAATTGCAGCCTGATATCTCATACGAGGAACAACCAGTTGCAATCTTAGATCACGGGGAGCGTAGGCTAAGATCTAGAGTGGTGCACTTGGTTAGGGTTCAATGGGGACATCACAATGCCGAGGAATCGACTTGGGAGAGTGAAGACGATATGCGAGAAAAGTATCCCCATCTCTTCTTACAAGGTACGCCTGAATTTTGAGGGCAAAATGCCCTTATAAGGGGGGGAGTATGTAATAACCCTTACTTTTGAGTAACTAAATTTATACTAAATTACCATGTGAGGTAATTATATAAGATATTGAATGATAGAGTAAATATTATTTAAGTGCATTAAAAGATGATATTTAATAGATTTTTGCATATTTACTGTAGTGTGAATGTAAATAGCAACATGTTAGATTTTATGCTGTCGCGGGCTTAAAACGACAATTATGGGTTAAAATGAAGTTGGAACATAAAATGATTTATATTATTCTGGATGCCTGTTTAAAGGGCGTGGTTAGTCCTGAAATAGTCGAGATAGTCAAAATAAGTGCCATATTGTATTTTTGGGTCCCGGGCACTTTTAAACAGGTTATGACTTAATTATATAGTTACGAGTCATTTTAATGGTGTATTAACAATTAAAGTAGGGAAACTAATGCTAAGTAACACTTAAGTCTTCCAACTCTCTTATTTCCCAAATATATATGTGAAAACCTAGAGAAAGAAGGAGAGAAGAAAACAAATTGGGGAAAAAGAAGAGAAAGAAGAAGGATTGAAGAAATTGGGTTTCATCTTGCCTTTACCGAAAGAAAATTCGAGAATACAATCTTAAGGCAAGTTTCAAACTTGCTAGTATATGATTTAATGTGAATAAATTGTTATGATAGCTGTGTAATTTGACATTTGGTACAAATAGTAGGTTTTGGTAAATTTTGAGGTTTAACCCTTTGATCTTGAAGTTGTGTCATGTAAGTTGGTCGTAGGGGTTTAATAGGGTGTAAATATATTGTGGTTTTGATGTTGAGTGAGGATAATGAAGGAACGATAAGAATATGGGGTTAGGTTTTTTGGACTTGTTGTTTTAGAAGAGCTTAGAACCGTGGGTCTGGTAAGTGCGGTCGACCATTGTCCAAGGACCGGTCGATCGGTCCTGAATTTTGAGACGCGGTCAACCGCGGTCCCATGGCCGATCGACCGATCCCTCCGAATTGAGCTGACTTCATTTCTTTGTAGGCAAAATCGCTTAGGCGCGGTTGACCGGGGGTCAGGGCCGATCGACCAGTCCCCTGTTTTCTCCTGAAATCCCTAGTTTTCTTTAGCTCCTTTCTTTTAAGATAGGGACTTAGGAACCTTCTTGAATGCAGTAAAATGAGAGCATTATAATCGAGAATTAAGTAAATTAAGGACCTAGGATAGAAATTAGAGTTAAAGTTAGTTCGAGAATTAATTTAGTTAGTTAATTAGCGGGAAATAAATGACTCTTTTCTTATAATGAACTAGTATATGTCTAGGGGGTATTGTAGGGAGTAAATGTGGACTTCAGAGATTGTATGTAAGATATATCAAACATGATGATTAATAGGGTTGTTACAAGTTCAGGGAGACTGGGATGGAAATAATTTAAACTCCGGAGTTGAGAATCATATCCTTAAATTCCTATGGGTACAGATAAAGAGTAAAGTATATATTCTTGTGAATGATAATTTACATATACACACCTCTCTAAATGCTATCATAGGGAAGCGACGTGTATGAGGTGAAGTCCCCTGGCTAGTGAATGCAGGGCGAATATAATCCTCGGCCATAGGACCGATTATAATATTGTGTGATTATTGTTCGACGTGAGGTAATTTCGGGTGTGGTTATAATTCACTGTCGAATGTATATGGCCACTTCCCGACGTTATGCGATATAGGATACCCATGTTGTCTTGGAAATAGGCCCTGGAAAATGATAGCTATTTAGGGGCGCATCCAGTGGGGAAACCCGAAAGTGCGGTCTTAGAATCGTTATGTTGTGAAATATAACTATTCTCATTCAAGAGGGATTTTATTAATTATCAGGAAATTGTGTACAATGTTGCTTTGAATATGTTTCCTAATGAGACAAGGAACAATGAAATGAAATGGTGCAAAAAGGAAAGCAAATCTAATTAATAAATATTGTATTTATATCCTCATGCATAATTGATTTGCGATCATTGTCATAATTATTGCGTTAGGATATGCTGTTAGATTAAGAGGTGAGATTTCTTATCATTAATTGCCGAGGGAGGAACTATTTCATTTATGATGATGAGTTGTTCATAACTATCATACACTTTATTTTCATGGTAATCATATGAAAATCAGGCCCTGGCCTGTTTATATTTCTTTGTTTTGCATGAATATTATATTTGCTCAGGTGCTCCGCCGCAAGGAGCCCCGTATTGACTTTTCTATCTCAGAGTTTTGGGAGCTATGACATTTTGCGGATGTTATAGGATTTTGACTATAGACGCCTCAAATCTTTTGTACTCTAGATAGGACCAGTCTACTTATTCGGGCTTGTTGCCCAAGTCTTTGTACTTGCTCAAATACAATGTGTTATGCAATCTAATTCACAAGATGATATATGTTTGTATTGGTTTGTTAATCGACAGCATATTCGGTTATGTTTTTTGTCATGATTATCTTATCAGTCTTTATGTTTATCCACTTTTCTTTTAATTGGATTGTTTAAATGTTTTTCTCATTAACTCTCAAAATAAATTTTGACAATCCGTTTTTTAAAATACTTGGTGGTTATCTCGTATATTTTATATATCGACAGTGATGCTAAGGATGGACCATAGATTTGAATAAGCGGGTTATCACACTTTTATATGCTTAGTACGCTATTATAGATTTATCTGTAGAGAGTATATTATGAGTTGAGGCTAGTGGAGCCGGGTTATGTTCATACGAGTTATGCTCGGGTACGGGGTGTATGGGCGCCCTGGGTAGCTAGTTTGAGTTAATAGTTTAATTGGTGAGAAGTGGGAGTAATAAGTATATTGATCTTGAGGATGGACGCATGAACTAGTTGAGGTTCAGGGTCCTAGTCCTAAATTTCGAGGATGAAATTTTTGTAAGGGGGAAGTCTGTAATGGCCCATAACTTTGGAACTGAGAAATTAAATTTTCAAGAGAAATAAAATTTATTGAAATTGGAGAATTTTAAAATTTGGCAAGTGAGGTCAAAATTTGAGGACGTTATAAAGTAGTTCGGATGATGATTCTGAGTGTGCAGTTGATTCCGGATGGGTCGAGATAGTCAAAATGACTGTCCTTGGGTTTTATTTCTGTTTTGAAATGATTTTCGTTCGTTTGACTCGAATTGGAGTAAATGAGTCATTTAAAGATTGTAATATAACTTGAAGGTGGGTATTTTGGTTTTAGGCTTATAAAGCCCTTGGGAGAATGAAAATCTCATTCTTGAGATTAAGAAAGAGAGGGAGAGAAACCCTAGAGATAAAGAGAGAAGAGGAAAGGAAGAGAAAGAGGAGAAAGCTTGGTGACTCCGGAACATACGCGATCCCGAGGACGGTTCAACCTCTACAAATTTAAGGGAAGTGTTTAATCTTACTAAATAATTCATTTGTGTATTTTATTTCATAATTTGTGGGCAAAATAGTTTGATTTTGGGTTATATGTCAAAACCTAGATTTTATATGTTAAATCTCATAAATTGATGTTTTAATTGGATTTGGGGTTGTATAATGAATGGGGTTGATTTCTATATGAGTTTTGATGTTGTAAACCTAATTGGGTAGAAGATTAATGGTTGGAAGTGGATAAATTTGGGGATTTGGAGAGTTAGGGTTCATTTTATATGGGGAAACTGCAGACCATCTGGTATGGCCGGTCGATCGCGCCTAGGGGACCGATCGACAGTGCCTCAAGGGAAAAGCCTACTACTTTCTTCGTAAGGAAAATTTTGGACCCGCAGTCGACCGGGGGTCAGGGACCGGTCCTCTGTTTTTATCCCTAGAATTGGATTTTCTTTTACCCCTCCCCCTTTGGGCTTAAAACTTGGTGACCTTCTTAGTGAGGGTTTTATATAGGGTTATGTGATTATATTAAGGGATTCCTTATAGGGTGTGATGGAGAGAGTCATATCGAACCATTTTGGAGTATTCTTGGGAGTTTCTCACATGCTATGATCGAGGGAGCATACCATAGTAGTTCAGGGAAGATGAAGATGTATTGGAATCGTTGTATCGAGGTAGTGGGAAACCTCATTAGGAATGGGAGTTATATTTAAAGGTCAGAAGTGAGCTGGGAGATGACGTAAGGGTTGTGACTCTTTGAGAGAGTGGTGAGGATATAGCGTGAGATTGTAGGCCAAAATTGATGCCGAGTCCTTATAGCGATAGGATTCTAATTAAGTTACGGATGGGGACCAATGAGAGAAAGAGGTCACGTATCCTTAGGGATGATAGAGTTAAGGAATAAAAAGTAAGTGTGGTTATGTTAAGGGGTCAATATGAGACACTAAACCATAACCTAAAGTGAGGGTAATTTAACTTGTTGCCGACATATCGTTGGGAGTATATTTATCGTCGGATTAGTCTACACATATTCATGAGTGATTAACTATGGGTATCCCAATATATGATGGGATCATATAATAAATTTAGTTTTGAGTTTGTGGCTTAACAATTATTGGTTGGGTGAGCAACGATGGAAATTCCAATGCATGAGGGGATTATGGAAATGAATTTAGGATTAAGCTTGAGATTTGCACACTATTAGTCATGTGTATACTTATAGTCGGGAATTAGTGTTAGATATATCGATATGAAATCGGATATAGATGAGATGTATAGTGATTGTTACATACATTAAATTTGGAGTGAGTAACCATAATCTGGTATATATGTGAGAGAAATATTCATATCGTAGGGAAATGGATGCATATGTGTCAAGTGAGGCACTACATAAAGGAGAATGCCTTGAGTAAGTAAGTGTAGTAACAAGGGTATGTATTACGAGAGTTGTATATATATTTCGCCAGAGTATGCGACTTCGTGAAAATAGATGAGAGATTAAGATATGTATATATATATATATATATATATTTAATTGGTTATATAAATATAGCTCAAATGTATAATTCTTGTGTGATGATTTATACATATGATGTGATTGCTTGTATATATATACGGTGTGAATGTTATATATACATATTATGTGAGCATACCCTGCACATGCTATCATGGGAGGTTGCACGATGTGGGTGAGGCCCCTGGCTTGAGGAGCAGAGTGCGTATAATCCCCAGGTCATAGTTGTCCCTTATTATTATTTCTGTGATTATATTTTGGGGGTGAGAAGTCTTGGGTATGAGTCGTTCTCACTTTCCGATTTGGAGCTATGATCGATTGCCATTCATTATGTTTGATTTTGTTACCATGGTAGTGTGATAATAGTCCGGTGGATGGTAACCTTGGGAGAAAGTGAGAAATTCCTGGAAGATGATAGCATGGTGCATTCTATTGTATCCTATAACAGTTTATGTTATGTGTATGGCAGAGTATACATTATGTGTGTTATGTATACGTGGTTATAGGAATGATTGATTACTTATATACATATAGTGAGAGTATGTATATATATATCCTATAAGTTGAAGTGGTATGAATTTTCTTGTATGTACATCTTGGGTGATTTCAGTGTACTAGTTTACCCAGGCCGAAAGATCGTAGTGAGAGACAATTGTGGATATATCGACCTCAAGGAGATAGATATAGATTCTATTTACATTCCTATATTTTAGTTGTCATAGTAGTAGTATTTATGTAGAAGACATAATGGATCCCTACGATCAACGTTGTCAAGGAGTAGTGTATCGGGGGGTTCCTTGTTTGGATTTCGCTTTGTGAGATGCCCCACGCACGAAACGTAGTGCAATGTTGAGAGTGGAGAGAAGTTTTATCCTTATTGCTTAATTGTATGTTAATTGGAGAATACACTCTTATATGTAAACTTAATGTAAATGTGTGTCGTGCTAAGACTTAAAAGTGGTTTAAGTTAACAATTGGAACCTAAGCCTGGTAAGGCCTATATATGTGTATATATTAAGGGATTAAAATGGAAAGGATTTATGGGTTATGATAGGATAGCAGAGCAAGCGGGATTAGGTCGTGCGTACTGTTAAGTAGTTTACCCTTATAGGGTGTCGGGTATCTTAAATAAGGGTTGGTAAAATGAATAGGCGCGCGCAGTAGATGAGAGGTGAGTTGGGGTTTCATGAGAGTACGACTCCAATTTAATTATGAAATAGTGCATTTATATTTATTATGCACGGTTAACACACTTGCTAAACATTTTTACACATCGGGCTCTGAGCCGTTTATATTTCTCTTTTGCTATATATATATAGTACTACAGGTGTCCTACCGTATGGATACCGGATGCTCTTCTATCCAAAGTCTTGGGAGTCGTGGCAGTTGCGAACTGTTACGGGATTTAGATTGTAGTCGCTTCTATTCCCTTGTAAATCCAGATAGGATTCATGTTGTATATCGAGTACATACTCTAGAGGTATTTGTAGTCTTTTATAATTCTTTACCTTTGATTATTGTACTGTCTGTGACCCGACAGCTTATTTGGGTATATTTCCTTTTGTGTAAACGGTTTATTTTAATTCCCACATTTTCTTTTATCTTGGTACTTGTGTGCATTCTACCTTTTCTATTAGTTTTATATTGTTGGTTTGTTATTCATTGTATGTTTATTTAAATTTTGGCATCCGCTTTTATAGTTTCGGGTAGTTAGTCGTATTTATTTTAGTTTCGTCAGTAGATGCTGAGAATGATCCATGTGAGATTCCTATTTAGTGTAGTATAGGGTTGGCCACCCGTTATTATTTTAAGCGGTTTGTCACACTAAGCCACCCTAAGTAGGTTCTCTATCCATTTTTAATTAAACAGAGCAGCCACAAACCTTCTGGGAGAAGTTAACAAGTTTGGATAGAAGAAAAGGAGGAGAATCTCGAAGAAGGAGCCTTGAATCATCATATAAGGTAAGAATTTTCTTGCAATGTTGTTAATAATGTGTTTCATAATTTATAAGCATGCTTTCTCATATGATTTCAAGTTATTATTTATGTTTCAGACTGATTTACATAATGATTTGTGATTTCAACTGATTATGATTAATAGTAATTAATCTTACTTTCAAGGTTAAGACATTGGAGATAAAACTCGAAATCGAAATCGAATAAGTAATACAAATTAGGTTATGTTTAGATTTGTAGTTACTTTTTGATCAAATCCATGTTTAATGAATCGTGAAATGAAATATATTAGGATTATAAATTATTCTTGAGAGAAATTGTGTTAATTTGATTATTGATTTACATCATGTCGGAAACCCTTGTTTATGATTAGAAATCATCAGGATTTTTTGCCCTAGTTGTTAGTTTTAGGTTCTCGTATGATGGGTATGTGATTGGAGACCTTGGTGGGACTTTAATGGAGGTTTTGGGGTTGATTTTTATACTTGAGGACAAAGCACTTTGCCATTCTCATTGTAACACCATTGGAACATTGTTCGAATGAGTTGTCATTCTCGTTCGAAAGAGGTACCTTTTTCGTTAGAACGAGATCCCTTTATCATTCAAAGTACCTTAAAAAGTTATCCAGGTTGTGCAGAATCGAAAGTCAAACGTGTGGGTGCTAATCGCGTATTTTACCCATTTATTTGGATTTGATATGATTTTTCTATTCAAAGGTGAGAACGAGAGTTGGATTTTGTGATTTTTAGTTGGGAATTTCCTTTAGGATACATTTAATATTGTGATGGATCAGACAAGGTTAATGTTGAGGATAGTTATGCAGGTTAGAGGTATGACTTTTGTACTATTCTATTAGCATCCGGTGTTAGGAATTGCTTTGGATTGGCAAATGCATGAGTGAGTGGTATCATATGGTTGTATGTGTATATCGGGCTTAAAGAGTAACGATTTAAAGTGTATGCAAGAATTTTTTTTTTTTTAAACGTGAGATCTTTTATTGAGAAATAAAATGGGGAAAAGCCCCCCATCAGTGGCTTGCATCAAAAAGTTGCAATGTGAGCCCCTATAAATGATAGAGAATCTAAAATTCATTACAAAATCTAGTTTTCTTGCATGTAAAAGAGAAATTTCTAAATGTCATTTTTATCTCCCCACAAATCAACATGAGAATAGAATCTTCCTTCATTTGTACAGCCTCGTACATGCATTTACTTCTTGCACACCATAAAAACCAACAAATGTAAGCGGGGATAATTCGACATAGGATGCCCCTAATTTTGTTACCTTTGGAGTTAATCCACCATTTCATCAGATTGCCACTAAAATATGAAGATAAAGACCTCAACACAAGAATATTATAGAAGCAGTGCCAATTGGATTGAGCCATAGGACTACACCAAAAAAGATGATATATGTCCTCATCGCAAGCCTCCTCACAGGATCTACACTTCGAAGTAAGCAGTATATGAATTCTTTTCATGTTCTCGTCTATGGCAATACCTTTATGAAGAAGACGCCACATAAATATAGAATTTTTTTTAGAAATCCTCTTATCCCAAATTAGCGAGAAAGAGGGTTGGATACAGCCTTTATCTCTCACTAAATGCCAAGTTGATTTAATTGAGAACTCTCCAATTTTTGTCAAGAGCCACTTCCCGGTACTAGAATCAAAATTTTCTAAAAATTCTTCATGATAATTTTACATTCGCTTCCATACCTGTGAAGATATTGATATTGTACCTCTGACATTTTGAACTTCCAATTTTTTATATTTAGTATGCATGAATCGGGACCATAAAGAATTGGAGTTGAAAATTTCCACCACAGATTTGTGACACCCCGCCCAATTAAATACCGAGTGATCAGTCCTATATCAAATTAAAATAGGTTTCTCATCTTGTTCATTCTTAGCATCACTGTCGAAAACACTTAAAAACTTACTATCCACCTTATATTCAAAAAGTTGATGTCAGAATTTTAATCTTTTTATTAAACAACAACATCAATATGATGAATCTAAACCACCCATACAAACACTGAGCATAAATCAATACTGGATACATAAATAAAAGGCTGGACAAATAAACCCTCAGCTAAAAATCTAAATCCAATAATAATCAACTGAGTACAAAGTCTGACTGAAATAAAATACTAGCAACAAGCCAAAACGAAATAACTAAACTGCACCTACTCTAGGAATGAAATGACCAAAACGTCTAAGTTCAAATCCTGCAACATCCACATCTGCTGCAGCTATGCATCCCTAGATAGATCATGAAGTTTGGCGTTCATGTGGCTGGACACCTAAAAGGTTTTTAAAATATTTTGCAGCAAGGGTTAGAACCCAAAACGTTTTGAAAATATTTAGCAAGTGATTAAAATGCAGAAATAAAAATGCATGAATGCGCTTCATATTTAAGTTAGTGTCGCACTCCCTTGAGACATTACTCGGCTCTTAACTAACGTGCACACCTACCGCATTTCTTTTATAACCCCCTAGTTATACTGCCCCGTCTAACTAGTCTTGTTATAATCCTCACTTGACACCTTACTCTAGCTCGAGTAATATTACCATTTATTTATAAGATATGTCTCCCCTTAAATTAATTAATCACGTCCAATTAGAACCATATAACTGTTTCACTTAGTTATATATGTAATACAATTTCACCTATGTATTTAGCCCGTATATAATTTTCTTCCTTATCATATAAGTAAAATTATATAATAATATCCATACCCATGTTATATATATATATATATATACAGGCCCATCCACCCGAATACGGGCTCACCGGATGCAGTCAATAAAATATAATAACCCTAGGTATCTCAACTGAACCCAAAAACCATGAAACGGTCATCTCACCCAAATTAGGCATAAAATAAGTGTAGTGGAGGCGGTCATAGTTTCACACCTGAAAGTAAAACCGAATCATACCCAAGATGTCTTACCCATGACCGGAGCACTATGACCTGGGGCTACACCCTTCCCGCGTTAACTGTCCAGGAAATTCACCCACATCGCGAAACCCCCTATAATAGGGTATGTATATACAAATAATATCTTCATTGATATTAAATAATCACACTTTATTATATATACACTTTCACACTTCCTGCATATATAATTAATTTAAGACCGGATAATCCGTGTACAAATTCCGTAACACCAGCCCATAATACCCGAGTCAATATACCCGACTCTAACTTAATTAATTTTCCACATTAATTGATTTATAAAAAGGGGTAACACTTTCCCAAAATATATCCGGACTACCGCCTATATAGCATTGACTTAAGGCGGATAATCCGTGCACTGAACCCGTGACACTAGCCTATAAATCCCGAGTCATTCTTCCTGACTCTAAATTTAGTTAATTTGTACATTAATTAATTTTATTAACCTGGTTGGCACTCTCCCAAAATACCCGGACACATTATTCCTTGGCCCATAATTCGTCCTTTAGAATTGATAATCTCCAAATTCTGTGAAGTGGATTTAATCCATAGATCTATGTAATTAATTATATCATCAATTCCTAATTATAATTAATCTGAAAGATACCCACTTGAACTAACAAAAATTCCCAAAACCTTATTCCTTCGACCCAAACAGAAAACCAACCAAACCTGGGCCTAACTCACCGGCGTCGCTCGAACGAGCGCCATGTCGTTTGAACGACACGTGGCGTCGCTCGTGCGATTGCCAGGTCATTTGAACGACCTCCATTATCTATATCCTCTTTCCTTCTTCTTCTTTACGCCCAGTTATAAATCTCTACAACTATTTTAAACTCAGAATTCCTTCTGAAAACTCAACCCAACAATTTTCCCCTTGTTTAATTCTCTCTGCAACTAGAATCGATGGCCACTAATATTGCAATAATAATTAACCCAACTCTGGACGAATTTAACAATAAAAATTCATTATCTCTTCATTAACAACGTGTGATTTCTCCACAAAAACTTAATGATTCAATCTTCCCAAACCCAAACATCACGTAGGATTTTTCTAACGATCAAAACCCAAATTTACATGTATAAACCCAACCCAAAAATCACACCCACTATGATATGAATTGGTTATCACAATTTGTATTAACTCAATTCAACCACTTGCCTTATAGTTCGTAGAGTGTGAATCCGTTGGTGTAGATGTTGATTCCACACAGTGCACCCTCAAATTCCTTTGGTTCCTCAATCTCTAATGCTTTCTCCCTCTTTTCTTCTCTCTAGGGCTAGGGTTCCTCCTTTAGAAATGTGTCCGTAAAAGCCCCTCTAAAATGGGTTTTATATTATCTTTATTTTAGAGTTGTGTTCACCCAAAACTCTTAATTATTGATCTCCCAAATCCAATCCCGTTTTTATGCCTATGGGCTAATTTGAAATGGCCCAAATACCTCCGTGTGGGCTCGCTCATGCTTAAAAATGCATCGAGACCCATTTACTACCTCCAGGTACACTTTTTTTACTATTTTAACCTATTCGCAATCAACCGTGCACTCAGAATTGTCATTCGAATTAATTTACTAAAAATCACTATCTCGACCCTTAATTAGTCAACAGTCGACTCCCGGTTGAGATATAAAAATCCCGTCGTTTAACTCGCTACGACATATGATAATTATTACTATTCATTTAGTAATTATATTACCTTAAATATTAACCATTAACTCTCCCGATTAATATTTTAAAAAAATTATACAATAATTAATTCAATTTAATTACGATACACTTGTAAATTAAATTATCCCAAATTAATTAAATACAAAAATGGTCAGAAATACGGGGTGTTACAAGATTTTGAGTATAAGCAAGAGATAAATCAATCATCGATCTAAGGTTTAGACCACCCTCTTCCTTTGTTGTGCAAATGTCTTGCCATTTCACCCATTGGAATTTCATCTTCTCTTATTATTTTCCCCATAGAAATCGAGCTAGAAATTTATTGATATGGTTAAGAAAATTTATCGGAGGGTTAATTGATGCAAGAAGATGGAGATGCTTGGATTCTGCCACTGATTTGATAAGGGTTACTCTCCCCGCCTGAGATATATTATGGTTATTACAGTAGTTAGGCTTCCCAACCAATTTGTCAATATAAGGAGCAAAGTATGATTTTTTTTCCTTCCTACGAATAAAGGTATCCCCAAGTAGATTATTAGGATATTTCTGCATCTCAAACTGGTGACATTTTCTACATTTTTCTTCTTGCCATATGACTCATTTCCCAGTAGATAAAATGATGATTTGTTGGAATTGACCACTTCTCCCTATTCTTCTTCATATGCTTTCAAAAAATCCATGAGGTGATTTAAAGAACGAATTTCTCCATTGGCAAAAATAAGAGTGTCATCTACAAAAGAAAGACAATAAATAATTGGACAACCCCGTGTTAGAGTGAAATGTTTCATTTTTCCACTTTCCATCATTTTCTGAATTCCCTGATTCAACACTTTCGATGCTAACACAAATAAATCCGGAGATAATGGATCTCCTTATCTCACCCCATTTTTTGATTTAAAAAACCACACGCCTTTTCGTTAATCACTATAGAATACCACCAATTTGAGATCAAACGCCAGATCAAGTCGATGACTTGTTTTGAAAAGCCAAATCTCTTGAGCGTTTTAATGATGAACAACCATAAAATCTTATCGTACACTTTTGACATATCAAGATTGCTAATAAGGTTTGAACCCCTCACTTTCATTTTAAAAGATGACATCATCTCTTGAGCTAACAGAACATTTTCCAATATAGATCGATCCTTGATAAATCCGGATTAAGCTGGAGAGATAATGTTTGGTAAAAAAATTCCCATTCTTTTCGCTAAAATTTTTGAAATAATTTTAGACGAAAAATTGCAAAGACTAGTGGAATGTAGATTCCCACATGTTTTAGGCTTATCAGTTTTGGTGATTAACACCACATTACTTGAAGTCCAACTAATTGGTAATTCTTCACCAACAAAAAATGAGCCTATAGCTTTGTGGAGGTCAACTTTTATAATGGGCCAATAAGTAGAAAATAAATTACCATTGAAACCGTCTGGACCTAAAGCTCCATCTTTCTTCATCTCACATATTGCCATATGTATCTCCTCTATAGCTGGAATAGAACTCAGCTGATCATTTTCAACTGGCAGCACTGCTTTAGGAATACAGTCCCAAATATCTTCAAAACAGTTACCACGGCATATACAGGAAGAACTGGTTGGGGTTTATTTTTTTACGAAAGGACAATGTTGACTGATAACTGATGTTGTGCTTGATGGACCAGCTAAGCTGGCAGTTGACGTTAGCGGTTGAACAGCTCTGTTACACCTGCTGCTCCTATTTTCTTTGGCTTTTTTCGAGTTTAACATTTTAGAAAACCATCCCACTATCTCCTCTTAAACTTCTTGCTCAATCGTTACCCACTGCCCATTGTCATTCAGGATTCTGTCTAACTTGAGATTACCCCTCTTTTTCCTTGTGATTGCATGAAAAAATTTCATGTTAGCATCCCCGTCTTTAGCCCATTTAGCTCTAGACTTATGTTTCCAGTATTCTTCTTCTCTTTTTAGAGTTGTTATGTACTCAACTTGAATCTTCTGAAATTTCATCCTATTTTCTATAGGCGGATCAACATCAAATTTTCTTTTAATTTCCAAAATATCATCTTCAGCCTTTCTCGCCATTTGGAAAATGTCCCCAAATTTTCTTTTCGACCAAATTTTAAGGAACGATTTGACTAATTTTAATTTCTCCGCGAAAACTTTGAGAGGTCTACCCTTTATTTCGAAGCTCCATGCTTGTTCCACCACTTTAAATAATTCATAACTTTTAGTCCAAAAGGACAAAAATTTGAATGGTCTTGAAAAAACTTTGTTATCTACTTTAATTTTGATAAGTAGAGGACTGTGATCCGAGTGAGTCCTATGTAGATGCTCCATCGAATTTCAAACATCCTATCAAGGCAAGCCCAAATCCGAGCATTACCTTCTCAATTATTACACCACGTAAATCTAGAGCCCTTATAAGTAACTTCATCTAAACTCACATTTAAGAGAGTCATGTTGAAATCCAGCACTCATTCCCAATTTATTCCATTCCCACCATTTTTTCTCCATCCAAAGCAACAACGATAAAATCATCTCCCAGTACCCATTTCATATCTCCCATTTTAGACAAATGATCAAGATCATTCCATAACTCCATTGTTTCTTCTTTTTTACATTTGGCATAAATAGTCGTGAATAGAATTGGCTTGTCAAAAAAATTATCACTCAAGCAAAGTGAGAGAGCTTGAGAGATATTATGCACTATGTTCACCTTCCAATATGTATTCCAAATATCTATATTTTATTATTGCTATTTGCCAACCCACCTTTAAAATTTAATTTCCTACACACCTCCTCAAGTTTGGCTTCTTAAATTTTTGGTTCAAGTAAATCTAGAATAGAGATTTGATGAATACGAATTAATCTCTTAAGTCTACGAATAGAGGGATCATTTCCCACACCTCTAATATTCCAAAAAAGGCCGTAGATCATTTGGAAACTACAAAGAGTAAAGCTTTAGGGTTTTTACCTCCAGATCTTGTAAAGATTTGGGATGTTTTTAATGCCGAATAGTTCTTCCTGGGTCTTCTTCTTTTCACCACTATAAATTCTTCTTCATCCACACCTGACTCTTCTAACAAGAATTTTTGTCCAATCTAGGGAATTTTTTAGATATACCTTTAGAAAAACTCTCCCAATCGTTGTTTAAATCCCTTACTAAATTAGATTCTGAGTCAAAGGCATACATGTGTCGCAAATCTTCCACGATGTTGCTATCTATTAAAATTCTTGGTGCCCTAGGGGAAAGGAAATAACTTTTCATTGTTTCATGGTCCATGACAACTTTTCTGAGTTTCAGTACATTGGTCATATCAAAATTCCACTCTTCAATTGTATTATTTTTTACTTCTTCATGCATGGGAGATTTATCCTCTAACATGTTAGGCATTGGTTGTAGTTATCCGCCTTCCAGAACCAAATCTCCAGATACTAACAGGTCAAATGAATTGGCTATTGAGAGGCCAGTTTCTTCTATGTGGATTTCAGGGGTTGGTAGCTTCTTGGCAGCTTCACTAGGTTTCGGAATATCTAACTTGACATGTTCTCTTGCGCCATCTACTTCTGTGATCCTTATTTATTTCCTTTCATTGCATTAAGACACTTATTTGTTGGCTTCCAAAGCAGTTTTTTCTTAGGCTGCATTTCTGGCATTAGAGCTTTCGATGATTCCACTTCGTTAAAAATAACTGGTTTGTCTTCCTTTTTACAATCTATACTGTCGTGACCCAATTTAGAGCATATATGGCAATATGGTGGGAGGTTTTCATAGCTAAAACCCGCTGATGGTGTTCCTAGCCAAATCCTCTTAGGAAGTTATTTAAGCACATTAACCTCTACGCAAATCCTCCCATACTCGGTCTTGAAAGGTTCCCTGTAGCTTCGTCAAGCTTTATGGGGTTACCTGTTTATTTTGCTATAGAAAATAGGGTTGATTTGGCGAAGAAATGCACAAGAAGATAAGGAAGGTTAACCCAAACCGGAACAAAGGGACTATCCATGTTAGCTTTAAAATTCGATGACCATTTCACTACACGCATGGGGAATTTGTGGATATACCATAGGTCTCTCAACCACATACGATGAAAATCTTCTTCACATTGGAAACGGATCAGAATATGTTTTGAGTCCAGTAATCCTACTAAGAAGCCAGTTTTGAGAGAGAAAGACAAGAACATTTTTCTGATCATTTCAAGCGATGGTCTTCCTGATGGAATTGTCCTATCAAAGCATGCTTCAAAGGTGAAAATGAAGAGGTGATTTCATCGTTACAGAAGAATAGGGAAATCTCCCCTTTATGTTGCGCAGCAGGAATAATGGAGATGGAAGACTCCATGGAAGTTTTATTAGAGATTATGTCGGCAAAGGTTTTAACAGCATAACGATTCAGATGTAATTGGTCAGAGTTATTGGAATCAGGTGGTGTGGGATCGGTGCTTGGAAGCAGCGCCGCCATACTGGTAGATTTTCCATGATAGTTGGAGAGGATAGAGATTTAGTAATGTGAATAAATTAATGGGTCTAATTCGTGTTTACGAGAATTAATTCAGATCTTGAGATATAGGTCGTGGAATTAATTTATCAATTAAATGAAGGAAATATATATGTATGTTACGAAAGAGTGTGCATATATAAAGGATAAATGTAATCATAGTTTAGAGACAAAATACACTAGGAATCGAATTTAATAAGTATTATAGTTAAAGATCCTAAGAATGTAAGAATAATTCAGTGTTTAGGGATTTAATTGATTTGCGGTACACTGGAGTGTATGTGACATCTTACTTGTATATGTGTGTTTATCTTAGTTTTGAGACATTCTAAATCGATTTAAAATAAGGATCCAACGATGTGGGGACCTAGATAGTTGGGTACACTTGAGTGTATGCATCAACTTATATATATATATATATATATATATATATATATATATATATATATATATATATATATATACATACGCACACACACAATGTGATTATGTGGACATACATGTATTCATGGTGAATCTATTAGTCGGAGGTTGCATTCGACATCATATCATGTACCATACGTCAACTGATATGTGATACCGTAGTGGAGATCATTATTTTATACCATACATTTAGGGTCACCACTTGGTGATGGGAGAAAGAGGATGACCGGATCCTTCTACATAGCCTGGGTATGGGTGGTAGGTAGTGTAACTGCATAGTGATCACCCCAATTGTATGTGTTTTGTTTAAGTGCATTAGGTGAGGGGTTCCTCCGAACTTACCAATAGAGTTACTGTAACACCTTGTGATTTTAGAACCGAAAATAACTCGTTTTAAATTGAAATCGAAAACATGTTTCTTGGTTGATTTAATTATTTTTAATAATTAATAATGTTGGTTTTGATTTATATAAATTAAGGTTTTTAATCGGAATTGAAATCGGGATTAAAATTTGGAATTTGTAGCTTTATATATAAAAATATGGGCACTTGGGGTGTTTAGGCTGATCAAACCGGTTCGGCTTTTGGGGCGAACCGATTCGTGCTGGTAGATCATCGATAATTTTTTTTAGAGTTTTTGTTATATTAAAACACCTCCACTTTTGAATATAAATATAATTCGGTGCTAGGCTTTTCTAAACACTTTTATATCAGACCTAAGGGCAGTAGCCTCCCTTGTTTACATCTCCATTCATCTACAAAACCCTCACCCCATTTTAAAGCAAGATTCAACCCAAGTTTTGAAGGTTCAAATCGTGTTTTCTCAACATCATCCAAAACTGCGTCATTATCGTTTTCTCGAGTGGAACGTAACTATCCAATCAGATTCATCAGTTGACTTTTTACACACATGAATACTTATATTGTTCCCCTTTAGTATTGTGCATTTTAAATGTTTCTTAAACACTAATAACATGGTTTTCGTAAAATAAATTATAAACACTAATTAGGAATAGTGAAACTAAAGTTGGGACTATTTTTATTCAAATCTCTAATACGAATTAAGACTTAAAACCCTGGCATACTTAGATTAGAGGTTGGGACTCCGTTAGAATATTTGGAGGTTCGCATGCTAAAATAAATCGTAGGAATCGTATAATTTAAATTTGACTAGAAAAATCATGTTATTTATGTGTATCTTGTAGAGTATAAATTATTTTTGTATGCCCCCAAAATATGCAGGTGAATGAAAATTTATAAGTTCTTGAAACCGAAATTGCTTAATTAAAATTAAAACTAAACGAGCGTATGTTGGTTAAATTGGAATCTTGAAATTTATTTGGAAGAATTGCGTTTAAATGGGAAAAATGTGCCTTAGACGAACATTAGTTCTGTGAATATTCTATACTACAAGGACGACGGTTTTTTTTGGGGGTAGTAATGCTTTCCCCTTACATTTAGGGTTGATTGCTAGGTATGGGACTAGTAGGTAGGCCTTTGTCTTTGTAAAACTTTCTAGGTATGGAACTAGTTAGTGTAGGTTTTTTACAGATGGGTAATTCTGGGGTGGGGTTGAATTGTATGTCGTTACGTTGGTTCATTAGCCTAGATGCAAGACTAGGTAGTAGCTATTTATAGGTATTCTTCGTAAATGATAGGATAGGATATACTTGTATTTTGGAGACCTCTAGGTATGGGACTAGGGGTGGTTTGAGGATTTGGTTTCGACTAAAGGGTGGGGATAATAGAAAATAACAGGAACTTGATTAAATTGATAATTAATTCATAAAATAATAAACAGATATTAAAAATGAATTTGCGTCACGAGTGTGTGCAGGGCAACTAATAAGGGGTGAACTGGCTATAGTGGCGTGGGTGTGTGTTGGCATCACGGGTATGTGCAAGGCTAACGAAATTTGGCGAACTGACTATAGTGACGTGTCGTGTGTGGAACCTCGTGAGTATGTGCAATGCTAACGAAATTAGGCGAACTGGCTATAGTGAGGGGAATGTGTGCATGGTGTAGAACTTAAGCGGGTGAGGAGTATTTGTAGTAATAGAATGAATTGTATATACTGGAGTCGCATAAATAAAATGGATTAAATTAATTTAATTAAATTGTGGAATAGAAATTTAAGTTGAAACATCATAATTCGACTTAAATACTGGGGTGACCAAGTGTTGTGGGTAGATAGCGTCATTTTATTTTACTCGCATTGTTAATATATCTTCCTTAATTTAAAATAGTCTGTTGTGATATTAAAAGTGCGTAATGTTATAGTCTGGGTTTATGGACCCTATTTGGGAGGAGTAGCTAGTATTCATGAGGTGGGCTCTGACCCAATGCGTTGGACAACTTTTCAGGTATATTTTTTGCTGCAAATAATGGATTGGAAATTTGTGAAGTGAAACATAAGATTTATTTTATTGCTTTATCAGTTCAGAGTTATTTCATTCCGTCGTTTATGTATGAGACAATCATTTATGGGTTTGGTGGGTCATTCGGTTCCACAGTTCTTTACGGTTTTCTATTAGAGATTTATAGTTGGATTATAAACTTTCACTTTGAAATCTATTGTTAGGAGTTGGAGTTTATTTTGAAATTAGCATTAAAATTGATTTTAATTTGCATGAATGTTTATATTTGATGAATAAATCTAAATATTATTTTGTGGAAAAAAAAGTTTTTAATGTTCCGTATTTACATCACATGCTAGTAATGATATTTAATTTAGTGACACTCGACGTAGTTTGACGGCGGTTGACGCCAAAATGCATGGGGTGTTAAAGTTACGAGATGGACACCGAGGGTAGACACCTTAGTGTTATATATATATATATATATATATATATATATATATATATATATATATATATATATATTATTTCTTTCTTGGCCATTTAAGTGAATACAAATTTGGATTGAGTTAAATATTTTGGCATATAATGTTCTTTGTATAAACATTCTTGTATATTAATATGTTGCATTGCAATTGTTCATGCGTTTTGTGTACTAAGTCTTTCGGTATAATACCCTAGTAAATAAATGTATGAAATTGATCCCAAATCACTTTGGGTTTAATTATTGCGTTATGTAATATAAAAAAATACATTAGATTTTTGTTCTCTGTAAATAGTCCAGGCATCGCACAAACTGCATACTAGTTATAATGTATAATCTAATCACTTGATCCAAAAGTACAAATAACTATGTATAATATAATGAACTCACATACTCTCCTCTTCATTTCTCATCACTAAAAGAGAATTCATAGAAAAGGGGGATTAGTCGGTGTAAGACCTCTAACCCCCAAGTCTTATTCACAACTAGGGATTCAAGTACATAATTACAACATTATTTTTATTATGTAATCTTTATAATCTAATATGTTCACTAAGAATATATTAAGAATTTTATTAACATTGCAACCTTTAGAGAATGAGTAATGTTATTAGTCTAAGTCATATCTATAATTTGAGTACGTAGAACCACATTAGTCGAGGGACTATTTTAGAAATGTTGTTCGGACTCCTCATTTTCTCTACAGAACACAAGATGACCAAATCATTCAATTAATTAAATAAATAGTTGTAATCAAAATATCATAATCTAAGATAATATATATTAGCATTCTGGAACAACAAAAAAGAGCAATGGTTTAAAAATTTCATACTTAAAACCGAATGTAAATAGCAAGTTAATGAGCTTCTGTCTGCGCCAACTGAAAAAATCAACAATAACCCCCAAAACGTTTTGGTGAATCCAACAGCAAACATGTTTACGAAAACCATTTAATCATAAACGTTCATTTTTCGTTGATTGTTCATAAAGTTAAGCAAGCAAATGATTGTTGGGAAAATAGAGTATAATATAAGCAACGAAAATAAAATAAAAATAATGTTACATTACACAACATTCTTATATTTAACAATCCGAATTACCAATGCAATACAATTAATTTATTAAACATCTACATAACTTAAACACTACTAGATATGGAAAAAATTGGGATTACCATTGTAGTCCGTAGAAATATTTATAAATCGCATATTACATATTCTGAATAATAACAAATTGATATTTTAATAGTAAATAATTTTTCATGATAAAAATACAATTTTATTATAACTCTCCCACAAAATCTATTATTTTTTTTTTATATGGGATGTATTTGACTAGAATGTTTCAATGTGCATCACATAACGCTCCTCTTATTATTTAAACCAAAGGTGTAGGAAAGGTATACCCTCCTCCTCTTTCCTTCCCTTTTATTATATTCAAAGGAGTCCTAAGGTTATGTCTGGCAACGAGTCAGGTGAAATCCATCGAGCCGATTTTGAATTGGGTGTGTGCAAGTATTTCCATTTAAATAAAAGAATTTGTTGACTTACTACCCCTAAAATCAAGAAAAAAAAATCGATGTCGTAGTTACATTAAAAAAATTCCCTTAAATCGCCTAAAAATTATTGGCCATGTGACATTTGGTACCTCTAATTTGGAAGTATGGAATTGAGGTTTTGGATTTAAAGTTAGTGTCGATACTAAATACAAAATACATTGGCACTATTTCCAATATGATGGCATTCCATGGTTCCAAGGATAGTGTATGTAGACTTGAGAATATTGTTGAATAAATGTCAAAGAAACAAAAAAATATATAAAACTTACCTCGTACAAAGGAGAGATGGGGTTGCGTGTGTGGGTCACAGAGAAGGTGCCGAGAAGATCAGTAAGTGTTGGCAAATATAAGTGATACTTCAATTTCTATAAAATAGTAAAGTGAGGTACGTTGGATATGAAATAAATAATATAAAGTGTATCATTACACTTATTCACTTTGGTACCCACTTTGGTACGTGGCAAATAAGATAAGGCATTAAAAGGTTGTATTTTCAGCCTTGAGGACACCCACAATAACAATGTGTATCATTTTTATGCACAGAATATGAAAAACGGGTACAAAAGTTGGTATGTGTGTAGGGTTATCCTAATATGAAACGTTGTTAATAAATTCTGCATGAGGCATCTGCTGTGTAGCTTTGCGTTAGGCATCTGCACAGAGCCTGCTTGGCAGTGAAGGATAAATCATTAATGAATGTAACACCCCATAGTTATGAGCATTTAAATATTTAATTAATTTGGGATAATTTAATTTACAAGTGTGTCGTGATTAAATTGAATTAATTGTGGTTAAATTATTTAAATATTAATCAGGAGAGTTTATGGTTAATATTTAAGGAAATAAAATTACTAAGTGAATAGTAATAATTATTATACGTCGTAGCGAGTTAAACGACGAGATTTTTATATATCTCAATCGGGAGTCGGGTGTTGACTAGTTATGGGACGATATAGTGATTTTTAGTAAATTAATTCGGATGACAATTCTGAGTGAACAGTTAGTTCTGAATAGTCTGAACTAGTCAGAAAAGTGTACCCAGTGGTAGTAAATGGGTCTCGGGGTGTTTTTAGGCATGACCGGACCACACGGGGATATTTTGGCGATTTTAAAGTAGGCCACAAGCATAAAAACGGGATTGACTTTAGTATATGAATAATTAAGAGTTTTGGGTGATTACAACTCTAAAATAAAGATAATATAAAACCCAATTGAGAAGGGCTTCGACACACACAATTCTAAAGGAGGAACCCTAGCTCTAGAGAGAAGAAAAGAGGGAAAAAGAAAGGAGATCGTGGACTCAAAGGAAATTGATGGTGTTCTTTGTGGAATATACATCAACACCAAAGGGATTCGGAATCTACGAACAAAGGCAAGTGGTTAGATTTCTTTAATACAAATTTGTGATAACCAATTCATATCATAATGGGTGTGATTTTTGGGTTGGGATTATATAAATCTGAGTTTTGATTTTCAGAAAAATCCTACGTGATGTTTGGGATTGGGCAGATTGAACCATAACCATAACCATTACCATTAAGTATTTGTGGAGAAATCATGTATTTTTTGATAAAGAAATAGTGAATTTGGATGTTGAGTTCATTTAGTTAATTGTTTAACTGTTATTATAAATCTCAGTAGCCATCAATCTGAATTACAGAGGGATTTAAGTAGAGGAATTTCTGGGTTTATACATATATGGTTCAAAAGGATTCTGGGTTACATTTAAGAAGGTTTTAAAAATTATGAACATAACGTCAAGAAGAAGAAAGAAAGGGAAGAGAGAGAATCAAAGGTCGTTCAAATGACATGGCAATCGATCGAGCGACGACACGTGTCGTTCGAGCGACATGGCGTTTGTTCGAGCGACGGTCGCGAATCAGGCCCAGGTTTGCTTGGTTTCTGTTTGGGCTGAAGGAAAAAGGGTTTTGGGAAATCATGAGGTTTCGGTGGGTAAATGTTTATATTAATTATAATTATGGGTTAATAATATATAATTTATTATGTAGATAGAGAGAGGAATCTACTTTGTAGAATTTGGAGTTAGAAATTCTAAAGGATAAATTTACGAACCAAGGGAAATGTGTCCGGGTATTTTGAGAGAGTGTCACCTCTTTTATAAAGTAATTAATGTGTAAATTAATTAATTTAGAGTCGGAATATAGACTCAGGTATTTTAGGCTTGTGCCACGGGTTCTAGTGCACAGATTAGCCGGGTTCAAAGTAAGCATATATGTATACGGTAAGTGTGTGAGTATATATCATCATGCTCCTTTAATGAATTAATTAATGTGTAAATTAATTAACATAGAGTCGGGAATATTGGCTCGGATATTATTAGCTAGTGTTACGGATTTTGTACACGAATTAGCCGTGTTTAATTTAATTATATATATACGATAAGAGTGATAGCACATATATAATAAAGGTGCTTATTTTAATATCAATGAAGATATTATGAAATACATACCCTATTATAGGAGGTTGCGCGATGTGGGTGAATCTCATGGCTAGCGAACGCAGGAAGAGTATAATCCCTAGGTCATAGCATTTTCGGTTATGGGTGAGACGTCTTGGGATGATTGGGTCTTGCTTTCAGGTAGAAAATATGACCGCCTCCACTACGCTTAGTTTTATTCCTGATTCGAGTGAGATGTAAGTTTCATGGTATCCGGGTTTGATTGAGATGCCTGGGGCTATGATGTTTTAGAAAGCATCCGGTGAGTTATTGCTCGATAGGATGGGTATACATATATAACATGGGTGTGAATGTTATATATAGTTATTACGTATATAAAAGGGAAGAAAGTTATATATAGGTTAAATACATAAGGTGAACTTGTATTACTTATATAACTAGTGAAAAGGTTATATGGATTTAAAAATAAAGGATTAATTAAGTTAAGGTGAGGCATCACTTATAAATCAACAGTACTATTACTCGGGCTAGAGTAAGGTGTCAAGTGAGGATTATAACAAGACTAGTTAGATGAGGTAGTATAAATAGGGGTTATAAAAGAAATGCGGCAGGTGTGCACGTTATTTGAGAGGTGAGTAACGTCTCAAGGGAGTGCGACACTAACTTAAATATGAAGCGCATTCGTGCATTTCTATTTATGCATTTTAATCACCTGATAAATATTATCAAAATGTTTTGGGTTCTTATCCTTGCTGCAAAATATTTTCAAAACCTTTTAGGTGTCCAGCCACAGGGATGCTAAACTTGATGATATGCGTAGCTGCACCATATGTGGGTGAGTGCAAGATTTGGACTTAGACGCTTCGATCATTTCATTGCTAGAGTAGGAGCAGTTCATCCATTTCATGTTGGCTTGTTGCCGAGCTATTTCATATCAGTCAAATTATATACTCAGTCTATTTTAAATTGGATTTGGATTTTCTAGCCGATGATTCACTCGGCAAGTCTTTTACTTAATTATCTAATATTGATTTATACTTAGTGATTTTATGGATTGTTTATTCATTTTGTTGTTGTTGTTGGTTAATAGGAAGATTAAAATTTTGACATCAGCTTTTTGAATACTAGGTGGTTAGTAAATTTTAAAAAGTTTTCAACAGTGATGCTAAGAATGAACCAAATAAGAAACCTGTTTTAATGGATATAGGACTGATCACCCAATATTTAATTGGGTGGGGTGTCACAGATGGTATCAGAGCATCAAGTTCTAGTGTCCATAAGATCTGTGCGGCTTTTTACATTTCAGCTTAGCGTTCTTTGATATAGATCCTTATAGTAGGATTGTTGTATTCCTCCACGTATGTAATTTACGTTCTCCTGCTATTAAGTATAGTTGATGCAATTCATATACGAACTTAGTGGGGTTTCATTCACCGAACAAGATAGGATGACCCGCAAGGGCCGTTAGAAGGACTACAGGAGGAGAGACTTGACAGAAGACCTAGAGAACTTTGGGAAAGGTGATTGCAATAGGCGTCACCATGATTATTATTCAGGAGAATGACAATAGGATAATCACTCGGGAGTAGTAACTTCCCCAAGCACTTTCGTTGATAATGATGCAGTAATTTAAAACTAGCCAGCGTAGTCTGCAAGGGGTGGGGGAAGTCGGAATGACTCTTTCAAAGGGCCATCGGTAAAGGATCAGGGAAGAGAGTGGGAATGTGATAGGCTAATGGAAGGATAAATCCAAAAAATATTGTGTGGGGTGGAGTGCAACGACACCCGGGACTAAAATTTCGAGAAAAAGTTTTATCTCATAGGAGTAGTATAAAGTGATGAGGGTCAATCACAACATATAAGGAGTATATATGGAATTGAACGATAAATTTGAGTACAATTTGATCATAAAATATTACATATGTTGTTCAGATAGATATGCGATTAGAGTTTCAAAACATAACACAAGTGGGCAAGGTAGAGACCGGTCATGAGAGATAATTTTTCTAGTTTAGCGAATTTTGTATCTGACTAAGGACACAGAGAATACAATAGAGTTCGTAAGTTGATATTGGACTCATGGGTAGAACACACAAGCATTGATGGGAAATCCGACTGGGATGACAAGTGTCAATATTGTCAAAAGTTGTACATTTGCAAGTTTACATCAACGCTTCCATGAGAGGGGAGCCAAGAGTGTTGGAGAATATATCCAAAGAGCAAGACTGGATTTAATCGATGCTAGTGAGACACCACAGGAGGGTAATACCCAGTAGAGAATCCATTTTAATGATTTAAGTCAATATAATCCCTACATAGTGACAGTGGATTCATTCAGGACCATCGAGGCCAGCAATTAGTTCCATAGAGGCAGCGAAGCCAAATGGACAACGGGGTTAATAATCGAGAATAAGACTACCAGGTCTAAGAGAGGACACCGTGACATGGCTAAAGGGTCCAGAGACAAGAGAAAGATATAGGAATGCGTCCTATGTGTGGGGAGTGGAGCCACCTATATTGAACTTGTCCACAATGAGAAAACGGGACTAGTCAGACTGGGAAAGTGGATGGGAATGGTGCCAGTGGGGCACAACAACCGTCGGAGGAGCGAGATTTTCAGCCAAGGAATTGGGATAAAGAGAATTTAGCCCTGAAATCTTCAACCCGAGAGTGGTGGGTTTAGGCAGGACCAATAGTGTCCTCAGCAATCACAGTATTTCATTCTTCAGGGCCGTCGGGTCTAAGGAAAGGATGAGGGAGGCCAGTAAGGCCAGGAACAGAGATGGGGAAATTCTCTGGTAGTTGACTTTGATGTGGAGATACGGACCACAAGAAGAAGTATTGCCCAAAGTGAGGTAGGAGAAAACTACAGTATAAGATCCTGGATGTACTAACATTGCAGCAGATCGTGGTCGAGTCGCAACGTTGGAGTTACGTTCAAGGACCCAATGATCGGGCAAGGTAGGTGCCCTAGAGATGTGTCCCATGTGTGAAAAGTGAGTAATTAAGTATAGATCTTATCTGTAGCGAATTGAGTGATAGGAGCGGGATGCACGGTAGAGGCTACAGTTATAAGAGGTTTTGGTTCGATTGGGATGAGGGTGTTATATCCCAGAACCACTTGAACCGCCAGTGCCTTTGGTAACTGATAGTCTGAGTTTAATCCATGGGTGATTGGGATCTATTTTGGGTGAAACGAGCGAGTCAAAGTAGTTTGTTAATACTAGATTCACATGTGAAACGAATTTAGTAGAGGTGTCGTTAATATTATTATAGTGTGTACATATTTACCATTAAGTAGCGGGGCTCTCTTTGGTTCCATTTGCAGGGGAGTGGGTGTGAAAACTGAGGGGATATATCTTAAGAGGATAGCTCGTTTTGAGAAGTAATATTTGAGGTATGATTTTATCCTGGGTACGGAATGTTAAACGATGGTGGGCGGTTACAGTAAGACTATCGTGTTCGTTGTTCCGGGGCAGGATGTATATTCTAGCGAGGTCTTACTTGAAAGAGACTTGGGCTCGCGATAATATTTAGGGAGGTAGACTTCAGAGAGTACAGTTGTCTAGTTACGTTGGACGGCGGGGTGTAGGGACTTTTACTAAGGCGATTCAGGGTATATCAAGTTTACAGTTGAGCAGAGAGATTTATCTCATTATCAATTATGTGCTGAGAACTTAGTGATAGTAAGAGAATCGTATCGTGTGATTCCTTGAGAGACATGGGCATGGGTTATTTGATTTATGTATCAGGCAAACAAAAGTTATGATATCATAAGGATGTGCTTTGGACCCACAAATTTCGATGATCGACAATGCTAGGGGATAGTGCATTGGGGAAAGTCCTTTTGAGTTTAGTTGTGGGATATTACACGCAGGACCTTAATAAACGTTGGGAGTAAAGAGACGTTACGGGATGGTAGGGCATCGGTTTGAATGTAAATTGTTGAACATGTAGAGAAAACATTTTAAGCTGAGAGCTATGATGATAAATGGCCTGTGGAGCCAGGTAGTGTTGCAAAGGAAGCACCACAAAAAAAATTTGCACCACAAGTTAATGGGTGGGGCAATATCAAGAAGAAGTAAATTGCAAATTGTGGGGTAATCAAGAATACCTGAATGATGTAGCCATGCCGAGAGTGCGGAGCTGAACTTGAGATAAGTATGTTACGTACGAGACGTTAGTGATATGTATGCGGGGATGCATGGGTTATATGTTGTATGGGTACCCTGGAGAGTTTGATTTCATAATCGCCCAGAATATAGTTGTGAACTAGGATGAGACCTTCAGTCCCATCACTGTCAGGGAATGTCAGGAGGCAATGGGTATGAAGATACATTTTATGCTAGACGTGTCACCCGTATGTCAATGGGTGGACGGGAAGTGCCTAGATTATAGGAGGATCTATAAATGTATCTTCTAGATTTTTGGGTTATTAACAGTATTAATTACCGTTGGTAAAGCTACATGTGAGACCTTGTAGAAGTTTAATATATGTGTGACGCCTACTATGGCTTCACATGAAAATATTATCACCCACGTTACGTTTGGTTACGGGTGGGAAATAGTAAGTTTCTCGGATTTGGGATGATATATGGTTTGTCGGCAAGGATTGAGTTAATCTAAGGCAATTTGGTGTAGTTCATGAGCGTAAGGGAAGTTATGTCACCATGAGCTAAAGGTTTGAAGTCTGACATGAGTAGTCAGGAATTGTTATGAATATTTACCTTGAGGGGAGTCACGTGTTTGACAATAAGGGAATTAACACCTAGGAACGTGGGACCTTTTTTAACATAGAAATAACAACACCAAAGGAGTGTAGGATAATCTCTTGAGGCACAATATTGTCGGGGACCATTGAGCTGGAGATTGGTGACCAAGTATTGGTACGGGTATAACCATTGAAGATATTCATGATATATGGCAAAAATGGGAAGCCAACACCGAGATATGTGGGGTCTTTCCAGTCATTGAGAGAGTGGGACTAGTGGCATATAGACTGGGTTTGCCTGAGCATCTTGAGCGGGTACACGAAGTTCTTCACATAACATTGCTGAAGAAATACCGAAGGAGTTAGAGAGCCTTCTGACAGGTTCCACTTAAGTAGTTAGATTTACAGCCAGACGTGAGGGCCACGTGGCTTTTCGGGATCGTAGTGAGAGTAGGCTGCGGTCTAAGGTGGTATCATGAGTGAGAGTACAGTGGGGACATAACAACGTTGAGGAGTCAACCTAGGAGCGGGAGGATGACATGTGAGAGTAGTATCCAGAGTTGTTTATCACATGTATTACCTAATTGCGGGGACAAAATTCCTTTGTAAGGGGGGAAGTATGTAACACCCCGTATTTCTGAGCATTTAAATATTTAATTAATTCGGAATAATTTAATTTACATGTGTGTCGTGATTAGATTGAATTAATTATGGTGAAATTATTTAAATATTAATCGGGAGAGTTGATGGTTAATATTTAAGGCAATAAAATTACTAAGTGAATAGTAATAATTATTATACGTCGTAGTGAGTTAAACGAAGGGATTTTTATATATCTCAATCGGGAGTCGGGTGTTGACTAGTTATGGGTCAAGATAGTGATTTTTAGTAAATTAATTTGGATGACAATTTTGAGTGCTTGGTTAGTTCTGAATGGGCCGAAATAGTCAAAAAAATTTACCCGGGGGTTCTAAATGGGTCTCGGGGCATTTGTAGGCATGACTGGGCCCACATGGGGGTATTTAGGCGATTTTAAAGTAGGCCGCAAGCATAAAAACGGGATTATCTTTAGTAAATGAATAATTAAGAGTTTTGGGTGATCATAACTCCAAAAGAAATATAATAAAAAGCCCAATTGAGAAGGGCTTTAACAGACACAATTCTAAAGGAGGAACCCTAACGCTAGAGAGAAGAAAAGAGGGAAAATGAAAGGAGATTGTGGACTCAAAGGAAATTGATGGTATTCTTTATGGAATCAACATCTACACCAAAGGGATTCAGACTCTACGAACTAAAAAGGCAAGTGGTTAAATTGCTTTAATACAAATTTATGATAACCAATTCATATCATAGTGGGTGCGATTTTTGGGTTGGGATTATAGAAATCTAAGTTTTGATTTTTAGAAAAATCCTACGTGATGTTCGGGATTGGGCATATTGAACCATCAAGTATTTGTGGAAAAATCATATACTGTTTGATGAAGAAATAATGAATTTGGATATTGAGTTCATTTAGTTAATTGTTTAACTGTTATTATAAATCTCAGTAGCCATCGATCTGTATTACAAAGGGATTTAGGTAGAGGAATTTCTGGGTTTATACATATGCGGTTCAAAAGGATTCTGGGTTACGTTTGAGAAGGTTTTAAAAATTAATAACATAACGTGAGGAAGAATAAGGAAAGAGGAGAGAGATAATCAGAGGTCGTTTGAAATACATGGCGATCGATCGAGCGACGCCACATGTCGTTCGAGCGACATGGCATTCGTTCGAGCGACTCCCGTGAGTCAGGCCCAAGTTTGCTTGGTTTCTGTTTGGGGCGAAGGAAAAAGGTTTTTAGGAAATCAGGAGGTTTCAGTCGGTAAATGTTTATATCAATTATAATTATGGGTTAATAAGATATAATTAATTATGTAGATAGAGAGAGGAATCTACTTTGTAGAATTTGGAGTTATAAATTCTAAAGGATAAATTTATGGATAAAGGGAAATGTGTCCGCGTATTTTGGGAGAGTGTCACACCTTTGATAAAGTAATTAATGTGCAAATTAATTGACTTAGAGTTGGAATATAGACTCGGTATTTTAGGCTAGTGCCATGGGTTCTAGTGCACGGATTAGTCGGGTTTAAAGTTAGAATATATATACGGTAACTATGTGAGTATATATTATCATGCTACTTTAATGAATTAATTAATGTGTAAATTAATTAACATGGAGTCGGTAATATTGAATCGGATATTATTGCCTAGTGTTAAGGATTTTGTACACGAATTAGTCGGGTTTAATTTAATTATATATATATGGTAAGAGTGATAGTATATATATAATAAAGGTGCTGATTTTAATTTGAGTAAAGATATTATTAAATGCATACCCTATAATAGGAGGTTGCGTAACGTGGGTGAATCTCTTGGCTAGCGAACGCAAGAAGATTATAATCCCTATGTCATAGCATTTCCGGTTATAGGTGAGACGTCTTGGGTATGATTCGGTCTTTCTTTCAGGTAGGAAATATGACCGCCTCCACTACGCTTAGTTTTATGCCTGATTCGGGTGAGATGACCATTTCATGGTATCCGGGTTTAATCGAGATGCCTATGGTTATGATATTTTAGAAATCATCCCGTGAGGTATTGCACGGTAGGATGGGTATATATATATAACATGGGTGTGAATGCTATTATATAGTTATTGCGTATATAAATGGGAAGAAAAATATATATGGGTTAAATACATCATGTGAACTTTTATTACTTATATAACTAGTGAAACGGTTATATGGATTTGAAAATAAAGGATTAATTAAGTTAAGGTGAGGCATAACTTATAAATCAACAGTACTATTACACAGACTAGAGTAAGGTGTCAAGTGAGGATTATAACAAGAGTAGTTAGACGGGGTAGTATAACTAGGGGTTATAAAAGAAATGCGGTAGGTGTGCACGTTAGTGGAGAGGTGAGTAACGTCTCAAGGAAGTGCGACACTAACTTAAATATGAAGCGCCTCATGCATTTTTATTTGTGCATTTTAACCACTTGATAAATATTTTCAAAATGTTTTGGGTTCTAACCCTTGCTGCAAAATATTTTCTAGACCTTTTAGGTGTCCAGCCACAGGGACGCCAAACTTCATGATCTGTCCAAGGATGCGTAGATGCAGCAGATGTGGGTTCTTATAGGATTTGGACTTAGACGATTTGGTCATTTCATTCCTAGAGTAAGAGTAGTTCAGCCATTTCATTTTGGCTTGTTGCCCAGCTATTTTATTTTAGTCAGATTCTCAACTTAGTTTATTTTAAATTAGATTAGGATTTTCGAGCCGATGGTTCACTCGGCAAGTATTTTATTTAATTATCCAGTATTGATTTATACTCAGGGATTGTATGGGTGGTTTCTTCATTTTGTTTTTGTTGTTGATTAATAATAAATTAAATTTCTGACATCGGCTTTTTGAATACTGGGGGGTTAGTAAGTTTTAAAATAAAATCGGTAGTATTCAAAGAATGAACCAAATGAGAAACCTATTTTTATTGGATATAGAACTGATCACCCGGTATTTAATTGGGCGAGGTGTCACAATGAACTCTCCCTGTCAGAATCTCTGTGTAATCAGCTTTTGCTATTAGTTGTTTTGCGCCAGTTCTTGTATTTGATCAAAAAGAAAAAAGAACAGGGTACCTTCTGAATGGTAGGGTTGGGGTGGGACCCTAGGGTACTTTAAAAAATATCTTTCTGGTACCAAGAAAGTGTAGCTAATGACTCTATTTTTAATTTCGTTGTATTCCTAAAACAACTTTCAAGTTCAAGATGGTTTTTGAAAAGGTTACCCGATTCTTGAAATATTTTTAGGGGAATTGATTCGTGGGCGATGAGCTATTCTGATTGTATTCTCTATTTAAACACTCGTTAAGATAGAGAAGGGCTCATCAAACAAAGGATCAAAAAAGCATTTTGGCCAACATCATGAGACATTTGTAATGGTGCATCATATATTGATTAATTTTTGTGAGTTTGGCTCTTCAGTCTTTCGAATCTTAAGGTTTTTAAAGAATGTTATTTGACGTGAGGTTGTTTAAAATAGTTCAAAGGATGTTGGTAGATTTTTCCATTTTAGTTGTTTGGTTGTTACACTTAATTAAGGGTTAGGAGTTTTAAGTGTAAAGTCATGCCGCAAATGTCATGTTTTATCGAATTTCAAGCAACATAGGAGTTTGTGGTTGTTTTGTAACTACTGGGTGGATGATATGTACGTTAGCTACAACTATTATGGTGGTGTGCAGGTTGTTTATTGGTATCAATGAAATGTATTCTATTTTTTCGTAAATTTACGTCATAAAAAAAATTGAATCAGTCCGAACCGAATAGAAATTGGTGATTTTTTTAGCCCGATTATGTCTACTATTTAAGGATTTAAAAAACCGATCAAGTCGATTCGGTTGACGTTTTAAATAAGGAAAAAACCGATTCGAATCGAATTGAACCGGCATCAATATTTATACTAAAAAAAAACTAAATAACTTCTATTTTTATATCCAAGTACCATTTACCAACCTTAAAAACTGACCAAAACCAAAAATCGACCTAAAAAAATCGATTAAAAAAGAAAATCGACCAAAACAGAACCAAAACTGAATTAAACCGAAATCAATGATTTTTTTCATCGTCGGTTCAATTTCGGTCTGACTTTTTTCAAAATTGAATCGATCGGTTCGGTTTGAATTACGATCCATAACCGAATCGAATCGAGCCGTGAACACCCATAACTGGGAGGGACTCTTAATTTTTGAATCTTTGGAAATTTTATGCGCCCTAGTTGCATCTATTAAATGAATTTTAAATCAAGTTAGGAAAATGTTCGGTGAAAAACATTTTTTTTTGCATTTACCCCATGAAATTCACCTCGTATGTCCATTGATAACGTATAAATGAGTTTGCATAAGCACCAAGTAAGTTGATGCATAATTTGGATTGACTCTCATATTTTGAAAAAAGGATTGTTATGTCTAATTATTGCATTATTTTTTTAACAATCTAAAAAAAACTAAATTACGATAAAACCATTTATCTGATTTGCCTAAAGCTTATTTTGTCCATGAAAATACCGAATAACGGCGGTGTGATACTTGATTAAATTAATTCGCAAGTTTCCAAGTAACCCTTATTTAATTCGGGTCTACTTTTAAATCAAATAAATACAGCCCTTAAACATGCATCTAAATCAACCCATCAAAAATAAAGCATGCAACGCAGTAAATATTTTGAGACACGGATATCAGGAAAAAACCCATTTCGGGTAAAACCTTTATTTCACAATGAATATATAAATCGCAACTTACAATTACATAGAGAAATCTGCAATGGATCAACGCGCAACCAACCCACAAAGACACGCAGTCTTGAACTCAGCAAGAGAATACACGCAGCACCCTCTAAGGACTCGCAGCCCAAACAACAAAGGAAGAACCACAACTCTCCTCAATGACACGCAGCCATAACACTTTGTAGAGACTCCCTCAGCAATGACACGCAGCCCTCGGTTGCAAAGATCTCCCCACAAAGGTAGAACAATAGCAAAGCTTGTGTTCTAGGGTTCCAAAAGATTCACAAAAGTAATTGGGATTTTTTTGTGTGAATCAAAAAGATGTTTGGCACATCAAAAATCGAAGTCTTGTTGTGTTTGAACTTTTAGAAACGTTTTCTCAAAGACTTAGAAAATTCATCACCGAAATAGGTATATATATAAGAAATATGAGTCGGTGGTAAAAACACTCACGGAACTGTTCGATTTTATCTCAGGCGGACCGGTCCGGCTTGGAGGCGGATCGGTCCGACCTCGGATCGGTTCGTTTTTGAACAGGACCTCTTCGGTTTGCAATCAATCCGAGCTTTACTGGTGCAAAGCGGATTGGTTCGGTATGGAGGCGAACCGGTCCAGAGGCGGATCGGTTCATTTTTAAAAGGGGCGGACCGGTCCGGTTTACCAGAAAATAAAAAATCTTTTAAAAGCCTCATTTTGCTTGAAAAAACTTACTTCTTATTTTTATAAAAAAACATTTCATAAAAATTTCCCAATACTAAGTGTGAAACTTTAAGGGACTTAAAAATAAAACTTTACCAAGTTCATTCTCGCAGAGGTTATGATGTTGAAGACGCTTTGATATTCTGATCCATTGATGTAGATGCGATCTTGAGTTTCTTCAACGGTGTAACGGCGTACGACATACATATTGACAATGGATAAAAATGTCCTTACAGTCCAAAAGTGTTGTACAAGGTTGGATGGATTGATGGTAAACTAGGGGATGGGGTCCTGTCATTATATATCTTTTACATACATATTAGTACTTTTTATTCAAAATAAATGTTATTCCCTCCATTCTGAATTATCAACGAACTAAGTTTCACAATAGTAAACTAGTATTGATTTTGATCATTGATTGAAATATATCCTTAATCTCGACAAAAGAAAATGATACATACTATTAATTTGAGACGGGATGAGTAATATTTTTTTAATTACAAGGCAAGATGGAATGGTGCTCGAAGATCTCTTTATCAAAAAACACGCCTTTTCTTGGTTAACATCTCAGAAAGTTGTGGAGACTGCTAGTCCGTGACCCTATATGGCAGTAAAACTTCGATAAATGTATACTCTTAGGATAAAAAAAAAATTATAATCATAGCAGAATTATTTATTTATCGATAAATTAATAATTTATTAATCTAGCAATAAATTAATACTTTATTAATTTATAAATAATTTTATGTTTTCAAAGAGAATGCAGATGTACATGTATCTTATGAAAATCCATCGCCATGGATTCATGTACTAGTCAAACTTTCTAATGAATATTAAAAGTAAGAAGATATAAGAGTTTTAAAAATGCACGTACAATACATACATATTCCTATAGTAAGAAGAAAAAGTGGTTTAGAACTTCATGTTCATGTATATACATAAAACACGATCTCTATATAAACGATCTATGATACCCAAAATAATGCCATATTGTTCCTCCATGGTGTCTCATTTGAAAGGAGTGAAAACAATATATATTAACTGATGAGATGAGTGTAAACGTGAATTAAGACGTCTAATTTATTTTATGAGGCACAAAGAATAATCAAAATTAAATTAACTAGTCATGCACGCTAATAAGGATCTTTAATCTCATTCGAGTTCACATCTAAATTTGCCTACATATAGGGATCATAAGGATGTGTATCATGGTTCATATTGTTACACCCAGTTTCGTTGAAATAATAAAGAGCCGAGATTTTTAAAAAATTAGCACTATGTGACATTTTTAATGTCGTAAAATTAATATAAGATAAACTTAAAATAAAAATAAAAATAAAAATTCTTGGTATGGACTCAACACTTAAAAAATCAAATTTCGGATCGATCAAAAATTATCCTGATCGATCCGGACGACCCGACAACATTAGTTAATATTATGTTTTTAGCTTTCGAGGTGTATAAGTTTAAGGCATTAAATGTAACAAATTTTCATCTCGTGGGACCATTTTTCGCTCATACGTTGACTACCCTAGGCATGAGGAGTTTGCGCTAAAAGGTTAAAATAATTTGATGTTGAATATAAGGTCATTAAAAAGGGTGTAATGAAGGCCACCAACCCAATATCCTCCATTTATGCAGAGAAGAATTAAGCATTTAGGCCAAATATGAAATTGCATTTATTTGTACTTTGCTATCCTCCTTATATTCACACCACCTATAATACATTATCATCTTCTATTTCCAAGTGTTTAAGAATGGGGCAGAAGAGTGTTAATGGGTATAGAATTGAGTTTTTAGAAGAATACATTTTTAGAAATTATGGAGCTAGTTGGGAGCTTATTTCACTTCTTCTTCGAAGTTTGAGTACCTTCTTAAGAGGTAGGAGTTCTACACTCCATTTTCAAGTTTAAAGACAAACATGCTATATATATATATATATATATATATATATATATATATATATATATATATATATATATATATATATATATATATACAGAGAGAGAGAGAGAGAGAGAGAGAGAGAGAGAGAGAGAGAGAACCAAGCTCAAGTGAGGACCTAGTTTGAGGACCATTTTTTTTTAAATAGAAAAAAAAATATTTTTGGGTTGATTTTTGTATGGTGTTTAAACATTTCAATAGGACCAGTAAAAAATGAACTCAAAATGACCTTTTTTTACTATTTTAAAAAAATCGGTCAAACTTTGTCAGTTTTAAGTTGTTAAAAACTGACAAAGTTTGACCGATTTTTTTAAAATAGTTTAAAAATTCATTTTGACGTGATTTTTGTATGGTCCTACTAAAATGTTTAAAACCTATAAAAAAAATTCAACTCAAAAATAGGTTTTTACTATTTTATCAAAATTGGTCCGTGCCAGCGGTCCTCAAACTGAGGTCCTCTCTCTCTCTCTCTCTCTCTATATATATATATATATATATATATATATATACACCATGTTACCAAATTGGTAATGTGAGTGTATTGGTGATGTTGCATAATACTATTATGTATTCTTTACCATATAATGCACAAAAGAGGTTTGCAAATATTCTAAAGACATATATACATATTATACGATGTTACTTTAAGAATAATGTTGATGAATGTGAAAAAACACTGATAGTGGCATTAAGGATTGGGGTAAGATTATGATTGTAAAGTTATTGTTTTGGGTGGATGACTTGTTAAGGTCATTGTATTTTTAGTTAAATAACAATCAAACAATGCTGATAGTGAGAAGTTATACTGAGTTCATAGTGCATGAGTACACAATATACATGAAAGTGAATATGGAACCTGGGTTAGGAATATACATAAAAGTGATTTATTGCATTTAATTTTATGCAATGGTGCAGTAGTGATGCATTCACTGAGCAATTTTGCTCACGGTTCAAGTGTTTGTGTTTTTCAGGTAACGTGATGTCAGTTCCAAATATAGAAGGTCGTGTGGGGTTAGCAAAGATGCATAAAACCATGATTTTGGTCAAATGTTAATGGGGTAATTTAATCCTACTCATCCTTTAAGTAAGTTTATATAAGTATAACTACTTTAAAATTGTGAAAAGTTTTTAGTTTTATGGATTCATGTTGATGATTGAAAAAGGTAACTCATGTTTTTGGTTCGTTTAAGAAAATTATGGTTTGACTCACTTTCACATTAAAACTTAATTATAAGTAATTGGGTTGGGGTGTGTCAGATTTTGGTATCAGAGCCTAGGTTTTAGAGGTTCTGGAGTCAGAAGCGCCTAGATTTAGCAGTGGACGTAGAAATTCTTTTGAGTCGTAAGTATTCGATTTTAAAGGATACAAATAAGTATGTTGAATTCTAGAGACATGGCCATCAAGGGTTTGTTATTAAGTTTTAAATTGGCTTTATTGACTAACATCTGTCAGTTATACATATATATTATTGTACGGGATATCAAATGTAAGGATCTTACAGGAAAGGAAATAAGATATTAAGGTTTATTCGAGGATGAGAGGGAATACAAGTATTTTAATATGAAGTATTGCATTATTTCATATGTTGTATGAGTATGGAAAAGATGTTAATCGAGTGGGAATATCAACAACTGGTTTGGGTGGATATTGAGTTGTATTTGTCATTGTACGTATGTGATATCAATAAGGCTATGTCATATAATGGTTATGGTTGACATTATAATGAGTCACCAAGAAGTATGTGTAAGGATAATGTGTTATATGCAATAACATAATATGATACATTAAGGTACTTATACAGGCTATTTGAAAGAAATAGGACATATAATAGTTAGAGAAGTATTATGGGGTTGGTAAGTATGGCTAATGTTTTAAGTGGTTATGTTACGTTTAACATCCATGTTACCAAATTGGTAAAGTGAGTCTATTGGTAATGTTTCATAATACTATCATGTATTCTTTACCATATATGCACAAAAGAGGCTTGGAAATATTCTAAAGACACATATACATATTATACGATGTTACTTTAAGAATAATGTTGATGAATGTGAAAAACCATTGATAGTGTCATTAAGGATTGGGGTGAGATTATGATTGTAAAGATATTGTGTTGGGTGGATGACTTCTTATGGTAATTGTATGTTTAGTTAAATAATAAGCAAACAATGCTGAAAAAGGAATATAGTGAGAAGTCATATTGAGTTCATTGTGCATGAATACACAATATACATAAAAGTGAATATGGAATTTGAGTTCAAAATAGACATTTTGTGAATAATTATTCATTATCGATACATGAAAAGTAATGAGGCTATATTTAGATTCAATATTGTAAGAATGATATTTAACATACTCTTAAACTTAAGAGATGGTGTGGATAGTAGTTAAAGTCAAACACATGTATTTGGTATTGAACAGAAAATGGATAGATGAAGTATAAGAATCTAGTCTTTTAATAGAATAATTATGATTTGAAATATTACATGATGATAAGGATAGTCTATAGGAATGAAGGGAGAAATGTAAAGAATGATTCTAGGTTTATTAAGAATGTTCACTCATTGTGAATATAAGATAATACAATCGATAATCTATTATGTGTGAATGTTCGACATATGTATATAAAGGTATGAAGTATATATGAGTTGGGAATTGGTGTAACACCCCGTAAATTTTAATTCGGTGATAATTTAAATTAATTCGGAATTCAAAAAAAATAAAATTTTTGGAATCTATTTAATTTTGGTATGTCAAAATGTTGGTTTATATATATAAAAATAAGGTTTTAAGTGGAATTTAAATCGGGATTAAAATTTCGCAATGTTGACTTTTTGTATAAAAATCGATGGAGGATCCGACTTAAGAAGGATAAAAAAATAGAAAAATAAAATCTGAACGCCCGATCAAGCTAAAATTTTCACAACAGTCCTATCTCGCGGTTAGCTACAACATACTAAAAATTCAGCCATTTCCGACGGTGCGATCATCCGTAATAAATTTTCGAATGTTTGTGTTTGATTACGACTAAAACTCTTTTTGGTATATAAACATAAAGTGACGGGTTTAGGACTTTTAAAACACATTTTAGCCTTCTAAAAAATGCAGATACCTCTTTTATTTCCTCTCCCTTTATATACAAACCCTAGCCCCCATTTCATCCAATGTTCAACCTTAGATTTGGAGGTCTATTTGGGGTTTTCTCGTGTTGGGACTAAAACGTGACTTGATTATTTTTGCGGGATGAACATGATGGTGTGATCAGATTTTGAGGCTGAATTTATGTTACGATTCATGTGATGATTTTGAGGTACGGGACTTACCCAATATGATCCTAAATTCTCTTGAGAGTATTCCTTTTGTTTCATGTGATTATTGAACTCATGTTGAATTGTGATATTCATTTGAATCCTGAAAAATTGTTTGAATCTAAAATATTGATTCATTGAGATATATTGATATTTTTATTTGGGCATCATGTCATGATATTTATTATGGCACAGAGAATGGGCACCCGTCAATAGTCCAAAAATCGTTATATGGCTTGAGAATGCCTAGGGGAGGTGAGGTGAGGCCTGGTGCTGAGAAATTATATTGATATAATGCCTGAGTATTGCATTTGATTTGTATATGCGGATTCTTATTGTTGCGATTTATTCATCGTGATATTTTTTAGCATCTATTCATGTCATATTGTGTACTTCCCCGTATTTTCTTTTAGTGGTAGGTTAGCGTGGATTGGAACGCTAAGGATTATTTTGATGGAGGATTTTAGAGCATGGAGATTTGGAAGGTTATTAATGCTGTATAGATATTGGACATGTAATTTTTATTTGGGAGCTTTGTATTACTTTTGAGAGAAAAATATTATTGTAATCATTATTGTGGAAGTGTAACAATTTATGGACTGTTTTATTTAAATTGTGGAATATAGATTCTCTATACTTATTGTTGATGGTTTCAGTTTAGTTTTATCGTAAGTAGAGCTCTGCGTGTCCTTTTGGGCGCGCGGAGTGTTACAATTGGTTTCATTGATAATAAATCATTAGACGATCCGGGAGGAGAATCGGGCATTTTGGAAGCAAGATCAATACATAAATAGGATTACAACGGAAGACTTTAGAATATCTACGAGTTAAAAGGAAAGTGTTTATCTTGCTATAATTACTTTTGTGGTTTCCATCGTTCATGTGTAAATTTGTTGTAAAAACACACAAATTTTTATGTGGGATTATATTGGTGTTTGATTCGTAATCCTAGGTGTTTGATGTAGGATTAATGATTATAAATATGTTTAAATACTCCTTGAATATTGGTGTAATGACATACTTGGTCAATTTGATGTTTGGGGTGGTTTGGGTGGAGAAAAAATGATTTTTTTGGGGGGAAAAGATGACTCGATCAGGTGTCGATGGATCGATCGACCACTGTTGATCGATCGAGGAAATTTGAAGTTGGATAATGTTGTGTAGAATAGAATTACGAAGGCGTGATCAAAAATTTTGTATTTTTCTGATTTTTTTTTAATTATTTATGAATTTCTACTAATAGGTACGCGATACTGGAATTTTAAATTGGTGGTTTTGGATTTGGCTTTCCTTTGGAAATTTAAATTTGGGAGAAACAAACTGTCTCGGTGTGTTGTGATAGCCTCCCTTTCCTTTTGTGTTGTATTCGTTGGTCAATAAGGGTTTGACTTGGTTTACATAGTTCGATAGGAAACATAGGACTTATAGGAATATATAAGAGTGATTATAATCTACCTTGGGTTAGATAAGAATTAAATTTGGGTACGAGTTTATAAGTGTATTAAGGAGAATAACACTAAGGTTTTAGTTTATGAAATCGAGTTGGGATTCTGGGAAGAGTCAGGCTACGGGTTTGAGTAGAATAGCTTGGTGGCAAGTAATAAGATATTATTGAATTAAAATAAGTAAGTTAATACTTGATAAATCGGGAGTCAGGGAAGACTTAGGATTTGTGGTCTAGTGCTATGAGTGATATATGCACAATTAGCAAGTTATGGGTATATGTATATGTACCAAGGGTGATAGTATGTACATATGGATGTATCTATGTGTTACTAATATATGTGAACATACCTACTCCATATTTGATATTGTTTGCGCCGAGTGGACGGCCCACCCTGGCATGACTATCATGTGTTCGATCGATTCATTAGGTCATAAGACTCTTATATGAGTTTAGAGTCTACTAGGTAATGTGGTATGGTTATAACCCGCGGATGTAGGACTATGACCGCCTTGGGTTTATGTGTTTACAATTTGGTCTCTGTGGCGAAACTCCGAGCCGGTGGCCCGACAGTGATACGTGACGTACCTGGAGCCTGATAGCATAACTGGTACTGCTTTCGGGAGGACATCTTGAGGATTTTGTGAATCTACATATAAAAGAGTGTTACATGTATATGTGTGATAAAAGGAATGTGTGATAAAAATAATGTGTGAACATTGATATGATAATTAATGTACAGTTATGTAAGGCGTGACTGACAGGTGCGAGGTCGATTCCCCACATCATAGGACTATTTAATGGCCATTGTATATGAGTTTGGAGTCTACTGGGGTGATGTGGTAAGTTATGACCCGCGAATGTATGTATATGACCGCCTCTAGTTTATGTGTTTACAATTTAGGCTCGATAGTGAGACTCTGACCCAGTGACCCAAGAGTGGTACTTCACATATCTGGAACCTGATAGAATAATATGGATTGCATCCGGGAGGATAGCTCAGAGATTCTATGAATATACGTATAAAAGTGTGTTAACTATATGTGTGTGATAAAACGAATGTGTAAACATATAAATTTTAACTAGTGTACAGTTATGTAAATAGTGTAACGATAATATTATAATTGAGAATTATAATGACATAGCTTACGTGATAGGTAAATGAAAAACAAAGCAAAGTAAAATACGTATAGAACAGTTGGGCTAGAGTTTAGCGGGTGAGGTTAAGTTAAGTGATTACTAGTTAGGCGGGGTAGCATAACTAGGGAATTCAAATACATGTGTTAGGTATGCACTATAGATGAGGGGTGAGGATATTCTCATGTGAGTGCGACACCGGATAATTATGAACAATTCTGCTCCATTTCATTATTGCATTTTAAATAGTTGCAAAATATTTTCAAATGGTTTTTGGATCTCACAAGTATCAAAGGCTTTTTTCAAAATATGGTAGGTGCTTAGGCACAGGGATGTCGGGCTTAGGTCTCCTTCTGATCAGACAATGTTGCATCAGTTGTGGATGCCTACAGGGATTGATTAGATGCTTCCATCATTGTTATCTGGAGAGGATCTTCACTTCATTTTCTATTCGGTCATGTCACCCAGTTAGACAGTTCTTGTATTGTTTAGACTTTACTTTATTTCTGTATTAGGGGATTATTGTTTTTAGTTTTACCGAGAGTTATTCGTTTAATTGATTTATTTCATATCATCAGTATTTAGGTTATTCTCGTGGTGAATGTTTATTGAGATTGGTTACCTTTATTTATATGTTGGATTGGTAACTTAGACTGTTGTATTTTTTTAATAAGGAAAGTTATTAAGTTTCAAAAATTTGACACCGGGCCTAATAGGTTATTAGTAATTAAATTACTTTTCGACACGGATTAGAAGAATGAACCAGACTGAGATTTCGGTTTTATTTTAGTAGAGAATTGAATACCCATTATTAGAATAGGTGTGGTGTTATAGTTAGTTTTATAATAAATCTCCAATTCTTCCGTATACCTATACGTGTATAAACATAAAAGAAAATACAGACCAATCTATACCCATTAAATCACGTGTATTTGAATTATGCAAAAAACGTAAACTCATATATATATATATATATATATACTAACTTCCTAAGCACACACACACACACCCAAGCTTAAACATCCTTAAACTCAAGCTTAAACATCCTAGATAAACCCATAAAACCAACCCAAAACCAATCACACATTAGCCTAAACTCACTCAACCACCCTAATAACCCTTGATTCGCACCTTGTTCTGCATTGTCAACCTAGAGTGCCATGCATATGGAGATTAAAATTGTGTTCGTGCCCCAGACCACCGCACCTGCGGCCTCCCTCTAACCTCCACTCCAAAATGACGTAGTTTAGTTGTTTTTCTCCAACTAGCACAAAGCTATGAATTTAAAACCCTAGTTCGTCGTAAAATAGATGGGAGTTAGCGGGGACCTCGGCTACGATTAAAGCCCGGTCCCGTCCCTTTTTAAAACCCACCTATCTGGCGCTCAACATCATCATACACCGCCTCTCAACCTTCATTGTACTCATCGTCACGTGCGGCCATGGTCTCCTTTTCCAACTTCCCCACCTTGTCGACCAACGCCTGGTTGTCCTCGACCACTTTCAGCTTAGTAGAAATCACTTGGCTGTAAACCGCCTACATGTCGGCCTGCTCCTTAGCGTAGTGCCCCTTCAGGGCATCCAAGGCTTCTTGATTATCTTTATCAAAATAAGCCTTGGCCTCGTCCAGGGCATTTTTAGAACTCTTCAATTCCTTTCCAGTTCAGCTTTTGCCTGGTCAGCCCGACCACAAAGCATAGTGGTAAAATCGAAAAAAAACTACAAGAATTAGAGAGAAATATCGATCAATTTATAGAAATATATGGGAAAACTAATGAAACTGAGAGAAAAAAAGGATGTACCAAATCAATCCCTTGTGAAAACTTAAGGGCTAACTGGTCAGATCCCATCTTCAGAGATCGCTCGTGATGAGCAGCAAGCACAACCCTATCCAGCAAATTCATGGAAGTGTGGGGGGTGTCAGCAACACTCTTCCCCCATCTGCAACTACAACGGGGGAAGATACAATCAAGGCCCCCAGGGCCTATGCCCCCTTCCTCCCTTCTTCTCTCTTTCTTTCTTCTTCTCTATTCTATCTTTCTCTTTCTTCCTTCTTCTCCCCTCTTCTCTCCTCTTCTTATCTACCTCATTCTCTTTGGGCCCCGACTTGGAGCCACTTTCCATAGGGGAATCTCCATCCTTCCTCTTGAGGGACTTGAAGCGGTCAGATAGTAAGTCATCGTCATCGTCAGGAAGAATTTAACACCTTCTCTTTGGGGGTGTCATGTCCTTTTCCTCGTCTTCGTCTTCTCCTTCTTCTTCTTCCTCACTGGAACCTTCCCCGCTGGAATCTCTCGAACTCTCTTCTTCGTTTTCTTCTTCAAGAGGGATAAGATCATAAAGGGCCACCAACTTCTTTCTCTGGAATTTCCAACTCCGGGATGGAATCAACTCGCCGAGCAGTAAAACTGGAAGTAGTATTCTTATACTCCAGCAGATACGCTGTTGAATGAGGGTGCTCGCCGTCAGCAAGATAATCCCTAATACGCCAAGCTTTCAGAATTTAAGAAGCACTAAACTAACTGGAGTTTGGTTCCTGATTCTTCACCTTAACTGCAGATCAAGGGTAAAGTACAAACACATCAGAAAAGTTTGGAAGAAGAAATAGCAAGAACAAAATGGTAAAATGAGACAGCGCTAGCAACCTATATATTCCTCCCCAAAGGTTGGGATCCTAGGTCCCCTGTACCTCGTGTCCTCTAGTTGGGGAGGGTATTGTCAATTCCTAGCTATAAACCCTTCATTCTAGTAATATTTGTGAGAATGAGGCAAGTTAACAACTAAAACCCGGTCAACACTCCTCGCCTTTAAGTATAGGAGACCACCTCTTGTACGAGAAAGGACATAACAAAAGAAAATTTTTGCAAACCCTAAGTTGGTCCCATATAACTCATTTATCCTATGTACACCATTTACTATTTTCCAAATATTTAGAGAGCACTGGGCGGGAACAATATCAAAGTACCTGAAGAAATGTAAAAATAAGCAGCTTGGAGGAAATGTTAAACCCCCTTCAGAAACTAGCGGGGTGTGAATCCAATGTCCATCTTCTAAAGTGCGAATATTTTGAGGAATGGGAGTTCACTCGATGTCCACCCAATCAGGAATATTATATCACTTTCTAAAGTCAAAAAGGGATTTGTTCCCAAGCAGCGCCATTTCTACACAAAACCCTAGCTACAGCTACAGAAACATTTCAGAATAGAAGGGTTAGAAAAGAAACGTACTAGCTTAGATGTGGCCTCGAGATTGCTGAAGAAATGAAGCTCTGATTATGAAGAAGAAATTAAAGATGGGAAGATTGGAGACGAAGTACAAACAAATCTGAACGAAAACACTGAACTGACAGTTAAGTTACTCTTGAACGATTTTCGAAGTGTCTCAAATCATGAGTTGTGCTTCTCCAAAAAATTCTCAACTCTTCAAGTTTCTTCTTAAGAGACAAGCGCTTCCTCACCAGCTTTCACAAATAACAAAAGTACCACTTCACTGTTTCATACCTTGGGACTTTAGGTGGATTAAAATCTAGTGGCCCAAAAGATTGTAGGCCCAAAGATTTTAGGGGCAATTGTGGGAACCCACTTTTCCCAAGTCCATGAGAGTAGTCGTCCAAGATAAACTTGAGTGGTTTGGCCCAGCCTAAATCAGGGACTAATTCCTATACGACCAGTTTAGTTAGAAAAGGATACTCACAGATATGGCCAAATCAAGTGTCATGAATCTCGGTCGAGATATTCTAGCATCTAATGGCCAATCCACGCACAAGGATGGAGTTCCTTAAACAACTCAAACTCTGTAACGAACAACGTCTATAAATTGTACACCCTGATCCGGGGAAAAGGGATGAAAACTTGTAACTTTGAGAGACACTTACTAAGAAACAAGTAACCTCTCCGTGGACGTAAACAAATTGTCGAACCACATACATCGTTGTTGAATGTGATTCCATTTATTTTTTGCACGTTGTGATTTCTTTCGTGAATCTTTTATTGTGACTTTTTTTGCACTCGCGGGTAACTTAGACTGTTGTATTTTTTTAATAACGCAAGTTATTAAGTTTTTAAAATTTGACATCGGGCCTAATAGGTTATTAGTAATTAAATTAGACTGTTGTATTTTTTTTAATAACGCAAGTTATTAAGTTTTTAAAATTTGACGTCGGGCCTAATAGGTTATTAGTAATTAAATTACTTTTCGACACGGATCATAAGAATGAACCAGACTTATATTCATGTTTTATTTTATTAGAGAATTGAATCCCCGTTATTAGAATAGGTGGGGTGCCATAGTTAGTTTTACAACAAATTTCCAATTCTTCCGTATACCTATACATGTATAAACATAAAAGAAAATACAGACCAATAAATACCCATCAAATCAAATGTATTTGAATTATGTAAAAATCGTAAACTCATATCATATATATATTAATTTGGATATTACTATACTAACCTCCCAAGCCCCCCCCCCCCCCCCCCCCCCCCTTAGGTTTCCTAAATCATCCTTAAACCCAAGCTTAAACATCCTAGCTAAACCCACAATACCAGCCCAAAAACCAATCACACATTAGCCTAAACTCACTCAACCACCCTAACAACCCCTTTATTCGCACCTTGTTCCGCATTTGCAGCCTAGAGTGTCATGCACAAGGAGATTGAAATCGTGTTCGTGCCGCAGACCATTGCACATGCGGGCTCCCTCTAACCTCAACCCCAAAATGATGTAGTTTAGTTGTTTTTTCTCCAACTAGAACAAAGTTATGAATTTAAAACCCTAGTTTGCCATAAATGAGTCTTTTAAAGGTCCCAACACCTCCATAACACTCCTTTATGATTTCTAATCACTTTTAATTCATAACCCAACCTTGTAATGATTATAAAAAATGTGTAATTCTATTATTAAAGGCATAAACATTTGTTTTTACATATTATTCATATGAGCCATCCTTAAGCACGAATTTAGATTAATAATCAACTAGGAACTCCATTAAACATGCAATTTAACAATGATTAACAGTCTCATTAAGTACTCTTTTCAAAATCACCGTCTCTATAATGTTCTACAACAAATTATTTGAGGTTTTCATCATCACAACAACATATTCCTAAATTAAACATACAATTTAATCATGAACATGGATTCTATTATTTGATCAGTTTATATATATATATATAATAATCAAATTTACAAACCAGTAATAAGAATTCAATTCTAATATGGTGTTTCTAATCAATTGATTAACATACGACAATAAAAATTATAAATGCTACATTAATACAATAAGCAAGATAGTATTTCTTGCCTTAATGAAGATTACACTCGAATAAGCCCTATTATTTTCTCCCCCTCTTCTCCTGAAATTTGCTTATGCTGCTAGGTTATGAAATACAACGTGTCATGATGATTAATGAGGATTAATTATCTATGTACAAACCTAATCTAACATATTCCCTATGAGCCAACCTTTGGATAGTCAATTAAGACCATAACATTCACAAGATAATCGTAAAACGTGGTCTAAATGCGGTATCTACCTCTGGGGGCCCAATTTGACACATTAAAAACACTGGTTTGGGCATCTATCTTCTTCTATAGCTCGGTCCAACCATACCAACCCGTATTGTAGAAATTAATCACCATGATATTATTAAATTAAGGAATGTGTCACACATTATATAAATTCTTACTTTAAATCCCGATTACTAATTTAAACCAACAAAAATACAAATGAGTTAATTTTTAATTATTTCTTTAATTCGTAAAAATACGGGGTATTATAGTAAGTTTATGTATTTTATTATAAACAAGCAAGGAATAAAAAGTAGAGAAATGAACTATTTTATATGGATTTTAGGAGTACAAATAAGTAAAAAGATACTTAAAAAATATTATATCCTCTCCCTCGTGATGGATGTTTATTTAAATATGACTGGTTAATATGACCCAGATTTACTGGATAATGCATAGTGCAAAGTGCACTCTTGATTTAGTATGTCTGTTTTGTCTTAATTGTTGATATTGCGATAATGTGCAAAACAATCCATTGTATATTATAAAAAAATAAGTTCGTAGATGATTTTAGGCTAGAATTTATGGATTATGGCAACGAAACTTCATTCCAGAATTTGAAATTACCAAACCATTTGAACATAATGATATTGTCATTGCAATCTTCTTTATAAATAAGTGATAAGTGTTCAAAAGTATCTAAGCACATTGAATGGAAATACCTTTCAATTAAAGAAAATCTTATGAAATAATAAGTGTCACCTGAACATATTTGTACAAATGTAAAGCATATCAAATTCACTCATAAATTGATTATCACCAACAATATTATCGATGCATGCTTAAGATATGGGTCTTAAGTGTAGCCAATAAAGTATCAATATTGTAGATTGCTAGTGCTTCTTTCTTTGACACTACATTATGACATCATTAAAGTATTTGTGAAATTCATGGTTACGTTTATATTGTATAATGCATGTGAATGAATGAATGTGACTAAAATAATGTTTTATAAAGATATTATGGGACCAGTATTAACAATCCACATTATGAACCTAATTGAATAAGACATTAGTGGAATAATACATTGAATGCATTATGCTCTCGAATTAGTGTGTAACCATCACAGCTCACATTGGTGGATTATTTGAATTAAGATAAATAATTAATGATGACTATTCAATAATTTATTGCGCGCCTTATATTATTTGAATTGAATTATAAGTGGAGCTATAAGATGAGAAAAATGGTAGACTGTATGAGTAATTTACTAAATAATTTAATTTTGGAATTAAGTTAAATTCATAATTAATTATATAATTGAATACTAGTGTCCTACTTAACGTAATTCGATAAGTAATTCTTTGGACAAGTCGTCTGAGTTTTAAGGATAATTATGGTGGGTTGATTTGCTAACCAAACTCGACTGTGATGGATGATAGAATTTAAGTCTAATAAGAAAATTGTAGATTGTAGATTGTATTCCATCAACAAGCTACGCCTAAAGCAACATACTAATGTTATGATAAAAATGAAGAAATTCAAATTTTCAAATTAAATTTTTGACCAAAGTGATAAAGGTTATCCTTGAATAATTATTAAGATGATTCAAAGGCAATTTTTATAACAAATTGACTCATAGTATTGAATCGACATAAGTTGTCTTGTTTAATTAATTTAAGCATACTTAATGAAAACATAAAAATCAAATATCATTTTATTAGGAACAATTATATAATAAAATTTAATCAAACTATTGAATTTGTGATTAATATTATGATGCCGTTAAAACTATGGACACACAAATAATAACCACCACATAAGATAACAGTTTTTTTTAGTCTTAGGGTCCGTTTGATACACATTGGGCAAAAGTATTGGCATGACAAATTTTTCTCTGGCAAAATTTGTCTAGGCAAAATTTGTTGTGGCAGAGATGATTTCGTGCTGTTTGATAGGCTTTATTTGCACGCTGGTAAAAACTGTATTTGCCAACTTTTTGTGTTTGATAGGCTTTATTTGCACGCTAAAAGACACTTATTTGTCTACTCATAGTGTTTGATAGTTCAAATTTATCCTGACACATACAAACTTTGCCAACATAATATTGGCAAATTCATGCGATTTTTCACATTTGCGTTATAACCAATTCCGCTTACTTACGTTTTTATTTTCATTTAGTTGGGCATAGTTACTGTCATGTACACCTGTATTTATTTTAAACTTCTTAAAATAGCATTTATTTGGACAAAATTTATTTTGGATGAGAGCACATTTATTTGGACAAAATCTATTTAAATTAAAATGAGTTGTTGATAATCGATCATTGACAAAATTATTATAAAAAGACCCATTGATAATGTAGTGGAATTATTTTAAAAAGACCCATAGAAACGAAAGTTACATTTTAATGACTAGTTAATTAAATTATTTCCTAGGCAACCACGGACACAACAATAAAAAAATTTGGACTAAATGTATATTTAAAAATATTTGATGAACTTTTAACAATAAAAAAAACACTTTTAACATAACTTTATAAAAGTTTTATAAAAGTTTATATTTATAAAAAAACTGTTTTTAAGTTAAATCTAGCAATTTAAAAAAATGTCCAACTTTTTTTCTTAATTAAAATAACTTCCAGTTTAAAAAAAAATGAAAACAATTTTTTTATGACTATTTTATAAAACAATTTTTGTAACATTTTTTCTTGAAACATTATAAACACGGCCCAACTTTTTATTTATAAAAATGGTATAAACTTTTTATAAAGTCATATTTTATATAAAAAAAAAGTTGTCTTATAATCAATAAAGTTTTCAAAAAATACATCCAACTATTTTTGTTTTAAAAAATGTACAGTTATTTTTTAATTAAAATAACATCCAATTTTTAAAAAAAAAACATTACTCTTTTACTTTTTTACAAAACAATTTTTTTGTAATACTTAAAAAAATTGCTATAAATAATGTTGAACGTGTTGTTTATGAAAAAGATGCAAATTTTTTATAGAACCCTATTAAAAAATGTCCTAAAAAAATTTAGTTTTTGAAAAAAAAAGTTGGGAGAAATTTTACAGTTTTAGATATATCCAACATTGTTTTTATGAAAAAACGTTCAATTTTTCAAAATGTCCAAATTTTTTTAATAAAAATTGTGTCAGATTTTTTTAACAAAAAATAACGAGAAATATTTGTTTTTATTTAAAAAAAGATAAGTGAAAAAAAAAATAACTGAAATATTTATTTAAAAACTATTATAAAAAATAAACATTTTACAAAATCTTCTCCACATTTATAGGCAAATGCCATGGCAAAGATTTCTCTCCAAATGACCAAAGCAAATTTTGCCCACAATTTTGAGCAAAAAGAGGTCAGGTGATTAATTGTGGGCAAATTTTAGCATGAACAAATACTACAAAAGTAGATAAAATTGTGAACAAAAGTGATTTGTCATGGCATAAAGAGCCTATCAAACGGGCCTTACAGTTTTTTATGCGCTTTAACTTGGACCTATAGAAATGGAAAGAGAGAGAGAGTTTTTGACTTGTTATAGCTGATGAAAAAATGTTACATATCATTAAGTTGGGGATATTTTTGCATTGGTTTATAGCTTCAATCATCGCCAATTTTTATGAAAGCCGAATCATAATGGAAATGACAGTAATGTTGATGGGTTCAGAACATTGATTTAGTATAATAAAGTTTTACCTCAAGGATCACAGTTGTTCTCAAATTGTTATCTATACGTTGAGTTTGCTTTTAAGTTTGCGTTATTGGTATCAGTGATTGACGTGAAAGCATTGTAATGGGTAGTGTGTACAATAATTTTGTACATAGAGTAATGATACACACACACACACAATTTACCCCAAAATTACCGAAATTGTGCTTTAAGTGGTTGTACCCTGGCGGGACCCACATTATAGTACAATATTATTAAAGCACATTCGGTAAATTTTCGGTGCACAATTTCGGTGTATACATCATTTTCCTTTGTACTACCCGAAAGTTTTATCCCCATTTCAAACCGAAAGCCCCCATCCTAGTTGGCACCTAATTAGCTTAAGTAATTATGTTTTTCTAAAAAAAAAAACAGTTTTTTTATTTATTTTTTAAAAAGTTGTACTTTTATAAAAAAAAAATTGTGTTTTTAAAAAAAAAATAAAAAATAAATACGAACATGACTAAATTAAAATAACCCGAATCAGAGCCAATTAAAGGCGACAAAAAATGATTTTGTTTTACCAAATACGAACATAGCCTAATTAAAACACGACATGCCGCAACATAAATTATTTCGGTAGTAATTATTTTAGGTAATATTTTATTTTGTAAAAAACAGTATTAACACATTTTTTGGGTGTGTTTTTTTTGTTGATAAAATATATTTTATATTCTATCTAATGTCAATTAAATTATGTTAGTTAAGGCACGATACAAGTTTTTTTTTTTTGATAAAATCAGTTTTAATAAAAAAAAAAATAACCTGCTAATTTGGTGTTTTAGATTCACGATTGATTAGTGCCGCTGACGCGGACCAACATTTAATAAACGATGTTGGTCCGGGAATGTAGGTTCGCGCGAGCGATACTAATCAGTCGTGAATCTAAAACATTAAATTAAACAATTTTTTATTTATTAAAATTAAAGTAAATATTTTTTTTAAAATAAAAAAACTATGTTTACTATTAAAAAGATCCTCGCGAAGAAAAAAAAACTATGTTCCAAAAAGTCACTCACCACATAAAAACACTCAATGTGTGTCGCTGGCGCGGACCTTTAAAAATAAGAGAATATTAGTTAAATTAGTGTTTGAGTATTTTTTGGAACAAAATAAAAACACCCAAAAACTTTTTGAAACAAAATAAAAATACTGAATGTGTGCCGCTGGCACGGACCTTTAAAAATAAGAGAATATTGATTAAATTAGTGTTTGCGGTTTTTTTGAACAAAATAAAACACTCAAAGTATATTGGCGCGGACCCATACAAAATATTTATAGCTGGCGCGGACCCATATTTAACAAATGATGTTGATTAGTGTTGCTGGCCCGGACCCACATTCAACAAATGACGTGGTCCGAGAATGTAGGTCCCCGTCAGCGGCACATCAATTGTGAATCTAATATATCAAATTAAATAGTTTTTTTATTAAAATTAAAAATATAAATTTTTTATAAATAAAAAAACTATGTTTACTATTTTTTAATGCACGTTAGTTCAACCCTTTTTATTTTATTCCAAAAAGTCTTTCACGACATAAAAATAATCAATGTGTGTCACTGACGCGGACCTTTAAAAACAACAGAAGATTGGTTAAATGAGTGTTTGAGGATTTTTTGGAACAAACTAAAAATGATTGAACTAAATGTGTATTAAAAAATATTTGAGGGACTTTTTTGTAATTAATCCATTAAATATTAATTTAATGTAAAGTATATTTAATTTTAAAATAAATCATAATTCTAGTTATTTATCAATCTAAAATAAATTTTAAAAAATTAAAAGAATATCATTTAAAAGAATAAATCATAACTCTCATATGTATAATGCATTGTTTTTAAAAAATAAATTAAGGGTGGAGATTGATTTGACATTTAAAGAAGGATGGGGATTACTTTGGGGGATGGAATCGGGAAGGAGGTTTTCGGGTAGTATAAGATTATCCTAAGATAAATTATACATAACAAATACTTAGATGGGATTTTTTAAAACTCAAGTAACTTATACATATTATGTAATAGAAAAAAGGTATATACTAAATAGTTCTTTAAATATTTTTTAGTACGAATTTAGTTCAAACTTTTTATTTTGTTTCAAAATATCTTTCACCACATAAAAACACTATGTGTTTGTCGTTAGCGCTGACCTTTAAACATAAGAAAATATTGGTTAAATTGGTGGTTAATGGAATTTTTGAAACAAAATAACAAGTTCTGAACTAAATGTGTTTTTTTTTAAAAATGAGGGACTTTTTGATAGTTGATTCTATAGAAAATTAATAAACTAAATTGATGTAAAAAAATCCTTTCTGAAAGTAAATTCAAAAGATAAATGAATAATGACTTTTTTTATAATTATTAAACTTAACAAATTAAATTTAGGATGTAAAAATCCAACTTAAATGTAAATTCTATTGATATATGAATAAATATTTTTTTATATTTCTTAAACTTGCTATTGTTTTTTTCAACAAATCTTCAAGGGGCCATGTTGAAAACTTAATTTAACCATACAAGTATTCACCTGTCAACGCTCTTGATTTATAACTAGAATAGCTAATGGCATATTTTATCTTATATGGTTGTTTTCAATAGCTAATGGCATATTTTATATTATATGGTTGTCTCCCACTTGGAATAGTATATAATGATATTATCACATGGTATTATGGTTGGTAAATCAATCCTTAATTGTTAACCAAACTCGAAATAATCTTATGCAATAATAGTAATAATAATATCTTTGGATTCTACTCAATAAATGATTTAGAAATAATTAACAATATTGAGTCTTTGCAAGTCAAAACAACAACTTTGGCGACTTAAGGGAATACATCTTCTAAACTTTCTCTAATATTTGCGGGCATTGTTGGAGCATACTTTTGTATGAAAGTGATGATGTCTTCCGCTGGTATAAACAGACTACAATTTTGTTCAGCTTGTGATTGATGCGCAACCAACATCACCTGATCCGAAGAAACACCAATCACAAGTTCGTCGTGAAACACAGGACCACCCGACACTCCAAGATTATATGCGGCATCAGTTCGATATCGACGTTTACTTCCATAAAAGCAATCTATAGTGCTTAACCCGCCAAAAGTAAAAACGACCCCGTCACATGATCTAGGCCATCCCGCAATAACAATGTCGTCTCCTTCCCTAAGTTCAGTTGCATGTCCTAACTTGAAGTATGGGAACTCGTTTGTCTCAATCAAGGCCCAAACATTTTGATCACGAATATCAAGAATACATTTCATGTCTAGCACGCCTAAATCCATTTCAAAATCTATAAAAATAATACTCCGCATAGATAGTGCCATTACATATTTACTCCTATTAGATCCATTACTCCAGCTTTCATTTTCTGCCCAAATCTCAATCTGCAAATACAATTAATAGTTTTAGCATTGTGAAGACACCCATTTTTTAGAGGTAACTTGAATTTAAAATTGAGGTTTGAGTATTGCAATCCAATAAAAAGAATAGGTAGTTTATTTACCGAACGCATTATATTACGATCGTGAAAAATGTGAGCCACCGTTAATAGCAATCCCGTATTGGTAATGGGGAAACCGGTTCCGTTCGTTAGGCCAATTGTATTTCCAACCGAAGACATCATAGTCGTCTGTATCCTAAATACAACTTTCTTTGCTTTCGAACTCAATCTATCAAAAATAACATAATTAGCTAAAAAAAGGTAAGAATGTTAAAGAGTACATTAAATTAAAATGAGCTGCGGAATTCGTTCTCTATACCGTTGGGATAGTAAATTCATCTTTATTTTCTTTCGGGTAATTGCCTAGAAAAACATTAAGAGTTTAAGCAAATGAGTCTTAATCAAAAACGATATATTTAATATTCAAAATTACAAAGATAACCAAAAAAATCAAAATAAATATGTGGTCGTATAATTATGTGCATATATGCTTGCCTATTCAGGTAAAACAATACCAGGGTAAGGTCTGTTTTATTAACTACTTTTTTGCATAGCGAAGTTTAACAAAATTAAAGCCCTTTTGTTTTACTACCAAACTAGATGTGCTTTCTTATACAAGTCCAAAAATACTATGTATAAATACAAATGTGCAACTAAATAACAAAAAATGGATATAATCTACAAAGCAAGTTACCAAATCATTTCTCTCTCTATATACATACTCAAGATATATAGTGCTAGACAGTGGCGGATCCAGGAATTTGAGTCAAGTGGGGCGAAATTTTTTGATGAAGTCCTAGGGTTTGGGGGCGGAAGCCCCCGAGGCGTTTTTTTGGGTTGTTTTTACTTTTTTTTTTTGCAAATTTTAACCTTAAAATTGTTTGAGGTAACTTTACACATACCAAATAGTTCCTCAGACATTTTTTAATACACGTTTTTTTTTTTGGGGTTAATTCAAGTTTAATATGCCTTCCGGTTCGGAAGTTGTTTCGTTAATTCTTTTTCGCTTGAAATATTTTTCCACAACACCCTAAAAATACAATTTAAACAAAAATTAGACACCACAAAAATTTAATACCTAAAGATAATCCACAAAATTTGGCACCAAAAATTAATACAAGAAAAATTTAAATAAAAATAAGGCAGCACATAAATGTAATCCATTTCATTTCATTCACTAAATAAAAAACTAAAAGCCATTTCATTTTCGCACATAAATCAAACCCCCAGAAGACCACAACCCATTATCCCATATATCTCATCACCAAATCAAAACAGATGTTCAAGGAACGTATTTGGGTTTATAAAACCCATTTCTGCACATAAATCAAGAAAGCTCTTACCTCTCAGATGAGGCTGGTCGAAGATGAGAGAGAGGTCAGGGGCATGCGTCGGCAGCAGCAAAAACGCATTTGGTCGTTTGTTACTTGTTGTGGGCAGAAGAGAAGGAATAGGTTAATTAGGTTTATATGTTTTAGTTATTTACATTTCGGCCCTCTATTTTATAAAAATCTATAAAAAGCACCTTTAACTTATTTTTTTTTACAGAAAACACCCCTAATTTTTTTGGGGGGGAAAGCTGAACTGGGGCGGCCGCCCCACCTCGGCCTATGGTGGGTCCGCCCCTGGTGCTAGATATATCTAGTGTTGGAGCTAGAAATCTTTAGTGGGCGGGGCACTAATGATCCACGGGGTAGGGGTGGAAGGTGAGAAATTTTTTTAGGGTTATTTCAGTTTTCCCTTTAAATTAAAAAATGTGAATCTCTAGAGGTTATTATATTTTTTAATATAAATATTCATTTAACAATCCGAACATTATTTGTGATGTTTACGGGTAATTTTATGTTTTCACAAAGTCCAATATTTAACACATAATACAACTTCTCATAAAAAACCAATATATGACAAACATAATAAACAATTTCAAATATCTATACAGTAGTCTAAAACTATGGGTGCTAAGAAATAGTTGAGTTAAAAGTTGTGAATGCCCTAAATTCGATTATATATAGCCTCTAAAAGTACTATTCTCTTTTATTCAAATTTCAAAACCATCAACAACTGGATATTTTGGCACGCCTTTAAGAGACCTTGGCTTGTTGAAATATAGTACATAGTTGTTATCTTTATAACATAATCCCATAAAAGGGGTCAATTTAATAAGTTGTGACAAATTGCTCAAAGTTCTGTTTTACTGAAAATAGTCACAACAATTTATTTTACCAAACTCAGCATTTGTAGAAAGTTTACAAAATTTGCGTTTTTTCACACCTTACCCCCCAAAAATACCATTTTTCACATCTTGCCTCAAAAAACGTTGATCATCGTTAACCACGCTTTAATCAACGCCTAGGATCAAAACTTGACGTATCTAAAGACCCTTGCGCCTAGGCGCGCCTAATCGCGTTTTTTATAACACTGGTCGAGGGACTATTTGTTAAATGTTGTTGGGACTCCTCATTTTCTCTATAGAACACAACATGACCAAATCATTCAAGTAATTGAATAAATAGTTGTAATCAAGCTATCAGAATCTAAGACAATATATATTAGCATTCTGGAATAACAAAAAAATGCTATGATTCAAAATTTTCATACTTAAAACCGAATGTAAACAGCAAGCTGAACGAGCTTCTGTCTGGGCCAACCGAAGAAATCAACAACAATCCACAAAAGGTTTTGGTGAATCCAACTGCAAACCTGTTTACGAAAATCATTTAATGATAAACATTCATTTTTAATTGATTATTCATAAAGTTCAGCAAGGAAATGATTGTTGGGAAAATAGCGTATAATATAAGCAACGAAAATAAAATAAAAATAATTTTACACTACACAACATTCTTATATTTTACTATTCAAATTACCAATGCAATACAATTAATTTATTAAACATCTACATAACTTACACACTACTAGCTATGGAAAAAATTAGGATTGCCATTTTAGTCTGTAGAAATATTTATAAATAGCATATTACATATTTTTGATAGTAACAAATAGATATTTCAATAGTAAATAATTTTGCATGATAAAAATACAATTTTATTGTAACTCTACCACAAAATCTATTTTTCATTTTTTTATATGGGATTTATTTGACTATAATGTTTCAATGTACATCACATAACGCTCCTCTTATTATTTAAACCAAGGGTTTAGGAAAGGTATATCCTCCTCCTCTTTCCATCCCTTTGATTATATTCAAAGGAGTCCCAAGGTTATGTCTGGCAGCGAGTCAGGTGAAATCCATCGAGCCCATTTTGTATTTGGGTTTGTGTGAGTATTTTCATTTAAATCAAAGAATTTGTTGACTTACAATCCCTCGAATCAAGCAAAAAAATTTGATGTCCTTATGACAAAAAAAATTCCCTTAAAAATTGTTGGGCATGTGACATTTGGTACCTCTAAATTGGAAGCATGGAATTAAGGTTTTTGGATTTAAAGTTTGTGTCCATACTAAATATAAAATACATTCGCACTATTTCCAATACGATGGCAGTCCGTGGTTCCAAGCATAACATATGTAGACTTGAGAATATTGAGGTATAAATGTCAAAGAAACAAAGAAAACATAAAACTTACCTAGTAGAAAGGAGAGGTGGGGCTGGGTGTGTGGGTCACAGAGAAGGCGTCGAGAAGATCAGCAAGTGTTGGTAAATATAAGTGATACTTCAATTTATATAAAATAGTAAAGTGAGGTACGTTGGATATGAAATAAATAATATTGAGGGTATCATTGTATTTACTCATTTTTGTACTCAGTTTGATACTCAGTTAAATAGATTACAAGAAAAAATTGTACATTCTGTTTTAAGAGCATCCTTAGTGGGGGAGTTCATGAATGGGTAGATTTACCAATTAGAAAGGTGAAATGCCTTTCGTCATCTGTATGGATATTTAGGGTCCGTTTGATATAAATTGGGCAAAAGTGCTGGCATGGCAAAGTTTGGCCTGGCAAATTTTGCCTAAGCAAATTTTGCCAAGACAAATATTTTTTTCTCACATTAGGCTATCAAACACCAAATGAGGTAAAACAAGTTTTTTAGGCAAAACATTTTATTAACACATTTTCGTCCATGTTATCGTATATAATAATAAATTTCTTCTTTTTTTTATTTTCGTCCCAAATTTTATTTAATAAAAAAACAATTTTTTCTTTTCTTTTTACTTCTCGTTTTTATTTATTAAAAAAGTAACAAACTATATATAAAAAAAAGTTTTTTAACCCCAAAATTATTTATTAAAAACAGTTTTTACATTAAAACAGTTTTTAATTTTTTTACATTAAAACAGTTTTTAATTTTTTACATTTAAACAGTTTTTAAGAAAAAACAATTTTTTACATTAAAACAGTTTTTACGAAAAAACAATTTTTTATATCAAAACAGTTTTCACATTAAAACAATTTTAATTTTTTACATTAAAACAGTTTTATTTAATAAAAAAATAGTTTTTTCTTTTCTTTTTACTTCCCGTTTTTATTTATTAAAAAAGTAACAAACTATATATAAAAAAAGTTTTTTACCCCAAATTATTTATTAAAACAGTTTTTAATTTTTTTACATTAAAACAGTTTTTACATTAAAACATTTTTTTACATTAAAACAGTTTTCACGGAAAAACAGTTTTTACACCTAAGCAAATTTTTTACATTAAAACAGTTTTTACATTAAAATAATTTTTTATATTAAACAGTTTACACATTTAATTTTTTTTTAATTTTTTACATTAAAACAGTTTTTACATGAAAACAAATTTTTACATTAAAACAATTTTTACGGAAAAACAGTTTTTACATTAAACAGATTTTAATTTAAAACAGTTTTTAAAATATTCATAACAGTTTTTTTAATTATTTAAAACAGTTTTCAAATTATTTTTTAAAATATTAAAAGCATTTAAGAAGTTAGCAAATTTGTTGGCAAATATTTCTCACCCATATAGCAAAGCAAAATTTGCCAACATGTTATGCATAGGAGGTGTTGTACATTGACAAATAGCTTGTAGGCAAATTTTGCTATCAAACACACCAAATTGTAGGCAAATACCATATTTGCCAACTTATTTGCATTTGCCTACCATTTGCCATGGTATCAAACACACCCTTAGTGGTGAAAGGTAAAAGCAGGTTCCTACGAATAAGTTTTGTTCGTAGGAAATAGAGAATCACTTCTTACGGATAACATTTGTTCGTAGAAACTTCGTACGAACAAATGTTGTTCGTAGGAACCCAAAGATATAGCAAAAATAATTATTTATATTTGTTACGAACTTCATTTGTTCGTAGGAAGTTCCTACGAACAAATGAAGTTCGTACGAAGTGTTTGCAAATTCAGTAGCCAACGGGTAACTTTGCAAAACGCGTACCATTTCTTCTGCTGAATTTGTTAATTTAGCTACACCATTGCAGACCTCCCGATTTGTAAAGTTAGCATTTCATCTGTCTTTTAGTATCACCACTACGGATGCTCTAAGCAGGCTCATAATAAGAGCATCCGTAGTGGTGATACTAACGTCCAACATAATTTGTAGTTTTGCAAACTCGTATACCTGGAGTGGTGAGTTGAATGCAACAAATTCCGTAGCAGAAATGTTAGTCGTTTTGTAAAGTTACCATTTGACTACTGAATTTGTAAATACTTCCTACGAACTTTATTTGTTCGTAAGAATTCCTACGAACAAATAAAATTCGTAACAAATGTAAATAATAATTTTTTATTATATTAGTGGGTTCCTACGAACAATATTTGTTCGTAAGAAGTGTATTTGTAGTTCCTACGAACTAAAGTAGTCCGTAGAAAATCTTTATCACCTAAACTTTCTCAACTTACTCATCACCACTGTTAAATCATTCACTCACGAAAGGTATCTATCAGCTTTTTAATTTGTAAACTTGCCTCTTGAGAGCATCCACCATTGTGGATGCTAACAAGGTATAACCGAAGAGTTATTAATGAATTCTGCGTGAGGCATGTGCTCTGTAGCTCTGCGTGAGGCATCTGCACTGAGCGTGCTTGGCAGTGAAGGACAAATCATTAATGAACTCTCCCAGTTAGAATCTCTCTGTAATCAGCTTTTGCTGTTAGTTGTTTGACGTCTGTTCTTGTATTTGATCAAAAAGAAAAAAGAAGAGGCACCTTCTGAAAGGTAGGGTTGGGGTGGGACCCTAGGGAATTAAAATAGTTAAAAAAATTGATTTACAGAAAAGAAAATAAAAAAATTATTTTCCCAAAATAAAATGGGCGGAAAACATTTTTTTGTTGGAACGACATGAATTTTTTTTACATGACATAAATACGATCGAAGTAAAAGAGAATTTTTTTACTTGACACGATACGACACAAATTTTTTTGTTGAATATCATTTTATTTTGGAGAATTTATTAAAAAAAATTAATTTCCGAACAAAAACTGTTTTTCAGAAAATAAAATAATTTTCAACAAAAAAATAGTTTTTCGCCCATTTTATTTTGGGAAAATAGTTTTTTTCTATAAATTAAATTTTTTAACTATTTTTTTAATTTTATTTTTTCCAGGAAATTCACCACAAATCGTCAATATTGTACCGAACAATTAAATTATACCGGACAATTATGAAAAGTAATTTTTTTTTATATAAATTCAACACAAACCACCATTACGAGATTTTTTTTCCAAACGAAAATAATAATTTTTTTTATCGAATACAAACACGAATTTTTTACCAAGTTCAAACACAAACATGATCGAAGTAAAACATGTAAAAAAATATTTCGTGTTGTATCCAATTTTCATTGGGACGTGTTTGCATTTGATAAAAAAAATTATGTCGTATCGCACAAGTAAAAAAAATCATGTCGTTTGAACAAAAGTTAGCTCCACTCGAAGACAAAGAAGTTTTTTTTTTTTTCTGTAAATAAAATTTTTGTAATGAATTTTTAAATAACCGAGACAAAAAAGTCCCACAAAAAAATGTTGGTTCCACTTTAAGATTGATTCAAATCTCTCTTTCTTTGACGAATATTTGTACCATATTTTTCTATGTATTTTATAAGTTTTTTTTTTTCATTTCACTTGGAAACTCACGTGTTTGAGATTTTTTGTTCAGATTGATAAATGGGATTATTTGTTGAGATTTTTTTAACTTTTGCTGCTTTTTAAGGCTCCTGAAAATCTTTAATTTCATAATTTTTGCTAAAATATTTTTGTTCAAATATTAGTATTTATGCAGTTTTTTTGTAATGTTTATAGAAAAAAAATGACTGAAGTAAAAAGAAGATAGAGGTTTATATTCTATTTACAGAATGAGGATAAATTTGTAATAAGGGTGGAGCGCTGTTAGCTCTATCGTATTAGAAAAAGGTACAAAAGTGATTCCAAAAAGAAAAAAGGGTACAAAAGTTATTAATGAATTCTGCGTGAGGCATTTACTCTGTAGCTTTGTGTGACGTATATGCACTGAGCCTGCTTGGCAGTGAAGGACAAATCATTAATGAACTCACCCAGTCAGAATCTCTTTGTAATCAGCTTTTGCTGTTTGTTGTTTAGCGCCATTCTTGTATTTGATCAAAAAATAAAAAAAAAGAGGTACCTCTGAAAGGTAGGGTTGGGGGTGGGATCCTAGGGTACTTTAAAAAATATTTTTCCGCCATGCGAGACTGGAACGAAGCAAGTGTTGTTAATGACTCTATTTTTAATTTCGTTGTATTCGTAAAACAATTTTCAAGTTTAAGATGGTTTTTGAAAAGGTTACCTGATTCTTAAAATATTTTTAGGGTAATTGATTCGTGGGTGATGAGCTCTTCTGATTGTATTCTTTATTTAAACACACATTAAGATTGAGAAGGGGCAAACAAAGGATCAAAAAAGCATTCAGGCCATCACCATCAGACACTTGCATGCAATGGTGCATCATGTATTGATTAACGTGAGGCTGTACGTCCCATCGCTCACAGGAAGAACAGATGGGAGAGTGTTTCAAACGAAACAGGTCAGGAGGCTAAGGGGACTAGCGTCGGACACTGTAAGGTGAGTGTGACTTCTCAAGAGCAGAGAATCACAACTTTCGATGCTCCCCATAATCGTGCGACTGCAACCAATGGTTTGAAACTGGGGAACCGTGGTGCGTCATCCTCATTGGTGGCAAAAATTAAATGGGATAGGTGGCCCACTGCCATCAGTAATAAGTTACACCAAAGATGGGAGAAAGTTGATAATGGGGTTCGTACAACTCAGCAATCAAGAAATAGTACCAAAGGCATTAAATGCAATATTGATGGGTCTTTTCACAAGAATAATGGCTCAGCTATTACTGCTGGATTTTTTCGAGACTGCGGGAATAACATTAAGAGTGCTACTAGCGTTACCGGCCATTATTACACTCTTAATACACATTGTTAGGTATCATTTTTTTATAGGATATTTTTTTTTTTTTGAAAAAATATGGTATAGTTTAGTAAGGTTTTTTGTTTGTTTTTTCATTTTAGAAAAAATGTTCTAATTAGAAAAAGAGATATTATTAAAAAACACTATTTTAATATAATAAATATTTTTTTCGAGAAAAACTGTTTAAAAAATAAAAGTTAGTTTAGTATAAATAAAAAAAAAATTATATTTTTAAACAGTTTTAAGAAATAAAAAATTTGTTTTAAATATTGTAAAATTAAAATAAAAAATTAAGTTTAAAAACAAAGGGTGCCGCTGGCACGGACCTTTAAAAATAAAGGAATATTGGGTAAATGGGTGTTTGAGGGACTAAATGATTTAAAAATACTTAAAAAAAACAAGTTTAAAAATAAGGGGTACCGCTGGCTCGCACCTTTAAAAATAAGAGAATATTGGGTAAATGGTTGTTTGAACGACTAAATGAGTTAAAAATAATTTTAAAAAAATAAGTTTAAAAATAAGGGGTGTCGTTGGCGCGGTCCTTTAAAAATAAGAGAATATTTAATAAATGGGTGTTTGAGGGACTACATGAGTTAAAAATCATTTTAAAAAATTAAGTTTAAAAATAAAAGATGCCGCTGGCGCGGAGCTTAAAAAACAAAAGAATATTGGGTAAATGGGTGTTTGAGAGACTAAATAAGTTGAAAATAATTAAAAACATAATTTTTTTTAGATTAGATTTTTAATGAAAAATACAAAAATTATTTTAAATATTGTAAAATTAAAAAAAAAAGTTTAAAAATAACGGGTGCCGCTGGCGCGACCCTTTAAAAATAAGAAAATATTAGGTAAATAGGTGTTTGAGGGACTAAATGAGTTAAAAAAATTATTAGATTAGTTTTTTAATGCAGAAATACAAAAATTATTTCAAATGTTGTAAAATAAAAAAAAAAGTTTAAAAATAACAGGTGCTGCTAGTGCGGACCTTTAAAAATAAAAGAATATTGAGTAAATTGATGTTTGAGGACTAAATGAGTTAAAAATAATTTTAAAAATAAGGGGTGCCGCTGGCGCGGACCTTTAAAAAGAAGAGAATATTGAGTAAATGGTGTTTAAGGGGTGAAATGAGTTAAAAATAATTAAAAAAAAAAAGCAAAAGAATAATACTAGACAATCCGAGAGATAGTGCCGGTTAATTAAAAAGAATTAAGTTAAAAAATAATGGGTACCGTTGGTTCGCACCTGTAAAAAGAAGAGAATATTCGGTAAATGGGTGTTTAAGGGGACTAAATAAGTTAAAAATATTTTTTTTAAAATAAAAAAGCAGTAATTAAAAAAATAAAATTATTATTCTAATAATTATTTTTTTATTATTTTTATCTCATTTCACATTATCTTAGCATTTTTTTTTTTTTTTTGTAAAACAAAGAATGTGTTGTTTTGCTTTATTAATGGTCTCCACCTAGGCACCCTGTACTAAGTATGTACTAGGGGCCGGGTAGAGAAGCATTATTCTAACATTAAACATCTTTTCCGGGTTAGACTGAAGGTTGATGGCCCGTTAGAGCATCCGGACTGTTGATAGCTCTAGAAAGATATATTTAGAGAACGAATATGATTCATATATAATAACGTCTACATTGGTGGAATTTAGAGAATTTGTAACATAACTTCTTACGAACTATTAAAGTTCGTAGGAAATAAAAAATCATTTTTTATGAACAATATTTGTTCGTAGGAAATAATACGGATAAATGTTATTCGTAGGATACTCAATATATAATTAAAAAGATTATTTATACTTCTTACGAACTTTATTTCTTCGTAAGAATTCATACGAACAAATGAAGTTCATAGGAACCCCTTACAAATTCATAAATCAATTTGTATCTTTGTTAAACCACTACAAATCGAGACACAAAATCTGTTCATTTATATCCACCAGCATGCAGAAACGCCTGCTTGGTTTATGAAGCGAGAAACTAGTCGGAGGGTTTAATCGAAAGTGATAGCCAACAAACAGTCAAAATTGTCAACAACGATATTTAGGGTCCAAAAGATTGGAGATCGTTCATCCACGAAATTTGGCAAATTCTGAAAAAGAGGCAAATTACGGTTCGGTGGATCTGTGGTGATGAGAACAAAGCGGCTGTCAGACTAGCAAACCCGTTCTGCCCCCGTTATGATGATAATATTTTCAATGCCCTCGATGATCCAATTTTTGTGAACTCCTTGCAAGGAGTGGCGTTTTAGTTATTCTTCGTTGCTTTCTTTTGGCCTTTGGCCTTCTCTTTGATCAAAAAAAAAAAATTAACGTGAGGCTGTTAGAGCATCCGCACTGGTGAACATCGGCGAAAGGTAGGTTAAGTAGCGTGTGTGGCGCGTGTGTCTCTTTTACCTTTCGCCCAAATGGGCATCATGCAGTGGGGGGATTCCTACCAACTTCTATAGTTCGTAGGAACTTCTTACGGCCAAATGAAGTCCGTTGAAAGTTCTTACGAACTATAGAAGTTCGTAGGAACTTAACGGTCATAATTAAACGGTAACATTCCTCCGTGTATTTATTCAGGAAGCTTCACGAAATTTATCAACCCTTTTATATTCTTCATCTTCTTCATCTTCTCCATATTCATTCTGCATCTTCTTCTCCATCATCATCAGTCCTTATTTTCTCCTTCAGACTCCTCCATTTTCTTTTCTTATTTTCTCAAAATTTTTACGTATGAGTCCCATATAATTCAGTCCCAAACTTTTTATATATTTTCCCTAAATTTATTCATATACTCTCAAAAATCATTTCATATAATCCCAAAATAATTTCAAATAAGTCCCAAATTAGATATAGAGAATCCTCCAAATCAGATCTTCTCAACACGATGGAATTAGGTAGAAAATGGAAGAAATATATTAATATCGGGAAATCGAAAAAACGCGGGTTGACTTCAACGACAATTCCCGATTCTTCCGCGCCGATTCAATCGTCGAATCCACTAATTGACAACTATACCCGTATTTACGACAGAGTATCACACGCATTGGACGGCGAAACTCCGATAATAAACGGAAACAAATTCGAATTTCTTGATAACGTTAGCGCATCTCATCCTCGCGCTCCCATGTGGACTCCTCGACATTGTGATGCCGCCATTGCATGCGTACTAATGGTACTATCTTCGACCTCAATTTCCTCTCGCTGTGGTCCAGAATAGCAATCGGCCCCTCGTAGGAACTATCAGGCTGAAGATCGATGTCATCTAAAGCAATATGAGTATGGGCCAAATCGTCCCTAAGATAACTCCTTAGCTAGGAAATATGGAACACGTCATGAATCCTATGCAAATGCTCCGGTAACCCAAGTCTATACACTACTGGCCCAATCCGCTCGATGATAGGAAATGGCCCCACATATCTTGGTGCTAGTTTTCCCTTCTTCCCAAAACGCATAATCCCCTTTATCGGAGATATTCTGAGTAACAACTGGTCCCCCACTTTAAACTCTCTGAAGAACCTCTTGGCATCAGCATAGCTCTTCTATCGATCCTGAGCCACCCAAATACGGCTCCGTATTATCTCTATCCTTACCGAAGTGTCCTGAATCACTTTCGGCCCAAGGAGTTTGTTATCCCCCACCTCTAACCAACATGCTGGGGAATGACAAGGTCTACCATACAACTCCTCGAATTGAGCCATGCCAATGGTGAACTGGTAGGAGTTATTGTAAGCAAACTCCACCAGTGGAAGGTACTGTTCCCAACCACCTCCAAAGTCTAAGATGTACATACGCAACATGTCCTCCAACATCTAATTTGTTCTCTCGGTTTGCCTATTTGTCTGCGGGTGGTACGCCGTACTCAGCCGCAACTCCGTATCCACTACCTCTTGGAAACTCTCCAAAAATCGTGAAATAAATATCTTGTCTCGGTCAGACACGATATTGAGAGGCACCCCGTGGAGTCTTACTATCTCTGCTATGAAAATATGGGCATACTGTCCCGTAGTGTAGTCTGTCCATGCTGGCAGAAAATGAGCAACTTTGGTCAACCGATCCACGATTACGCATATGGAGTCGTGACCCCTCTGTGATGTAGGTAAACCCGTGATGAAATCCATGGAAATGCTTTCCCATTTCCACATAGGAACCTCTAACGGCTGTAAAAGTCCTACCGATCTCTGATGGTCCACTTTTACCAGCTGACAAGTGGCATATTTTGAAACGAACTCGACAATATCTCTCTTCATCCCGCTCCACCAGTACTGTCGTCTCATGTCTTGGTACATCTTATCCCCACCAGGGTGTACCGCGAACCGTGAGCCGTGGGACTTTGTCATTACCTCGTGTCACAAGTCTTCCCCTTCCGGAACGACCAGTCTCCCATTGAAGCGTAATCCCCCGTATGAACTAACAGTATAGGACTCGGCTCCCTCTGCTAGTAATCGAACTATCTGTTCCTGATAGAGCGAGTCTTTTGCCTGGGCCTTTATCACTCTCGTAACAATCTGAGGTGTAGGGGTGTTCGCGGTCCGGTCCGGTTCGGTTTTGATGTTTTTTTGGACCAGACCGACTATGTCGGTCCTCTAAAAATATGGACCAAGACCGGACCGATAATATCGGTTAATCGACCCTATTCGGTTCGGTTTTTTACAGGGTCGGTTCGGTTTAGTTTGTCGGTTCTAACATTAAATAATTATACTGCCTGAGTTTTATGTGATTTATCTAAGCCCAGTAAATCTGGAGGAACCACATGGAAATCACTATTATGTTCCAGAACGAATGATTTTGAGCTCGCAAATGCAACTAGCCCTAACCCAAACAAACGGTACCCATTTTACAATGACTGTTCCTAATATTTTGGATATAGACTGACCCAACTCTCCATGGGATTTTGAGAACAGCAAACACATGGACTTTATTATTAGGAAACCAAATATCAGATCAAATATAAAATCACTTTGGCTAATAAAATCAAATAGATCTATGTATGAACAAATATCAAACAGATCGATGTATAAAATCAATCAGATCGATGTATGAACAAATATCAAACAGATCGATGTATATAATCAAATATCAGATCAAACGCAGATACAATAAATCGCAAAAGAAGATCCAAAAAATTGCAAATCTTTATCAACACACCAGGTCGATCGGCAAGGAGAGAAATGGTGGGGTGGGCTAGCAGCAGCGTAGAGGGTGGGAGAGACGTCACAGTGTGAGTTTAGTGAGCGAGAGGGAGAGTTTTTGTTTTTGATTTGTTATGTAAGAAAGAATGGCTTAAGGGAGAATGAGATGAAATGAAGTGAAGGGTTCACTTTAGAGACTTCAGTCTGTTGGAGTATTTTAGCCTACTTGATAGTAGTACTAGTAACATAACACAAACAAAACATTAAATAAAATATAAAATATATATATTTAATTACTGTCGGTCCGGGTCGGTCCAGACCGACCCTATCAACTCAAAGCCCAAGGACCGGACCGACTCAGTCGATTTTAAAAAAAAAACCGAGAACGAACCGATTAAGAAAAAAACCGATAAAAATAAGGCAGTTCGGCTCGGTTCGGTTCGGTCCATCGGTTCGGTCGGTTTTTTTAACACCCCTACTGAGGTGTAACAGTCATCACAGACATGAATGATCGGGCCATTGCATCTTGGTGTCCCAAATCCTTCCACTTAGCTTTCCACACCTCGGCCACCTTATCTACTGGCCTACGGCTCAACGCGCCTGCTACCACGTTAGCCTTCCCTGGGTGATATTGGATATCAAATTGATAATCCTTCACAAACTCAATCCACTGACGTTGACGCATATTCAGTTCCTTCTGCGTGAAGAGGTATTGTAGAGACTTGTGGTCTGTGAACAATCGAAATTTCTCCCCCGGGAGATAGTGTCTCCAAATCCGAAGAGCGAATACGACTGCCGCTAACTCCAAGTCATGGGTGGGGTAATTCTTCTCGTGAGGCTTAAACTTACGGGAAGCATAGGCTATAGCCTGACTCTCCTGCTGCAGTACACCTCCAAGTCCTTGTAAGGACACATCGGTGTAGACTAGATACTCAACTCCCGGTCTGGGCAATGCTAACACAGGTGCTGAGGTTAACTTGTCCTTCAACTCATCGAATGCCAACTGACAGGCATCGCTCCAGATGAATGGCACATCTTTGCGAGTCATATGTGTCAAAGGACCCGCTATCTTTGAGAAACCTCGAATAAACCTCCTATAGTATCCTGCTAGGCCCAAGAAACTATGGATCTCAGTCGGTGTCGTGGGTTGTCCCCACTCCCTCACCGCGAATACCTTCCCCGGATCAACAGATATCCCCCGGTCTGAAATAATATGTCCCAAAAACTGAACCTCCTTCAGCCAAAACCCACATTTCTCGTACTTTGCATATAGCTCGTTCTGACGCAGCATCTGCAAAACCTGTTTCAAATGCTCAGCGTGCTCCTCTTCTGACTGGGAGTAAACCAGAATGTTATCAATAAAGACGATGACGAATTGGTCTAGGAACTCTCTGAACACCCTATTCATCAAGTCCATAAACATGGCTGGAGCATTGGTTAGGCCAAAAGGCATAACCCGAAACTCATAGGAACCATATCTCGTCAAGAAAGAAGTCTTCGAGACGTCCTGTTCCCTAATACGTAAGTGATGGTATCCCGATCGCAAGTCAATCTTTGAGAAGAAAGAAGCTCCTCTCAGCTGGTCGAATAAGTCATCGATTCGGGGAAATGTATACTTATTCCGTATCGTGACTTTATTCAACTCTCGGTAATCTACACACAACCTCAATGATCCATCCCTCTTCTTTACGAACAACATAGGGGCACCCCATGGCAAAGTACTCCTTCGGATAAACCCCTGGCCCAACAACTGCTCTATCAGATACCTTAGCTCTCTCATCTCCGTTGCAGCCATACGGTAAGGTGCGCGGGCAATTGGACGAGTGCCCGACATCAAATCGATAACAAAGTCTATTTCCCTACTAGGCGGTAATCCCGAAATATCCTGAAATACATCAGCGAACTCACTAACAACGGGAATCGAATTGAGTGGTATTACCACTTCCTTAGAGGTCTCCTCCTCTAAATAATACAAGTGAGTGGACGATCCTCCCTCAGGACGAGGCATCGCCACTAGGAACATCTCCTGCCCGGGTATGGCAAAAATAATACTCCTGCCGAAACAATCAATCATGGCTCGGTACGCAACTAGCCAATCCATACCAACAATCGTATCGTACTCAGTCATCTCTAATACTAACATATCAGTAGGTAAAGTAAATCTCTCGATCTCTATACCCACACCTCTACAAATAAGAGAAATCACAGAACCCCTACTCAATGGTGAATCTACGCAAGTAATTGTGCTCTCTGCGGTGCCTAATAACCCCGTAGTGCGTGCAAATCTCATGGAAATGAAACAGTGTGTGTCCCCCGTATCAAATAAAATACGCCATATAGTCCCCTGAATAGAGAACATACCCTCAATAGCAGGTGGATCCTGTTGGATTGCGGTCTGCTGGAGTTGATAAACTCGCCCGTACTGAAGCTGTCCCTGCTGGACTGGGACTGCTGGGATGGGTGGCAAAGCTGGCATCTGTGGTGGTGCTGGAAGGGCGGCGGGAAACATAGGTCTCTGGGGCTCATGTCGAGCACCCTGCTGCTACTGCTGTGGGGCCCTGCCCGTATCAGGACACTCCTGGTATTTGTGGCTAATCTTGCCACAAGTGAAACATTTCCCCAAGAAATTTCCCCCTCTCTGATCCTGCTGCCCACGGCCCTGGTGGCCGTTGCCATTCCTCCCCTGACTAGGCTGACCCTGCTGAAACTGCTGCTGTTGGCTCTGCTGACCCTGGTGGCCGTGACGAAAACCTCCCTGACCATTTCTGAAACTCCCAGATCTAAATATCTTAGAATCCCCCTGCTGGGAACTCTGATCACCCTGCCGGTGCTAACCCTGAACTGACTGTGCCCCGCTGGCACCATTTCCCCCCGTCCTGCCCTGATGGCTGGATTCTCCTGATCGCTTACTCTCTGACAAGTGAAAGTGGTGGTCCTGGCAGTGAAGCAGTGCTGCGTTAACCACATCAGAATAAGTGGCCAACGAGAGATTTCCCAGTAAGTGCTGACGGACCCTCCAAGTCAACCCATCCATGAACTTCTGTATCTTTTTCTCCTCTGTTGGAATCTCATCGGGGACGATGTTTAAGAGATTTGTGAACTCGGCCTCATACTCTGCCATTATCTTCCCCTCCTACTTGAGGTTCATCAACTTCCTCCTCATCTCAGTGGGAACGGCTGATGGAAAATATTTGCGGTCGAACCGCACCCAAAACTCCTGAATCGAAAGGACATCTCTTTCCTTCGCGGTGGTAATGGACTCCCACCACTGCAGCGCTAACCCTACCAGCTTAAAAGTAGCCAGTATCTGTCTCTGTACATCCGTGCACTCATACATCCTCAGGTGCCTTTGGATATCCTTCTTCCACTGACTGGACACAATGACGTCAGAGCTACCTGCAAACTTCGAAGGGTGTGCTTTATGAAAAGCATCACGAACACATTCCCAAGCAAACGGGAATGCATGAGCCTGTACTGGCGCTACTATCGGCGTCTGAGGCGGTGCTTGCTGAACAACTGCTAGAGCGGCATTTACCGCTTGGGCCACAATAGTGGTAACCTCCGCGGCATTCATGGTACCCTGAACTGGTGCTGGCTGTGGCTCGGGCTGAGCATCCCTGGGAACTCGTTGTGCACATCGTGGAGGCATCTGAAATGAAAGAGAAGTCGTATAAGTCTACAGTTATTATCGCAAAATAGCGGAAGAGCGAAACATACACAATAGAGTACAACAATCTTAAAATATAGGGCTCTACATCAAGGAACGCTCAGCGGAAACATAACAAGCCGTACAGATCCTAAGGACACTAGAACCTGATGCTCTGATACCACCTGTGACACCCCGACTAATTAAATACCGGGTAGCTACTCCTTTATTCAAATTAATACAAAATGTCAAGTTGGTTCAGTTCATAGCATCACCGTCGAAAAATATTTTAACAATTTCTAGCCACCTAATATTTAAAAAGTGAGTTGTCAATTTTAATTAAATCCCATTAACATAAAATCCATTTAACTTATGAAATACTAATACCATAACCGCAACACAGTCACAATAGAATAATAATGTAATAACAATAAATCTGGAGGAATACTCCTCTAAATGATCCGAATACTTAATACAACCAAATACAAAATCTGAATTACTAATTAATACAATCCAAAACTGAAATAAAACTGAGTAAATAAGATCTCTAAAGAAAGGGGCGACATGCCCTACAGATGAATGAATCTGAAATAGAGTCAAGGTAGAAAGTGGAGGCGTCTACTATCGAGGTCCTGTAACTTCCACAGTAGCTACAGCACGTCACTGGAATGGAAGTCCTAAGCTTGGTGTCCTTGTGGCTGGGCACCTAAAAGGTTTTTACAAGAAAATAGATTTGAAAGCAAACGAGTCAGAGACCGATTGTGAAAACAGTTAAAAATATAGCAAGCGTTTAATATCATTAAACAGTGAATATAAAGTACATGATAGTGCATGCACTCACATGAGTTCCTCACCTCTCAACTAATTGTGCACACCTATCGTACCCGTACCCATTCTAGTTATTCTAATATTTAACTAGTTCAATATGTAACCTGACATTACTTTACATTTCAAAGTTTGATTCCCAACATCTTAATATAAAACCGGAGTCTTACTGTTATTACTCATAATTAGTTATAAGAATTTATAAGAATTTCTCTATCTTTAACCTTACTAAAAATGTTACAATTATTCACACTTACACTTGAGTAAACAATTAATCTCAATTATCAGTATATTAATCTCATCACAAAATATACAATAATGGCACCCCTAGACTAAGCTGCGGTGCACACATACTTTGCTATCAAATCCCAGTACATCACGTACATAAGGACCACGTATTCCGAATCTCTCAGGAATCGTTTCAATAAGTACCAATCACACATAATGGAGGCGAACATAGTTCACATCACATGGGTCATGCACATACCTACGCTCCCATGATCAGCAGACTTATTAACTCCCCAATAAGTCATTCTCTGACCTATGTCCTCGAGGTACCAATCTAAATCCCCCGAAGGCACACAAAGATTAGATGGCCCTGATCGAACGCCGACCTCCCGTGATAGCAAGTATGGTAAGTATGTTATACACAGATAACCACATATACCGAACATTCACACATCTTAGGGATCTTATAATATTAATAGAGGTATATTTTACCTTCCTACACCGTCATTAATGTATTACAATTACAAGTTTTCGAAAATATACATTATAGATGATCGACTCTTCTCACATCGCAAGTTCAAGTTCTTATCTTCAAATCCCTAAAAGTCACCCGGTCCATTATATAATTCTAAGTTTCAATCCTCAACATGCTCCAATTTCACAACTATACCCACTAATCAATCAGGGAAAAATAACACTCAATTAAATAAGTTTACGGGAAGTTCAAAACTAAAATCGGGCCTAAAAAGGCCATTCTGTGAACTCGTTAAAAGTCACTGAAATCTCGTTCGAACGAGGTCGTTCGAATGAATGACTTCGAACGAACTATGAACTCGTTAAAAGGGGTACTGGAATCTCTTTAGAAGCTCGTTCGAACGAGGTCGTTCGAACAACTTGGGTTGGTCTTCTAACGAAATTACAGAAAACGGCCAGAAATTTCCCAACTTCATTTTTCACCAAATTCCTCTTCTCTAAATCCATCCTAAGATCATCCCAACTAAGTTTTATTGTTATTAAACTACTCTAAGTCCTCCTAGGTCGCTTCTTAACATATTTTTGGGATCAAATCCTCCTATACAATATGCAATTATCATAAATCCCCAAATTTTACTCCAAACCCTATGAACATAAATCCATAATTTTATTGTACCTAAATACTCATCATTAATCCATTTTTAAATCATCAAATTTAAGTTTTTGGGTACCAATTTCATCCATAATCATTCTACATTCAATCCTTAACCAAAATTAAGAGTTCCTACAACAATCCCAATGGGTTTTCATCAAAACTTTCAAAGCATATACAGTTTCTACACTAAACATGGAGGAAATATTCATTGCAATTAATGACATCAAATCACTTGCCTTAGGTTCGTTCTTCAGATTTGTTGTCGGTGATTATAGGTTGATTTTCTCCTCTTGCTTGGTCACAATTTCTTCCAAAATGGTGGTGATGGGAGACGGTTTGGTTTGGAACCTCCTTTAACTTCTCTCTAACTTCTCTCACAAACCTCCGTAGCCCACTCTTTTGTCTTTTGCTGGTAATGGCCTTAGTGGCCTTCCTAATAATATATAATTTAACTCTAAAATTCGTGGATTTTAATTCCACTATTTTTAAAATTACCAAAATACCCTTCTGGGTTGTCGGTTTGGCCTAAAAATGCCCCGGGACCCAAACTAAACTCCCGGCTAGTGTTTTCTGACTATTTCGACCCTTTCGGACACGTTGGCGCACTCAAAATTACCATTCGGTTGATAAAAATATAATTTACATTTTTAATCAAATAAATTTCATTATTGACGCAACTGACATGCACGTCCCAACTAAATTTCCCAAATTGTCATATTTCTGCCTCGTGACAATTTTAACATTTTCAATATTCATATATTACCATATATTCTCAGTAATACTATATTTTAACATCATAATCAAATACAAACTCACATCTCGCTAGTATTTACCTCTGGATTAATTTCTAAATTAATTCTCATTTAATTCAATTAATCCATTAAATAAAAATTAATAAAGTTAAGGGGTATTACAATAGCATTGAGAGACCGCATCCTCGAGTTATAGCCCATTGGGATGGTTATTGTACTTGTGTGATAGTACATTATTTCTGTATGAGAAAAAGATATAATATCTCTATGAGAATAAGGAAAATGAAATGAAAAAGAATGAATTCTCATTCCGGGAGATATATCTGGAAGTGTAACATGATACGTATGTAAAACTGAGTATGATAATGAATATAAAGCTATAGTATATATATATATATATATATATATATATATATATATATATATATATATATATATATATATATATATATATATATATGAGTCTTATATTTACATCATGTGCTGAGGGTCTAATGGATCTCGACGATCGACCTTGCCAAGTAGTAGTGTATCGGGGGGGTTCGTTGTTTAGATTTCGCTTTGCGAGACACCCCACGCACGAATATGGCATAGCGTTGAGACTGGGAAGAAGATGAGCCCTTAGTACTTGGGTTGTTTAGGATTTTTAGAGTTGGGGGTGACGGATTAGTTAGACAGCGTGGCCTGACTAGGATGTTTAGCGGGATGCGCTAGGTGCGCACTATTAGAAGAGAGGTGAGGGGTATCTCATGGGAGTGTGATTCCAACTTAAATATGAGATAAAATATATTTGTAAAAATAAAGCATTTATGCACTTGCTAAATATTTTTACAACTCGGGCTCTAACCCGTTTCTATATTTTTCCTCTCTTGCTATATATTGTATATATATATAGGTGTCCAGACACAAGGACGCCTGGATGATGATCCTTTCGAGTCAGACGTTTGCTGCAGCAGCTGTGGATGCATGCAGGTTTATTTTTTGATGCTTCTATTCTTGTGATATAGATAAGAAGCATTGTAGTTACTTTCGGGTCGAAAGCCCAAATTGTATTTATTTACTCTTTCACCGCCTTTTATTGCGGCATTCGATTTGGTTGTATCATATTTGAACCGAGTGTTCGGTTATTTTATCTCTTTCCAGTTTCATTTATATAAACTGTGTGGATGTTTTAATTGTGTAATTTTTTAAAAAGAGTAGTTAAGTAAAATTTTGACGTCAGCCTAATAGGTTATTAGTAATTAAATTGGTTTTTCGACAGTGATGCTGAGAATGATCCATATGCGACTCCTATTTTAATTTGATATAGGAGTGATCACCCGGTATTTTATTAGGTGGGTTGTCACAGATGGTATCAGAGCATCAAGTTCTAGTGTCCTTAGAAATCTGTGCGGACGTACTATGCTTTTAGCGTTGGTCATGATTTGTTATAGAGCCTTATGATTAGGATTGTTGATTCCTCTTGTGAGATTTTGTTCTCCTGCTATATTATAAGATTATAGTAATCTTTTGCGCGCTCGTTCGAGATTCGTGTGCTGATCGAGGAAGGCGGCAGGAGGTGGGGCTTAGTTGGAGCTATGAGTTGAAGTTGGAGACTAGGACCGCAGTAGAGGTCATTCTCCTTGTGGAATTTGTTAAGAATCGTTGCGACGACTACTAAAGAATATTAGCTACGTGTACCCCAGTACCACTATAGTAGAGAGTAGTACTAAAGTTGAATTATCCGGTGAAGCTAAGGGTTCGAAAGGGGTCTTTGATAAGGACCATACTTTGAAGTTAAGTCATGCGAAGTAAGTGTAGCATTTCTCAGTGGAAGTAGGGGGATCATAAGTTTTGACTTGGAGAAGGGTGTGGAAATACCCAGATGTGAAAAATTTGAGGAAGATTTTTCACTCGTAGGAGAAATATTAAAATGGGGGGAGCAGGATGTTTGACCCCTAAAAGGGATCTTACGAATAGTTTTAACCGTGAGTCCCCATGATTTAGCAAGAATGAGAAGAATGCAGTTTTAAATTATTCACATAAGGGTCGGTCAGAGGCCGACAGTGAATAAAGAGAGTTATGGATAAGTGAACTTTATACTGAATCAAGGTAAGTACAATGAAGAGAGAGTTCTTTCGAGGAATGATAGGCTCACTAGAAAAGTGTTCCTAATATTTATAGAGAATGTGTGTGTTCGAGGACCCCATTGGTGGACATCCACCTAGGGAATTCATTAAAACGGGGCTATTGAGGCCGGTGGTGGAGTTTCCTTCTCATGAAGAAGTTAAGGGGAACTAGTAAGGTGATTGTCAGGATCGCGGCTATGGAGTCCAAGATACTGATAACCTTAAAAGGGTCGGGGTGACCGGACATGGGGAATGTTGTAATGTGGAGTGTAGAACCTTACGGTTAGTCATTGCCCAGTGGGAGTTAAGGGGCAAGAGTAGGGTGCTCAGATGGGTCATTGATTAAAGTAATTTTTGGTTCAGTTACGACAAGTGTATTAAGTTCGAGAACCTTTTGGAGTAGTTATGGAGATAGGAGAAGTTGTTATTATGAGCTTCAACTCAGTTAAAGGAGGCTTGTTCTGTCTGACGAGATTGAGTCACAGTGTTTTATTAGCCCTAGATTCGTGTGTGATACGAGTTTACATATAGTATCGATAACGTTATGCAGTATGTGTTTATGTGTTTTTTCGCGATAGCGGGAATTTATTTTCTTTCAATCGATGAGAAGAGCGATTGTTAGTATTTTGAGTTTATATATCAGATTGGTATTACTCGTTTTGTGTGTGTTATACGAGTATGGTGTTGTTTTGAGTAGAATATGATATTCGTTGTTCGGAGCGATAGCAGGATAATGATGGCAAGACTATAGTGTCCGCGGTTTCAGGGTAGAACGTGTTGTTGTTGCGATATCTCACCTGGATACAGTCTGAGTTCGCCTTTATTATGTGCATAGATGGAACTTCGGTGAACGTATGTTTCATTATTATGATTTGAGTGAGTGGCGACCTTTTAGGTGTGATTTAAGGTATGCATGGTTAATTGTTGAGTTGTGGTTTTAATCTCATTGTTGATTGCGCAAGGACTGAGTGTTAGTGCGAGCGCTTAGTGGTATGGTTCCTAGATAGAGATGGGAGTTCATACCACATTTTGTTGAAAGCGGGGATAGGATAATCCCGATTGCATGTTTGAAGTTGACGGACCTCCACGACCGACAAAGTTAAGTAGTAGTGTATCAGAGGGGTTCCTTATTTGGATTTCACTTGTGAGACGTTCCACGCATGAACCTTAACGACGTCGGGAGTAGAGAGATGTTATAGGACGCGAGGATGTTAGTTTTATGGATAAGTCATATAGTGTGGAGGAAACACTATAGACTATGAGCCGTATGATGATGATATGTTTATGGAAATATAAGTGCTTTGGATAAGAAGTAAAATGTTCTCTCGCCGCGAGTAGGTGGGTAAATCAGGATTTAGAGAAATTGATTTGAGGCTTATAGCCAGGCCTTAATGAAAAGGCAAATTTTGGAGGAAATATGTTTTGGGTATGATGTTCGTAACGCTTTTGTAGAGAGTTGGCGCCTCGATTAGTTAGACTTTTCTGTTCGCCTAGGTGGAAGGATAAAAGAGTAAAAATGCGTTAATAGGTTAGTGAGGTAAGATTTAGGATGTCCCACTAGTATGCCTTAGGTCGTTATATCTCGATGACCGACGATGCGAGGGAGTAGTGTAACGGGAGGGTTCCTTATCTGGATTTCGCTTTGCGAGACATTCCACGCATGAAACCGAGAAAATGTCGGGAGTTGAGAAAGGTCTTGGGCACCAGGGACACAATTTAGGATAGTACTATTTCACGTAGTTCAGAACGCTTCGATCTTAGATTTTTGGGCAGTGAAGCCAGTGGAGTTAGTGGCGCTGATATAGAAGGATTGGTTGGTTAACCTTGAGAAGGATGAGATTTTGCAGGTTGGGAAGACCCATGTATGAGTATTACGAGGAGGGAATAGGGCATATTGTTTAGAAAGTGTGTACGTGTCGGACGTTTGTTTTAGTTGTGCGGAAAGGTGTATGGATACCTTAGTAATTTGGTTTTATATACCGCCTGAGATGGAAGGAACGTAGTATATAGAGTTGAAGATTATGCCGAGATGGTAGTATAGGATAGTATAAACCTTGTGAGAGGTGAGTGCTTATTGAGGATACGGTTAAGAGCTATTGGGTAGTACCATTCCGCTTTGAGGCATAAGGGTGTGGAGTGATTCACAATCCTAGGTTAGTGTTGGTTGTATCTGAATTTCAAGGACAAAATTCCATTGTAAGGGGGAAAGTATGTAATAACCCGCACTTTTATGGCAAATTAAATTTAATAATTAAGTGCAAATTGGGAATTTAAGAAATTATCGTGAATAGTAATTTTTTGTGGTTTTCAAGGATTTAATGATTTTCGATGGGTGTAATATTTACTTTTGGGATTAAGTAAGTAAGTCGAATTATTTTAATAATATGTCGCAGTTGGGTAAAGCGACAGAGGATACTGTTTTAATGGGAAAATCCGCATTGAGATGTAGTGGGTTAAATTAGTGAGTTACGGTCAAGTGCCTCAGATGGAGATTTCGGGTGCGCGATGAGTCTCGGAATGGCCGAGATAGTCAGAATTGAGTATTCGGGTGTTTAAATTGGGTTTCGGGATTTTTTGGTTTAATAGGGACTCGCAATTGAGTAAACGAGTCATTTTTGGGTTTAAAGGGGATAAACCCTTATTTCTCCCTATAAGAGGCACGGGAGAAGTGGAGAAAGAAAGAAATGAGAGAAAAGAAGAAAGGAAGAAAGGAGAAGGGAGAAAGAGGAGAGAAAAGGGATTTCCGGGCCAAACTCCGCCGGATTCGACTCGGGGTCGTCGGATTTTATCCTCCAGGCAAGTGTTTACTCGCTTTATTTAATTTTGAGCATAAATCTCATATCATTGTTGGTAATAACAGAACCTAAAGATTTTGGGTTGGGTTTTCGTGGGTTAAATGGGTTTTTCTCGGAAGTTTAACGGTTGAAAATCGAAAAATGTCAAATTGGAGTAACTTAGAATTAATCGAAATTAATGGTTGATTCTTGGTTTTAGGATGTTTAAAACTGATTTACTTAGTGTATATTTAGTTGGGTGTTGTTAGATGTTGGTGAAAACAAAGGAAATTGAGTTTGGACATTTGAAAATGGCCGAAATAGTCTCGGAGAAGACGATGAATAGTAACCTGCGTCATTGCCGAATCGATTCGGCCTTGATACGAATCGATTCGGCTCTGGAAATAAAAATCGTATATCTTTTCGATACGATCGCGTGGGCACCAGTCGCGTATTTTTATGATTTTTTTTGGATTTATAGTGATTTTTCTACGGAAAGCTGTCCGAGATCGAAATAGTTAGTCATAAATTAAGGCTAGAATTATTTGGAGATAAATATTAGGGGTTCTCAAATAGAGTGTTAGGACCTCTAAAGGACTTGAGGAGATATGAAAACTTTGGGTTCGTTGAATATATCCGAGTTATAATTTAAATGGATATTGGATTGAGTTTTGGGTTTTTGGGATATATATAAAACTTAAGAATATTTGGAGATTTCAGACAAGCCGAATCGATTCGGACAAGCCGAATCGATTCGGACAAGACGAACCGATTCGGTATGAGACAGTAAGAAAGTAGAACTATTTCTAATCGATTCGGATAGGACGAATCGATTTGGTGGCCAGCGAATCGATTCGGACAAGCCGAATCGATTCGGTTCTGTGAGAGTTTTGAGGTTTTCTCCTTTAAGTTTAGGGAGATTTAAACTATGGTTTTGGGATTATTATCGGGGATTCTAGATATAATATTAGGACTCCTAGATAATGGTATTGAGGGTGAGTAAATCCCGGGATGAAAGAAGGAACCTCAGATTAATTTAGTGTACGATCTGGGGTATGGATTTAATGAATGCTTGGTAATACTTTTGGGTTTAGTATCGTGAGTGTGCGAATACTCGAATATTATTAATTATGAAAATCTTTGGGATTATTGGTCATCGCTATGTGTGATTGGCAATTATGGGCATTTATATTTGTGTAAGGAATTATGTGGATTATATATATACAATGTGAATAAAGTATATATATTATATGATACGGATATGTATATATATATATATATATATATATCTATATATGTGGATGGTATATATATATGTGAAGCATACCCCCTCTAATGCTATCATTGGGAAGTTGCGCGATGAGGGTGAGCACCCTGGCTCGAGGAGCAGGGTGTGGATATTCCCCAGGTCATAGCGTCAATTATTACATTATGTGATTTTATTAGGGGTGAGACGTGGTGGGTATGTTTCATCTCATTGCCGGGGAGAAACTATGACCGCTTCCCAGACATTGTGATTTGGTTTTGACCACAAAGTAGGTGACATTTAGTCCTACCGGTGGTCCCCAGGATGATATATGAGTGATGCCCTGGAAGATGATAGCATTGAGAGACCGCATCCTCGAGTTATAGCTCGTTGGGATGGTTATTGTACTTGTGTGATAGTATATTATTTGTATATGAGAACAAGATATAATATCTCTATTAGAATAAGTAGATAAAATGAATATGAAATGAAAAAGAATGAATTCTCATTCCGGGAGATATATCTGGAAGTGTAACATGATACGTATGTAAAACTGAGTATGATAATGAATATAAAGCTGTAGTATATATATATATATATATATATATATATATATATATATATATATATTATATGAGTCTTATATTTACGTCATGTGCTTAGGGTCTAATGGATCTCGACGATCGACCTTGCCAAGTAGTAGTGTATCGGGGGGTTCGTTGTTTTGATTTCGCTTTGCGAGACACCCCATGCACGAATATGGCATAGCGTTGAGACTAGGGAGAAGTTGAGCCCTTAGTACTTGGGTTGTTTAGGATTTTTAGAGTTGGGGGTGACGGATTAGTTAGACAGCATGGCTTGACTAGGATGTTTAGCGGGATGCGCTAGGTGTGCACTATTAGAAGAGAGGTGAGGGGTATCTCATGGGAGTGCGATACCAATTTAAATATGAGATAAAACATATTTTTAAAAATAAAGCATTTATACACTTGATAAATATTTTTACAACTCGGGCTCTGACCCGTTTCTATATTTTTCCTCTCTTGCTATATATTGCGTATATATATAAGTGTCCAGACACAGGGACGCCTGGATGATGATCTTTTCGAGTCAGACGTCTGCTGCAGCAGATGTGGATGCATGCAGGTTTATTTTTAGACGCTTCTATTCTTGTGATCTAGATAAGAAGCATTGTAGTTACTTTCGGGCCGAAAGCCCAAATTGTATTTATTTACTCTTTCACCGCCTTTTAGTGAGGCATTCGATTTGGTTGTATCATATTTGAACTGAGTGTTCGGTTATTTTATCTCTTTCCAGTTTCATTTATATAAACTGTGTGGATGTTTTAATTGTGTAGTTGTTTAAAAAGAGTAGTTAAGTAAAATTTTGACGCCAGCCTAATAGGTTATTAGTAATTAAATTGGTTTTTCGACAGTGATGCTTAGAATGATCCATATGCGACTCCTATATTAATTTGATATAGGTGTGATCGCCCTGTATTTTATTAGGCGGGTTGTCACAGATGGTATTAGAGCATCAAGTTCTAGTGTCCTTAGGAATCTGTGCGGACGTACTACGCTTTCAGCATTGCTCTTGATTTGTTATAGAGCCTTATGATTAGGATTGTTGATTCCTCTTGTGAGATTTTGTTCTCCTTCCATATTATAAGATTATAGTAATCTTTTGCGCGCTCGTTCGAGATTCGTGTGCTGATCGAGGAAGGCGGCAGGAGGTGGGGCGTAGTTGGAGCTATGAGTTGAAGTTGGAGACTAGGACCGCAGTAGAGGTCATTCTCCTTGTGGAATTTATTAAGAATCGTTGCGACGACTACTAAAGAATAGTAGATACGAGTACCCCAGTACCACTATAGTAGAGAGTGGTACTAAAGTTGAATTATCCGGTGAAGCTAAGGGTTCGAAAGGGGTCTTTGATAAGGACCATACTTTGAAGTTAAGTCAGGCGAAGTAAGTGTAGCATTTCTCAGTGGAAGTAGGAGGATCATGAGTTTTGACTTGGATAAGGGTGTGGAAATACCTAAATGTGAAAAATTTGAGGAAGATTTTTCACTCGTAGGAGAAATATTGAAATGGTGGGAATGGTGATAACCATATTCGGGGGAGCAGGATGTTTGACCCCTAAAAGGGATATTACGAATAGTTTTAACCATGAGCCCCCATGATTTAGCAATAATGAGAAGAATGCAATTTTAAATTATTCACATAAGGGTCGGTCAGAGGCCGACAGTGAATAAAGAGAGTTATGGATAAGTGAACTTTGTACTGAATCAAGGTAAGTACAATGAAGAGAGAGTTCTTTCGAGGAATTATAGGCTCACTAGAAAAGTGTTGCTAACATTTATAGAGAATGTGTGTGTTGGAGGACCCCATTGGTGGACATCCACTTGGGAATTCATTGAAACAGGGCTATTGAGGCCGGTGGTGGAGTTTCCTTCTCATGAAGAATTTAAGGGGAACTAGTAAGGTGATTGTCAGGACCGCGGCTATGGAGTCCAAGATACTGATAACCTTAAAAAGGGTCAGGGTGACTCGACATGGGGAATGTTGTTATGTGGAGTGTAGAACCTTACGGTTAGTCATTGCCCAGTGGGAGTTAAGGGGCAAGAGTAGGGTGCCCAGATGGGGCATTGATTAAAGTAATTTTTAGTTCAGATACGGCAAGTGTATTAAGTCCGAGAACCTTTTGGAGTAGCTATGGAGATATGTGAAGTTGTTATTATGAAGCTTGTTCTGTGTGACGAGATTGAGTCACAGTGTTTTATTAGCCCCAGATTCGTGTGTGATACGAGTTTACATATAGTATCGATAACGTTATGTAGTATGTGTTTATGTGTTTTTCCGCGATAGCGGGAATTTATTTTCTTTCATTCGCTGAGATGAGCGGGTGTTAGTATTTTGAGTTTGTATATCAGATTGGTATTACTCATTTTGTGTGCGTTATACGAGTATGGTGTTATTTTGAGTAGAATATGATATTCGTTGTTCGGAGCGATAGCAGGCTAATGATGGAAAGACTATCGTGTTCGTGGTTCCAGGGTGGAATGGGTTGTTGTTGCGATATCTCACCTGGATACAGTCTGAGTTCGCCTTTATTATGTGCATAGATGGAACTTCGGTGAGCGGATGTTTCATTATTATGATTTGAGTGAGTGTCGACCTTATAGGTCTGATTTAAGGTATGCAGGGTTAATTGTTGAGTTGTGGGTTTAATCTCATTGTTGATTGCGCAAGGACTGAGTGTTAGTGCGAGCGCTTAGTGGTATGGTTCCTAGATAGAGATGGGAGTTCAGACCACATTTTGTAGAAAGCGGGTATAGGATCATCCCGATTGCATGTTTGAAGTTGACGGACCTCCACGATTAAAAAAGTTAAGTAGTAGTGTATCGGAGGGGTTTCTTATTTGGATTTCGCTTGCGAGACGTTCCACGCATGAACCTTAACGACGTCGGGAGTGGAGAGATGTTATAGGACGCGAGGATGTTAGTTTTGTGGATAAGTCATATAGTGTGGAGGAAACACTATAGACTATGAGCTGTATGATGATGATATGTTTATGGAAATATAAGTGCTGTGGATAAGCACTATAATGTTCTCTCGCCGCGAGTAGGTGGGTAAATCAGGATTTAGAGAAATTGATTTAAGGCTTATAGCCAGGCCTTAATGAAAAGGCAAATTTTGGAGGAAATATGTTTTGGGTATGATGTTCGTAACGCTTTTGTAGAGAGTTGGCGCCTCGATTAGTTAGACTTTCCTCTTCGCCTAGGTGGAAGGATATAAGAGTAGAAATGCGTTAATAGGTTAGTGAGGTAAGATTTAGGATGTCCTACTAGTGTGCCTTAGGTCGTTATATCTCGGTGACCGACGATGCGAGGGAGTAGTGTAACGGGAGGGTTCCTTGTCTTGTTTTCGCTTTGCGAGACGTCCCACGCATGAAACTGAGCAAATATCGGGAGTTGAGAAAGGTCTTGGGCAACAGGACACAATTTAGGATAGTACTATTTCACGTAGTTCGGAACGCTTCGATCTTATAATTTTTGGGCAGTGAAGCCAGTGGAGTTAGTGGCGCCGATATAGAAGGATTGGTTGGTTAACCTTGAGAAGGATGAGATTTTGCGGGTTGGGAAGACCCATGTATGAGTATTACACCGAGGGAATAGGGCTTATGGTTTAGAAAGTGTGTACGTGTCGGACGTTTGTTTCAGTTGTGCGAAAAGGTGTATGTGCACCTTAGTAAGTTTGTTTTATATACCGCCTGAGATGGAAGGAACGTAGTATATAGAGTTGAAGATTATGCCGAGATGGTAGTATAGGATAGTATAAACCTTGTGAGAGGTGAGTGCTTATTGAGGATACGGTTAAGAGATATTGGGTAGTACCATTCCACTTTGAGGCTTTAAGGTGTGGAGTGATTCACGATCTTACGTTAGTGTTGGTTGTATCTGAATTTCGAGGACGAAATTCCATTGTAAGGGGGAAGTATGTAATAACCCGCACTTTTATGGCAAATTAAATATAATAATTAAGTGCAAATTGGGAATTTAAGAAATTATCGTAAATAGTAATTTTTGAGGTTTTCAAGGATTTAATGATTTTCGATGGGTGTAATATTTACTTTTGGGATTAAGTAAGTAAGTCGGAGTATTTTAATAATATGTCGCAGCTGGGTAAAGCGACAGAGGATAATGTTTTATTGGGAAAACCCGCATTGAGATGTAGTGGGTTAAATTAGTGAGTTACAGTCAAGTGCCTCGGATGGAGATTTCTAGTACGCGATGAGTCTCGGAATTGCCGAGATAGTCAGAATTGAGTATCCGGGTGTTGAAATTGGGTTTCGGGATTTTTTGGTTTAATAGGGACTCGCAATTGAGTTAATTAGTCATTTTTGAGTTTAAAGGGGATTGTTGATACCAAATTTAGTCTGCTGACATGAACCAATCACTTGAAGACACGTGTCAACCTACGTGGCAAATACAAATACTTTCAACGAATAAGATATCGTCACCGAGCTTCTCAGGCACAACGAGAAACTTAAACATACCGAGCAACTTAAGCATACGGAGCAACTTAACCGGTCAGAGCTACTTAGCGTGCAGAGCATCCAAATCGAGAGAATCAAAAAGACAACTAGGCATTAAATGCGCATTATTATCGTACAGATGTATATGTCTACTAGATAACAACGCATTATCCTTTCATATGGACAAGCTTAAGGCTATAAATACATTGTAACCTCCTCATAAGAGGGGGGACTTTGGATCTCTTGGTAAATCCATTATCGAGAATTCCAGGCAAACAGTCAGCAATACAAAAACAGTGGACGTAGGCCATTTTCATCAGGCTGAACCACTTTAAAAATCCTTTATCTCATTAATTTCTTTATCTGTGATTGATTAGTTAGAAATAATCTAGTTTGTTACATCAACAGATTGGCGCCGTCTATGGGAAAATGACTGTATGTAGCGTTTTTCATCAAAACAATTCATCATCTATGGCTGAGAATTCGGAATCCAGTAATCGAAACACTGGGATCCCTCAAAACCCTTCTACTTCCCCAAATATTCAAGATCTGGCTGGCATTATGCCTAATTTTTCCCACGGCCAAACGACCATGCAAGAGACTATGCGTCAACTCATACAAATCATTCAAGGTGGAGTGCCGGCCCAATCAGGACAACGAAGTGTTCAGAGGAATACCCATTTGCTATCTTCAAGAACTAGACGAATGCTATTCTCTTAGGTTTCTCCATCTAGACGTACTGGCTCATATCGTACTGAGAGATCTAGCAATCCTTCGTATCAACTTGGCCGAACTTCATCAGTACGAGCTACAGATTCTCAACAAAACATCACTTTAACGCCAGAAAGGATTAGCGCTCTAGAAAGGTTGAGTAGGGTCTCCTCTTTTGATCGATTGGGCCTAGGAGGAATAGAAGTCCTCCTAGGATTGCGTCGAGGAACTCTCAACGACCATCCGACCTAAGGGAAGGCTCTGCCCAATCACGACGAACAACCCATAATGAAAGATCCTAGGAGGAAAACTCAACGCGATCAGTTGCTCGAACAAATAGGCCCGAGGTGGGAAACGATGCATGGAAAGGCTCTATTCAAAGGTTGGAGGATAGATTAAGGGAAATGGCTAAGGCAAAGAATCATCTACAAAGAACTTTTGTCCAAGGGACACCATTCGTACAAGAAATTATGGATTTTCCCACACCATCAAAAATTCAAAGCTCCTATGGTGATGCCTAAATATGATGGAAAAACTGACCCTATCCTTCATATAGAACAATACCAAGCTGCTGCTAATATCTATGCAGTTCCAGATGAGATGACATGTAGGGCGCTTTCAGTAACTCTCACCAGGTCAGCCCAGATATGGTACAACAACCTTCCTCGAGGGAAGATCGTAACTTTTCTTCAACTGGCAGAGCTTTTCATAGGGAATTTCTATTTTGGAGCAAAACCAGTTAAACGAGTAGCACACTTACTGAGTGTTAGGAAGAAGATAAACGAAAGTACCATGGACTATATTACTCATTTCAATAACGAGAAACTTGAGGTAATTAATTACGAGGAGAAGACAATAATTACTGCTCTGATGAGTGGACTATTACCAGACAAGTTGTACTGTACTTTGGCCAAAGATCCACCTAGGACTATGGCATAACTGATAGCAAAGGCTGCCAAAATCATGAACGCCGAGGAAGCCATGGCTGCGAAGAAGAATACAAATACCAAGGAGACCCAGGTAGAAGCTGGTAAAATCGAGAAGAAGGATCAGAAGAACAATGGTGGCAATAAGTAGTCGAAAGGTAAACAAGCGTTAGAGCAGATGAGGAAGTATGGAAATTATACTCCCTTGAAGGTAGATATAAATCACATTCTGGAGGAGATTAAGAAAAGCGAGGAGTTAGCCTGGCCAGGGAAAATGAAGGCAGACCCTGACAAAAGGGACAAGTCCAAATATTACGAATTCCACAAAGACCATGGTCACACGACCAAACGTTGCATAGCTCTCCAAAATGAAATTGAAGCACTCATCAGGCGAGGAAAATTAGCCAAGTATATTGATCGACAAAATGGTGGAAAGACCAGCGACCGAGGAAGGCAAAGATCTAAGTCTCCTGGTCGAGCAAAAGAAGACAATAAGAGAGACCACGAAGATGATCCAGAAGATGACCCCGATCTCCTTAAAAGACCGAGACAGTCAGAGCGTGAGGTATTTTTAATCCATTTTGGGTCATTTGAATGTAATGTTATTACAGGTGGAGATGCAGGAGGTGGAGATCTGACTGCGGAGAGAAAAGCTTACCTCAATGAGGCTCAAGCTTGCTCGTACATACGGCGAATAAACTTGGTTGAAGATGATCGCTCGAGGAAGGTGAATAAGGACAAACTGGTCATCGGTTTCTCTAAGAACGACTTGGCAGGTGCACTATATCCTCATGATTACCTATTGGTAATCAAGATGAGAATGAAGGAAGTGGTGATTTCACGGGTACTGGTGGATAATGGTAGTTCGGCAGACATCATGTTCTATCCATGCTTTGACAGTTTGAATATGAAGTTAGCCCAGTTGGAGCCCTATCATAGGCCCCTCCTCGATTTTACTGGCGAAAAGGTTTTTCCACTTGGGACGATCAAGTTAGATATGCTTATTGGTACTTGGCCTACTTATCGAACATAAAGGGTACACTTCTTCGTAATAGATAAAAATGTCCAATCAGCTTACAATATCATCATGGGAAGGGTAGGTCTAAAGAAATTCGAAGCAGTACCATCTACTGTACATCAATGTTTAAAATTCCCAACCAACTTTGGAGTGGGAGTGGTGAAAGGCAATCAGAAAGTAGCTCGGGAATGCTACTATTCATCTGTCGAATATGAGGAACGCAAAGAATCCAGGAAGAGGAGTACTACCTATCAAGTGGATGAAATAGAAGATGCAGAGATTGAAACATTAGACCCTAGAGACAAGTCTCAACTCGTGAAGGGCCATGTCATGGAAGCTACCGAAAATATCGTTATGGGTGATGAATACCCAGAACAAACAACCCAAATTGGTGTGTCATTGGATGAATCGATAAAAAAAGGAACTGATAGCATTTCTAAGGTGCAGAAAATAGACTTTTGCATGGAGTCATGAAGACATGCCAGGAATAGACCCGAATTTCCTGTGTCACGAGCTCAACGTGAACAAGGAAATTAATCCAGTGAAGCAACGAAGAAGGGTGTTCAGCCCTGTAAAGAACCAAGCTATACAGGAAGAAGTAGAGAAATTATAAAAAGCCTTTTTTTATTGAGGATGTCAAATATCCTGATTGGCTAGCAAATGTGGTGATGGTAAAGAAGAAAAATAATAAGTGGAGGATGTGTGTAGACTTCACTGATCTTAATAAGGCATGCCCAAAGGATCATTTTCCTTTGCCCCGAATCGATCAACTGGTGGATGCTACCTCGGGGCATGAATTTTTTAGTTTCATGGATGCTTATTCTGGTTACAACCAGATTAAAATGAAGCCTGAGGACAGGGAGAGTACCTCTTTTATCACCCCAAGGGAAACTTATTGCTATAATGTTATGCCTTTTGGACTTAAAAATGCAGGTGCAACATATCAACGGCTGATGAATAAGGTGTTTGCAGAGTAAATCAGTCATAACATGGAGGTTTATGTCGACAATATGCTGACGAAGAGCAAGAAAGCTACTGATCATCTAGTTGACTTAGGTCAGACCTTTGATCAACTATAGAAATATCAAATGAAGTTGAATCCCACCAAATGCATATTCAGAGTACGAGAAGGCATGTTTCTCGAATATATTGTTAACCAACGAGGTATCGAGCCAAACCCTGAAAAGATTAAAGCCCTATTAGAGCTGCGATCTCCAACTACGAAGAAGGAAGTGCAAAGTCTCACAGGGTGAGTCGTAGTACTCAACATATTTGTGTCACGAGCAACAGACAGATGTCTCCCATTCTTCAAAACACTCCGAAAAACTTTTGAGTGGAATGATGAATGCGAGGAGGCCTTTCAAGAATTGAAGAAATACCTGGGGACACCTCTACTGTTATCTAGACCAGTGATGGGAGAACGATTATACTTGTATCTGGCACTTTCAGAGAATGCAGTTAGTTCGGCATTGATAAGAGTGGAGGACGGAGTCCAAAAACCGGTCTATTACACCAACAAGGCTTTTCGAGGAGCAGAGATCAGATATCCAAGGTTGGAAAAGTTAGCACTGGCACTAATCGAAGCGAGCAGAAGGATGAGGCCATACTTTCAAGTCCATACTATAGTGGTGTATACTGATTTGCCATTGAGACAAGCTCTGCATAAACTAGAGAAATCAGGAAGATTGATGTACTGGGCAGTAGAACTTAGTGAATATGATATAGTTTATGAGCCTATATCGTCACTTAAGGGGCATGCAGTAGCGGATTCTATCGCAGAGTTTACTCAATCTAATACCTCCCAAGAACAGGAGTTTAATACAGACCAATCCATGGATGTTATGTGATCATTAAATTTAACCCCCGACCAACCTCCATTCGTGGAAGATCAAGAGAAGATAATCAATGAGCAGTGAGAAGTGTTGGGGAAAGACAAAAGAAAGCATCAAATATTCCACCGAGGAGCTCCGTCTGACCAAGAGTTTGATAATAAAGTACCTGTGTGGAATCTGTATGTGGATGGCTCTTCATGCATTATAAACAGTGGAGCAGGAATTATTCTAAACAGTCCCGATGAGATTGATATAGAGTATGCTCTACGTTTTCAATTTAAAGCATCTAATAATGAATCTGAATATGAGGCTATGATCGTGGGTCTAAGTCTGGCCAAAACTATGAAGGCAGAGCAGGTCGTTGTATTCAGTGATTCACAGTTAATTATAAATCAAATTCTCGGGGTGTATGCAGCGAAGGGAGAACTAATGGTCAAATATCATGAAAAATCTATGGAGGTTGTCTTGACTTTTACCGAAGTTCAGTTGATTAGAATACTAAGATTAGAGAATTCAAGAGCCGACACCTTAGCTCGGTTGGCATCAGCAACATGCACCTAGCTACGAAGAACAATCCCAATAGAAATCTTGGTGGACCGGAGTGTAGATGAAGACTTGATGATGAACTTCATCGCCCTTGACTTGGGACCATCCTGGATGGATCCCATCAGGGCCTATATCGAAGAAGGGATTGTACCACCTGATAAAGTCGCAACCAAGAAACTAAAGTTTAAAGCTTCTCGTTACGTATTAACTGGTGGTATTTTGTATAAAAGAGACGTTATAGCAGGAATATAAAGATGTGTCCATCCCTCAGAAGTGAAAGACTTGATCGAAGAGGTTCACGAAGGGTCTTGTGGAGCCCATGTAGCAGGTCGGACGCTTTTGCAAAGAATAACAACGCAGGAGTATTACTGGCCAACGATGAGAGATGATTGTGCAGATTATGCTAAGAAGTGCGACAAATGTCAACATTTCTCTTCTATTCGAAGAAATCCCCAAGCATTTTTAATGCCCATTACGTCCCCTTGGCCATTCGCTATATGGGGGATAGACTTGGTAGGGCCACTTCCAATGACCAGGGGAAGATTCAAATACCTCGTGGTGGCTGTGGATTATTTTACCAAATGGGTGGAAGCTGAACCTCTCATTGATATGACATATAACAAAGTCTATAAGTTTATTTGGAAGAGTATCATTTACAGATATGGTCTTCCACACGCATTCATCACTGACCATTAAACCCAATTTGACAACAAGGAATTTGCTGCATATTATCATCAATCCAATGTACTGAAGATCCACTCCGCGCCAGGGCATCCCCAGTGCAATGGGCAAACTGAAGTGACGAACATAACCCTATTGAATGGTTTGAAAAAATGGCTGGATGATGCAAAGGGAAATTGGATCAATGAGCTACACTCTGTGTTGTGGGCCTATCGCACTACACTACGAACAGCAATTGGGAAGTCTCCATACATGTTGACATTTGGGAGTGAGGATGTCATACCTGCTGAATTGGGTCTACCCACACATAGGGTGCTTAACTTCAATTCCCCTATAAGTGACTTAATGAGAAGATTAGACTTGGATATGCTCGAAGAGGTCAGGGAAGAAACAGCAATCAGGAATGCAGAATATCAACAACGAACAACTTTGTTTTACAATAAAAGAGTGAAGAAGTGTGATTTGAAATAAGAGGATTATGTGCTGAAGAAAGTGATAAAAAAACATAACAAACTGGAAGCCAACTGGCATGGACCCTACAAGGTCATTGAAGTTGTTCGTCCAGGGACATACAGAATTGAAACTTTGAAGGGAGAAGAATTCAAGAATGCAGAACACCTGCGCAAGTACTAATAGTAATTGAAACTCCGATGTAATACAGTTTCTTCAATATGAATAAAGTGATGTTTACCCTTATTTCTTTCTTTGTTGAAATTTTTTCGGAATATTAGTGCTATACACTGCACAAACCCACATTTAGAGCATCAACTACCAACTCCGGTTGGTTAGCAGTTCATTAACCACCAACTCCGGTTGGTCGGCAATTCATTGACCACTAACTCCGGTTGGTCAGAAATTCATTAACCACCAACTCTGGTTGGTCGGCAATTCATTAACCACCAACTCTGGTTGGTCGGTAACTTATTGACCACTAATTCCGATTGGTCGGTAATTCATTGACCACCAACTCCAGTTGGTCGGCAATTCATTAACCACCAACTCCGGTTGGTCGGCAATTCAATAACCACCAACTCCGGTTGGTTGGTATCAAACTAGGCCAGAAGATGGATGATCTCCCGGGGCATCCACTGTCTAGGCAATAAGGTAATCCAGACGAGATTACTACAACTAAGCAGGAACATGGGATGAAAACCATTCCATTGCTTAGGCCCAAAGAGTGACAAGTCACTATAATCAAACAACAAATGGGACAAGTTCCATTATCTAAAAACAAAACATGATATATATATAGTCACCAACGAATAACAAAGACATTCTACAAAGAAATGAAATTGTAAAAGAAACTAAACATTTCTTTATTAAAACCAAGCAGATTACATATGATATGAAGTTTGATTCATTACATAAAAATGTCCTATTCTATGGGTTTCTTTCCCTCTGCTTTTGAAACAGGTTCCACCCCAGCTGGAGGATCATCTAAGGCATAAGGAGAATTTATAAAGTTCATATCTCGCAGCATTCTGACATTACTTATGGATGGTCGATAAAGCAAGTGCTCTGGACAAGATATCTCAAAGTTTGAATGAAGGCTGTAATCACCGAGATACTTGGAAATGAAAATTTGAGGAATAGCACGGGCTGGAATCCAACTAAGGTCAAGTTTGAAGGGAGGCACAGGTAAATAAAGAACTCCAGGTTCATAGTAATCCTATAAAAAATGACCTTGCTCCAGTTTCAGGACACATAAGGCATTCAACCACCCCTGCTTATATTATTCGTTGTTCGACTACTGCAAACGAGCATCAAGATGATACAGAGCTTCATTATACCCAACCATCCAAAAATCCCCGGGCTGCTTATGAAATTAATAAGTTAACCTCTCAAGTTGCTCGTGGAGCTTTTTCACCAGAATTTCTTTACTTTCTAAAGCAGAACTCTGATTGGAAAGTTGATCGGTGAAACTCAGAATCTTCTTAGACATTTCTGCCAAGGCCTGATTCTTCGCCATTAATTGAACGACTTGATTTTCTAAGGCCAACTGAGTTCTCATTTCATCAATAGTAACCCAACCAGCCCTTGATCGTCTACGAAAAGAAGACCTTGTTTTGCCACGAGCAGGTGTGGAGGGTCTAGTTCGTTTCAAAGTTTCTAACTCATCCCGTAAGTTAGCATTTTCTACTTCTAAAAAGAAAAAACCATCATCATTAATTGGGACCAAGGCTCCCGAAGAAGAAAAGGCAGCAAATTTGAGTTATTTTATTTCCTCTTGCAACGCGATATTTTCTTGCTCCAGCAGCTTGGCAATATGTCTGTGCTCTTCAATCTCAAGCTTTAACACACTTTCCTTTTTCTCATGAGCTAAAATGTACTTGTCATATCCCTTGTCAGCACTTAAATGCTGGCACTTTCTCTCATAACCTTGATGCAAAAGTGTAGTGGATTCTTTGTACTGCTGTTGAAGTTCCTCGATCGTTCCTTGAAGATCTTTAATCATTTCATAATAAGACACATTGTTGGCTACAGCACGATCAAGTAGGTACTTCAAGTATTGGTAAGCATTGATTGCTCGTTCAGAGGCATCTGATCCGAGGATGTCAATCATTTGGGCCTCAGTAAATTCTGCATGACCAGCCTTGAAATAGTCATTGCATTTCCTCATCAACTCTGTATCATGAGCTGATAAGAGTTCCATCCTGGCCACAAACTAGCAAATACAAAATGAAAAACAAAATCAACGATGATGCGAACAGAGCAAGTAAGAGAGAAATTCCAGACGAACAACAAAAGTTTAATTTTTATTCATCATGATAAAGGAAAACACAAATCATGATTACATCTAAGAAAATAAATAAACAAAAGAACCGATCAACTTTACACCTTCTCCTTATTTCTTACGACTTCTTTGGACAGTTTGGATGAAGGGGTTGGTTGCTCGGAGAGCAATGTCAGTTGCTCGACAGATGTGCTGGCATTTTGGACTTGCTCGGGAGGTTAAACAACAGCAAAAACCAGGGACCTGCTCTCCTATCATCATAGAATACTCATCTGATGCAGCTTCATCTTCTTCTTCTTCTCCAGGAGAGGGAGGTGGGCCATGAGTATGCACCTGGAACAACTCAGAATTTTCAGCAACCTTCAATTTCTTCAAGGCTGCTACCCATCCATCCTTAAAATATTTAACACTGGCATATTCCATTTGAGAAGACATAACAGCCAGGCCCTTATTCCAGCCCTTGTCCCAACCAACACTAAAAGATTTTTTAACAATAACTTTTCTTTTTTCTCTCTCCGAAGAAGTCCTTTCCCTAAGGAGCTTTTCGACAGACTTCAGTTTTTCTTTTACCTCTGTTTTATGTCGCTCAACATCTTGAAGCTTAGTAACATTTTCCTCAGCAGATTTAAGCTTGATCTCAAGATCCTCTTTACGCTGTTCAACATCCTTCAATTTCTTCTCCAATTCCTTAGAGGCAGTCACAGCTTGATCTCTATCTAGTTCAACGGACTTGAATTGCTTCTCCCAATCATCTTTGTCTTCCTCGTACTTCTGACGAGATTCCTTCAAAGATTGAGTTAATCCAGCAAAAGCCTCTTCTACCCCACCCGAGGAGGTGGAAGCCCTGATGGCTTCATATTTCTTCAAAATACTATTGAAACACGCCACGAGCTGAAAAAAGGAAGAATTTTGAGTCAATATATGAATACAGTACTAGAAAATAAAGGACTCAGGATAACGATACTTACGGACGTAATGTGTTGAGCAGCCAAAGTAGTAATTCTCTCACGAGAAAAAGTATCTTCAATGCCTTAGAATTCTGGGACAGTCCAAGATCTAATCAAGCCCATGGCGGAGCTCGGAGGAATAAGAGCTGGAACATTACCTTCAACATTTGAAGGTTGTGAGATAGGTTCAACAGGTCTTTCAGAAGAACTCCTTTTTAATCTCCTCAGAGGGGCAGGAGAATTTTCAATTAAAGATGTTGTCTCTATGACAACAGTCTCACTCGAAGGTGAGATGACAACAATCTTACTCGGAGGCACAGGGGGCTTCTTGCCAGCCTCCTTAACAACAGTGGAGGGAGGTACATCTATATTCTTTGTCCTTTCATCTAGTACATCGTGTTTATTCTTCTTTGCCTCCTCAGTGGCAAAGGCAAATTTGTCAAAAAAGGCAGGAGCTTTTCTCTTCTTCATTAGATCAGTAATAGGAATGCTTAAGTCATAAGAAGAACTTTCCACACTGGTTTCAGAGGTTGGTACTCGGTTAAGATCAACCACCACAGGACGAAGACGAGCAATAAAAGATGAAGTGTAGCTTCTGAATTATAACAAATAAGAAGCAGATTTAACGTGCTCCCCAGCAGCAGATTGATGCAAGCCACATATAAGTTTTAAATGTTTTATATTAACATCAGTTTCTTTTGGAGGCTTCCTTTTACTCTCAACTGTAACAAACAAAATTAATGTCAGTGATGCATTTCATCGAATACAAAGAAAACAAGATTTCAAAAATAAAAACAACCTATCCCATTGCCATAAAACGGACACCTGGGACCTTGGTACACGTCATCTCCACTTAATGGAGGGTGTTGCCAATTTTTCATCACAACCCCATGATAAAAATAATCCCTATTGGCATCGGGAAGATTGATAACTAACGCTCTATTCGAAAACTTAGTTTTTAAATAGAAAGTATTGTCGCTAGTGACCCATCTATAGCAATACATAATTTCTGGAATTCCCAAACGAGTTCCATGGAGTTGATTCAACCTATGTATGCTATTAACTACCCTCCATGTATTTGGAGCTACTCTTACAGGTACAATATCAAAATATTGGCAAAACTCCAAACACAGGGGATTTGGCGGGAAAGAAAAACCACACTCAGATATAAAAAGACTTGGGAACCAGTGTCCCTCCACCAAAGAAAGTAAATTACGAGGATAAGAAAGTTATTCCAAAATAACCCATGAAAGGATTGAAAAGTTAGACCGAAACTTATCCAACGATTCAACAAGATAAACCATGGTGAATAAAGTAAATAATGAAAGGGGAAGAAAATCTTACAGAAGAAAGAGAGATCAGTTGACAATGAACGATAGAAAGAACGAAAGCATAAGATATAGAGAAAATAAAGAGTTCAGAGATACATATTTGAAAAGTGAAAGACGATAGGATTTCTGTCGCACTTAAATACTTTACCTCGGGAATAGAGAAAAGCAATGATTATAAGGGAAGACGTTTGCGTTTCCAGCAGCTAAAAGAAGAAAAAGGCACAAATATCGAAGTGATCATGAAAATTCAAAATATTTATGAAGTTTGATATTATTCGATCAAAAAGCAATTATATACAATGAAAATCTTCCTAAAATCCATGAAGACCATTAATCCAAGCAGTTTTCAAGCAAAATATTCCACACTCTCCTTCAACCTCAACTGTGAAACATTGGGGGCTTCTGTTGATACCAAATTTAGTCTGCTAACATGAACCAATCACTTGAAGACACGTGTCAACCTACGTGGCAAGTACAAATACTTTCAATGAACAAGATACTGTCACCGAGCTACTCAGGCGCTCCGAGCAACTTAAACATACCGAGAAACTTAAGCATACCGAGTAACTTAAGTGGTACGAGCTACTTAGCGTGCAGAGCATCCAAATCAAGAGAATCAAAAGGCAACTACACATTAAATGCACATTATTATCGTACAGATGTATATGTCTACTAGATAACAACGCATTATCCTTTCATATGGAAAACCTCAACCTCAAAGCTATAATACATTGTAACCTCCTCATAAGAGGGGGACTTTGGATCTCTTGGTAAATCCATTATCGAGAATTCCAGGCAAACAGTCAGCAATACAAAAATAGTGGATCTCTAGGACGAATCGATTCGGTGTCCAGCGATTCGATTCGGACAAGCCGAATCGATTCGGTTCTGTGAGAGTTTTGAGGTTTTCTCCTTTAAGTTTAGGGAGATTTAAACTATAATTTTGGGGATTATTATCGGGGATTCTAGATATGATATTGGGACTCCTATATAATGGTATTGAGGGTGAGTAAATCCCGGGATGAAAGAAGGAACCTCGGATTAATTTAGTGTACGATCTGGGGTATGGATTTAATGAATGCTTGGTAATACTTTTGGGTTTAGTATCGTGAGTGTGCGAATACTCGAATATTATTAATTATGAAAATATTTGGGATTATTGGTCATTGCTATGTGTGATTGGCAATTATGGTCATTTATATTTGTGTAAGGAATTATGTGGATGATATATATACTATGTGAATAAAGTATATATATTATATGATACGGATATATATATATATATATATATATATATATGTGTGTGTGTGTGTGTGTGGATGGTATATATATATGTGAATCATACCCCCTCTAATGCTATCGTTGGGAAGTTGGATGATGAGGGTGAGCACCTTGGCTCGAGGAGCAGGGTGTGGATATTCCCCAGGTCATAGCGTCCATTAATATATTATGTGATTTTATTAGGGGTGAGACGTGGTGGGTATGTTTCGTCTCATTGCCGAGGAGGAACTATGACCGCTTCCCAGACGTTGTGATTTGGTTTTGACCACGAAGTAGGTGACATTTAGTCCTACCGGTAGTCCCCAGGATGATATATGAGTGATGCCCTGGAAGATGATAGCATTTAGAGACCACATCCTTGAGTTATAGATCGTTGGGATGGTTATAGTACTTGTGTGATAGTACATTATTTGTGTATGAGAACAAGATATAATATCTCTATGAGAATAAGGAGATAAAATGAATATGAAATGAAAAAGAATGAATTCTCATTCCGGGAGATATATCCGGAAGTGTAACATGATACGTATGTAAAACTGAGTATGATATATATATATATATGCTGAGGGTCTAATGGATCTCGACGATCGACCTTGCCAAGTAGTAGTGTATCGAGGGGGTTCGTTGTTTGGATTTCTCTTTGCGAGACACCCCACGCCCGAATATGGCATATCATTGAGATTGGGGAGAAGTTGAGCCCTTAGTACTTGGGTTGTTTAGGATTTTTAGAGTTGGGGGTGACGGATTAGTTAGACAGTGTGGCTTGACTAGGATGTTTAGCGGGATGCGCTAGGTGTGCACTATTAGAAGAGAGGCGAGGGGTATCTCATGGGAGTGCGATACCAATTTAAATATGAGATAAAATATATTTTTAAAAATAAAGCATTTATGCACTTGCTAAATATTTTTACAACTCGGGCTCTGACCCGTTTCTATATTTTTCCTCTCTTGCTATATATTGTATATATATATATAGGTGTCCAGACACAGGTATGCCTGTATGATGATCCTTTCGAGTCAGACGTCTGCTGCAGCAGCTGTGGATGCATGAAGGTTTATTTTTAGACGCTTCTATTCTTGTGATCTAGATAAGAAGCATTGTAGTTACTTTCGGGACGAAAGACCAAATTGTATTTATTTACTCTTTCACCGCCTTTTAGTGCGGTATTCGATTTGGTTGTAGCATATTTGAACCGAGTGTTCGGTTATTTTATCTCTTTCCAGTTTCATTTATATAAACTGTGTGGATGTTTTAATTGTGTAGTTGTTTAAAAAGAGTAGTTAAGTAAAATTTTAACACCAGCCTAATAGGTTATTAGTAATTAAATTGATTTTTCGACAGTGATGCTGAGAATGATCCATATGCGACTCCTATATTAATTTGATATAGGAATGATCTCACGGTATTTTATTAGGCGGGTTGTCACACTGATGCTTTGATACCATCTGTGACACCCTGCCCAATTAAATACCGGGTGATCATCCCTATATCAAATTAAAACAGGAATCTCATTTGGTCCATTCTTAGCATCACTGTCGGAAACTTTTTAAAATCTTACTAACCACCTAGTATTAAAAAAATTGGTGCCAAATTTTATCTTTTTAATTAAACAAATAACAACAACATACAAAATAAAATATGAACTAAACAAACCATCCATGCAGTAAAATAATCCGAACTAAATACCAGATAAATGACTGAAATAAAGCAATACCGTATACACCATCGGTTCCCAAATCCAATATAAAAATCCAACTTGAATAAAAATCTGAATAGAAAGTCTGATTGACATAAATGAAAGGGCAATTTACAATTAGGCCCCTTGGTAATAATTTTTAAACGTTTAAGGTCCACTTGTTATGCCACTAGCGTGGACTTCTACAAGAAGAAAATTAATGGACCTAAATGTTTGAAATTTGTCAAAATTCCTTTAGTGTTTAAAATTTGTTTGTGAGGGACCTAAGAGCACTTTCCCCAAAATTAAATAACTGAGGGCAATATGCCCGAATGAAATACTGAACATCGCCCTACACTAGGAATGAAGTAACTGAAGCGACTAAGTCCAAATTCTGCAAGCATCCACAAGTGCTGCAAATACACATCCCTAGAACAGATCATCCCGCTTGGCGTCCCTGTGGCTGAACACTTAAAAGGTTTTGGAAAACGTTTTGTAAGTATGGGTAAGAGCCCAAGGTTATTTTGAAATTTTTTTAACAAGCATTTAAATTGTAGTTTAAATGAACAGTTATTAGATACAACTATTAGGTTGCGAAAACTCCCTTGAGATTCCTCACCCCCATCTATAGTGTGCACCTAAAGTTTCTTACCAAACCCACCTAGTCATGCTACCTAATCTAACTAGGTCCCAAGTATATAATTAATTACTAATCAATCTAGGTCACCCGTACTGCCCATACAGTACACTACCATATACCCTTAATTATCATTAAGTCTTGAGTTAAGTTTCTCTTTAACTTACCCGTACCACCCATATAATACATTATCGAACCACTAGTAATTAACATTACCCTTACATTAACATTGCTACCACCATGTTAAGTTCTCACACCTACTTTATCTTTAGACACTCACTATTTATCTTTTCTACTATTCACCCTTAAGTAGATTTAGCCTTGTTTTGATATACACTATATAATCCTCCTACTATAACACGTAAGTAGATTAATTATTATCTGGACATACACTATTACATCTCACTACTACTACACATAAGTAGGATAAAACACCCATGTATATATATATATATATATATATATATATATATATATATATAGCATCCATCGGACTGGCCACGTCGATGAATACTTGCATACTCTGCTATCAAGTCCATGTACCTCACGTACCAAATTAAGGACTGCCGGCTCGAATATCACCATAGAACTATAAATTAAATTTACACATATTGAAGGCGAACATAATACTAAGTCTTTGGGGTTGCGAACATATCTAACGTACCCAAATGACTTGTCGACATCACTATTTCTCTCACATAGTTATCCACTATTGGTACTATGCTCTGGGGAATAAATCCAGATCTCACTGGAATCGTCAAGGTGGGATCGCCCACTGTGCGGGACCTCCATGATAGCTAGCAGCATAGATATGTTCTCATACACAAAAGCACATAATAGGCATACACACAACCTATCCGTATGTATATTTAATATAGGCACACACACAACCTATATTAGTTACGCGAATAGGAGTACACTCATCCTATAAATATCATTTGTATCGGTACGCACTCAACCTATAAATATAATACATACGTAGTATATATATTCCTCGAATACTTACCGTATCATTAATTTACAATACTTACTCGCTAGTAATAAACTGAGTATTATTCTCTACCCGAAGGGCCCATGGTTACCACTTATTTTAATTCAGTAGTTAATACACGTATACCTTACTAGTTATAGCCTTAGGTCATCGTCTACCCTTCCCGAAGCCTAAATTTTGGATTCCCGATTTATAACTCACTCTATTTACTATCGTCGATTTAAAGTCCCCATCTTACTCACATTAAGATCTAACCAAGTCATAATCATATGCCCACTGACTTCCTCTAAGTCTTTAATTAATCATAATATCAACCCCCAAGTTCCCCATAATTTATCCCAAGGGAAAATATCATCAAAAAGGAAAAAGTGGGCAATTCTGACGATTCACCTGCTGAATCGATTCAGAAAGTAACTAGTCTTCTTCTTCCTCACGTTTTTACGATTATTTCATCCAAATTTCTCTCTCAAATCCCCATGGAACTTCATCAAATTTCAACCCAACATATCTAATCATCATATAAACGTATAAGAATGATTTCCAAAGTAAAATTATCATTTATTCATCACTAATTCAATTCAAGATTTGATTATCTTTAAAAATCCCATAAACCCTAGTTTTCTCACAATCTTCATCTCGACAACCAATAACTCATATTCTATTCATATAAATCATTGGAAACCCTCTGATTTAGTGTTATCAACATAAATGAATATCTCTACATGCATCCCTACTTCAATTCATGAATTATACCCACCCAAATCCATATTAAATCTTCCAAAAACATGTAAATCAAACCCTATTCTACATGGTTATTATAACATGATTAATATAAATAAGATTTAAACACTTGCCTCTTTTTAGTAGATCTGAATTTAATTTTTGTGGTGCTATGATGGTTCTCCCCTCTCTCCGATCTCAATTCCGTCGCGTTCAAGGTGAAAATGGTGTAGGAAACTTGGTTATCTCCTCCTCTTCCTCTCATATGGCCTCTCCTCCTTTAGCTTTGTGAGAACCCTAACCCCCTCTCTCTAATGACAGATATAATTTTGAAAATTTTTGAGTTCTTCTAACCCTAAGTCCCCAAATGATCAAAACGCCCTTAAAACGGTGTCGTGTTGGTCTAAAATCACCCCGGGACCCAAACTATACACCTGGGAACACTATTTTGACCCTTTCGAAACCAACCGTGACCTCAAAATTACCATCCGAGTCACTTTTAAAAATAATCTTATTCCCACCTCAAAATACGACACGCATGGAATTAAACTTAAACTGAATTAATTAAATCCACATCACCGAATTAAATAGTTTCTCCCATTTAAATAAAGAGTTAAATCACCAATTTAATTGATTTCCATATTCTCCAAAAATACGGGGTGTTACAATTGCAGTAGGCTTATGAAGGGATTAAGACTTGGGCTTAATGAGAGAATTAAAGCAAGGATTCAATATATAAAGATTGGGACGTAATTAATTCGTGAGAACGAGAATGAGTTACAGGGAATTTAAATGAGTTTAAATACTAGACCAGTAGGTTGTGATGGGGTTAACTACTGAATTCATGTGAGGGGTAACTAGGACCCTTAGAATTGAGAATGATATAAAGATTAATACGATAGAGAGTAAAATCGTAAAATAATACATACGGTGAATAGTCGAGTGATATATAATACGTACGAATGATGATATTTAGCTTGTGTGAATATCTACTAAATAAGAGTATATATAAAGATTGTGTGTCATCTAATATATGAGTGAGATTATGTGTTAGCATACCTACACCGTCTGCTATCACCGGAGGTCCCGTACAGAGGGCGATCCCACCTTGACGATTCGAGTGAGGTCTGGATGAGTGCCCCAGAACATAGAACTTAGGGCACACCATTATTTGTGTGAATATAATGGTACCAGTGTGTCGTTTGGCTATGTTAGGTATGTGCGTAGTCTATGGTTTAGAAATATGTTCGCCTTTAATATGTGATTATTTGATTTTGGGTTCGAGGAGATGTACTGAACCAATGGTCTTAATGTAGTGAGAGATACATGACCTTGATAGCAGAGTATGCCCTTGTGTTAACGGTGGTCCTTAAGAGATACGCCATAATAGTATATATTAGTATGTGAAATATATACAAATGAAATAATACTACTGTGTGTGATAAGAAGTAGTATATTTGGTATTTTGAAAGTAAATTAAGTAGTGACACTTAATTAACGAATTAAATGAGAATATAAATGAAATGATAATTTCAACTCTTATAACGTACGAGAAACGTTAGCTGTTGGGTAATGTGTTGTATAGTCGGCACATGGTATTCAAACGTGTCGCAAGTTAGTGAGTTACTTATGTCTAGTTAGCATGGGTAGTATTGCTAGGAGGGCTAAGTAGATATAGTTAGGCATGCACTATAGTTGAGAGGTGCGAATACTCAAGAGAGTGTGCGTAACATGTGTAATCAATAACTAATATAAACTGTGATAAACTGTTGCTAAATATTTTCAAAATATTTTGATTACTAACTCTTGCTATAAAAAATTTCAAAACCTTTTAGGTGTCCAGCTATAAGGACGCCAGACTTGATGTACTGTTCCAGGGACACGCAACTGCGACACAGGTAGATGCTCGCAGGATCTTTATTTAGACACATCAGTTTTTCTATTCATAGTATAGGAATCTATTCCTAGTTACAATTTCTAGTTAGGGCATGTTTCCCATTTGTTTCGTACTCTGTATTTGGATTATATTTTCACTTGTTGGTTTATTATTTTGGGAATTTAATCGATGGTTTATTCGACAGTTTATTTATTCATTGAGTTTGATTTAGACTCAGTGACTGTGTATGGTTTAAATATTTTTTATTTTCGCAGGTATTTATCTATTTAATCAAACATAAAATTTCGCACCGACTTAATTAACGAATAGGTGATTAGTAATTAATGTTGTTTTTCGAAAGTGATGCTAAGAATGAACCAATTGGAAATCCTGTTTAAATTTAATAAAGGACTGATCACCCAATGTTTAATTAGGCGGGGTGTTATAGATGGTATCAGAGCATTAGGTTCTAGTGTCCATAGGATCTGTACAGCTTAGTACGATTTCAGCATTTTGATATAGGACCCTATTATTATGACTGATACTTTTAGCTCCATGTATTTAAGATATCGTACTTCTGCTATTAAATTTTGTATTAAATGTGAACTCATAAAATTCGATTAAAATTTCAGATATCACTTGAGAGAGTACGACAGGCTAGTACCGTTGGAGAGTTTAAGGTTGAATAAGCATATCAGGTACCTTCAGTACTACAAGAAATGGTAACAGTTACAAAAATGGAAGGTATTGTAGCACAAGCAGTTACTACCGCACTATTACACTTAAAAGATAATCATGTCCAGTTAATAGGGAGTAGAAGGACAATAAAAGTGAGCCAATCAGGCAGGACAAGAGGCCGCGAGCGTAGATGAACATCGTTGCAGCAACAGCTAGTCCCTCAGAGTTGTCGAGGAAAAAGGGACAATAGAAATGGTGAAATAGCCAAAACCACCTGGAATAATAAAGCCACAAGCAGGGAGTTTGCACATAAAGGTGTTTTAAATATTGAAAATAAGGCCACAGGGGTCGAGCTTGCCCACAGAGGACTAGGGAACAGTGAAGCCCTTATTCTTTTGACTCATTTGAGTCTAGACTGTATAAGAGCTCATCTAGTTTGGAAATTGTGACAAAATTGTATCCATCCTAGAAACCAAAGAGCCTCAGAGATTGTATTGCTTCTTCTCATATTCATCTTGTAATGATCCTGAGACTATAGCCATCACTCACACACTTAGAGCTTAATCTTTGCATATCATATTGCACCTTTATGTGTATTAATGTGGTGAGTGTGTTTTAATCCCTCAATTTGATTTTTATTAATTTTTTGGGAATTTTAAACATCTTTTAATTAAGGTTTTATTAAATTAAAACTTGATTTAAAAAGTTTTGGGGTTAATATCTAAATATATATTGTTGTGATTTTTTGGCCTTAAGTTACTTTGGGTAGAAACCGAAAGCGCCAGAGACTCCAGGGTTGGGTTTGTAATTAGTTTGGGACGCGCGTTTGCATTCGTCCTATGGCCAACACTTGCTGCTCTCTGATTGGCCAAAGTTGTGTTTCTTTACAGAGACAAAGCTTCACATGTTTACAACCCTTGGATCAACCCTTATCAATGGCCTGCATGTCGCCTGAGTAAATCCCCGTGTAAACCTTTAAGCCAATCACAGCCTGTTTAATCCACCGCCTATTGTGAGCCCTTAGATTGTAGTCAAAGGAGCTTGACTCAATCTCAGCCTTTGTTTTTGAACGATAGTCTGGAATCTTCTTCTCTTCCTATTTAAAGGACTCTCATCTCAGCCTTCGAAAGCTTTTTGTCATTCTGAAAAGTCTCAGAGAATAGAGAGAGAGAGAGACGAGAGAGAGAAACCAGAGAGCCAAGTTAGAAACCCTAACTTCGTCAAAACCTTCTCCAACCTAAACCACTTACCTCTTCAAAACACCATAACCAAATAAACACCATCCTTAGTGTTTCTTGAGTTTATGAGAGTTCGAGTTGAGTGATCTTGGGTTGCTGTAACCTTGTGTTCATAAAATCTTATTTCCAACTTAGACACCTACTCAGATCTTGTTTCTGATTCAATAGAAATCATAGATCTGAAGTTTTTCATGTCACAACACACTTAGTTGCATTTTATTTCTCATCTTGAGAAGTTCGTTGTTGATTATTTTTTGTTAAAACATTTTCTTACTTCAGAATCAACAATAGATGTTTTTCTGTTTCTGTTTTTACAAAAACTTAACCCGACCTAGTTGGATTCGCACTTGGAGGGTTTTCAATCTTCTAAATATTTTCAAAATAGATTGAAAAAGGTCTTAACCGATTTCTTAAGCAAGATCTCCGTGGAATCTGGGTTATTTTGAAAGGTCAAAAGGTTCTTGGTTTTGTAAGAAAGAAAAATAACAAACTCACTGCATATAGACTTTATATGTAATTTGTTAGGATTGTTTGTAATTAATAAGAGTGCGTGTGTGCATGCATGTGTTATAGAACACTTTTCACAAACATCTTCACACTACATACACTGAAAGTGTTGGCTATAAGATTTGGTGAACATAAGTCGACGTATACTGCTGAAACAAAGGAAGAGTTGACAAACTGAGAAGACTACATCAACAATCAAGATCTGCAGAAAAGTTTAAGGACGCCAGAGGGTATAATCCTGAACTTGTATAGACTTGTTATTGTGTGCATGTTAGTTAAATAGATTGTAACTCACATATTTGTTTTAGTGATATTTTCTTGTTTTACTCCGTAAAGGGAGTCGTGGATGTTTCCTCAAGGTTGAGGTTTTACCACGTTAAAAATCCTGAGTATTAATATTTCTACATCTTCTCATCCCAGTCTGATGTGTGCTGAGTTTAAAATATTTTAAACTGTTTTTCTAAAACTTGTTATCAAATCTTGTCCATATCTTGTACATAAATTTTGTTAACACATCTTGTGTTCAAAATCTTTTTGATTTAAGTAAAGAGTTTCTTCAACAAACTTTCGGAGTTGCTTAAATAGTTTATTTTCAATAAACGGCTTTAGCAACGCTATTTCAATTGGTATCAGAGCTTTTGGTGAACTTTTTCAAAAAGATCCTGAGTTTCTGAAACTGTTTTCTCAAAATCAATCATGGACGAGAAAAATGAAAGATATGGTAACTTGACCAGACCTCCAGTCTTTGATGGAACCAATTTTTCTTACTGGAAAGTAAGGATGATTGCTTTCATTCAAGGAACTTTGGGAGATGATGTCTGGGACATTATTGAAAATGGGTACTTTTATCCTACTAAACCAGCCACTGAAGGAAGTAATGAGAGGGTTAAGAAAATATTAAGTGAGTTTACTCAAGAAGAGAAACAAGTTTCTCGCAATAATAATAAAGGAAAGAATGCTATATTTATGTCCATAAATGAACATGAGTTCAAGAGAATCTCATCATGTACCACTTCTAAGGAAGCATGGGATACTTTGATTACTGCCCATGAAGGAGACTCTAGGGTTAAGGCTTCTAAAACTCAGATATTAATTCAACAGTATAATTCCTTAATCATGTCTGAATCCGAGTCTTTTGATGACTTCTATATGAACCTGACTGATATTGTCACTAAACTGCATGCTAATGGTATAACTTATGATAGACAAGAAATTGTGTCTAAAATTCTGAGATCATTACCACAGAAATTTGACAATAAAAGATATGCTATTGAGGAAATGTGTGATATAAATCTCACTCCTGAATTACTCAGTAGTAAATTAAGAACTGTGGAAATGGAATTGGAGTTTAAGAAATAATTGACCCACACTCATAGGAAACATACCAATTCCAATCTTAGCTTTACTTCTAAGATGACTAAGCCTGAGTTAAACACTCCTAGTAATGATTCTGATGAGGACTGTGACTTAGAAAGTCTAGATAATCAGATTGCCCTAATGACAAAACAATTTAAGAAAATTGTCAAATTTAGAAACAGTATTGCAAATAGACAGGGCAAGTCTAATTATTCAACTCCTTCAAATCACAAGCCTCATGAGAAACCTCATGATAAACAGAACAAGGACAACACAAGACCTCACAGAGACCTCAAGAAGACTGAATGCTATAGATGTGGTAAACTAGGACACATTGCTCAAAACTGTAGAGTTAATTTAAATACCCAAAACAAACACTCTAGAGCCAACATCTGCAAAACATGGGATGACTCAAGTGACTCTGAAAATGAGGAACCTGAGACATCTGATGGTTTTGATCCTTGTTTATCCTTCTTTGCCAAAATCATATATAATGATGATATGCCTGTGCTTGATAGTGAGGATGAGTCTAGTAATTCTAGCTCTGTTGCTTTGAATCATACTTTAACTGGTTTAGATGCTTTACTTACTGAGAACTTTAATACTTCTTCCTCGGGGTGTGTGAGTCAAAGGGGAATCGATACTGCTGATGTCAATGGGTGCGTGAGTTTAAGAAATGAAACCTTAGGGGTCACTTCACACACTTCACTTAGTGACTCAGACAATGAAGATCTCCCAGATATTCACACTCTATATGCCAAAACTCTTAAGAAAAGCACTAGACTAGAAAAGATTGTGAAAGATCTTACCAAAAAGCTAGAGGATCTAAGCCTGATGGTAAAACTGAATGCTGAAGAGTATACTACTCAATGCATGTCTCATGAAAGTGATGTTAAAGTGTTTGATGAAAAACTGAAAACTTTGACTGAAGCTAATGAAATTCTGGAGAAAAAATACAAAAGGACATTATTAGAATTGGAACAAACTAAAGAAAAGACAGCAACTGTTTTCAAAAAAATTACAAAATTTGAAAACAATTCTAAATGTTTTGAGGAATTCGTTGCTGATTCTAAAACCAATTCTGATGATCGAACTGGTATAGGGTTTTGCCCCAATTTGAAGACACAAACAAAACATGTTGAACCTATCAAATTTGTGTCAGGAGGCAAAAGACCTATTGAAACATGTCCAGACTTTCATTCTCTAAAAACTGAATTTGATCATCAAAACACTAACACTGGAGATGCTAGTTGCTCTAAGCATGAAAGTTTACCAAAGGGAAAATATGTCTGCCCCCCTATTAGGAAAAGTGAACCTGCTTTCAAACCTGTGCTACCTAGGAATAAAATTCAGCCTCAAAATCTCTCAAAACCTTTGTTTATAGACTTTCCTAAGGTAAACCCCATTTTGAGCAATCTTTATTGCTCCTATTGTGATATATACGAACATTCTTTCGATGATTGCTATGCTAGGAGACTGATTAAGCCTACCTTCAATACCTCCATGTATCAAAACTTTAACTATTCTAGGAGGAGTCGTAACAATTATGTCCTTCCCAGACCACCAGACAAAAACTCCAACTATAGGAATAGAAAGACTAAACCTAAAAGGACATTTACTAGAGGGAATCCCAGAAACTTTTCTAAATCAAATGCTCAGGTGTTTAAATTTACTCAAAATCATGCGCAAAATGTTTTTCAACAAAAATCTAATGCTCGCAAATTTTATCAAATAAGAGCAAACAAGCACAAACAGAAAACCAGAGCTATTTGGGTTAGAAAAGATGATCTAGTACCCCAGATGAAGTGTAATATTGTTATTTCTGCCTTAAAAGCTGAACTCACATCTTCTGGTTGGTATTTGGATTCTGGATGTTCCAAGCATATGACAGGTGATGATATAAAACTTTTAAATAAAACCCACTTTGATGGTGGAAAAGTTGTTTTTGGTGATGGAGTATCATCCCAGATCATAGGCAAAGGAACTCTTAAAGAAAAAGGACTTCCTGTTCTTGAAAATGTTCTCTTAGTTAAAGGTCTTAAGGCTAATTTACTTAGCATTTCGCAATTTTGTGACTCAAACTATATTGTTACCTTTTCAAAGAACAATTGCAAGATTTTAAATGAAAAGGGAGAATGCTTAATTACAGGATTCAGGACTCCTGAGAATTGTTATACTGTCATGGCTAGTTCTGAAATCTGTAATGTTGCCAGAATGGATGACAATGAGATATGGCATAACATAATGGGTCACATTAATTACGAAAATTTGAGTAAATTGTCCTCTCAACAAATAGTTAGAGGGATACCAAAAATTAAACCTATTCATAACATTGTCTGTGGTCCTTGTCAAGAAGGAAAAATTGTTAAAGCACCTCATAAAAGGGTTAAAGATATCCTTACCTCTAATCCCTTAGAACTCATCCATATGGACCTAATGGGTCCTTCTCAAACTGTTAGTCTCTGTGGACACAGTTATATTCTAGTTATGGTTGATGACTTCACCAGATTCACTTGGGTAGCTTTCTTAAAACAGAAATCCGATACTTTTCAAACTTTTTTAAAGATTCTTTTACGGATTGAAAATGAGAAAGACACTCAAGTAAATAGAATCCGAAGCGATAGAGGTGGTGAATTCAAAGACACTGGTATTGTAGAATACTGTGACTATAATGGTTACAAACATGAGTTCAGTGCTCCTAAGACACCTCAACAAAATGGTATAGCTGAGAGAAAGAATCGTACACTTCAAGAGATGGCACGTGTCATGCTCCATGCCAAGCACTTACCTAAGTATTTTTGGGTAGAATCTATTCGTACAGCTTGCCATCTTATTAATAGGGTCTATCTTAGAAAGAATTCCAAACAAACTCCTTATGAACTTTGGTTCAATAAAAAGCCTAATCTTAAGTACCTTAGAACCTTTGGTAGTACATGCTATGTGTGCAAAGATAGGGAACACTTATCTAAATTTGAGAGTAGGGGAGATAAAGCCATATTCTTAGGATATTCACCTAACAGTAGAGCTTATCGGGTGTATAATCTTCGCACTAAAACCTTAATGGAATATATAAATGTAATTGTTAGTGACACTACTGTAGAAAGCAAGACTAGTGAATTAACTATAGAAGAAGAATCGTCAAATATTTTAGAAAATGACTCTTCTGAAGTAGATAATTCATTACCTATTGAGTCACCTGAAGTACCTAACTGGGTTTCTAAAGATCATCCCATAAACAACATAGTTGGTAACCCTAGTGAGCCAGTACGTACAAGATCCCAACTTCGAAATTATGCTCTTTATGCATGCTTTGTTTCTCTTGTGGAACCAAAGAATGTAAATGAGGCATTGAATGACTCTCACTGGATTTCTGCAATGCAGGATGAACTTTTACAATTTGTCATTCATGATGTATGGTATCTTGTTCCACGTCCTGATCACAAAAAGGTTATTGGTACTCGTTGGATTTTCAAAAATAAAACTGATGAAAATGGGATGATAATAAGAAATAAAGCTAGACTAGTTGCTCAAGGTTATTCTCAAATAGAAGGACTTGATTTTAACGAGACGTTTGCTCCTGTTACTCATTTAGAATCAGTTCGTCTGCTTCTTGCTATAGCTTGTCACATGCATTTTACATTATATCAAATGGATGTTAAATCTGCGTTCCTTAATGGAATACTTGCCGAGGAAACCTATGTAGAACAACCTAAAGGGTTCATTAACCCTAATTATCCTAATCATGTATTTCGGTTGAAAAAGGCTTTATATGGTCTTAAGCAAGCTCCTAGAGCTTGGTATGAGCACCTGTCCAGTTTTCTTCTGGATAAAGGTTTCAAAAGAGGTGGAAATGACCAAACCTTATTTGTCAAACATTTTGGCAAACACATTACTATCGCTCAAGTCTATGTAGACGATATCATTTTTGGATCCACTTCTACCTCAGAAGTAAAATCTTTTGCTGAAATTATGAGTAAGGAATTTCAGATGTTCCTTATGGGGGAGTTACAGTTCTTTCTAGGTCTCCAAGTCAAACAACAACCAGATGGATTGTTTCTTTCGCAGACTAAGTACGCATTAGAGATAGTTAAGAAATTTGGCCTCGAGAGTGCTAAAAGTGCTAAAACGCCCATGAGTACTACAGAAAAATTGTCAAAAGATGAAAATGGAAAATCTGTAGATCCTACTTTATATCGTAGTATGATTGGCACATTACTCTATCTGACTGCCTCGCGTCCTGATATCATGTATGCTGTGTGTGTTTGTGCGCGCTATCAAAACAACCCCAAAGAGAGCCATTTAAACTCTGTTAAACGGATAATTAAATATGTTAAAGGCACTCTAAATTTAGGAATTTGGTACACGAATGACACACCGAGCACTATTATTGGATACACTGATGCTGATTGGGCTGGTTGTACTGATGATAGTAAAAGCACTTCAGGCGCATGTTGTTATATTGGTAATAACTTGGTAGGATGGAGTAGTAAAAAACAGAACTGCACATCTCTCTCGACTGCTGAATCTGAATACATAGCCGCTGGTAGCTGTTGTGCCCAATTATTGTGGCTTAAACAAATGTTAAGTGATTATGGTATTTTAGAACCCACACTTCATCTCTATTGTGATAATCAAAGCGCGATTAATATTTCTAAAAACCCAGTTCAACACTCGCGAACTAAGCACATTAAAATAAGACATCATTTTATTCGTGAATTAGTTGAAACCAAGGAATTAGAAATCAATTATCTTCCTACTGATCTACAACTTGCAGATTTATTTACCAAACCTCTTGATTATAATAGATTCATTTCTTTACGAAAATCTATTGGTATGATTTGTGTTGAGTAAATACCTGTTTTTTTTTCAAGTTCCTTCCCTTTGTCCATTTAAGACAAAATGGGGGAGAAATTTGAGTCTATCTCTGCATATACTAAACAGCTTGATCTTAGTAATTCTTTGCAGGTATTCATCTTGTACAGTCATTCTCTATTGTAATAATAGGATGTTAAACTGTATATAGTTGAGTTATGTAATTTTTGCTTTCTAGGATTTGGGTAGATAGAACTTTTATAGGAATAGGTTTTTCTTATTTGTTGTCGCCCTACGAGTTCTAGATGACTCAAAGGAGATTTTGTCTCATATTTCCAAAGGGGGAGATTGAATCCCTTATAGTTTGACTCATTTGAGTCTAGACTGTATAAGAGCTCATCTAGTTTGGAAATTGTGACAAAATTGTATCCATCCTAGAAACCAAAGAGCCTCAGAGATTGTATTGCTTCTTCTCATATTCATCTTGTAATGATCCTGAGACTATAGCCATCACTCACACACTAAGAACTTAATCTTTGCATATCATATTGCACCTTTATGTGTATTAATGTGGTGAGTGTGTTTTAATCCCTCAATTTGATTTTTATTAATTTTTTGGGAATTTTAAACATCTTTTAATTAAGGTTTTATTAAATTAAAACTTGATTTAAAAAGTTTTGGGGTTAATATCTAAATATATATTGTTGTGATTTTTTGGCCTTAAGTTACTTTGGGTAGAAACCGAAAGCGCCAGAGACTCCAGGGTTGGGTTTGTAATTAGTTTGGGACGCGCGTTTGCATTCGTCCTATGGCCAACACTTGCTGCTCTCTGATTGGCCAAAGTTGTGTTTCTTTACAGAGACAAAGCTTCGCATGTTTACAACCCTTGGATCAACCCTTATCAATGGCCTGCATGTCGCCTGAGTGAATCCCCGTGTAAACCTTTAAGCCAATCACAGCCTGTTTAATCCACCGCCTGTTGTGAGCCCTTAGATTGTAGTCAAAGGAGCTTGACTCAATCTCAGCCTTTGTTTTTGAACGATAGTCTGGAATCTTCTTCTCTTCCTATTTAAAGGACTCTCATCTCAGCCTTCGAAAGCTTTTTGTCATTTTGAAAAGTCTCAGAGAATAGAGAGAGAGAGAGAAGAGAGAGAGAAACCAGAGAGCCAAGTTAGAAACCCTAAATTCGTCAAAACCTTCTCCAACCTAAACCACTTACCTCTTCAAAACACCATAACCAAATAAACACCATCCTTAGTGTTTCTTGAGTTTATGAGAGTTCGAGTTGAGTGATCTTGGGTTGCTGTAACCTTGTGTTCATAAAATCTTATTTCCAACTTAGACACCTACTCAGATCTTGTTTCTGATTCAATAGAAATCATAGATCTGAAGTTTTTCATGTCACAACACACTTAGTTGCATTTTATTTCTCATCTTGAGAAGTTCGCTGTTGATTGTTTTTTATTAAAACATTTTCTTACTTCAGAATCAACAATAGATGTTTTTCTATTTCTGTTTTTACAAAAACTTAACCTGACCTAGTTGGATTCGCACTTGGAGGGTTTTCAATCTTCTAAATATTTTCAAAATAGATTGAAAAAGGTCTTGACCGATTTCTTAAGCAAGATCTCCGTGGAATCTGTGTTATTTTGAAAGGTCAAAAGGTTCTTGGTTTTGTAAGAAAGAAAAATAACAAACTCACTGCATATAGACTTTATATGTAATTTGTTAGGATTGTTTGTAATTAATAAGAGTGCGTGTGTGCATGCATGTGTTATAGAACACTTTTCACAAACATCTTCACACTACATACACTGAAAGTGTTGGCTATAAGATTTGGTGAACATAAGTCGACGTATACTGCTGAAACAAAGGAAGAGTTGACAAACTGAGAAGACTACATCAACAATCAAGATCTGCAGAAAAGTTTAAGGACGCCAGAGGGTATAATCCTGAACTTGTATAGACTTGTTATTGTGTGCATGTTAGTTAAATAGATTGTAACTCACATATTTGTTTTAGTGATATTTTCTTGTTTTACTCCGTAGAGGGAGTCGTGGATGTTTCCTCAAGGTTGAGGTTTTACCACGTTAAAAATCCTGAGTATTAATATTTCTACATCTTCTCATCCCAGTCTGATGTGTGCTGAGTTTAAAATATTTTAAACTGTTTTTCTAAAACTTGTTATCAAATCTTGTCCATATCTCGTACATAAATTTTGTTAACACATCTTGTGTTCAAAATCTTTTTGATTTAAGTAAAGAGTTTCTTCAACAAACTTTCGGAGTTGCTTAAATAGTTTATTTTCAATAAACGGCTTTAGCAACGCTATTTCAAACAGACCCGATCCGACTAGCATGATCAGCAGGCCGGAGGCAGAGGGAGTTTTCGGGCTAGTGCTTTAATTATGGACAAAATGACCATAAGAGGAAAGGCTGCCCACAATAGAAATAGGGTACCTAGTATTGGGCAGAGGGCACAATTACTCCTGTAACACCATCTCCACAGTGGCATGAGCAACTACCTTATGGATGTGCTTATAACATCCAATACGTAGTCATGCCATGAGTACCACATGCACTACTAGCATTTGAAGGTATGCTATTTTGTTAATTGTTGCATCCTTGGGGAGAATGGGGAAATCTCAGGTGACATAAGTTCGTCACAACTTATATATACAGCAACCCTAAATTCGCGGGTGAGTCGAATTCAATGGGTGCATTGTCAGTATTAGCCTCATTGGTAAATATCCGTACGTTGGTTAACGATGCTTTTAGATTAATATTATTGTGAAATGTAGGCCTTATTATAGTTAATTACAGTGTGTAGAAACTCTTACTTATGTAATTCGGGATATATTGGGTCTATTATCGAGTGGAGAAATTTAAAACATTATTAATTTAGCGCGGATGACTTATTGGAAGTGAAAGTGTCGGGCTTATGTCGTCTTTTGGGACATGGGAGTTGACGAGTAGACACCATCATTTGGAGGCTGAGTTTAGCAGTGAACCTTCTAGTGTTAGACATAGAGGGATATGATGTAATCCTAGGTATGAATTGCCTAGCAGGTTATGGGGCGATGGTAGATTGCTATGAGAGAACCATTGTGTTTTCCATTCCGGGGAAGGAAAATATTTCTTGTGGCGATGAATCTTCCCAAGAGGGGGTCATGCACACACCTATATTATATTGAGGAGGAGACCTCAAAGGAGATAGCCAGTCCGTTAGACTCGATTCCAGTTGTGAGGGATTTTGAGAATGTATTTCAGGAGATACTTGGATTTCCACCCAATCGGGAGATCGAGTTTGTCATTGATTTAGCATCTTGCTCGAGATTAATTACCCGAGCACTATATCATATGGCTCATTCAAAGATGAGGGAGTTGAGGGAGCAGATTCAATAGCTCTTGGGGCAGGGTTTTATTCGACGGAGTACATCATTGTGGGGTGCGCCGTATTATTTGTGAATAAAATAGATGGTTCGCTTCACTTATGTGTACACTACAGGGAGATGAACAAGGTCACGATACGGAATAAGTATCCACTACCGAGGATCGATGACCTATTTGATCAGTTGATAGGGGTTGCATACTTTTCTAAGATCGATTTGAGGTCGGGGTATCACCAGTTGCGCATTCAAGAGGAGGACGTTTCTAAGATCGCTTTTCTGTTGTGGTAGGGGTCGTACGAGTTCAGGGTGATGCTGTTTGGGCTCACTAATTTGCCAACGTTGCTCATGTATCTCATGAAAAGGGTATTCAGGGAGTTTTTAAACCAATTTCATGATCACATTTATAAATGACATTCTGGTCTACTCTCGTACCGAGGATAAGCACGTAGAGTATCTGCACTTGGTTCTGTAGATGTTACGGGACCATCAGTTATACGCCAAATTCAGAAAGTTTGGATTTTAGCTACGGTAGGTACAATTTCTTGGCCATATCGTGTCCGATAGGAGCATTACTATTAATCCTAGTAAGGTATCGGTAGTGGGGGAGTCGAGGCAGCCCATGACACCAATCGAGATTCGCAGATTTTTGGAGTTGGACGGGTATTATCATCTCTTCATAAAGGGGTTTTTGAAAATTGCGGATTTGTTGATGAACCTGACACGCAAAGGAGTAGCGTATGTATGGAGTGACCACTGTCAATTAGCCTTCGATGAGCTAAAGGACAAATTGACATCAGTGCCTATACTTACATTGTCTAGGAGTGGAATGGACTACCGGGTCTATACCGCCAATGCATTGTGCAGGGACTTAGGGGTGTATTATAGAAAGAGGAGAGGGCTATAGCTTATGCATCTCGAAAGCTTAAGCCCCATGAGAAGAATTACCCCACACACGACCTTGAGTTGACAACGATTGTGTTTGTTTTGAGGATATGGAGACACTATCTTATGGAGGAGCAGTTTATATTATTCAGGATCATACATCACTTCATTATCTCTTCACATAGAAGAATCTAAACACGAGGCAGATGCAGTGGCTATAATTCGTGAAAGACTACCAGCTTGATATATAATATCACCCTGGTAAGGCTAACGTGGTAGCTGACGCATTAAGCCGAAAACCCATTGGGGAGTTGGTAGTGGTCTGGAAGGCAAAGTGGAGTGAGCTTCGACATGATGATGATGTAGTCAGGGCGTGCATATCAGTTTTAGCTATCACACCCGAGATTATGATGAGGGTAGTGAAAGCATAGTGGAGGATCAGTTCTTTCAGGATAGAGTTCGACAGTTACTAGCTGAGGGTGTGAAGTCTTACTCGATCACCACAGAGGGAGGTCTATGCTTTAACAGGAGATTAGTTCTGCCAGGAGATGAGGTTCTACGACATGTAGTTATGATCGAGTCTCATGGTTTGATATTTATGATACATCTCGATGAGGATAAGATGTACCAGGACATGAGGCGACAATACTGGTGGCCAGGGATGAAGAGAGACATAGTAGAGTTTGTCTCAAAATGTGTCACTTGCCAGCTAGTGAAGGTTGACCACCAGCGACCTTCAGGGATGCTTCAGCCACTAAAGATTCTCGTGTGGAAGTGGGAGAGCATTTCGATATTATGAGACTACTGATATCATAGAGGGGTCATGATTCCATATGGGTGATAGTGGATCATTTGATTAAGGTAGATCATTTCTTGCCTGTTCATACTGACTACGAGACGATGCAGTATGAGCAACTATTCATTAGGGAGATAGTTAAGTTGCACGAGGTGCCGATTAACATTGTGTCTGACAGAGATAAAATTTTTGTGTCCCACTTCTGCTAGAGCTTTCATGAGGCCATGGGTACCGACTTGCAGTTGAGTACCGCATATCATCCACAGACAAACGGGCAAACTGAGCGAGTGAATAAGATACAAGAGGACATGTTGAGGATGCATATTCTGGACTTCGAGGGAGGATGGGAGGGATATCTTCCTTTGGTAGAGTTTGCATATAACAACTCTTACCACTTCACTATCGACATGGCACTATTTGAGGCACTTTATGGGAGACCTTGTCGTTCTCTCGCTTACTGGTTAGAGGTGAGGGACAACAAGTTATTGGGGCCAGAGATGATATATGAGACGATTGCCAAGATTAAGTTGATCCAGGGACGTATTCAGGTAGCTCAGGACCGGTAGAAGAGTTATGCCGATGCAGACCGAAGATATGTGGAGTTAGAGATTGGTGACCAAGAATTGGTGCGGGTGTCTCCTATGAAAGGAGTTATGAGATTTGGGAAGAAGGGGAAGTTAGCACTGAGGTATCTGGGACCTTTCCCTATCATTGAGAGATTTAGACCAGTAGCATATAGGTTGGGTTTGCCTGAGTATCTTCAACGGATACATGACGTGTTCCACATGGCATCGCTGAAGAATTACATGAGGAGCGAGAGAGCTTTCTGGCACATTCCACTTGAGGAGATTGATTTGTAACCACATGTCTCGTATGAGGAGAGACCCGTGGCTATTCTGGATCGTAGTGAGCATAAGCTGTGGTCTAAGGTGGTACCACTAGTCAGAGTTCAATGGGGACACCATAGTGTGGATGATTCTACATATGAGCGGGAGGATGACATGCGAGAGAAGTATCCAGAGTTATTTACCGTAGGTATACCCTAATTTCGAGGATGAAATTCCTTTGTAAGGGGGGGAGTATGTAATACCCGGTATTTCTGCGTATTTTGAATTTAATTAATTCGGTAATTAATTCGATTTATTTTAAATTACACGAGTGACGTAATTTAAATGAATTAAATAATAATGTGGTTATTAAAAATCCATCAAGAGAGAAATGATGATTAATATTATGAATGAAAGTTACTAAGTGAATAGTAAATTAATTATGGAAATTATTATGTGTAATAGCGAGCGATATTGGCGTAATTAATAATTATCTCAACCGGGAGTCGCGTGTAGACTAAATTTAGGTCGAGATAACATATTAATTTTGGGTGACTCGTATGATGATTTCAAGGTCACGGATGACCCCGGTAGGATCGAAATAGTCAAATTAGTATACTCGGGGGTAATGTTTGGGTCCCGGGGCATTTTTGGACTAAATCGGTACCGTGTATAGGTATTTTAGTCATTTGGTCATTGAGGGTTGAGAGACTTACGAATTTGCGCACTCTAAATCAGCTATTAAGGATCGGAGGCTAGGGTTTAAAAATTAGAAAAACTCAGACAGCCATTAGAGAAGGAAGAAGGTCCATTCTTGAAGCTTAGGAGAGGGTGCTTGAAGAACTGAAGAGTGTCTTTGCACCCTCATCAACTTTAGAGTGAGGAATTGAAGAGAAAACAATCAATCCATCACACAAATCATGAAATTAGATCATCCTATAAGAGGCAAGTGTTTATATACAAGTATTTTGAAGTTATAATACCCATATTATCGGGGTTTAATTATTTGTGATTGAATATGATGATGTGGTAAGAAATTTATGAATTAAACACATGTTAAGGGTAGGAAATTGCATGTAGTTTGATGTGAAATATGTAGAGGACTAGAAATTAGTGATTAGATGATTTCCTCCACAAAATAAATCTGGGTTTATGTTGAAATATTGAGGTAAAATACTAAAACCTAGGGTTTTGATGATTTGATGATTTAATTTGTTCTTGGAAAGATTTTATAATGTTTTGATGTTAATGTTACGTTAGAAATCATCCTAATGCATGTAGAAAATGTTTAGAATTGTTGATTTCGAATTTGGTGAAGAAACAAGTGAGACACATGTGTAAAAATGGTGAAAAATGCAAGAAACCAACAAAGAAGACGATCTGGGGAAAAAAAAATCGATTCGGGCCTTGGGGGAATCGATTCGGAAAGACAAATCGATTCGGTCCTATGGCTAATCGATTCGAATTTCTGGAGAATTGATAATATCCCTTTTTAAAGACTAGAACTCCTAAATTGTGATCTGGGAAACTCTTGGGACTTGATTAAAATATAATGAGGGAACTATTATATTACAATAGGCTTATGATGGGATTAGGCCTTGGGCTTAATGAGATAATGAAGGCAAGGATTCAATATATAAAGATTGGGACGTAATTAATTCGTGAGAACGAGAATGAGTTACGGGGAATTTGAATGAGTTTAAAAGCTAAACCAATAGGTTGTGATTGGGTTAACTATTGAATTCATGTAAGGGGTAACTAGGACCCTTAGAGTTGAGATTAATACTCAGATTAATACGATAGAGAGTAAAATTGTAAAATAATATGTAGGATGAATATTCGAGTGATATATACTACGTACGAATGATGATATTTAGGTTGTGTAAATACCTACTGAATAAGAGTGTATATATATATATATATATAGATTGTGTGATGTCTAATAGACGACTGAGATTATGTGTTAGCATACCTATGCTGCCAGCTATCACCAAAGGTCCCGTGCAGAGGGCGATCCCACCTTGACGATTCCAGTGAGGTCTGGATGAGTGCCCCAGAACATAAAACTTAGGGCAGACCATTATTTGTGTGAATATAATGGTATCAGCGTGTCTATTGGCTACGTTAGGTATGTGCGTAGTCCACGACTTAGAACTATGTTCGCCTCCAACATGTGATTATATGATTTTGGGTTCGAGGAGATGTAACGAACCAATGGTATTAATGTAGTGAGAGATACATGACCTTGATAGCAGAGTATGCCCTTGCGTTAACGGTGGTCCTTATGAGAGACTCCGTAATAGTATATATTAGTGTGTGCAATATATACAAATGAAATAATACTAGTGTGTGTGATAGTAAGTAGTACATTTGGTATTTTGAACGTAAATTTAGTAGATACACTTAATTAACGGATTAAACGAGAATATAAATGAAATGATAATTTTAACTCTTATAACGTACGAGAAACGCTAGCTATTGGGTAGTGTGCTGTATAGGCGGCACAGGGTATTCAAACGTGTCACAAGTTAGTGAGTTACTTATGTCTAGTTAGCATGGGTAGTATTACTAGGTGGGCTAAGTAGATATCGTTAGGCGTACACTATAGTTGCGAGGTGTGGATACTCAAGAGAGTGTGCGTAACAGGTGTAATCAATAACTGACATAAACTGTGGTAAACTTTTGTTAAATATTTTCAAAATGTTTTGAGTACTAACTCTTGCTATAAACATTTTCAAAACCTTTTAGGTGTCCAGCCATAAGGATGCCAAACTTGATATACTATTCCAGGGACACGCAGCTGCGACACAGGTGGATGCTCGCAGGATCTTGTTTAGATGCATCTGTTTTTCTATTCCTAGTGTAGGAATCTATTCCTAGTGACAGTTTGCAGTTAGGGCATGTTGCTCCTTTATTTCATACTCCGTATTTGGATTATATTTTCACTTGTTGGTTTACTGTTTTGGGATTTTAGCCGATGGTTTATTCGTCAGTTTAATTATTCATTCAGTATAATTTACACTCAGTGATTGTGTATGGTTTAAATCTATTTTATTCCCGCACGTATTTATTTGTTTAATGAAAGATAAAATTTGGCACCGGCTTAATTAACTAATAGGTGATTTGTAATTAATTTGGTTTTTCGACAGCGATGCTAAGAATGAACCAATTAGAAATCCTATTTTCATTTAATAAAGGACTGATCACCCAACGTTTAATTGGGCGGGGTGTCACAGAGATGCAGGAGGACGCGATTAGGTTGTGGAAAGAAAATCCTACTTGAATGAAGCACAAGACTGCTCCTATATACATAAAATCAATTTGAATGGCGATGATCGGCCCAAGAAAGTTGACAAGGACAAACTAGTCATTGGCTTTTCCAAAAATGATCTCTCTAGATTATTGTACCCCCATGATGATCCATTGGTTATCAAATTCAGAATTCAAAATGCGATCATCGCCAGGGTTTACATAGATAACGGGAGTTCAACTGATATCATGTTTTACCCCTACTTTGATAGTTTGGGATTGAAGCCCGACCAACTGGAGCCGAGGAATATACCTCTTCGAGGAACTCACAGGCTCCGAGGAACATACATCTCCGAGGAACATACCTCTCCGAGGAACTCTTGAATACCAGGAAGATCAACATACCCGAGTTACTCAGACGATCCGAGCTGCATCTCGGCCACAGCATTGATTGCCAGATAACGAACAGTCCAACTGGTTCATTAAATGATTATCCTTGACGCACAAGTCTAAGGGCATTAAATGTATTACCCTTTCACATGTATATCATTTAATGTATCGACCCTTTCATGTACAGCCTCAAGGCTATAAATACCTTGTATCATCCTCATTCAAGGGGACCGGAATTTCTTGAGAGATCTTGTAATCAAGAATTCCACAAACACTCAGCAATAACATAACAGTGGACGTAGGCTTTATTCCTAGCCGAACCACTTTAAAAATCTTTGTCTTATTTATTTATCTGTGATTGAAAAATATATGTTTCTTTATTATAGGTAAAAATATCCAATTTGCTTACAATATAATCCTCAGCAGGGTGGGATTAAAATTTTTTAAAGCTGTACTATCCACAGTCCATCAATGCTTAAAGTTCCCCACTCACTTTGGGGTTGGTCTTGGGAAAGGTGATCAAAAAGTAGCAATAAAATGTTACCACTCTTCAACTGAGTAAGAATATTTGATTGATTTGAAGAAGAAGACCACCACTTATCAATTTGATACCTTGGAGCCGAGAGACGAAATAGAACTTGTAAAAGGGAAGGTAGTGGAAACCACTGAAAGTATAATCCTTGACAAGGAGAAGCCAGAAAGAACCACACAGGTCGGCTCCATGATAGAACCATCTCTTAAGCAAGAGTTAATTACATTAATCAGGAACACAAGGGTGTCTTTGCCTGGAGTTATGAAGATATGTCTGGGATTGATCCCAAATTCATCTGTCATGAGCTTAATTCAGCAGGGAAGCATAACCGATCAAGAAAAGGCGTAGGGTGTTTAGTGTTGAGAAAAATATGGCAATCCGAAAAGAAGTTGACAAACTACAAAAATCGCAATTCATTGAAGATATTAGGTACCTTGAGTGGCTAGCAAATGTGTTGATAGTGAAGAAAAAAATAACAAGCGGAGGATGTGTGTAGATTTCATGGACCTCAGTAAAGCATGTCCAAAATATCACTTTCCCCTGCCTAGGATTGATCAATTGGTCGATACAACGGCAGGTCATCAGATGCTTAGCTTTATGGATGCTTACTCTGGTTACAACCATATCAAAATGAAGCCTGAAGATAAAGAAAGTACTGCTTCCTTTACTAGCCGAGGTACTTATTATTATAATGTTATGCCATTTGGTTTGAAAAATGCCGGGGCTACCTACCAAAGATTGGTCAACAAGGTGTTTGAAGCCCAAATTAGGAAAAGTATGGGGGTGTACATTGACGATATGCTCACCAAGAGAAAGGAAACATCATATCATATCATGGATTTGAGTCAAACATTTGATGAGCTGGAAAAGCACAATATGAAGCTCAATTCGACCAAGTGTGTGTTCGGCGTACGAGAAGGAATGTTCCTCGGCTTCATTGTAAATCAGCGTGGCATATAAGCAAATCCAGTCAAGATCAAAGCCTTGATAGAAATAACATCAACAACTTGAAAGAAGGAGATTCAAAAACTTACTAAAAGAGTAGCTGCTCTCAACAAGTTTATTTTTTGGGTAACGGATAAATATCTACCATTCTTTAAAGTGTTAATGAAGACTTTTGAATGGAACCATGAGTGTGAAGAAGCATTTTAGGAGCTCAAAAGATATTTGGAATCCCCACCACTATTGTACCGACCAATTCTTGGTGAAAAGTTATACTTGTATCTAGCTGTCTCTGAGTCTGCAGTCAACTCGACATTGATCAGATTGGAAGATGGAGTTCAGAAATTGGTCTATTACACCAACAAGGTATTTAGAGGAGTAGAGATCAGGTATCCCCGACTAGAGAAGTTAGCTCTAGCCCTGATTGAAGCCTCAAGAAGAATGAAACCATACTTCCAGGCACACATAATAATGGTGTATACTGATTTTCCACTCAGACATTCACTTCACAAGCCAGAGAAGTCCGAAAGACTAATGTGCTGGGTGGTAGAGCTTGGGGAGTACAATATTATTTACTAGCCCAGAATATCTTTGAAGGGGCAAGCAGTGGGAAACTTCATCGTCGAATTTACTTATCCAGAGGCTACTAACCAGCCAAATTTGTCTGCCGAGCTGACCTCTTCGGAGGAGAGCTTAGTTACAAAGCAAGCCAAGGCTGTAGTTGACCAACCAGAGCCATATATTGTTCAAGAAATGGCCCAAAAACTTATTGAAGTAAGTCAGAAGATATTTCAGCATGGAATATTGTCTACTGAAGGTTTTGACACAAAAATTCCATTTTGGAAGCTATATATTGATGGTTCCTTACGTTCGACTGGAAGTGGAATTAGTATCATATAAAATGCTCCTGATGATGTTAATATGGAATATGTTATTCGCTTTACATTTTAGGATTTTAACAATGAAGTCGAGTATGAGGCATTGATCATAGGCCTCAAATTATCTCTCTTATTGGGGGCCGAGCAAGTAGTAGCACACAGTGACTCCTAATTGATTGTTAACCAAGTCCTTCAGATCTACGGAGCCAAAGGAGATTTGATGATCAGATATCTAGCCAAAGCTATGAAAGTCATCTCTAAAGTTCCATCACTTCAAATAGTTCGAATACCAAGCGTGGAAAATGCTCGAGCAGACGCACTTGCTCGACTAGCTTCAGCAACTAGAAGTGAGCTAAGGCGAACTATTTCGATGGAGATTTTGTAATCCAGAAGCATAGAAGAAAATCACATGATCAATTTTATTACTTCCAATTTTGGGCCATCATGGATGGATCCCATGAAATAATACACTGAGAAGGGAACCCTACCAATCAATCCAAAAGATGCTAGGAAGCTCAAGTATAAAGAATCTGGTTATGTGCTTGACAAAGGAGTTTTGTACAAAAGGGGCTATACTGTCTCTTTATTGCGACGTGTCAATCCTTCAGAAGTCAATGAGTTGATCAAAAAAATACACGAGGGTTCTTGTGGGGTACATTTAGCTGGTCGATCGCTAGCCCGACGAACAGCGATGTAAAGATATTATTGGCCAATGATGTAAGCAGACTGTAAACTCTTTTCTCGAAAGTGTGATAAATGTCAGAAGTTCGTAACCATTCATAGAAGACCTGGAGCAACACTGACATCGATTACTTCACCTTGGCCATTTTCTATTTGAGGAATTGACTTGGTCGGCCCATTACTGAAGACCAAAGGTAGGTTCAAATACTTGGCGGTATCCGTAGACTACTTCACCAAATGGGTGGAAGCTGAGCCATTGATAAACATGCCTTATGAAAAGGTGTTCCGGTTCATATGGAAGAAAATCATTTACAGATATAGCATGCCTTATGCCTTTATCACCGACCATGGTAATCAATTTGATAATGATGAATGTGAAGCGTACTGTGCCCAATCTAAGATCCAATAGCTTCATGCTGCCCCAGGACATCCATAATGCAACGATCAGACATAGATTACTAATAAAACCTTACTTGACGGGTTGAAGAAGAGACTTGATGATGATAAGGGTAATTGGATCAATGAGTTGCACTTCGTTCTCTGGGCATATAGGAGCAGGTCGAGGACACCTATTAGAGAAACCCCATATATGCTTATTTTTTGGACAGAAGCAGTGATACCAGCCGAGCTAGGCCTACCAACTCACAGAGTGTTAAATTTCAAATCTCCCATAAGTGATCTCATGTGAAGAATGGATTTGGATATGGTAAAGGAAGTTATAAAAAACGCTGATATCAGAGTTGCAGCCTACCAGCAAAGAACCGCAAGGTTTTATTAAAAAGGGTGAAGCCGACCGACTTAAAGGAACGGGATTATGTCCTTAAAAAGTCATTCAAAAAGGCAACAAACTGGAAGCCAACTGGAATGGATCTTATCGCATTTCAACAGTCATCTGACTAGGGACTTTTCATTTGGAAACCCTTGAGAGGGAAAAGTTCAAGAATCCATGGAATGCAGAACATCTCAAAAAGTACTATCAGTATAATGAAAGTCTTTATGTAATCTTTATTCCAGTTCAATGAAAATTCAAAATTTAATTATATATATGATTATATTTTTTGATTTTTTTCCAGAGTAAGATGATATACATCCCCCAATAGTAACAAAAGAAAAGACAAATTTCAATATTTTTCTTCTCTTGGTCTTCAACCCTTGCCGACCAAGGAATGCATGTCGATCGAGGAACAACAAATACTTAATCAAACTGAACTTGTTAATTTCGAGATGAACCAACAACTATTCAAGTTACTGCCTAAACACTTCAAGCATAACTCTGCCTTAGCAAGTCACCCATAAGAAGTCGAATATCAGTACTTTAAACATGACTCTGCCTTAGCAAGTCATCCATAAGAATTCCAATATCAGTACTTCAAGCATGACTCTGCCTTAGCAAGTCATCCATAAAAAGTCCAATATCAACACTTCAATCATGACTCTGCCTTAGCAAGTTATCCATAAGCAGTCCAATATCTATCACTTCATACATGCTTCTGCCTTAGCAAATCATCAATAAGAAGTCCAACCAAAAGCCTATCTGACTAATACACTTAGTCGCCACAACCACTGATAACTAATGTAAACAGTTAGTTTAAAACTATTAATAGTTTTATCTCAGAAACAACATTAGTAGTATCTAAGGGCCAACATCCGACCAACTAAACTCTCTACGAATTGTAAGTAGGTTACCAAGGTAAATATATAATTTGCATACTATTGATAACTTATGTACACACTTAGCTTAAAATTGTTAACTGTTTTATCTAAGAAATAACATTAGTAGAATCTAAAGTCTTGCAGTTATAGTTTAAATTATCAATTCATCATTTGTTTAATTAGTTGATTATCTAGTCGGCAAGCTGACCAACTAATCAAAAGCTTTATAATAAACAGAACAATGATCACAAGTTCCTTAGCATTTGTCTATTACTACTGCTCGGCCTATTGATCAGATGAGGAGGATGTACAATCTCAAGTTCATCGTGAAGGTCATAGTCACCAAGATATTTGGAGATTAAACTATGAGGAATAAAATTTGGAGGAATCCATGAGATGTCCAAATTAAAAGGAGGTTTTTCATAGTCCAAGAAGCCTGGATCATTATAATGCCATAGCTTACTATTTTGGTCACATTTTAGCAAAGTTAGAAGATTGGTCCACCCCTATTTATAACCTTCCTAATTACTCTGAGCAATATGATAATCAATATGTCCTAAAGCCTCATTGCAACCATCCATCCATATTTCCCAAGGCTATTTGTGAAATTGAAAGGTTAGCCAATCAACTTAACCCTTGAGTTTCCTAAGAACGTCATTTTTTGTCTTTAGTTGAGTTGCTTGATCAGCAAGAGCCTCATCCTTAGTCTTTAATTAGGCAGAAAGGTCAGCAATAGCATTGGTCTTCACCTTCATTTGGGCATCTTGATTAGCCAAGGTTTTTTGGGTTCTATGCTCATTTGTAATTGGTCGGGCAACTACAGTAGGTCGGGCAATCACTTTATTCTTTAAAGTTTGACCAAATTTAGCCTGTTGCAAAACCTCTAGTTCCTCTACCAGCCTAACATTCTCAACCTCTAAGAAAGAAGCACCTTCATCAGCACCATTAGTAGAGGACTCCTTCAAGATGTCTAACTCGTTTGTCGGGTACCTACAGTAGGTCGGGCAATCACTTTCTTCTTTGAAGTTTGACCAAATTTAGCTTGTTGTAAAGCCTCTAGTTTCTCTACCAGTCTAGCATTCTCAGCCTCTAAGAAATAAATACCTTCATCAGTACCACTGGTAGAGGAATCCTTTAAGCTGTCCAACTTATTTATGAGTTTGTTATTTTCCTCTTCAAGAAGATTGGCTATCTCCTTAGCTTCATCTACTTCTCGGTTCAACACAAACTCTTTTCTTCTATACATAAAGGCATATTTTCCTAGTCTCTCCTCAAAGCCCCAACCTTCACTCAATGCTTTAATTTTTGCCTTATAGTCAGCATGGAGTGAAGCTAAAGAAAACTTATGATTTTCTCTCAAGTCTTCAATCATCTCATAGTAAGCAACACTATTTACTATCGCCTTGTCCAGCAAACAATGGATATGGATGTATGAGTCCATAAATTGGCCGGACACATCTGGATCGGGTAAGTCGATTAAGTCTTCTGGAGATAAAGGAATATGGCCAGCTTTCAAAAGATTTCTACTTCATCTAAGTAGGTCGGATTCAGCAGAAACTATAGCTTTGTTCATAGTATCAAACTGTAAATTACAAAGGTAAGAATCTAAAGACTACAAATATGAGAATCAAGTAAAAGATTTCAGGAAATATAAGGCTACAACAATCAAGCAAGATAATGAAGAGAATGCAAAAATTGGGGTGAAGAAAAGTTTTTCATTGATAAATGCCAAAGAGTTACAAGGGAAATCCTATTACAAAAGTTAAAAATAAAAACTTATTAGCAAAGGAAACATGTAAGGACATACATTTCTAATTGAGTAATTTGTAGTGCTGGCTTAATTCCAGACAAAACTAATTGAGTCGTACGATAGATATTTGTTGTATCCTTCCAAGCCTATGACGTTTCAAGTTTGAGTTGAAGATGTAGCAGGCAAGTTTAAAGTGAAGAACATCAATGCCGGTTTCTAGTGCCTTGTTTCACGTCATCAACATTTCACATTTTCGAAGATCTTTAAAGGTATGAATGCTCTTATATATATAGGGACTTGGAATTTAATTTTTGGGTGTTAGTTTTTAAAAAATGAAGTTGAAAATGGATTTTAGATTTATTTTGGAGAAAAAATTAGTTTTCTGAAGTCTCGTTCGAACGAAGTAAGGATCTCATTCGAAGGAGATGCCCAGGTCATTTGAACGACATTACTAAAGAACTAACGAATTTTTTTATTGTTTTTTCGTTAGATGGTGTGTTCGAATGAAAAATCGAACGAAAAATTTTCTGAAATGTCATTAGTGATCTTGTTATCATTTGAACGAGGTCGTTCGAATGACATTCAATAGTCGTTCGAATGACTTTGTCAGTTTTTTGGCTGTTTCTTAAATAACTTCCCATTTCTCCACTACTTTTTACAGTTTTAAAAAGGGACGGGAATAGATTTTTGAAAAGAATTTTTGAGAGTTTTTCACATACTTTGAGAGCAAAAATTATTCCCCCAAAATTCCACTTGGTGTTCATAATTTCCATGGTTTAATTTACTCCAAAACATAAAGTTACAACAAAAGTTTTTCTTATGATCCAAGTCCCCTAATATATATTTTCTTGAGATCATTTTGGCACCTGGTATTTTTATCATCCCATTAAAGAGAAGTTTTCCTTCGGAGGAGTCTATGTTTGAAGTTTTCGTGGTGTACATATGAAGGAAAGGCCTTCGTGTGTTTTGATGGTAACTGAGCCCCATCGGTGGATTCTGAGACTTCGGTGGACGAGGAAGTTATCTACTAGGCAGAGGTTGAAGAACGAAGGAGCGTCAAGGCTTGAAGGGAGTCGAGTCGAGGAAGTAAGTCTCTCGTCGTAGTCTTTGCAAAAATGCCATAGTTAGTGGATTTGTAGGCTGGGCCGTCCGAGGTTTTTCCCGTTGTGCATTTTCCTCGTACATCGCCGCGTAATCTGATTGGTTTATTTTATCTTGCAAAACCACTTAGATGCATGATTAGGTTAATCAAGATAAAAAAAATTTGTTTAAATAAATCACATGTTTAATTTGGTGCTAAAATTAAATTGGGTAAGTTTAATTTAATTTAATTCAAGTTGCTATATTCAATTTGTTAATATGGATGCTTAAGTTTGTTTAGCATACATTTCACTTGAATTGAATTTGATTTTTGTTTAAGTAAAATTTCAAATAATTATTTATTTTATTTCAATTTTAATTTTGAAAGAAATTAAAATTTGGTTAATTTTAAAAGAAGTTTAAAATTTGGATTTTTGCTTTTCGAACCATCACCTAAGTTTAATTGGAAACAGTTTTAAAATAAGGGGTCCTATTGCCTTTTCAAATTGGTATCAAATCAGGAACGCTAAATTATTGTGTCAAGTTCCGTTTGTTTAATTTTGTTTAAAAATGGAAAATACATATCTTTCAAAAATTCCTATTTTTGATGGTTCCATCTACGCGTATTAGAAAGTGCGTATGAGGTCGACACTTAAGTCCTTAGATGAACGGATTTGGCAATCGGTTTTTACAGTTGGGTATCCACCAACAAGTCTAGTAAATGACGTGCGTGTTCTTAAACCCGTAGAATGATGGAGTGAGGATGAACTTAAACTTACAAATTTTAATTCTCGTGATTTAAATGCTCTTTTTAGTGCGGTCACACCCGATGAGTTCCATCAAATTATGACGTGTGAAATGTCTAAAGAAGCATGGGATATACTTCAACTCACCTATGAAGGTACGAGTGTCGTAAAATCTTCAAAATTCCAAAACCTCACCACTCAATTTGAAACCATTAAAATGCTTGAAAGTGAGTCGTTTGATGAGTTCTATGCGAGATTGTCTGATATAGTGAACTCTTATTTTAATCTGGGAGAAAAGATACCCGACAATCGTATCATTAAGAAAATTTTGAGGTCATTACCGGAGAGATTTAATGCTAAGGAGACCGTTTTAAATTATTTTGGCACTTTGAACTCTACGAAACTTGAAGAGCTCGTAGGTGATTTACAAACTTATGAACTTGACATGTTTTCCTCCAAGGATAGAAAAGTGAAAGATAAGGGCATCGCTTTGAAAGTTCGAAAGGAGGAAACACGAGTTTCAGATGATGAGTTTGAGATTGACTCGGATGATATGGCTATGTTTCTTAGGAAGTTTCGAAAATTTCTTAAGGTTGATAAAGAAAATTGTAATACCCCGTATTTTTATGCTATATTAATTTGGGGATTTATTAAATTTAATGTGAGTTAATTATTAAATAAAAATCCGGAAATTAATTATGTTATAATTATTAACGTGACGAGAGTTAGTAATTATGGGAAATTTGTTGAATATTACTAATGAGCAAAGTAATATGTAATATTGGATATATTGAATGTCATGAGTGAATAAAATGACAATTTTGGAAATTTGAGTCGGGACGCGCCCGTGTCGCGTCAGGACTAAATATTGATAAATAAAAATGAATATTTTATAAGTTGTTCGTATGGTTGTTTTGAGTTCGCCAACGCATTCGAAAGGGTCGAGATAGTCAGAAAAGTGTACATGGGAGTTTAGTTTGAGTCTCGGGGCGTTTTTAGGCCTAATTAGTAACCCGGTAGGGCATTTTGGTCATTTTACATTTATGGGTAATTAAACCCACGAAAATTAGAGGAGTTATATTAGATACCTAGGTTACCTTCTAGGGTTAGAAAGCTCAAAACTCTAGAACGTCCATTGGAGAAGAGAGGAGAGAGCTCTCAAAGCATTCCAAGGCTCAAAACTCAACGGTTTGCACCGCCGCCACCAACAACGCGTAGATCGCGAGACGGGGAACGCAACCATACCGAATTCGGCACCAAACCAGACCTCTGAAATCCCAGGCAAGTGTTTATCTTGCTTATTTCGTTGATGCATCTTTTATATTAGTTTAGGAGTAATTACGATGAGTTTTAATGGAAGAAAACCCGATTTATGATAGGAAAATCCATGTAGTATTTATCTAATTGATAATTTTGGAAACCCTTGCCATGTAGAGGAATTTAAGCACGAAATTTTGATGATTATAAGAAGGAATTTCTGGAGAAAATTTGATAGAAACCTGTTTAAGAAATTTCTAGGGTTTTTTGATAATTGTATAGATCTTGGGTTGTTAATCCATGATTAAATGACAGAAATCCACATGCTTTACGTTGGAAATACCTAATATGATGATATAGGGTTAGTAGTATCAATTATGGGACGATTGGGATTAGAAAATATGGAATTTGTTGATGTTAGTAGAGGAAACCCGTAACTGCAATTTTGCAGAAATCGAAATACCGGCTTCATCGATCAATTGAGCCCAGAGCTTCGATCGATCGAATGTTCGCTCGATCGAGCACCAGACCTTGATCGATCGACCCCTCCTGGCAGACTCCTATTACCCTTTTTAAATTAGTTAAATTCAATTTATCGTGAAATAATTCTTGGGCATCCTTAATAACATGTTTTGGGAGTTATGGAGGACCAGTAGGACATATGAATAATTTTGGGACTCTTAATATGAGACGAGAATTGTACTTGTGGGATAATTACTTAAGGGTTGATGAATTTATGAATTAACGGGAGAGTTGCGTAAGAGAGTTACGTTGGAACATGGAAAGGACCCTTACTGAATTTTACACTTGGGAGAATAGAGTCCATGCAGGTTACGTATTCAGATGAGAAAATCCTTCGAGTTAAGGTTAGAAACGAAATCTTATACGTAATACTAATAATGTGAAAATTAAGGATAAATGTTGTAATTATGGGTGATGAGAGGAACCTTTATTAATATGATAAAAGTGGTATATTTATATGATTGTATATGCATATATTATATACATGTGAAAACCATGCCCGCGCTACTTGCTATCCCTGAGGTTACCGCGCTGGGACAGTCTTATCTCGATGGGACCTTTATGGGGGATATTGACTTGTACCCTAGAAGATAGATATCCTTGGTACAGGCTATCGAATCGATAGTTCAGACGGTCCTAAGAGGCGTGGGGTATGTACTGACCTCTTAGAGACTTGGAATCTACGCTTCGCCTCAATATTGTTTGTATATGTATGTTGATACAGTTCGAGAGTGATTCCGAACGTGTATTTCCCTTAGTGTGAGCGATATGGGGATTGGATAGCAGAGTATGCCCGCACCATAGTTTTATTTGGGGTGCTGTTATAATATATATATTATACGAGTAGTTAATATATATATGAAATTATGAAATTTGGTACTACCTACTGTGTTATGGTAAGTAAGACTGATATAATGTCGTAAATCGGAAATACTTGTTTGAAAAGTATAATATAACACTCGGAATCTTTGTTAATAAATAAAGTTAAAAAAATGAGAGAATTGTTATTAAGCGAAATCCTATTTTTTAAACATTTACATGGTAAAGTTCTGAAATCTTATGAGTAATCTAAGATAAGTTAAATCATTGGGAAGATTAGTGCTATAAATGATAAGGTAAACCGTTGGGAAGGATAGTGCGATAGGTGTGCACATTAGAAGAGAGGTGAGAATTTCTCAAGAGAGTGTCGCATTAATATGTTGTTGCATTGGCCTGTATCAATTTAAATACTTGCTAAACGAATTTTAAATCATACACACTATCGGGCTCTGACCCGTTTCTATTTCTCTTTCTCTTGTATATATATGTATATATTACAGGTGCCCAACCACAGGGGTGTCTTACTTAGGATCCTTTGGGAGGAACGTGCTGCAGCTTAGGTGGGAGTTGCAGGCCCCTTGCATAGACGACTTCGTTTACTTGATTCCACATCTATCATTCTCATTTATTGCTCATGTGTCGCCCTTTCCACTATTTATCTATTTTATTGGGACATTTGTATTTCAGTTATTTCTAGTACGGTTACTATGGGATTTATTTCAGTATGGATGTTTTACTTTAATTTTTGTATGATGGGATTCGATTGACGAATGGTTTCAATTAATTGGATTATGTTCCAGGATAATTGTGGTATGATTCTTATTTATTGATAACGTTGTTAATAAATAAATAAATGATTTTTCTTTAAAAACTAAAATTTGGAAAGTAATGTTAAAAATGGTTTTGACACTTAGCTCAATTAATTAGGGTGTTTAAATTGGAAATTTATTTTTACGACAGTGATGCTAAGAATGAACCAACTATTCACCTTGATTTTAATTTAATAAAGGAGTGATCGCCCGGTATTTAATTAGGCGGGGTGTCACAGGTGGTATCAGAGCATCAGGTTCTAGTGTCCTTAGGATCTGTACGGCTTATTATGCTTTCAGCGTTTCTTTATTTGATATAGAGCCCTATGTTTAGGATTGTCGATTCCTTTGACGAGATTTCGTTCTCCTGCTATAATGTGTATACACTAGTGAATTCTAATTTCGTTCGGATGTGTGCGTGTGCCGAGCGATGACGGATGTCAGAAGAGGACCGTTAAGCGTACATCAGGAGGCAGGGCTCAGTTGAGATTATGAAATATATCCGAGGATGATGACCGTAGTCGAGGTCACCTCCATAATGGCACGAGAAGCCATGACTAGAAAGGCGACTAAGGAGCAACAATGATTTTCAAATGCTGTTATAGTCAAATGTGGTACGAGGGTAAACTTACCCAACGTATTACAAAAACGTGTATAAACTGTCAGTGGAAAATTTTAGAAACGCTTAAATTGTATGTGTTTATCAAAGGAGGTAAAGTATACAAAGGCTTAAATATAGGACGGAGTGTGGCAAACTGAAAGTGAAAATTTAGAGAAAATTTTCTTGGCTTTCGGGACGGAATTTTAATGGTTGGAGTCAACCACCAATTTTAGAAGTGGAATGCTATGCCTATAGGAGAACCTTAGGTACAGTGTTGACCGTATGTTCCTTCCTCAACTGTTCAGGATGAGAAGCAAACGTGGTTCTGAACTCATCGCAGGAGGGCATGACAGAAGTCCAATTGTGGATATGAATCCTAATCGTTAGCAAATTTTGTATCGAAATAGGTAGATACTAGTGGAGGAAACGACTCCAAGTGGAAGACCAACTTGTAATAATAGTTGATAATACTCGAGGAGGAAATTCTGCTGGACGACCGATTCAGAGGTTGACAATGTCATATTTTGTCAATATAGATGATAACGCTTCTTTGTGGGGGAAGTTAAAGAAATCGAAGAATTTAGTCGAGAATAAGACTGAATACGACGGTGGTGGTATAGCACCACAAAAGGATGTGGATACACATCAGGAAAACCATTTAAATGCTTCAGATAGTTAAATTCTTACCAAGTGATGGTAAATTCAGTAAATACTATTATAGTTAGTAACATGCTAAGGGAACAACCGGGATGGCTAACAAGAATCGAGTCTACTAAAGTCCGAGAGAAGGACATCCTAACCTGGTTAGTAGGACAGGTGGTAAGTGGATTATGTGTTGAGGTATTTTGTGCGGAGTGAGATCGCTCACGATAATATATTCCAAAAAAAAAAAAAGAGAGAACAAGAATACGGTGCCTAGTAAAAGGCAACGATTAAAATAATTTTGTTTTGGTTTGGGCAGATGTGTCACGTCCGAAAACCATTTGTGCAGTCAAGACGATTGCCAGGATGGAGGTATAAGTTGTATCCTTAGAGGATGCGGCGTGCTTATGTGACACGAGCGAGTCACCATATTTTGTTCATTGCTAGATTAGCATGTGAGACGAGTCTAATGCATATCATTATAAATGTTACCATTATGTGAATATTTTTCCTTAGTATAGCGGGATTTTTCTTTGGTGCTATCCGCGGGGGATGAATGAGTATATTAACAGTGTTTTATACTTTATTGAGGCTACTCGTTGTAGTGATATGATACACGAGTATGACATTACCTTTGTTAAAATGTTATAGAAATGGGTAGTATAATAGTGGGCATTTATTGCAAGACTATCGGAGTAGTTACATTAGTGCAACACGTTTTGTTTTGGCGAGGCTCTACCTGTAAGAAGGTTAGACTCACACTTATATTATCTATCCTAGAGACTTTGGAGGAGATAGTGGGCTCGAGATATTCGATACCAATTTATGTATAGACTTTGTCAGTATGATTCAGTATGTACCGGGATTTACCGTTGAGCGAAAAGACTTGACTCGGTATTAGGTTTAGCACTCCGGATTTAGTGGTAGGAAGAGTGCAGTGTTATATTTATCCTTAAGAGATGTGGGAGTTAAGAGTTACACCCCTAATGTTAGAAAACGGAAATTTAGAGAATTTCGATCGTATGTATCCGAGGTTTATAAAATATAATTACCATCAACCAATACGGGACGATAGTGAAATTGGTGAAACGTTCTTTGTTAAGCATAATTACGGGAGAAATTGTAACTTTTCTGTCAAGGGACGGAATAAAGGGTACATGTTATGGGCGGAGGACCTAACAGATTTCGATAACCGACAATGCTAGGTAGTAGTGTATCCGGGGGGTTCCTTGTTTGGATTTCGCTTTGCGAGACATCCCACGCATGAAACTTAGCGTAAGGTTGGAAATAGGGAGACGTTTGGTCACTATTCCATGAGTTCGGTACCCTGGTCGAAATGGGATCAAGTAATTATTCACACTCCGAGGAGGAGCATGCCGAGCACTTGAGGAGGGTTCTTCAGACTCTACGAGAGCATCAGCTGTATGCTAAGTACGAGAAGTGTGGATTCTGGTTACGGGAAGTACAGTTCTTGGGGCATGTTGTTTCTGAACAGGGGATAGCAGTTGACCCGAGTAAAGTGTCAGCAGTGAGGGAATGGGGACAGCCCACGACATCGACAGAAGTGCGTAGTTTCTTGGGGTTAGCCGGATACTACAGGAGATTCATTCGGGGATTCTCCAAAATAGCGGGTCCATTGACGAACCTGACTCGCAAAGGGGTACCATATGTTTGGGATGATGCTTGTCAATTGGCTTTCGACGAGCTGAAAGACAAGCTTACTTCAACACCAGTCCTTGCTTTATCAAAGCCGGGTGTGGAGTATCTGGTTTACACCGATGCCTCTTTACGGGGACTTGGGGGAGTACTTGAGCAGGAAGAGAAGGCTATATCTTTTGCCTCCCACAAGCTTAAGCCGCATGAGAAGAATTACCCCACCCACGACCTGGAGTTAGCGGCGGTCGTCTCTGAATTGAGGATATGGAGACACTATTTATTGTGGGAGAAATTCCGCTTGTTCACAGACCACAAATCACTGCAGTACCTGTTCACTCAGAGAGAGCTGAATATGCGTCAGCGCAGATGGTTAGAGTTTTTGAAGGACTATCAGTTCGACATACAATATCATCCGGGAAAGGCCAACATTGTTGCTGATGCGTTGAGTCGTAGACCGGTAAATGAGGTAGCGGATGTCTGGAAAGCGAAGTGGAAGGAGTTGGGTAACCAGGACGCAGTAGCCCGTTCCTTCATATCTGTTATGACAGTTACACCCGAGATTGTTATGAGGGTGATACATGCACAGACCACAGACCCATTTTGCCAAGAGCAGATTGTACGACTTTTAGCTGAAGGTGCTGAGTCCTATTCTGTTAGTTCTGACGGGGGTTTGAGGTTTAATGGGAGATTGGTGGTTCCAGAAGGGGCTGAATTACGTCATGCAGTGATGACCCAATCTCACGGGTCCCAATTTGCAGTGCATCCTGGAGGAGATAAGATGTACCAGGATATGAGGAGACAATACTGGTGGAGTGGGATGAAGAAGGACATTGCTGAGTTTGTGTCCAAGTGCTCTACCTGCCAGCTGGTGAAGGTGGATCATCAAAAACCGCCAGGGTTACTTCAGCCATTGGAAGTACCTGCGTGGAAGTGGGAGAGTATTTCTATGGATTTTATTACAGGGTTGCCTACATCACAGCGGGGCTACGACTCCATCTAGGTGATTGTAGACCGTTTGACCAAGGTGGCTCATTTTCTGCCGGTGCGGACAAATTATACCACGGGTCAGTATGCTCAGTTGTTCATTTCTGAAATTGTCAGATTACATGGGGTGCCCCTGAATATTGTGTCAGATAGAGACAAAATTTTTGTGTCACGTTTATGGGAAAGCTTTCAGGAGGCTATGGGTACTGAGTTGAGGTTGAGTTCAGCTTATCACCCACAGACATATGGACAGACAGAGCGTACTAATCAGATGTTAGAGGATATGCTACGCATGCGTGTTCTTGATTTTGGAGGAGGTTGGGAGCCACATCTTCCACTGGTAGAGTTTGCTTATAATAACTCTTATCAGTTCACGATTGGCATGGCTCCATTTGAGGCTTTGTATGACAGGCCTTGTCGTTCTCCAACTTGTTGGCTCGATGTGGGGGATAACAAGTTGCTAGGACCAGAGGTGATTCAGGAAACCTCCGCAAGGATTGAGATGATTAGGAGTCGCATCCGAGTAGCCCAGGACAGGCAGAAGAGCTACGCCGATGCGAAAAGGTTTTTCTGTGAGTTTAATGTGGGGGACCAAGTGTTACTGCGTGTATCTCCTATGAAAGGAGTGATGAGGTTCGGGAAGAAAGGGAAATTGGCTCCGAGGTACGTGGGACCATTTCCCATTATCGAGAGAATTGGGCCGGTAGCATACAGATTGGGACTACCAGAGCATTTACACCGCATTCACGATGTATTCCACATCTCGTCATTGAGACGGTATCTTCGGGATGATATGGCCCATACTCACATTGTGATAGATGAGATAGACTTACAGCCTGACAGCTCTTATGAGGAGAGATCGGTGGCTATCCTAGACTATAGTGAGAGGAGACTGAGGTCAAAGATAGTTCCACTTGTACGGGTCCAGTGGGAGCACCACAATGTGGAGGAATCCACTTGGGAGCGCGAGGCCGATATGCGCGAGAGATATCCAGATTTGTTCTTACCAGGTATGCCTTATTTTACGAATTTCGGGACGAAATTCCGTTATTCGGGGGGAAGTATGTAATACCCCGTATTTTTATGCTATATTAATTTGGGGATTTATTAAATTTAATGTGAGTTAATTATTAAATAAAAATCCGAAAATTAATTATGTTATAATTATTAACGTGACGAGAGTTAGTAATTATGGGAAATTTGTTGAATATTACTAATGAGCAAAGTAATATGTAATATTGGTTATATTGAATGTCACGAGTGAATAAAATGACAATTTTGGAAATTTGAGTCGGGACGCGCCCGTGTCGCGTCAGAACTAAATATTGATAAATAAAAATGAATATTTTATAAGTTGTTCGTATGGTCGTTTTGAGTGCGCCAACGCGTCCGAAAGGGTCGAGATAGTCAGAAAAGTGTACCCGGGGGTTTAGTTTGAGTCTCGGGGCGTTTTTAGGCCTAATTAGTAACCCGGGAGGGCATTTTGGTCATTTTACATTTTTGGGTAATTAAACCCACGAAAATTAGAGGAGTTATATTAGATACCTAGGTTACCTTCTAGGGTTAGAAAGCTCAAAACTCTAGAACGGCCATTGGAGAAGAGAGGAGAGAGCTCTCAAAGCATTCCAAGGCTCAAAACTCAACGGTTTGCACCGCCGCCACCACCAACGCGTAGATCGCGAGACGGGGACGCAACCATACCGAATTCGGCACCAAACCAGACCTCTGAAATCCCAGGCAAGTGTTTATCTTGCTTATTTCGTTGATGCATCTTTCATATTAGTTTAGGAGTAATTACGATGAGTTTTAATGGAAGAAAACCCGATTTATGATAGGAAAATCCATGTAGTATTTATCTAATTGATAATTTTGGAAACCCTTCCCATGTAGAGGAATTTAACCACGAAATTTTGATGATTATAAGAAGGAATTTCTGGAGAAAATTTGATAGAAACCTGTTTAAGAAATTTCTAGGGTTTTTTGATAATTGTATAGATCTTGGGCTGTTAATCCATGATTAAATGACAGAAATCCACATGCTTTACGTTGGAAATACTTAATATGACGATATAGGGTTAGTAGTATCAATTATGGGATGATTGGTATTAGAAAATATGGAATTTGTTGATGTTAGTAGAGGAAACCCGTAACTGTAATTCTGCAGAAATCGAAATACCTGCTTCATCGATCAATCGAGCCCAGAGCTTCGATCGATCGAATGTTCGCTCGATCGGGCACCAGACCTCGATCGATCAACCCCTCCTGGCAGACTCCTATTCCCCTTTTTAAATTAGTTAAATTCAATTTATCGTGAAATAATTCTTGGGCATCCTTAATAACATGTTTTGGGAGTTATGGAGGACCAGTAGGACATATGAATAATTTTGGGACTCTTGATATGAGACGAGAATTGTACTTGTGGGATAATTACTTAAGGGTTGATGAATTTATGAATTAACGGGAGAGTTGCGTAAGAGAGTTACGTTGGAACATGGAAAGGACCCTTACTGAATTTTACACTTGGGAGAATAGAGTCCATGCAGGTTACGTATTGAGATGAGAAAACCCTTCGAGTTAAGGTTAGAAACGAACTCTTATACGTAATACTAATAATGTGAAAATTAAGGATAAATGTTGTAATTATGGGTGATGAGAGGAACCTTTATTAATATGATAAAAGTGGTATATTTATATGATTGTGTATGCATATATTATATACATGTGAAAACCATGCCCGCGCTACTTGCTATCCCTGAGGTTACCGCGCTGGCACAGTCTTAGCTCGATGGGACCTTTATGGGGGATATTGACTTGTACCCTAGAAGATATATATCCTTGGTACAGGCTATCGAATCGATAGTTCAGACGGTCCTAAGAGGCGTGGGGTATGTACTGACCTCTTAGAGACTTGGAATCTACGCTTCGCCTCAATATTGTTTGTATATGTATGTTGATACAGTTCGAGAGTGATTCCGAACGTGTATTTCCCTTAGTGTGAGCGATACGGGGATTGGATAGCAGAGTATGCCCGCACCATAGTTTTATTTGGGGTGCTGTTATAATATATATATTATACGAGTAGTTAATATATATATGAAATTATGAAATTTGGTACTACCTACTGTGTTATGGTAAGTAAGACTGATATAATGTCGTAAATCGGAAATACTTGTTTGAAAAGTATAATATAACACTGGGAAGCTTTGTTAATAAATAAAGTTAAAAATGAGAGAATTGTTATTAAGCGAAATCCTCCTTTTTAAACATTTACATGGTTCGGTTCTGAAATCTTATGAGTAATCTAAGATAAGTTAAATCATTGGGAAGATTAGTGAGATAAATGATAAGGTAAACCGTTGGGAAGGATAGTGCGATAGGTGTGCACATTAGAAGAGAGGTGAGAATTTCTCAAGAGAGTGTCGCATTAATATGTTGTTGCATTGGCCTGTATCAATTTAAATACTTGCTAAACGAATTTTAAATCATACACACTATCGAGCTCTGACCCGTTTCTATTTCTCTTTCTCTTGTATATATATGTATATATTACAGGTGCGCAACCACATGGGCGTGTTACTTAGGATCCTTTGGGAGGAACGTGCTGCAGCTTAGGTGGGAGTTGCAGGCCACTTGCATAGACGACTTCGTTTACTTGATTCCACATCTATCATTCTCATTTATTGGGCATGTGTCTCTCTTTCCACTATTTATCAATTTTATTGGGACATTTGTATTTCAGTTATTTCTAGTACGGTTACTATGGGATTTATTTCAGTATGGATGTTTTACTTTAATTTTTGTATGATGGGATTCGATTGATGAATGGTTTCAATTAATTGGATTATGTTCCAGGATAATTGTGGAATGATTCTTATTTATTGATAACGTTGTTAATAAATAAATAAATGATTTTTCTTTAAAAACTAAAATATGGAAAGTAATGTTAAAAATGGTTTTGACACTTAGCTCAATTAATTAGGGCGTTTAAATTGGAAATTTATTTTTACGACAGTGATGCTAAGAATGAACCAATTGTTCACCTTGATTTTAATTTAATAAAGGAGTGATCGCCCGGTATTTAATTAGGCGGGGTGTCACAAAAATCTTAAAAATGACTATAAAAAATTTGAAAAGTCTAAGCATAACGAAGCCGAGCAAATACCTAAATATCATAATGAAGATCTTGATGGGGACGAGTCGAATCATTATTTTGGTTGTGAGGGATTTGTCCATAGGGCTTTTGAGTGTCCCACTGAAATAAGGATGGAGGGCAAGAAACCAATTTCATACAATGCCACCCTTAGTGATAGTGAACCGGAAGAGGGACCCGATTCCCCCATTAAGCGCAACTTTATCGCGTTCATGGCATGTAACGTGAGCATGAAAAATTAATCTTCCTATGATGATAATTCTTTACATGACAGTTCCAAGGCCATTGTTTGTGAATGTCATGAGTTTAATGGTAGAGAGGGGGGAAAAGAGAGTGATAATGAAGAAGAGGTTGGGTAGAGAGAACTTCAAGTAGCCTTTTGAGAGTTGTATGCAGAATCGATAAAATTAAAAAGGGAAATAATGAGAGTATTTTGGTAGGAGATCTTAGGGCACGTGAGAGATCTCTTCGTGAGAAGCTAGAGTACGTAGAAGGTGAGAGAGATAGCCTTAGAGGTTTAATGGAGGCTATGAAGAAATAACGTCTTGAGTTTGAAGAGAGTAGGAGTTTGTTTGAGTCTAGAATTGTAGAGCTTGAAGATAATTTAATAGACTCGAGTAATGTCAAATTTTATTTGGAGTGTATGTCAGAAAAATTAGATAAAATTTTAGGCACCGTCCAAATCAAATATGACATGTGTGGTATTGGCTTTGATACTGAAAATGCTTTCGCTAATAAAGCCAAAACCACTACTTTTAGAGAATCCTCTAGGAACACTAGAAATGGTCAATCCTTAGGCAACACTTCCCGACGAGTTTTCACTTGCACACATTGTGGTCGGAAGGCCCACCTTAGGAAGTTTTTTTTTTACCTTCGAAATGGCCTAGGAAGTCCAAGGGTAGAGTCACCAAGGTCCCCAAAACCCGAGAGCATCACGCTTCACTTGTTTGGGTTAGGAGGTCCGATTTAGTGGATTTACATGATAGGATTTATGATTCTGATTTGCTTTCGCATGATACCTCCCTTGCTAAATCTAAAGGTTGATTGTGTTAGTTTTGTTTACATACACTAGCTTTTGTGGTTCATGATAAATTTTTGCTAGTTGTATGTTTATTTGTCATCTTTTAGATTATGCTTCATTATATATCACATGATAGAATTATGACTTGTGTATCCTTTGTAAATACTTTTATTTATTTGTGTCTCATTTAAAAATATACAAAAAGATTTTGTTTATCTTTTGAGTTAAATTTTGTTGGTTAAAATTGAAAAACTCAAAAAGATTTTTTTTTTGTATTTTAGTTTTACACATTTTATGTGGCATATCCTTGAGTTTGAATCCTATATCACTTACTCTTGCATGTGGCTAGAACTTTTGGTTAAGACTTTCAATCCTTAAAATGTTCTTTATCATGCTTGCATGGAGTAGTTTAACCTTGATTCGTTTAATGGATTCGCTTTTTATATACCTTCTCACACACATGCACGAGCTCTTTTGAACTTTAACTTCACATTTATATTGAGCTAAGTGAGATGTTCTCCTATCAATTTTGTCATCTACATATTTATGAATATGGAGGATTTATGCATGTAAGAACCATTGCGCGTGAGCTTTGTGTGGAAAAGAATATTAAAAATTATATGATAGTGCACGAAAAATGGGCTACGAAAGGAGAAAATCTCTTCTGCGTGAAAGCCACCGTTTACAAGGCCTAAAAAATGTGGCATAAAATAAATATTTAGCCAAGGCCTATGTAGCTTAGATTTATATTTCTCATTCAAAAAGAAAAGAAAAGAAATATTACTTATGAGGGAGTTTTGGATGGATATATCAACGGGTTTGCCCAATGACAATGTATCCTAGTTATGCTAATTTTTGTCATGACTCTATTGGTTTGTAGAATCATTCAAATACTAGGCTTATGTGCATCGTGTTTGTTTGTTCTTTGAGTTCACTTTATCTTGCCAATCGAGGCTAAATCAAAGTTTGATAAAGTTTTGCAATCAAATAGAACTCCCTGAACATGTTTAAGTAATTGGGTCTTAATTGTCTTGATGCTAGTTCACACCCCTTCACTTTCATTTACCACATATTTATTTAGACACATTGATACCATATGAGTGTGGAAAGCTTAATCTATTTTATCTCTTTGTGTGATGTTTATACCTATGTATATGTGTATGTGCTTTATTGGTATATATATATGATATTTGTTTTGTCTTTGTCTTGCTATTTAGTCCATATATGCCTTGTATTGTTATAGGTATCTATCTTGTTGTGACTTTTTGTTTGATATCAAATGCTTATATTAGAACATTCTAATTGATATCGTTTGATATCGCATCAATGTTAGTATCTAATACGTTTTTGTGGATTAATTGCTATTTTATTGCCATATTGCTTTATTGTAGTTGTCACTCTATTTATATCATTGAATGATATCCTCATTTTCCCATTATTCTTTATCCATTGTTTAATTTAGGGGGAGTTTTTGATTTAATTGGGGAGAAATGAATTATTTAATGCATGTTTAATTTTTGTCTATTCCTGAACAAAAAGAAGGAGAAATGATATCTAAACCTTTTAATTTGGGTAGATCTAACTTAGGGGGATACGCCTTTCTTAAGTAGATAATGTTAAACAAAGGGGGAATATTTATTTTTAATGCAATTTAATATTGTTATATTCCCTATGCGTTTAATGGTGTGTTTAAGTGTGTACGAAATCATCTTAAATGACAATAGTAAAGCAAGCAAAGCATCACAGTCCATGAGTCTTCTCAAGCGTCTGTATTTTTATTTTTGGGAGGGTTTTATGTGTCTAGAAGAGCTGGATGGGCTATAGGATTTTTTTTTATTTTTGGTCTTGTCCCGGAATAGCCAAATGGGGAGATTTGTAATGACACAAATTTCTAATTGAGTCATTTGTAGTGTTGGCTTAATTCTAGATAAAATTAATTGAGTCATAGGATAGATGTTTGTGGTATCCTTTCAAGCCTATGACGTTTGAAGTTTGAGTTGAAGACATAGCGGCCAAGTTGAAAGTAAAGAACATCAATGTCGATTTCCAGTTCCTTGTTTCACGTCATCAACATTTCACATTTTCGAATAACTCTAAAGGTATGAATGCTCTTATATATAGAGGGACATGGAATTTAATTTTTGGGTGTTAGTTTTTAAAAAATTAAGTTGAAAATGGATTTTAGATTTTTTTTGGAGAAAAAAAATAGTTTTCTAAAATATCGTTCGAACGAAACTGGGATCTCATTCGAACGAGATGCCCAGGTCGATCGAACGACACTGCTAACGAACTAACGATTTTTTTTACTATTTTCTCGTTAGAAGTTGTGTTTGAACGAAATATAGAACGAAAAGTTTTCTGAAATGTCGTTAGCGATCTCGTCAGAATTCTCGTTTGAATGAGGTCGTTCGAAAGACATTCAAAAGTCATTCGAATGACTTAGTCAGCTTTTTGATAGTTTCTTAAATAACTTCCCATTACTCCAATACTTTTTATAATTTCAAAAAGGGACGGGAATATATTTTTGAAAAGAACTTTTGAGAGTTTTTCACATTCTTTGAGAGCAACAATTATTCACCCAAAAGTTCCACTTTGTGTTCATAATTTCCTTGGTTTAATTATTGTAAAACATAAAGTTACACCCACAGTTTTGTTTATGATCAAAGTCCCTTAATATATATTTATTTGAGATCATTTTGGCATCGGGTATTTTTCTCATCCCATTAAATAGAAGTTTTCCTACGGAGGGTGTTTGATGTTTTCGTGATGTACATATGAAGGAAAGGCCTTCGTGTGTTTTGACGGTAGCTGGGCCCCATCGGTGGATTCCGAGACTTCGATGGATGACGGAGTTATCTACTAAGCGGAGGTTTAAGAACGAAGGAGAGTCAAGGCTTGAAGGGAGTGGAGTCGAGGAAGTAAGTCTCTTGTCGTAGTCTCTATAAAAATACCGTACTTAGCGGATTTGTAGGCTGGGTCGTCCAAGATTTTTCTCGTTATGGGTTTTACTCGCACATCACCGTATAATGTGATTGGTTTATTTTATTTTTCAAAATCACTTAGATGCATGATTAGGTTAATCAAGATAAAAAAATTATTTTAAACAAATCACATGTTTAATTTGGTGCTAAAATTAACTTGGGTAAGTTTAATTTAATTTAATTTAATTTGCTATATTCAATTTGTCAATATGGATGCTTAAGTTTGTTTAGCGTACATTTCACTTGAATTGGATTAGATTTTTGTTTAAGTAAAATTCCAAATAATTTTTTATTTTAATTTAATTTTAATTTTGAAAAAATTAAAATTTTGTTAATTTTAAAAGAAGTTTAAAATTTGGATTTTTGCTTTTTGAACCATCACCTAAGTTTAATTGGAAATAGTTTTAAAATAGGGGGTCCTATTGCCTTTTCAAAATAGACAAAAAAGAGCTAAACCTTCTCCTTGTCCAGAACATTTCCTTCTAAAGGCATCTCGGAAGAAGGAGCAACACCACCAGTTGGTCCCACTGTTGATTCCATATACTAAACGGAGGATCCCCCCTGACCCTTTTTTATCATCGAATTCCCCCTCCAAGTTTAGGGGAGTGCTAGGGTCATGTCTTTGGAGCAACTCAGAGTTATCAGATGCCCCAACTTCTTTCAGAGATGTTTACCAACCTTCCTTGAATGATGCTTTTTTAGCATACTCAATTTGGGAAGAAGCAACCATTAATGATTTTTCCGATCCCTTATCAAAACCAAAAACATTGATGCCCTTATTTTTGGCCTTCTTAGACACCAGCTCAATAGCCAGACCTTTGTTTTTCTCCGCAGAAGAAGACAAAAGGGTCTAGTTTTCCAACACTTTGTTCTTGGCTACCTTGAGCTTGTCCTCAGCACCTTTGGCCCTATTTTCGACAGTAGTAAGACCGATCTCAGCAATCTTTAATTTTCCTTTAACAGAATTGGCCCTGTCATTGGCCTTCTTCATGTCTCCTTCCCAAGATTTTTGTTTAGATGCCAAAGCTTATCATCTATTCTCCAGAGAAATTTTTAGACCTTCAAAGTCCTCCTCAAGCTCTCTCGATGAAGAACGCAACTGGTCATCCTTCTCCAGCATTTGATTAAAGTCCACAAAAAATAAGGCTAAATTTTGGCAAGCTCTTTTGGTCAGCCTAGAGTGAGGCATGGAGCTGCAGTTGCCCTATCACTAGGGAGGTTTCCAGATCTGATTAAACCCCTGGACAAACTAGGGTTAACAATAACAGATGATGACCCAACAACATCAAGGTCGGATTAGATTTGTTGGACCAACTCATATTGGTCGGCAGTTTTTTGGGTCAGCTTGTCTAGAAGGCCTCCCTTCAGCCTCTTATATTGAGGGGAATCATCATCAGTTCCCTCAAGATTAACAACCTGAGGTACCTTCTCAATAACCTGGGGCACCTTCTCCATAGCCTTAGAGGATTTCTCACGTACTTTAGATTTCTAAGGGTCAGCAACTTTGGTTGTCTTGGAAATGGGAGACACAGGTTCAACCAATAAATTAAGAAGCTTCCTCTTACCCATTGCAATTACAGGAGAACCGGGGATGGTAGAAATATCTAAATACTCAAATGAAGAGGATGTACCAAGAGCTTTGTTAACTCCAGCAGATTCCTCAGCCGAAGTAGTGGGAACAGTTTCCTCTTCCAAATTAATAGGGATTGAAGGTGAAGTAGTAGTTGGCCTAACAATAAAGGAAGTTACAGAGCTCCTGTACTACAATAAGTATGAAATAACTCTGGGATGCTCTTCACCAAGTCTTTATTGAAGACTCTATAAGAATTTCAATTCTTACAGATTGATGTCTTGTTCCTTAGGGCACTTTCTCTTGATATCAAGTACAAACAGATAACAAGACAAAAATGTTAGTCAGAAATACATCACACGATTAGTCAGCATAAAAAAAGAAAAAAATTCTACATCCTATGCTTTGCCCTTCTTGAGGATGTAAGGAAATTTTTCTCATGTCCGATATCTTACATTTGTGTATATCGTATGCCACTACAAAAGGCACGTCACTTCACGATATCACATGATGGCCTCTATTTGAATTTTGAGAATCAAACATTCATCATCTCCATCATGTGTTCCACTTCTACTTGAATGACTTCACGTTCCATGATTTTAGGGAATCTATGCAAGTGGAACGCTAGAGAAGTCAAAACAGTAAAAGAAGGCAAGATAGGAAAGTTCAAGGGAATTTTGGTAATTTTACAACCACCGTTCGGAGGTTCAGTCATCTGGAAAGTTGAATATCTCGACGCCATGAAGATACTGGAAGAAACGTCACCTCAATCCGAGCTATGATGAAGAAGTTATGGCCCTTTGAAAATGGAGAAAATTCTGAGAAAATCCTTGGAAGAATGCTGTGTGATTTTTGCCCCGAAACCAGCGAAGTTTCGCGAATCGAAGGGTGAACCGATTCGGGGTACCTGACGCTGGCAAGAGTTCCAAAATCTTAAAATTCCTTTTGGTTTCCTATGAAAGCCAACTTCGGGGGAGTTATTTTGCAAGACTTGAAGAGACGATTTTGAGAGTTCTATTAGCTCTAGTCTTCATATTTTTGAGTCCCAAAACTCATGTTTTGATTCACACATCATTGCCATAGCTTTTTGAATCCTTTTGAAATCCAAGAACACAACTTTGGTTTTGTTCATACTTGTGGAGAAGCCGTCTTTTCTTCTTCATTGCTGCTCACCTGGAGTTCTCGAGGGAGATTCCAGCTGACGATATCAGAACCGATGCCTGTGGGTATTTCTGTGTCACACTTATTTTTCATTGTAATCCGTGTAACCGTATATTACAAGATTATTGTGAAAAATAAAAAGGTTTTGCCCCTTTGGGGGATTTTTCCTCATATGTGTGTGTTTGAATGTTCTAGCATGATTTCATCATCTTCAATCACACCGCGATGCATGTTTATGATTTAAATTTGAAAACCTGAGTTTAATTAAATAAGTTATTTAGTTGAACGCAAGCTCACTCCTTCAAATTGGTATCAGATCCAACTACACAACTTTATCATGTAATTTTCCTCAAAAGTTTTCTAAGATATCAATTTTCTGAAAAAAAATTGATTTTTGAAAAAGAGCGTGTTCAATGGAGAAGTTATATAATAAAATTCCAATTTTTGATGGGACTAATTATGCTTACTGGAAAGCCTGCATGAAATCTGCTTTAAAAGCCATTAATGAAAGAGTCTGGATTTTGGTTGAAAGAGGGTGGACACCTCCGTCCATCACTGTTGAGAACGTAACTAGTTTAAAATTTGTCACTGCTTAGACTGAAGAAGAATTTAAATGGTCCTCTTTTAGTTCTAAGGGTTTAAGTGCTATTTCTGAATTCATCATTCCTGACGAGTTCAAATGGATAATGATGTGCACCACGTCAAAAGAGGAATGGGATGTTTTGGAACTTACCCATGAAGGAACTAATGCTGTGAAATAGTCTAAACTGCAAAATTTGACAACTCAATTTGAAACCATCACCATGCTTGAGACTGAATGTTTTGATGAATTTTATGCTAGGTTGTCTGATATTGTAAAACTAGCTTTAATCTTGGGGAACACATTCCTAATGCTAGAGTTGTTAAAAAGATTCTTAGATCACTGCCTAAGCGTTTTATCCCTAAAGTCACTGTGCTAAATTCTATGGGTAATTTAAATACGCTTAAATTGGAGGAACTTGTAGGAGAGTTACAAACGTATGAAATTGATATGTTTCCTAAATCTTCTAGGCCTAAAGATAAAGGAATTGCACTTAATGCCTAGGAGAGAAAGAGTTAGGGGTCGGCAAGAAAGAGAGTTGATTCATCTAGAAAGAGAGAGATATAAACGTCTGATTCTGAATGTGATTTTGATTTAGATAATTTGTCCCTGTTTGCTAAAAATTTCAAGAAAATTCTCAAATTCAAGAAAAATGGTAATTTCAAAGATAAAAAGAAGTTTGAGAAAAATAAGTTTGAAAAGAAAAATGATTTTTTTTAAAGATCCTCCTAAGAAAGAGAGTGAGAGATTCTATGAGTGCGACGATAGGGGTCATAGAGCTTTGAGTGTGCTACTAGGCTGAACAGAGAAAAGGGCAAAGTTGTCCTTAATGCCACCCTTAGTGACGATAGTGAGGTCGGGTCGGTGAACTCTGGAGACGAGTCACCACATGAGTGTAACTTCACCACATTCATGGCTAATCATGTGAGTTCTTCTAGTGCTCCTCACGATGATGAGGATGCTGCTTCACAGGGACACCTCGACAGTGAGAGCGATGTGAGTGAGGGGGAGAATGATGCAAGTGAGAGCGAGAGTAATCTTCAATGCACCTACACTGAGTTATATAATGAGTCATTTAAAACCAAAAAGCGTAACAAAGCATTAGTTTTTAGGATCACCGCGTTAGAAGAAAATTTAGAAGAAGCGAGAGAGAGTCCTCCACCTGCACTACCTTGAGAGAGAGAGAGTCTGCCTGTGTTGAGAAAGAAAGATTATTTAGAGAGAGAGAGAGAATGTATGGAGAGAGAAAGAGAGTTGGTTTGAGAAAGAGAAAGGGGACTTGACTAAACAAGTGGATAATCTTACGAGTGAGCTCCATTCCTCCCTAGAGACTTGAAAGAAACTTGAAGCCCTTGTAGCCTAGCTTACTCATGATCTTGACAGAGCACAGGAAGTCAAGGTACAAATCGATGATAGATCTGGGAAGATGGGAAAGGTTCTTCTCGGCCCCGCTTTAGGTTTTGGTGATAGGCAGGGAATAGGTTATGATGGTGCCTCCACGTCCCAAATTGAACCTGGACCAGTTACTGAGTTTAATACGACTCCATATGGCCATTTTTAAACACCATGAAGGAGAGTTCGACCAAGAAAATCAAACCAAGGTCCGCCTAAGACTGTGTTCTTTTGTACGTATTGCAAAAGAAAAGGCCACCTCAGGGAGTTTTACTATAGTTTGGGTCGGACACGACGTACTACTGCTCCACCACATCATACTGATGATTTTGCCAGTCTGAGAGAGCGTGTTGAGTTTTTAGATGCCACATCACAGAGTTTGATGGGGGAATTCCGAAGGATGTCTTTGCCGTCAGTGAATGCTTCTCACATCCCGTCTAAAACCAACAACAACAAGGGTAAACAAAAGGTTACCACTTCTTGGGTACCTAAGAAAGATAAGAAAGTCCTTGTTGTTTATATCGCTCTCAAAGCACATAATACCTCACAGTGGTATTTTGATAGTGGGTTCTCCAGACATATGATAGGTGATGTCTCATTTTTTACATACCTTGAGGATTATAAGGATGGTAGAGTCACATTTGGAGATGGGAGCAAGTCTAGAATTGTAGGATGAGGTATAGTAGAGTTACCAGGATTTCCTAAGATAGAGAATGTTTTATACGTCAAAGGTTTGAAAGAAAACCTTCTCAGCATTAGCCAGCTGTGCGATGCTGACTTTGCCGTAAAATTTGACCGGGACGCGTGTAATGTCTATAATCAAGCCGGTAAACTTTTAGTGCTAGGGGTGAGTATAGAGGATAATTGCTATGGGACTGATACCACATCCTCACTTATCTGCAACAGCGCCACGATCACTTATATGGATCTGTGGCACTAACGTCTAGATCACGTGAACGTTAGAGATTTGACTCGTTTAGCTAAAAAGGACCTAGTACGTGACTTACCATCACTTGGAAAGCCAACTTCCAAGGTTTGTGGACCTTATCAGTTGGGAAAGAAAATCCGAAGCCCCCATAGGCAGTTGCATTCCATTACCACCTCCCGTGTACTTGAGCTGATTCACATGGATCTTATGGGTCCCACTCGTATCGAGAGTCTGGGTGGTAAGAGGTATATCCTCGTGATGGTACACGATTTCTCCAGATATTCGATTATAAGTTTTCTAAGAGAGAAATCCGATGCTATAGAGTTTTTAACGACCAAGTGTCGTGTCCTGCAAAACCAACATGGAGTCACTATTAACAGGATACGTAGTGACAACGACACAAAATTTAAGGAAGCAAAGGTAGATCTTTACTGTGATATCCTTGGGACCAAATATGGGTTTTCTGCTGTGAAGACTCCTCAGCAAAATGGGATAATTGTTAGAAAGAATAGGATGATCCAGGAAATGTCTAGGTCTATGCTTCTAGGTCGTAAACTCTCTAGGAGATTTTGGGCAGAGGCAGTGTCTACTTCATGCCACACAGTGAATAGGGTTTACCTGCATCCACACACACTTAAGACACCTTATGAATTATGGACTGACAAGAAACCCAACCTTGCATATTTCCGTTTCTTTAGGAGTAAATGCTACATCCTACGGGATAGATAGCAATTAGGAAAGTTTGACTCTCGGAGAGATGAGGGAATATTGCTAGGATATTCATCAAATAGTAGAGCGTACCGGGTTTTTAACCTGAAGAGCTATAAGGTTATGGAGTCAATAAACGTCACCGTGTAAGATGAAGAACCTCCGACGGTTATTGATCCTAACCTTCAGTATGAGGATGAGGAATTTTCTGGCAGTGATTTACTTATCCCTCACCCACACTCTGTGGACCCTACTCCTGTGTTAGGGGAGACACCTGCTTGGGTTCGCAAGAGTTATGAACCGGACTCTATTGTAGGCGATCCCACTCTTGGGGTCAATACTCGTGCTCAGCTAGAGAATGTCGTTAGCCACTTTTGCTACACGTCCAAAGTCGAGCCCAAGAATCACAAAGAATCACTCAAGGATGAACACTAGATATCTGCTATGCAGGATGAGTTGCTTCAGTTTAAAAAGAACAATGTCTGGGAACTAGTCCCCCGACCTAGTGAGACTAATGTGATAGGTACCAGGTGGATTTTCAAGAATAAAATGGATGAAAATGGTACCATAATCAGAAACAAGGCTAAGTTGGTCGCTCAAGGATACACACAGATAGAGGGTGTAGACTTTGGGGAGACATTTGATCCTTTTGCGAGGCTTGAGCCCGTCCGCTTACTACTCGCCATCGCATGTCATATGCGCTTCAAGTTATATCAGATGTATGTCAAGAGTGCCTTTCTAAATGGCATTCCACAGGAGGAGGTTTACATGGAACAACCAAAAGGGTTTGAAGACCCTAAGCACCCGAAGCACGTCTACTATCTGAGGAAAGCCTTGTATGGTTTGAAGTAAACACCCCGTGCTTGGTACGAGAGGCTTACTTCCTATCTCTTAGTCCGTGGCTTCAAGAGAGGGGGAGTTGATATGACGTTGTTCGTAAGGAGAGATGCCGATGCTATTTTGGTTGCCCAGGTCTATGTGGATGACATAGTCTTTGGATCCACGTGCTCCCAGCATGCTCATCACTTTGAGGAGGAGATGAAAAGTGAGTTTGAGATGAGCATGGTAGGTGATCTTATTTTTTCCTTGGTCTCCAGGTTCGTCAGCTAGAGGATGGGATGTTCATCTCTCAATCCAAGTTTGCTAGAGATCTAGTGAAGAAATTTGGTTTAGACTCCGTTAAGCATGCACTTACACCTATGAGTACTTCTATCAAGCTTAGTAAGGACACTTCAGGCAAGGACATAGAGCAAACCTTGTATTGGAGTATGATAGGTAGTCTTCTCTACTTGACTTCCAGTCGTCTCGACATAGCCTTTAGTGTTGGAGTCTGTGCACGATATCAGGTGTCCCTGAAAGATTCACACTTACTCGCTCTAAAATGTATTATCAAATACGTGAGTGGGACTCTCTCATACGATATTTGGTATTCCTTTTATACCAATGACCGTTTGTCTGCCTATTCGGATGTCGATTGGGCCGGGGATGTCGATGGTTGTAGGAGCACTTTTGGTGGGTGTTTTTATTTTGGTTATACTCTTGTCTCCTGGCTGAGTAATAAGCAAAACTCCATATCTTTGTCCACTACGGAGGCTGAGTACATCGTCGTCGGGAGTTGTTGCACGCTACTCTTATGGATGAAGAAAATGTTGGAGGATTATGGGATATCACAGGCCACCATGACCATCTCTTGTGATAACATGAGCGTGATACACATAATACGTAATCCAATCCAGCATTCGCGCACAAAGCACATCAGGATACGCGAGCACTTATACGTCAGTTAGTTGATGAGAAATTCGTATCCCTGAGTTTCGTACCTACCGACCGTTAGTTATCCGATATTTTCACGAAACCTGTAGATGCCCTTAGATTTGAGAGTCTTAGTAAGTCTTTGGGGATTTGTACAGTTGACTGAGGGGTTGGTTCTTGTCTAGGATAGGATGCATTATCATGTTCATATCATATGATTCCTATTGCTAGTTTGTATCATATGTATTATCTTTTTTTGGCTTTTTTATATTTAAAAAAAACCAAAAATATTTTATTTTCATAAAAGTTTTAGAAAAGCACAAAAAGATTTTTGTATTTTTTCCACCTTTTATGGATGAGCATTTAAGATAGTCGAGTCATAAATTTCATTCCATTTATCCATGTGAGTGTTTGATAGTGATTTGAGATGCTACTTCATTGCATCCATGTGCTTTACATTGTTTGGAGTCTTTGAGACGTGATTAGTGATAACTTTCTCCATGTTTGGCTCCTTATCTCCTTTATTGCACACATGCACGATTTTATTTGATTATAGTACTTGTATATCACATATTGGCTCGAGTGTTTCCATCTCAATTCTGTCTATACAACGTACAATATGGGATAAATCTTGACAAGATTGGAATGCATGTTAAAATCGTTTGGTGAGACTGTGTGTTTATTTTAAAATGGTGAAGGGCTACGAAAGGTTATTTATCCTTTGCGATAAAGCCGCCGTTTAAATTGGATCCAAAAAATTTAGGAATTTTATTATCCGGGGTCCAAAGAGGTTAAAAGAGCCCGAAAAAAATTTAAAGGCAATAAAAAGCAATACATGACAAATATGGGCCATTAGGTTTCACCATCAATTCTCCAAAATTTGAGAATTTAGATTACCTCTATTCAAAATATAAATTTGAGGGAGTTTGGTTGGAGAATTTAAACGGGTTTGCACTTCCTTGAACGTCCTGAAAAAGCATGAAATCTTTTTGGTCGTTATTGGTGTGGAAATCACTTTGAGCTTTGATTTGTTGATTTGATTAAGTCAATGTCTCTTATTTCCATTTTTTTACACCTAGGGAAGATGTTGAGTTAATTCGTTAGGAGTATCCAATATTCATCGTGCACATATGTCATGTTTGTATGCATTGATTTTCCTATCGAATTTGATGACACCCCTATATTTACGCTATCATCGACTTGGTTGTTTTTGTGATTGTTCATGGTGTGATTCTTTATTGTATATTTTGTGAGAAAAAAATTGAAAAATTCAAAAATAGGAGTTTCTTACCTTGTGACATTCTCCATTTGCATTTATTTCTACTTCTTATATCTGTCTATTTGGGGACATAATAAAAAGGGGGAGAAATAATTATCATATTATAGGGGAGTTTTGAGATGTTGAGATTTGTTTTAAGCTGGTATCTATGTTTATCTCATTTTAAACTCGATACGTCACTTGGTATTTGTTTTATCTCATGTGTGTAGGTACTACATTGATGATCACTGAATTGCACACCCTGATGAGAAAAGCTTTGAGATTTTTGAAGATCTGAAGAACAAACGATGAAGACTTATTCATTTGTACGTTTCCAGTTTCGGGTTCATGGGAGGGTAGATTTTTATAGGCAATTTGGTATTTGATAATTCGGATTTTTTATTTTGTACCGGCATAGACGTAGGGGGAGATTTGTAAGGACATTTTTCTCATGTCCGATATCTTACATTTGTGTATGTCGTACGCCGCTACAAAATGCACGTCACTTCATGATCTCACATGACAGACTCTATCCGAAATCCGAGAATCAAGCATTCATCATCTCCATCACGTGTTTCACTTCTGCCTCAACGACTTCACGTTCCATGATTTTAGGGAATCTATGCAAGTGGTACGCTAGAGAAGTCAAAACAGTGAAAGAAGGCAAGATAGGAAAGTTCAAGGGAATTTTGATAATTTTATAGCCACTGTTCAGAGGTCCGGTCATCTGGAAATTTGAAAAGCTAGACGACACAAAGATACTGGAAGAAACGACACCTCAATCCGAGCTACGGCGAAGAAGTTATGGCCCTTTGAAAATGAAGAAAATTATGAGAAAATCCTTGGAAGAATGTTGTGTGATTTTTGCCCCAAAACCAGCGAAGTTTCACGAACCGAAGGGTGAACTGGTTCGGGGGGAGAACTGGTTCGAGGTACAAGCCGAACCTGTTCGGGGTACCTGATGCTGCCAAGAGTTCCAAAATCTTAAAATTCCTTTTGGTTTCTTATAAAAGCCAACTTCGGGGGAGTTATTTTGCAAGACTTGGAGAGACGATTTTGAGAGTTCTATTCGCTCTAGTCTTCATATTTTTGAGTCCTAAAACTCATGTTTTGATTCACACATCATTTCCATACCTTTGTGAATCCTTTTGAAACCCAAGAACACAACTTTGGTTTTGTTCATACTTGTGGATAAGTTGTATTTTCTTCTTCATTACTACTCACCTGGAGTTCCTGAGGGAGATTCGAGCTGACAACATCAGAACCGATGCCTGTGGATATTTCTGTATCACACTTATTTTTCATTGTAATCCGTGTAACCTTATATTATCAAATTATAGTGAAAAATAAAAAGGTTTTGCCCCTTTGGGGGATTTTTCCTCATATGTGTGTGTTTGAATGATCTAGCATGATTTCATCATCTTCAATCTCACCTAGATGCATGTTTAGGATTTAAATTTGAAAAACTGAGTTTAATTAAATAATTTCTTTAGTTGAATGCAAGCGCACTCCTTCAGAGGACATCGGGGCCCGTCATTTACTTCTCCTCTTTGAACAAAAGAATATTGACAATTTTTGACTATGACCCTATAATCAAATTTATCCTTATTGGAGTCCGATAATTTGACTACCAAGCCCTATTCACAAACCTTATTTTCAAATAATAAGTGTCACTACTAGTGACCCACTTATAGCAGAACATAAACTCAGGAAAGCTAATATGGGTCTCATGCATTTGATTTAATTTATGAATCCCATTCACTACTCTCCAAGTATTGGGGACTACCCTGGCAGGATTAATAATAAAATATTGGCAAAACTCTAAGAAGAAACGATTGGGAGGAAAGATGATGCTGCACTCAGTTATAAATAATGAAGGAATCCAATGACCCTCAACTAACGATAAAACATCACATGGAGTGTTGGGTATCTCTAAATCTACCCAATTAGAAATACCCCTTTCCCACCTAAATTCATGTAAAGAATTCCCATGTACAATATAAACCATGGCTATAGTAAAGAAAGAAAGAAAGCGAAAGGAAAAGGGTAAAAAAAAGCTTACAAAGAAAATGATGACAAAAGCGAAAGAGGCGCACAAAAGAAAGCTCGAAGACAAAGAACTTAGAGAAGAAGGAGAGGTCGAAATCTTGGAAAAGGTAAAGTATGAAAATCTGGTAACATCTCATCTCTTATAGCTTACATGGGAAATCGTGTAAGAAATGATTACTTATTTCGACGATTGTGAAATAGCGTTGCCAAAGCCGTTTATGAAAATAAACTATTTAAGCAACTCCGAAAGTTTGTTGAAGAAACTCTTTACTTAAATCAAAACTATTTTGAACACAAGATGTGTTAATAAAAGTATGTACGAGATATTGACAAGATTTGATAACAAGTTTTAGTAAACAGTTTAAAATGTTTTAAACTCAGCACACTATTAGAAAGGGATGAGAAGATGTAGAAATATTGATACTCAGATTTTTAACGTGGTAAAACCTCAACCTTGAGGAAACATCCACGACTCCCTCTACGGAGTAAAACAAAAACAATCACTAAAACAAATATATGAGTTACAACCTATTTAACTAACATGCACACAAAAACAAATCTATACAAGTTCAGGATTGTACCCTCTGGCGTCCTTAACTTTTCTGCAGATCTTGTTTGTTGATGTAGTTGTCTCAGTTTGTCAACTCTTCTTTGTTCCAGCACTTTACGTCGACTTATGTTCACCAAATCTTATAGCCAACACGTTGAGTGTTTGTAGTGTGACGATGTTTGTGAATGGTGTTCTAAATCACATGCATGCACACACACACACTTATTAGTTACAGACGATCCTAATAAATCACATATAAAGTCTATATGCAGTGTATTTGTTATTTTTCTTTCTTACAAAACCAAGAACCTTTTCGACCTTTCAAACTAACCCAGATTCCACGGAGATCTTGCTTAAGAAATCGGTCAAGACCTTTCTCAATCACTTTTGAAAATATTATGTGGATTGAGAACCCTCCAAGTGCGAATCCCACTAGGTCAGGTTAGGTTTTGTAAAAACAGAAATAGAAAAACATCTATTGTTGATCTTTGAAAAAAAAAATGTTTTAACAGAAAAGAATCAACAACGAAATTCTCAAGATGAGAAATAAATGCAACTAAGTGTTCTGTGACATGAAAAACCTCAGATCTATGATTTCTATTGAAAAAGAAACAAGATCTGAGTTTATGTCTAAGTTGGAAATAAGATTTATGAACACAAGGATTTCAGCAACCCAGAAATCACTCAACTCGAACTCTCATAACTCAAGAAACACTAAGGATGGTGTTTGTCTGGTTATGGTGTTTATAGAGAGGTAAGTGGTTTAGATTTAGAGGTATTTGGACGAAGTTAGGGTTTCTAACTAGGGTTTGGTTTCTCTCTCTAACTTCTCTCTTCTCTCTTCTCTCTCTTCTCTCTCTCTCTCTCTATTCTCTGAGACTTTGCAAAATGGCAAAAGCTTTCGAAGGCTGAGATGAAAGGTCTTTAAATAGGGAGAGGAGAAGATTCCAGAGCCTCGTTCAAAAGCAATGGCTGAGATTGAGTCAAGCACCATTGACTGCAATCCAAGGGCTCACAACAGGCGGTGGATTAAACAGGCTATGATTGGCTAAAGGGATTACACGGGGATCCACTCAAAAGACATGCAGGCCATCGATAAGGATAGATCCAAGGGCTGTAAGCGTGCGATGGTTTGTCTCAGTAAAGAAACACAGTTTGGTCCAATCAGAAGACAGCAGGTGTTGGCCTGTGAACGAAGGTAAACGCGCGTCCCAAAATAATTACAGAGCCAACCCTTAAGTCTCTAGCGCTTTCGGTTTCTACCCAGAGTAACTTTAGGCCAATAAACACAACAATCCATATTTATATAATAACCCCAAGACTTTATAAATCAAATTTTAATTAAATAAAACCTTGTTTAAAATATGTTTTAAATTCCCAAAAAATTATTAAAAATCAAATTGAGGGATTTAAACACACTCACAACATTAAAACACATAGGGGTGCAATATGATATGCAAGAATCAAATTCTAAGTGTGTGAGTGATGGCTATAGTCTTAGGATCATTACATGATAGATAGAAGAAGAAGCAACCCAATCTCTGAAGCTCTTTGGTTTCTAGGATTGACATAATTTTGTCACTATTTCCAAACTAGATGAGCTCTTATACAGTCTAGACTCAAATGAGTCAAAAGTATAAGGGCTTCAATCTCCCCCTTTGGAAATATGAGACAAAATCTCCTTTGAGTCATCTCAACTCGTAGGGCGACAACAAAAAAAACTTATTCCTATAAAGGTTCTATCTACCCAAATCCTAGAAAGCAAAAATTACATAACTCAACTATATACAGTTTAACATCCTATTATTACAATGAAGAATGACTGTACAAGAAGAATACCTGAAAAAAATTACTAAGATCAAGCTTTTTAGTATATGCAGTAGACTCAAATTTCTCCCCCATTTTGTCTCAAATGGACAAAGGGAAGGAACTTGGCAAATATAACAGGTATTTACTCAACACAAATCATACCAATAGATTTACGTAAAGAAATGAATCTATTATAATCAAGAGGTTTGGTAAATAAATCTGCAAGTTGTAGATCAGTAGAAAGATAATTGATTTCTAATTCCTTGGTTTCAACTAATTCACGAATAAAATGATGTCTTATTTTAATGTGCTTAGTTCGCGAGTGTTGAACTGGGTTCTTAGAAATGTTAATCGCACTTTGATTATCACAATAGAGATGAAGTGTGGGTTCTAGAATACCATAATCACTTAGCATTTGTTTAAGCCATAACAATTGGGCACAACAGCTACCGGCGGCTATGTATTCAGATTCAGCAGTCGAGAGAGATGTGCAGTTCTGTTTTTTACTACTCCATCCTACCAAGTTATTACCAATATAACAACATGCGCCTGAAGTGCTTTTACTATCATCAGTACACCCAGCCCAATCAGCATCAGTGTACCCAATAATAGTGCTAGGTGTGTCATTCGTGTACCAAATTCCTAAATTTAGATAGCGTTTAAATGGCTCACCTTGGGGTTGTTTTGATAACGCGCACAAACACAAACAGCATACATGATATCAGGACGCGAGGCAGTCAGATAGAGTAATGTGCCAATCATACTACGATATAAGGTAGAGTCTACAGATTTTCCATTTTCATCTTTAGATAATTTCTCTGTAGTACTCATAGGCGTTTTAGCACTCTTAGCACTCTCGAGGCCAAATTTCTTAACTATCTCTAATGCGTACTTAGTCTGCGAAAGAAACAAACCATCTGGTTGTTGTTTGACTTGGAGACCTAGGAAGAACTGTAACTCCCCCATAAGGGACATCTGAAATTCCTTGCTCATGATTTCAGCAAAAGATTTTACTTCTGAGGTAGAGGTAGATCCAAATATGATATCGTCAACATAGATTTGAGCGATAGTAATGTGTTTGTCAAAATGTTTGACAAATAAGGTTTGGTCATTTCCACCTCTTTGGAAACCATTATCCAGCAAAAAACTGGACAGGCGCTCATACCAAGCTCTAGGAGCTTGCTTAAGACCATATAGAGCCTTTTTCAACCGAAATACATGATTAGGATAATTAGGGTCAATGAACCCTTTAGGTTGTTCTACATAGGTTTCCTCGGCAAGTATTCCATTAAGGAACGCAGATTTAACATCCATTTGATATAATGTAAAATGCATGTGACAAGCTATAGCAAGAAGCAGACGAACTGATTCTAAACGAGTAACGGGAGCAAACGTCTCATTAAAATCAAGTCCTTCTATTTGGGAGTAACCTTGAGCAACTAGTCTAGCTTTATTTCTAATTATCATCCCATTTTCATCAGTTTTATTTTTGAAAATCCAACGAGTGCCAATAACCTTTTTGTGATCAGGACGTGGAACAAGAAACCAAACATCATGAATGACAAATTGTAAAAGTTCATCCTGCATAGCAGAAATCCAGTGAGAGTCATTCAATGCCTCATTTACATTCTTTGGTTCCAAAAGAGAAACAAAGCAAGCATAGAGAGCATAATTTCTAAGTTGGGATCTTGTACGTACTGGTTCACCAGGGTTACCAACTATGTTGTTTATGGGATGATCTTTAGAAACCCAGTTAGGTACTTCAGGTGACTCAATAGGTAATGAATTATCTATTTCAGAAGAGTCATTTTCTAAAATATTTGACGATTCTTCTTCTATAGTTAATTCACTAGTCTTGCTTTCTACAGTAGTGTCACTAACAATTACATTTATGGATTCCATTAAGGTCTTAGTGCGAAGATTATACACTCGATAAGCTCTACTGTTAGGTGAATAACCTAAGAATATGGCTTTATCTCCTCTACTTTCAAATTTAGATAAGTGTTCCCTATCTTTGCAAACATAGCAGGTACTACCAAAGGTTCTAAGGTACTTAAGATTAGGCTTTTTATTGTACCAAAGTTCATAAGAGGTTTGTTTCGAATTCTTTCTAAGATAGACCCTATTAATAAGATGGCAGGCTGTACGAATAGATTCTACCCAAAAATACTTAGGTAAGTTCTTAGCATGGAGCATGACACGTGCCATCTCTTGAAGAGTTCGATTCTTTCTCTCTGCTATACCATTTTGTTGAGGGGTCTTAGGAGCACTGAACTCATGTTTGTAACCATTATAGTCACAATATTCTACAATACCAGTGTCTTTGAATTCACCACCTCTATCACTTCGGATTCTATTCACTTGAGTGTCTTTTTCATTCTCAATCCGTAAGAGAATCTTTAAAAAGGTTTGAAAGGTATCGGATTTTTGTTTTAAGAAAGCTACCCAAGTGAATCTGGTGAAGTCATCAACCATAACAAGAATATAACTGTGTCCACAAAGACTAACAGTTTGAGAAGGACCCATTAGGTCCATATGGATGAGTTCTAAGGGATTAGAGGTAAGGATATCTTTAACCCTTTTATGAGGTGCTTTAACAATTTTTCCTTCTTGACAGGGACCACAGACAATGTTATGAATAGGTTTAATTTTTGGTATTCCTCTAACTATTTGTTGAGAAGACAATTTACTCAAATTTTCGTAATTAATGTGACCCAATCTGTTATGCCATATCTCGTTGTCATCCATTCTGGCAACATTACAGATTTCAGAACTAGACATGACAGTATAACAATTGTCAGGGGTCCTGAATCCTGTAATTAAGCATTCTCCCTTTTCATTTAAAATCTTGCAATTGTTCTTTGAAAAGGTAACAGTGTAGTTTGAGTCACAGAATTGTGAAATGCTAAGTAAATTAGCCTTAAGACCTTTAACTAAGAGAACATTTTCAAGAAGAGGAAGTCCTTTTTCTTTAAGGGTTCCTTTGCCTATGATCTGGGATGATATAACATCACCAAAAATAACTTTTCCACCATCAAAATGGGTTTTATTTAAAAGTTTTGTATCATCACCTGTCATATGCTTGGAACATCCAGAATCCAAGTACCAACCAGAAGATGTAAGTTCAGCTTTTAGAGCAGAAACAACAATGTTACATTTCATCTGGGGTGCTAGATCATCTTTTCTAACCCAAATTGCCCTGGTTTTCTGTTTGCGCTTATTTGCTCTCATTTGATAAAATTTGCGAGCAGTAGATTTTTGTTGAAAAACATTTTGCGCATGATTTTGGGTAAATTTAAACACCTGAGCATTTGATTTAGAAAATTTTCTGGGAATCCTTCTAGTAAATGTCCTTTTAGATTTAGTCTTTCTATTCCTATAGTTAGAGTTTTTGTCTGGTGGTCTGGGAAGAACATAATTGTTACGACTCCTCCTAGAATAGTTAAAGTTATGATACATAGGAGTGTTGTAGATAGGCTTAATCAGTCTCCTAGCATAGCAATTATCGAAAGAGTGACCATATATATCACAATAGGAGCAATAAAGATTGCTCAGAATAGGGTTTTCCTTAGGAAAGTCTCTAAACAAAGGTTTTGAGAAATTTTGAGGCTGAATTTTATTCCTAGGTAGCATAGATTTGAAAGCAGGTTCACTTTTCCTAATAGGGGGGCAGACATATTTTCCCTTTGGTAAACTTTCAAGCTTAGAGCAACTTGCATCTTCAGTGTCGGTGTTTTGATGGTCAAACTTAGTTTTTAGAGAATGAAAGTCTGGACATGTTTCAATAGGTCTTTTGCCTCCTGACACAAACTTGATAGGTTCAACATGTTTAATTTGTGTCTTCAAATTGGGGCAAAACCCTATTCCAGTTCTATCATCAGAATTGGTTTTAGATTCAGCAACAAATCCATCAAAACAGTTTGAATTATTTTCAAATTTGGTAAATTTTTTGAAAACAGTTGCTGTCTTTTCTTTTGTTTGTTCCAATTCTAATAATGTCCCTTTGTATTTTTTCTCCAGAATTTCATTAGCTTCAGTCAAAGTTTTCAGTTTTTCATCAAACACTTTAACTTCACTGTCATGAGACATGCATTGAGTAGTATACTCTTCAGCATTTACTTTTACCATTAGGCTTAGATCCTCTAGCTTTTTGGTAAGATCTTTTACAATCTTTTCTAGTCTAGTGCTTTTCTTAAGAGTTTTAGTATATAGAATGTGAATGTCTGGGAGATCATCATTGTCTGAGTCACTAAGTGAAGTGTGTGAAGTGACCCCTAAGGTTTCATTTCTTAAACTCACGCACCCATTGACATCAGCAGTATCGATTTCCCTTTGACTCACACACCCCGAGGAAGAAGTATTAATGTTCTCAGTAAGTAAAGCATCTAAACCAGTTAAAGTATGATTCACAGCAACAGAACTAGAATTACTAAACTCATCCTCACTATCAAGCATAGGCATATCATCATTGTATATGATTTTGGCAAAGAAGGCTAAGCAAGGATCAAAACCATCAGATGTCTCAAGTTCCTCATTTTCAGAATCACTTGAATCATCCCAGGTTTTGCAGATATTGGCTCTAGAGTGTTTGTTTTGGGCATTTAAATTAACTCTACAGTCTTGAGCTATGTGTCCTAGTTTACCACATCTATAGCACTCAGTCTTCTTGAGGTCTCTGTGAGGTCTTGTGTTGTCCTTGTTCTGTTTGTCATGAGGTTTCTCATGAGGTTTGTGATTTGAAGGAGTGGTATAATTAGACTTGCCCTGTCTATTTGCAACACTGTTTCTAAATTTAACAATTTTCTTAAATTGTTTTGTCATTAGGGCAATCTGATTATCTAGACTTTCTAAGTCACAGTCCTCATCAGAATCATTACTAGAGGTGTTTAACTCAGGTTTAATCATCTTAGAGGTAAAGCTAAGATTGGAATTGGTATGTTTCCTATTAGTGTGGGTCAATTGTTTCTTAAACTCTAATTCCATTTCCACAGTTCTTAATTTGCTACTGAGTAATTCAGGAGTAAGATTTGTATCACACATCTCCTCAATAGCATATCTTTTATTGTCAAATTTCTGTGGTAATGATCTCAGAATTTTAGACACAATTTCTTGTCTATCATAAGTTATACCATTGGCATGAAGTCTAGTGACAATATCAGTAAGGTTCATATAGAAATCATCGAAAGACTCAGATTCAGACATGATTAAGGTATTATACTGTTGGATTAACATCTGAGTCTTAGCAGCTTTTACCCTAGAGTCTCCTTCATGTGCAGTAATCAGTGTATCCCATGCTTCCTTGGAAGTGGTACAAGATGAGATTCTCTTGAACTCATGTTCGTTAATGGACATAAATATAGCGTTCTTGCCTTTGTTATTATTTCGAGAAACCTGTTTCTCTTCTTGAGTAAACTCACTCAATATTTTCTTAATCCTTTCATTGCTTCCATCAGTGGCTGGTTTAGTTGGATAAAAGTATCCATTTTCAATAATATCCCAGACATCATCTCCCAGAGTGCCTTGAATGAAAGCAATCATTCTTACTTTCCAGTAAGAAAAATTGGTTCCATCAAAGACTGGAGGTCTGGTCAAGTTACCATATCTTTCGTTTTTCTCGTCCATAATGATTTTGAGAAAACAGTTTCAGAAACTCAGGATCTTTTTGAAAAAAATTCACCAAAAGCTCTGATACCAATTGAAATAGCGTTGCCAAAGCCGTTTATGAAAATAAACTATTTAAGCAACTCCGAAAGTTTGTTGAAGAAACTCTTTACTTAAATCAAAACTATTTTGAACACAAGATGTGTTAATAAAAGTATGTACGAGATATTGACAAGATTTGATAACAAGTTTTAGTAAACAGTTTAAAATGTTTTAAACTCAGCACACTATTAGAAAGGGATGAGAAGATGTAGAAATATTGATACTCAGATTTTTAACGTGGTAAAACCTCAACCTTGAGGAAACATCCACGACTCCCTCTACGGAGTAAAACAAAAACAATCACTAAAACAAATATATGAGTTACAACCTATTTAACTAACATGCACACAAAAACAAATCTATACAAGTTCAGGATTGTACCCTCTGGCGTCCTTAACTTTTCTGCAGATCTTGTTTGTTGATGTAGTTGTCTCAGTTTGTCAACTCTTCTTTGTTCCAGCACTTTACGTCGACTTATGTTCACCAAATCTTATAGCCAACACGTTGAGTGTTTGTAGTGTGACGATGTTTGTGAATGGTGTTCTAAATCACATGCATGCACACACACACACTTATTAGTTACAGACGATCCTAATAAATCACATATAAAGTCTATATGCAGTGTATTTGTTATTTTTCTTTCTTACAAAACCAAGAACCTTTTCGACCTTTCAAACTAACCCAGATTCCACGGAGATCTTGCTTAAGAAATCGGTCAAGACCTTTCTCAATCACTTTTGAAAATATTATGTGGATTGAGAACCCTCCAAGTGCGAATCCCACTAGGTCAGGTTAGGTTTTGTAAAAACAGAAATAGAAAAACATCTATTGTTGATCTTTGAAAAAAAAAATGTTTTAACAGAAAAGAATCAACAACGAAATTCTCAAGATGAGAAATAAATGCAACTAAGTGTTCTGTGACATGAAAAACCTCAGATCTATGATTTCTATTGAAAAAGAAACAAGATCTGAGTTTATGTCTAAGTTGGAAATAAGATTTATGAACACAAGGATTTCAGCAACCCAGAAATCACTCAACTCGAACTCTCATAACTCAAGAAACACTAAGGATGGTGTTTGTCTGGTTATGGTGTTTATAGAGAGGTAAGTGGTTTAGATTTAGAGGTATTTGGACGAAGTTAGGGTTTCTAACTAGGGTTTGGTTTCTCTCTCTAACTTCTCTCTTCTCTCTTCTCTCTCTTCTCTCTCTCTCTCTCTATTCTCTGAGACTTTGCAAAATGGCAAAAGCTTTCGAAGGCTGAGATGAAAGGTCTTTAAATAGGGAGAGGAGAAGATTCCAGAGCCTCGTTCAAAAGCAATGGCTGAGATTGAGTCAAGCACCATTGACTGCAATCCAAGGGCTCACAACAGGCGGTGGATTAAACAGGCTATGATTGGCTAAAGGGATTACACGGGGATCCACTCAAAAGACATGCAGGCCATCGATAAGGATAGATCCAAGGGCTGTAAGCGTGCGATGGTTTGTCTCAGTAAAGAAACACAGTTTGGTCCAATCAGAAGACAGCAGGTGTTGGCCTGTGAACGAAGGTAAACGCGCGTCCCAAAATAATTACAGAGCCAACCCTTAAGTCTCTAGCGCTTTCGGTTTCTACCCAGAGTAACTTTAGGCCAATAAACACAACAATCCATATTTATATAATAACCCCAAGACTTTATAAATCAAATTTTAATTAAATAAAACCTTGTTTAAAATATGTTTTAAATTCCCAAAAAATTATTAAAAATCAAATTGAGGGATTTAAACACACTCACAACATTAAAACACATAGGGGTGCAATATGATATGCAAGAATCAAATTCTAAGTGTGTGAGTGATGGCTATAGTCTTAGGATCATTACATGATAGATAGAAGAAGAAGCAACCCAATCTCTGAAGCTCTTTGGTTTCTAGGATTGACATAATTTTGTCACTATTTCCAAACTAGATGAGCTCTTATACAGTCTAGACTCAAATGAGTCAAAAGTATAAGGGCTTCAGATTGACATTCTGACAGCTTCACGATCCTTAAAATCACAAAATTACCAATATACCCCTTGGCGATTTGCTAATTTTCAAATTATTTATAAAATTGGCATTGCTTGATCAAATGAAGAAAAATATTACAAAACCTGGACGTCGGCTGCCGACCAAAGAAATGGAAGACCGCCGAGAAACTCTATAAGTCTCATACCCTATCCTTTCAATAAACATATCAATAATGAAACATTGGGGGTTTCTGTTGATACTGAAACCCATCCATCTACGTGGACCAATCTAGAATAGACATCTGGCATCTCACCTGGCACTAACTACAATCAATATTCAGTTGATCGGCTACTATTATCGGACCAAGAGACCTTTAGATTTTATAATATTTCGTAATTAAACAGGGATGATGGTTCAAAAGAAAAAATCCAAAATTTACACTTAATCAAATTTTAATTTATTTCAAAATTAAAATTAAATTGAAATAATCAATTATTTAGATTTATACTTAAACAAAAATTTATTCAATTCAAGTTATATTTTATCCTAAACAAACTTAAGCATGCATTTTCAACATTTAAATATTTTGACTTAAATTAAATTAAATTAATCTTACCCAAAATTAATTTAGCACCAAATTAAACTTAGAGTGTGATTAAACCAAAGTTTGTCTTTTTAACCTATATATGCATCTAAGTGATTTTACAAGATAAAATAAAACAATCACACTATGCGACGATGTACGAGGAAAACTCACAACGGTAAAACCCTCGGATGACCCAGCCTACAAGTCCACTAAGTATGGTTTTACAAATATAAGACAAAAGACTTACAACACTCGACTTGACTCTTTTCAAGCATTGACGCTTCTTCTTGCACCCACCTCCGCCTAGTCGACAACTCCGGAATCCACAATCGTCTCGAAATCCATCGATGGGGCCTGGCTAGTGTCAACCCACACACGGTGTCTTTCACCGTATGAGTACACTGCAACACAAACAATCTTATTTTTAAGGTAGATAAGGATCCCAAACTTTCTCCTTTATGGGTAGAGAGAAAAACCCGGTGCCAAACTAGATCTCATAAAAAATAATATTTATTGAGGAACTTGGATCTTAAACAACCAAACATTGCAAGTAAACTTGTGTTTTGGAAGAGATTAATCAATGAAAATCATTATGTTCCCTAAGATACTAACGTTTCTCTTGAAGAAATCTCTTATGTACCCTAAGATATTCAATTAAAGAACTCTCATCATTAGCTCTGACACCTTATCTCATAATAGCTTCTAACTTCAAGTTAGCCATTTTCAATTTCAACGATTCCTTATACAATTCAGGGAGGGCAACTTGAAGTTCACTCTCCTCTACCTAGTCTTCATTTTCACTCTCTCTTCCACTCTCTCTACCATCAAACTCTTGGGATTCACAAACAATGGCCTTGGAAGCATCATGGGAAGTAATATTTTTATGGTAAGATTCATTACCGGTGCCCACATGACTTGCCAAGAACGCGGTGTAAATGCGCTCGATGGGGGAATCGGGTATCTCTTCTGGTTCCCTATCACTAAGGGTGGCATTATAAGAAATTAGTTTCTTTCCCTCCTTCCTTAGTTTAGTGGGACATTCAAATGCCCAATTGCCATAAACCTCACAACTAAAACATTGATTCAACTCGTCCTTATTAAGATCTTCATTATGATTTTTAGGGATTTTCTCGACTTTGTTATACTTATATTTCTCAAATTTTTTAAAATTATTTTTAAGATTATCTTTATTGAACTTAAGAAATTTTCTAAACTTCCTAGCGAACATAGCCATAACCTCAGAGTCGATGTCACTATCATCATCCGGAACTTGTTTTTCCTCCTTTCGGGCTTTCAAAGTATCGCCCTTATCTTTCTTCTTTTCATCCTTGGAGGTAAACATGTCAAGTTCATAGGTTTGTAAGTCACCTATGAGCTCCTCAAGCTTCTTAGATGCCAAATTGGGTAAATAATTTAAAACGGTCACCTTGGGAATAAACCGATCGGGTAATGACCACAAAATTTTCTTTATGACACGGTTGTCGGGTATCTTTCCTCCAAAATTAAAAGATGAATTCACAATATCTCATAATCTCCCATACAACTCATCAAACGTCTCACTTCCTAGAATTTTAATGGTTTTGAATTGAGTGATGAGGTTTTGGAGTTTCGAAGCTTTAACGACACTGGTCCCCTCATGGGCGAGTTGAAGAATATCCCATGCCACCTAATATGTCCAACACGTCATAATCTGACGGAACTCATCCGGTGTGACTGCACTAAAAAGGGCATGCATTAAAACCACAGGAATTCAAATTAGCTAACTTAAGTTCATTCTCACTCCATCTTTCTAAGGGTTTAGGAACACGCTCTTTTTCAACTAGACATGTAGGTGGGGATCACCCCCTAACTATCGATTGCCAAACTCACCCATCTAAGGACTTAAGTGCCGACCTCATACACGCTTTACAATACATGTAGTTGGAACCATCAAAAAGAGAATTTTACGAAAGGTGAATTTTCCATTTTTAAATCAAAATTAAACACAAGATCTTAAGACAATAATTTAGCGTTCCTTCTCTAAGACCACTTGTAGCACCAAGAGACCCTTAAATTTTAAAATATTACCTAATTAAACAGGGATGATGGTTCAAAAGCAAAAATCCAAATTTTAAAGCTAACCAAATTTTAATTTCTTTCAAAATTCAAATTAAGTTGAAAATAAACAATTATTTGGATTTAGACTTAAACAAAAATTTATTCAATTCAAGTTATAGTTTATGCTAAACAAACTTAAACATGCATTTTCAAAATTTAAATATTGTGACTTGAATTAAATTAAATTAATCTTACTCAAAATTAATTTAGCACCAAATTAAACTTAGAGTGTGATTAAACCAATTTTATCTTTTTAACCTAAACACGCATCTAACTGATTTTACAAGATAAAATGAAATAATCACACTATGCTGCGAGGTACGAGGAAAATCCACAACGGGAAAAACATCGATTCGACTAGTCCTTATTAAGATATTCATTATGAATTTTAGGGATTTTCTCATCTTTGTTATACTTAGATTTCTCAAATTTTTTAAAATCATTTTTAAGATTATCTTTATTGAACTTAAGAAATTTTCTAAACTTCCTAGCGAACATAGCCATATCCTCAAAGTCCATGTCACTCCCATCATCCAAAACTTGTTTTTCCTCCTTTCTGGCATTCAAAGCTATGCCCTTATCTTTGTTCTTTTCATCCTTGGAGGTAAACATGTCAAGTTCATAGGTTTGTATGTCACCTACGAGCTCCTCAAGTTTCGTAGATGCTAAATTGGGTAAAGAATTTAAAACGGTCACTTTTGGAATAAACCTATCGGGTAATGACCTCAAAATTTTCTTTATGACACGGTTGTCGGGTGTCTTTCCTCCAAAATTAAAAGACGAATTCACAATATCTGATAATCTCCTATAGAACTCATCAAACGTCTCACCTTCTACCATTTTAATGGTTTCAAATTGAGTGATGAGGTTTTGGAGTTTCGAAGCTTTAATGACACTGGTCCCCTCATGGGTGAGTTAGAGAATATCCCATGCCTACTTATACGTCTAACACGTCATAATCTGATAGAACTCATCCGGTGTGACTGCACTAAAAAGGGCATGCATTAAAACCACGGGAATTAAAATTAGCTAACTTAAGTTCATTCTCACTCCATCTTTCTACGTGTTTAGGAACACGCTCATTTTCAACTAGACATGTTGGTGGGGATCACCCCCTAAATACCGATTCCCAAACTTTCTCATCTAAGTACTTACGTGCCGACCTCATACGCGTTATCCAATACACGTAGTTGGAACCATCACAAAGAGGAAATTTTATGAAAGGTAAATTTTCCATTTTTAAATCAAAATTAAACACAAGATCTTAACATAATAATTTAGCATTCCTACTCTAACACCACTTGTAGCACCAAGAGACCCTTAAATTTTAAAATATTTCCTAATTAAACAGGGATGATGGTTCAAAAGCAAAAATCCAAATTTTAAACTTAACCAAATTTTAATTTCTTTCAAAATTAAAATAAAGTTGAAAATAAAAAATTAATTGGATTTAGACTTAACAAAAATTTATTCAATTCAAGTTATAGTTTATGCTAAACAAACTTAATCATGCATTTTCAACATTTAAATATTGTGACTTGAATTAAATTAAATTAATCTTACCCAAAATTAATTTAGCACCAAATTAAACTTAGAGTGTGATTAAACCACATTTTATCTTTTTAACCTAAACATGCATCTAAGTGATTTTACAAGATAAAATGGAATGATCACACTATGGCTATACGAGGAAAATCCACAATGGGAAAAATATCGGACGACGCAGCCTACAAGTCCACTAAGTATGGTTTTACAACTACAAGACAAAAGACTTACAACACTCGACTTGACTTCCTTCAAGCCTTGACACTTCTTCTTGCATCCACCTCCGCCTAGTCGATAAATCCTTAATACACCTTAGTTTCGAAATCCAGTGATGGGGCCTGGCTACCGCTAACCCACACATGGTGTCTTTCACCGTATGAGTACGTCGCAGTACAAACAATCTCCTTTTTTGGGCAGAGAAGGAACCCAAAATTTCTCCTTTATGGGTAGATAGGAAAACCCGGTGATAAACTAGATCTCAGAACAAATAATATATATTGAGGAACTTGGATCTTAAAAAAAAAATTGTGTGTAAACTTGTGTTTTGGAAGAGATTAATCAATGAAAATCATTAACACAAAAGGGACTTTTTGGTGAAAAGATTTTGCAATCAAAAGCCCAGAAGAGCAGAGCGACACTCGATAAAACTAACCAAATCCATAGTCAACAAGGTATAGAGCATCTAAATTAATCCCACAATATAAAATAAATGAATCCACTAATCTCAATTCTCAAATTAAATAACAAATGTCTCTCGAAATAATAAAACTACTTATCTCGAAATAAAATAAATCGTCAATGCTCTATACAACAAAATAAATACAAATCTTCTCATTTTGTACTCTCAAATATTCTTCCCAATATATTCAAGCTAAAAATCAATCTCCAATTAGTCCATAGCGCCCAAATCCGCGCTAACCTGCCACTAAGAAAAAATATGGGAAAGTACACAATACGACATGAAAGATGCTCCAAAATATTACCGGTGAATAAAGCGTAACAATACGAGTAAGAATATTAAAATCAAATGCCAATATCACAAGCATTTTATCAATATAATTTCTCAATAACACATTATCCGGGTCACCAGGCCACACTAAACCGCTCCCATACTTTATCAAGTAGCCGAAAATTGGAATCTTGGCGGGTGCCCAACCTTTGTGCCATATTAAAATCTCAGGACAACATGCCAACACAAATATAATACCACATGAATCAAAATCAGATTCCAATAATAATTTTCAGATTCCAAATGAATTTAGCAATTCAAATATGAGTTCAATAATCACATGAGATCAAAGGGAATAACTCTCGAGAGATTTGAAGAGCATATTGTGTAAAACCCCATAGCTTTAACCATCATAAGAAACTAACATGAATATGCCCAGAAACTCAGATTAAATTATCAAGAATCATCTCACAAGGATCCACAAATCATCTCACAAGGATCCACAAATCATCTCACAAGGATCCACAAATCATCTCCAAGCTCCAACATCAAAACAGCCCCAAGAACACCTCCAAAAAGTATGGTTAAATATGATAATATACATGGGCTATGGGTATATAAAAAGAGAGGAATAAATGAAAAGGCTATTGTATATTTGTGTGGCAAAATATGGTTTACAAATGGTCTCCCACGACCTCTTTTTATAAGGCAAAAGAATAGGAATTTAAACCAGACAAAACTCTTCAAAAAAAAAACTTGCAGCGCATGAAATCTGTTGAGGTCGATCGATCGATCCCTCAGGGATTTTAATTCCGCTGACTTAAAATAAAACCAAGGTATGATCTTGAGAAATCATTTAAAAATCCGTTTTAACTCCAATTTTTGAAACTGATTGAAAATCTCATATTCAAATTTAATTCTAAACATTTTTGAGCAAGAAAAATAATTCAGTCAAAAACTTTATTTTCCTCTATATTTTTGAAAATTAATTAAAAATACCCCAAAATTATGCGGGTTGTTACAAAAAAGTCACATAAAAATTGTTGTTCCCACACTATTAAGGTATGGAATGAAGTTAGTGGGGTAGTGAGAAAGTAGGAAGTTTTTTTTAAGCAAAACTATCAAAAACCGACGTCAGTCGTTCCAACGATACTATTCGAACGAGAATTCTGACGAGATTGCTAACGACATTTCAGAAAACTTTTCGTTCGATATTTCGTTTGAACACAATTTATAACGAGAAAACAGTAAAAAATTAATTAGTTAGTTAGTAATGTCGTTCGAATGATCTGGGAATTTCATTCGAATGAGATTCCAGGTTCGTTAGAACGACTTTTCAGACAATTCTAAAAATTCCTTTTTAAGCCCAAAAACTTTTATGAAAAGTTCTAAAATGAATTTCTGAGAAAAATAAGAAAGTCGTTTTGACAAAAGCATATAAAGGAACACCCACTAAATTTATCCATGTCTCCATATGTATTAACTGCATTCATACATTTACAAACCTTGGAATTCAAATGTTGATGACGTGAAACTTGGCACGAAAATCGACAAGGATATAATCTTCAATTTCTGGACACTACATCTTCAACTCTTCAAACGTCATAGGCTTGGAAGGATACCATAACATCCATCTATCCTATGACTCAATTAGTTTTGTCCGGAATTTACCCAATACTACAAATGACTCAGTTGGAAGTTTGTGTCCTTAACAATCTACCCCCTTGGCTATTCCGGGACAAAACCAAAAATAAAATTCCTATGGGCCGTCGAGCACATCTAGACATAATCCCACCAAAAAAAATTATAGACGATTGACTCGACTCATAGTTTCCTTGCCGTTGTAAAAGGTTGCCACTAAAGATCAATTCCTGGACACTTAACACACAATTAAACGCATAGGGAATATAACAATAATAAATTGCATTAAAATAAATACTCCCCCTCTGTCTAACATTATCTACTTAAGAAATCTGTTTCCCCCTAAGTTAGATCTTCCCAATTAAAAAGGTTTAGATACCATTTCTTCCCATTTTTGTTCAGGAATAGAGAAAGAATAAATATGCAAAAAATAACCTAATTTCTCCCCAATTAAATCAAAAACTCCCCCTAAACGAAACAAGGGTTAAGATAAACGGAAAAATAAGTTTATCATGCAATGTTGTATAAAGTGACAAGAATAATAAACACATAGGCAACAATGAAATTCAACTAATCCATTCAATTAGAATAATGGATATCAACTAGGACGCGATAACAAAAAGATACCACTGAAATGAACTATGAAAAGCATGGGATATCAAACAAAAATCGCAACAAGATGGATATATATTTGAATTATGAAACATAAATTGACTAGAGAGCAAGGCAAATGCTTTAAAATAATACCATATATGTACATACGCTAAATATACGCACATGCACATATACATAGGAATAAACACCACACAAGACACAAAATACATAAACCTTCCCACACTCATATGGAATCAATGTGTCTAAATATCATGTGGTAAACGAAAATGAATGGGTGTGAAAGTAGTAACAAAAGAATTTAGACCCAATCACTTAAGCATGTTCATGGAGTTCTTATTTGATTGCAAAACTTTATCAACTAAGATTTACCCTTAAGTGACAAAATAAAGTTAACTCAAAGAACAAACAAACACAATTCATATAATCCTAGATTTTGATGATTCTATAAACCAATATCGTCATGACAAAGTATCCATAACTAGGCTTCATTGTGCAAACTCGTTGATACATCCATCCAAACTCCTGGATAAGTGATATTTCTTTTTTTTTGAATGTTTATATCAAATAAACAATTTAGGCCTTGGATTTTTTTTATTGCCACATTTTTTAGGCCATATTTCAATGGTGGCTATTCACGCAAAGTAATTTTGTCTTTCGCAGCCCGATTCTATTGACAAACACAATACACCAAATAAATATTTTTCTATCATTTTTTAAATTCGGGAAATGGTTCTTACATGCACAAATCCCCCATTGTAACAAAATATGTAGATGGCAAGATTGATGGAAGAACATCACAAAGATCAAATATGCATGTGATGTTAAAGTCAAAATAGCTCATGCATGTGTGTGAAAAGTCATATAAAAGCGAATCCATTAAGCAAGTCAAACTCAAACTACTCCATATAAGCATGATAAAGAACACTTTATGGATTAAAAATCTTAAGCAAAAGTTCTAGCCACATGGAAGCGGAATGAAATTGCATTCAAACACACGAATATGCTACACAAAGTCTGTAAAACTAAAAACACACAAAATAAAAATATTTTTGAGTGTTCAAATTTTTAATGAAACACCAAAAAATCAACTCAAAAGACAAACAAAAATCCTTTTGTATTTTTCAATAAGACAAAATAAATAAAATAAAATACAAAAGATACACAGGTCATAAATCTTGCATGTGACATATGATGAAGCATAGACTAGAAAATGACAAACAAACATACAACTAGCAAGAATATATCATGAAGCACAAAAGCTAGTGTATGTAACCAAAACTAACACAATCAACCTTTAGATTTAGAAAGGGAGGAATCATGTGCAAGTAGATGGTAATTATAAATCCTATTGTGCAAGGCCTCTAAATAGTATCTCCTAACCCGAATATTTGACGCGTGATGCGCTCGAGTTTTGGTGACTTTACTCTTGGACTTCCTAGGACCATTTTCACGATAAAAACAAAACTTTCTAAGGTGACCCTTTCGATCGCAATGCGTGCAAGTGAAAACACGACGAGGAGTATTACCTAAGAATGGATCCTTTTTAATGTTCATAGTAGATTCTCTCAAAATAATGGTTTTGTCTTTATTAGCAGAAACATTTTGAGTATCGAAGCCAATACCACATGTGTCATTTTTAATTTGGACGGTGTCAAAGTTTTTGTATAATTTTTTCGATCTACACTCCAAATCAAATTTGACAAGACTTGAGTCTCTCAATTTCTCTTCAAGCTCTACTATTTTAGACTCAAGTAAACTCTTTCTCTCTTCAAACTCAAGAAGCACTTTCTTCAAAGTCTCAATTAAACCTCCAAGACTATTTCGCTCACTTTTAACATACTAAAGTTTCTCTCGAAGAGATCTCTTATGTACCCTAAGATATTCAATTAAAGAACTCTCATCATTAGCTATGGCACGTTCTCTCATAATAGCTTCTAACTTTAAGTTAACAATTTTTAATTTCAACGATTCCGTATACAATTCAAGGAGGGCAACTTGAAGTTCACTCTCCTCTACCTCGTCTTCATTTTCACTCTCTCTTCCACTATCTCTACCATCAAACTATTAGGATTCACAAACAATGGCCTTGAAAGTGTCATGGGAAGTAATATATTCATGGGAAGATTCATTATCGGTGCTCACATGACTAGCCATGAACGCGGTGTAATTGCACTCGATGGGGGAATCGAGTACCTCTTTCGGTTCCCTATCACTAAGGGTGGCATTATAAGAAATTAGTTTCTCGCCCTCCTTGCTCAGTTTAGTGGGACATTCAAATGCCCAATGGCTATAACCCTCACAACCAAAACATCGATTCGACTAGTCCTTATTAAGATATTCATTATGAATTTTAGGGATTTTCTCATCTTTGTTATACTTAGATTTCTCAAATTTTTTAAAATCATTTTTAAGATTATCTTTATTGAACTTAAGAAATTTTCTAAACTTCCTAGCGAACATAGCCATATCCTCAAAGTCCATGTCACTCCCATCATCCAAAACTTGTTTTTCCTCCTTTCTGGCATTCAAATCTATGCCCTTATCTTTGTTCTTTTCATCCTTGGAGGTAAACATGTCAAGTTCATAGGTTTGTATGTCACCTACGAGCTCCTCAAGTTTCGTAGATGCTAAATTGGGTAAAGAATTTAAAACGGTCACTTTTGGAATAAACCTATCGGGTAATGACCTCAAAATTTTCTTTATGACACGGTTGTCGGGTGTCTTTCCTCCAAAATTAAAAGACGAATTCATAATATCTGATAATCTCCTATAGAACTCATCAAACGTCTCACCTTCTACCATTTTAATGGTTTCAAATTGAGTGATGAGGTTTTGGAGTTTCGAAGCTTTAATGACACTGGTCCCCTCATGGGTGAGTTAGAGAATATCCCATGCCTACTTATACGTCTAACACGTCATAATCTGATAGAACTCATCCGGTGTGACTGCACTAAAAAGGGCATGCATTAAAACCACGGGAATTAAAATTAGCTAACTTAAGTTCATTCTCACTCCATCTTTCTACGTGTTTAGGAACACGCTCATTTTCAACTAGACATGTTGGTGGGGATCACCCCCTAAATACCGATTCCCAAACTTTCTCATCTAAGTACTTAAGTGCCGACCTCATACGCGTTATCCAATACACGTAGTTGGAACCATCACAAAGAGGAAATTTTATGAAAGGTAAATTTTCCATTTTTAAATCAAAATTAAACACAAGATCTTAACATAATAATTTAGCATTCCTACTCTAACACCACTTGTAGCACCAAGAGACCCTTAAATTTTAAAATATTTCCTAATTAAACAGGGATGATGGTTCAAAAGCAAAAATCCAAATTTTAAACTTAACCAAATTTTAATTTCTTTCAAAATTAAAATAAAGTTGAAAATAAAAAATTAATTGGATTTAGACTTAAACAAAAATTTATTCAATTCAAGTTATAGTTTATGCTAAACAAACTTAATCATGCATTTTCAACATTTAAATATTGTGACTTCAATTAAATTAAATTAATCTTACCCAAAATTAATTTAGCACCAAATTAAACTTAGAGTGTGATTAAACCACATTTTATCTTTTTAACTTAAACATGCATCTAAGTGATTTTACAAGATAAAATGAAATAATCACACTATGCTGCGATGTACCATGAAAATCCACAGTGGGAAAAATGTCAGACGACGCAGCCTATAAGTCCAATAAGAATGGTTTTACAAATACAGGACAAAAGACTTACAACACTCGACTTGACTTCCTTCAAGCCTAGACACTTCTTCTTGCATCCACCTCCGCCTAGTCGACAACTTCGTAATCAACTTTCGTCTCGAAATCCACTAATGGGGCCTGGCTACCGCTAACCCACAAACGGTGTCTTTCACAGTATGAGTACGTCGCAGTACAAACAATCTCCTTTTTGTAGTAGAGAAGGAACCCAAAATTTCTCCTTTATGGGTAGATAGAAAAACCCAGTGATAAACTAGATCTCAGAACAAATAATATATATTGAGGAACTTGGATCTTAAAAAAAAAACATTGGGTGTAAACTTGTGTTTTGGAAGAGATTAATCAATGAAAATCATTAACACAAAAGGGAATTTTTGGTGAAAAGATTTTGCTCTCAAAAGCCTTTTGAAATTGTGAAAAATGTAACACCCCACCCGGGAGAGCGGAGTGATACTCGATAAAACTAACCAAATCCACAGTCAACAAGATATAGAGCATCTAAATAAATCCCATAATATAAAATAAATGAGTCCACTAATCTCAATTCTCAAATTAAATACAATAAATGTCTCTCAAAATAATAAAACTATCTATCTTGAAATAAAATAAATCGCCAATGCTCTACACAACAAAATAAATACAAATCTTCTCATTTTGTACTCTTGAATATTCTTCCCAATATATTCAAGATAAAAATCAATCTCCAATTAGTCCATAACGCCCAAATCAGTGCTAACCTGCCACTAAGAAAAAATATGGCGAAGTACACAATACGATAGGAAAGATGCTAAAAATATTAGTGGTGAATAAAGCGTAACAATACGAGTACGAATATTCAAATATATGACAATCTCACAAGCATTTTATCAATATAATTACTCAACAACACATTATTCGGGTCACCAGGCCTCACCATACCGCACCCATACTATATGAAGTAGCCGGGAATTAGAATCTTGACGGGTGCCCAATTTTTGTGCCATATTAAAATCTCAGGACAACATGGTCAACACAAATATAATACCACATGAAACAATATTATATTCCAATAATAATTTTCAGATTCCAAATGAATGTAGCAATTCAAATATGAGTTCAATAATCATATGAGATTTGTAAGGACAAATTCTCCGATTGAGTCTTAATGTAGTTTTGGCTCAATTCCGGACAAAAACATTTGAGTCATAGGAAAGAGTTCAAGTTTATCTATTCAAGCCTATGACGTGTTTGTTAAAGACGTAGCGGCTAAGATATTAAAGCTTCATCAAATGCCCAGTTTAATGTGCCTCGTTTCTATGCCAACAACATTGGTTCCATTGCTCCTAAGGTATGAATGCATTTTGAATATATATATAGGAGCTTGGAACAATTTGTATTGGGTGAACTTTTATTTTAAACTTATGTTTATTTTCAAAAAGGTTTCATTAAAACTTTTAAACAAAGTTTCTAGGCTAAAATTGAAATTTAAGCTTTCTCGTTTTTCAATCGATATTGTCGTTCGAACAAGTTTGTCGTTCGAACGAGGTTTGCCAAATACCTACCACTGGAACTTCGTTAGAAGTATCGTTCGAACGAGACTTCGATCGAATGAAAATACCGTTCGAACGAGATTTGGCGGGAACATTTATTTGGGCAATTTTTGACTGTTTTCCCACTTTTCCCACTTGTTTTCCCCACTAACTTTTGACAGACTTAATATGTGCGGGAACCAACTATTTTCAACTAAAATTTTCATATTCTTCCATCTCCTAGATAGAGTTTTGAGAGTTCAATCTGCCAAGAAAAATTTCATGTTTTTGAGTGTCTATTTTTCAAGAAAAAATCATTAAACACTCTAGTTTTCGCCCATATTGTTTAGTCCAAGTTTCAATATATATATATATATATATATATATATATATATATATATATATATATCATTGCTTGGAGTGTTTGGCACCGGGTTTTTCTCTAGCAAGTTGAAGAGAAGTTTGGGTTTACTTCTAAATCCCTCAAAGAAGAAGAAGTTTGTTTTGGCTGTGGCATTCTCAGATGGTGAAAGGCACCATGTGTGGTTGATGGTGTTCCTATAGCCTCATTGGTGGATTCCAAGGTTCCGGTGGAGTTACGGGATTGTCAGCTAAGCGGAGGTCAGTACAAGAAGGAGCATCGGGGCTTGAAGGGAGTCGAGTCGAGTGTTGTAAGTCTGTTTGCTTGTACTTATAAAATACCATACTTAGTGGACTTAAGGCTAGGGCCGTCCGAGATTTTTTTTCGTTGTGGGTTTTTGCTCGTACATCGCGACGTAGTAATTTATCTGTTTATTTTATCTTTTGCACAATTGACCTAGAACTCATGCTTAGGTAAAAAGATAAAATTTGGTTTAAATCACTAATTCCTTAATTTGGTGCTAATTTAAATTTAGGTAAAGTGTATTTAATTCAAGTCATTAATTTAATTTGGTAAAATTTGGTTTGGCTTAACTTGATAATATTGAAAATACGAATTAGTCAAATTTATAGGACTTGGGTTAAATTGAATTAAGTGAAAAATGTATTTGTTGTTTATTCTTATTTCGCCTGGTTTAATTTTAATTTAGTAGAAATTAAAATTTGTTATTTTGTGTTTGTTTAATTGAACCATCTCGCTTCCGCATCTCAAAAGGAAATTGAAATTTACTATTTGTAGTACAAGATTTTTTAAATTGGGGATCCTATCACATTTTCAAATTGGTATCAGATCCAAAACGATAAATTATTTCGTTAAGATCCGTTTAAATTTTTTTGGCTGAAATGGAATTTTCTCTATTTTCAAAATTTCCTATTTTCGATGGTTCCAATTACGCGTATTGGAAAGCGCGGATGAAATCGGCACTAAAATCTATCGACAAGAGAGTTTGGTTATCTGTCGTTAACGGGTGGTCCCCACATACACATTTAATAGATAATGAGCGTGTTCCCAAACCCACCGATAGATGGAGTGAGAATGAATTTAAACTATCTAATTTTAATTCTCGAGGTTTAAATGCCTTTTTTAGCACGGTCACATCGGATGAATTTCATCGCATTATGACGTGCGAAACCACTAAAGAATCTTGGGATATTTTACAACTCACTCATGAAGGAACTAGTGTCGTTAAAGCTTCGAAACTCCAAAACCTCACAACTCAATTTGAAACCATCAAAATGAATGAAAAAGAAACCTTTGATGAATTTTATGCTAGACTTTACGATATTGTTAATTCATCTTTTAATTTGGGAGAGAAAATACCCGACAACTGAGTAGTAAAGAAAATTTTAAGGTCCCTACCCGATAGATTTATTCCAAAAGTGACCGTTTTAAATTCTTTACCAAATTTAGCCTTTACGAAATTAGAAGAGCTCATAGGTGATTTACAAACCTATGAATTGTACATGTTTTCCCCTAAAACTGAAAAGAAAATAGAAAATGGCGTTGCTTTAAAATCCCCAAAAGAGAAAAAATAAGTAGTAGAGAGTGAAAGTGATAGTGACTCGGAGGATATGGCCTTGTTTGCTAGGAAGTTTCGAAAATTTCTTAAATTTAACAAAGATAAATTTAAAAATGATTTTAAGAAATTTGAAACTTCTAACAATGACAAAGCCGAAAAGATCCCTAAAAATCCTAAAGAAAATTTAAATAGGGACGAGTCAAATAGGTGTTTTGGTTGTGAAGGGTATGTCCATAGGGCTTTTGAGTGCCCCACTAAACTAAGAAGAGAGGGTAAGTAACCTATTTCCTATAATACAACCCTTAGTGATAGTGATAAGGAAGAGGGACCCGATTCCCCCACTAAGCCCAACTTTGTGGCTTTTATGGCTAGTCATGTGAGCACCGATAATGAATCTTCTTATGAAGATATACAAACACATGACACTTCCAAGGTCAAAGTTTATGATTACCTTATTTTTGATGGTAGTGACAGTGAAGAAGAGAGAGAGAATGAAAATGATGAGGTTGATGTGAGTGAACTTCAAACTGCTTTTCAAGAACTTTATGAAGAATCCATTAAATTAAAAAGATCTAATTTGAAGTTAGAAGCATGTTTAAGAGAGCATGTCAAGGTCATTGATGATAGTGTGTTGGTTGAAAACCTTAGGACACGTGAGAGGACTCTTCAAGAGAAGCTTGAATATATAGAAGGCGAGAGAGATAGCCTTAGAGGTTTAATGGATTCCTTGAAAAAGGAGCTTCTTATTTTTGAAGAGCGGAATATTTTATTAGAGTCTAACATTTTAGAATTAGAAAATAAATTAAAAGACTCTAGTAAAGTCAAATTTGATTTGGTATGTCGTTCAGAGAAATTAGATAAAATTTTAGGAACGATCCAAATTAAAAATGACACTTGTGGTTTAGGCTTCTCGATACTTGTAATGAATCAACTCATAAAGCCAAAACCAATATTTTAGGAGAATCGCCTAGGAAAACCTTTAAAGATAATTCCTTAGGTAAGTCTTTTCGCCGAGTCTTTACGTGCTCACATTGTGGTCAAAAGGTCATCTTAGGAAATTTTGTTTTGATCTTAAACAAGGTCCTAGAAAGTCCCTACGTAAGGAAATCGAGGTGGCCAAGATTCCTACATCCCGAGATCGTCATTCGACATTAGTTTGGGTTTGGAAATCCGACTTGGTAGCTTTACAAGATAGGGTTTTTGATTCTCATTTACTTTCACATGCTTCCTCCCTTGCAAAATCTAAAGGTTGAAAGTGTTAGTTGTGCTTGCATACTTTAGCTTTTGTACTTCATGCTATATTATCATGCTAAATGTATGCTTGTTTAATAAATTTCTAGTCTATGCTCGATGCTCAATCACATGCTAGAATTATGATTTTTGTTTATCTTTTGTATTATACTTATTTCATTTTTGTTTGCATTAAATGAAAAATACAAAAAAAAATTTAGTTATCATTTTTGTTTTATTTGTTCAGTAATTTAGGCTTTATGAAAAATACAAATGATCTTTGTTTGTCTTTTGAGTAAATATTTTTATTTTTGGTTAAAAATTTCAAAAACTCAAAAAGATTATTTTGTGTGTATTTTAGTTTGACACACTCTGTGTGGCATATACTTGTGTTTGAATCCCATATTTTTCGCTCCCAAGTGGCTAGAACTTTTGGTTTAGATTGTCAATCCTTAAAATGTTCTTTACCATACTTACATGGAGTAGTTGGATTTTGTGTTGATTTAATGGATTCTATTTTTATATGCCTCAATTCACACATGCACGAGCTCTTTTGAAATTTAATCGTCACATGTTATATTTGAGCTTTGTGAGGTGTTCTCCTACCAATCTTGTCATCTACATATTTGAGACCTAGGAGTACTAGTGCATGTCAAAATCCGTTGCACGTGAGATTTGTGAGGAATAAAAATGTTATAAATAAATGTGCATGGGGAAGGGCTCCGAAAGGATTTATTATCCTTTGCAAATAGTAAGCCACCGGTTGGATTGGACCTAAAAGAAATACGTGGTCCAAAGGCCTAAAATAAAATATAGCATTAAAAAGAAAAATATTTGCCAAGGCCTTGTTTTAGTTGATTTTTTCATTAAAAAGATTATAATATATGCTTATTGAGGGAGTTTGTATGGCATATCAACGATTTGCAAAATGTCCGTTTATCCTAGTTGTACTTTCAATGTCATGACTCTATTGGTTTGTAGAATCATCAACATTCTAGGCTTGTATGCATTGTGTATATTTATTCATTGAGTTAAATTTATATTGTCACATGAGGTTATTTTCAAATGTGATGAAGTTTGCAAGCAAATGAGAACTCCGTGAATATGTTTTAAGTGATTGGGTCTAAATTTAATTATTACTAGTTCACGCCCCAACACTTCCGTTTCCACATGACACATTTTTGCCATACGAGTGTGAAAAACTTATTGTATTTTGTGTCATGTGTGGTGTTTATACCTAGTATATGTGCATTTGCTTTAATTATACTTATTATGTACTCATATAAGAGGTATTCTATTTGTCTTTGCCTTGCTTTCTAGTCCATCTATAATTCTACTTCATGATTAGTATCTATCTTGTTGCATTCTTTGTTGATATCACATGCTTAATATTTTATGTATCATATTGGTATCATTTTCTTGCATCTTAGTTGGTATCCATTATTATTTGTTGGATTAGTTATGATTTTGTTGACCATATGCCTTCATGTTCTTATCACTTTATGCATCATGTTTAAACTAGTTTTATCCTTTGTCTATTCCTGAACAAAAAGGGGGAGAATGATAGGGGGAGAAATGGTATCTAATCCTATTGTAATCATATCTTAGTTTGGGAGATCTATCTTAGGGGGAGACGTCTTTCTAATTTGATCATAGTTGATAAAGGGGAGAATTAATATAGGAGGAGTAATTATTTTAATTGCATTTAATATTTTGATATTCCCTATAGGTTTGATAGTTTGCTTAAGTGTGCAGGAAATCTTCCAAGTGGCAACTTTCATAACCGGTAAAGATATTGATCCTTGGGTCTTGAGTCAAGTTTGGGTGGGATGTTTGTGTCTAGTAGAGCTTGACGGACCTTTAGGATTTTTATTTGGTTTTTGTCCCGGAATAGCCAAAGGGGGAGATTTGTAAGGACACAATTCTCCGATTAGGTCTTAATGTAGTTTTGGCTCAATTCCGGACAAACATTTGAGTCATAGAAAAGAGTTCAAGTTTATCTATTCAAGCCTATGACGTGTTTGTTGAAGACGTAGCGATCAAGATATTAAAGCTTCATCAAATGCCGAGTTTAATGTGCCTCGTTTCTATGCCAACAACATTTGTTCCATTGCTCCTAAGGTATGAATGCATTTTGAATATATATATAGGAGCTTGGAACAATTTGTATTGGGTGAACTTTTATTTTAAACTTATGTTTATTTTCAAAAAGGTTTCATTAAAACTTTTAAACAAAGTTTCTGGGCTAAAAATTAAAATTTAAGCTTTCTCGTTTTTCATTCGATATTTTCGTTCGAACAAGTTTGTCGTTCGAACGAGAATTTCGTTCGAATGAGGTTTGCCAAAGACCTGCCACTGGAACTTCGTTAGAAGTATCGGTCGAATGAAAATCTCGTTCGAACGAGATTTGGCGGGAACAGTAATTTGGGCAGTTTTTGACTGTTTTCCCACTTTTCCCACTTGTTTTCCCCACTAACTTTTGACAGACTTAATATGTGCGGGAACCAACTATTTTCAACTAAAATTTTCATATTCTTCCATCTCCTAGATAGAGTTTTGAGAGTTCAATCTTCCAAGAAAAAATTCATGTTTTTGAGTGTCTATTTTTCAAGAAAAAATCATTAAACACTCTAGTTTTCATCCATATTGTTTATTCCAAGTTTCAATATATATATATATATCATTGCTTGGAGTATTTGGCACCGGGTTTTTCTCTAGCAAGTTGAAGAGAAGTTTGGGTTTACTTCTAAATCCCTCAAAGAAGAAGAAGTTTGTTTTGGCTGCGGCATTCTCAGATGGTGAAAGGTACCATGTGTGGTTGACAGTGTTCCTATAGCCTCATTGGTGGATTCCAAGGTTCCGGTGGAGTTCCAGGATTGTCAGCTAAGCGGAGGTCAGTACAAGAAGGAGCATCGGGGCTTGAAGGGAGTCGAGCCGAGTGTTGTAAGTCTGTTTGCTTGTACTTGTAAAATACCATACTTAGTGGACTTAAGGCTAGGGCCGTCCGAGGTTTTTTCCCGTTGTGGGTTTTTCCTCGCACATCGTGGCGTAGTGGTTTATCTATTTATTTTATCTTTTGCACAATTCACCTAGAACGCATGCTTAGGTAAAAAGATAAAATTTGGTTTAAATCACTAATTACTTAATTTGATGCTAATTTAAATTTGGGTAATGTGTATTTAATTCAAGCCATTAATTTAGTTTGGTAAAATTTTATTTGCCTTAACTTGATAATATTGAAAATACGAATTAGGAAAATTTCTAGGACTTGGGTTAAATTGGATTGAGTGAAAAATGTATTTGTTGTTTAATCTTATTTCACCTGGCTTAATTTTAATTTAGAAGAAATTAAAATTTGTTGTTTTGTGTTTGTTTAATTGAACCATCTCGCTTCCGCATCTCAAAAGGAAATTAAAATTTATTATTTGTAGTACAAGATTTTTTAAATTGGGGATCCTATCACGTTTTCAAGATCAAAGGGAATAACTCTAGAGATATTTAAAGAGCATATTGTGTAAAACCCCATAACTTAAACCATCTTAAGAAACTAACATGAATCTGCCCAGAAACTCAGATTAAATTATCAAGAATCATCTCACAAGGATGCACAAATCATCTCCAAACTCCAACATCAAAACAGCCTCAAGAACACCTCCAAAAACTAAGGTTGAATATGATAATATAAAGGGGATATGTGTATATAAAAAGAGAGGAATATATGAAAAGGCTACTGCATATTTGTGTGGCACAATATGGTTTAGAAAAGTTTTCCCACGACCTCTTTTTATAAGGCAAAAGAATAGGAATTTAAACCAAACAAAGCTCTTCTAAAAAACTTGCAACGCACGAAATCTGTTGAGGTCGATCGATCGATCCCTCAGGGATTTTGATTCTGCCGACTTAAAATAAAACCAAAGGATGATCTTTAAAAATCCTTTTTAACTCTGATTTTGAAACCGATTGAAAATGTCGTCTTCAAAAATAATTCTCAATATTTTTGAGCAAGAAAAATAATTAAATGAAAAAATTTATTTTACTCTATATTTTTGAATATTAATTTAAAATACCCCAAATTATGCGGGTTGTTACAAAAAAGTCACATAAAAATTATTGTTCCCACATTAGTAAGGTATGGAATCCAGTTAGTGGGTTAGTGAGAAAGTGGGAAGTTTTTTTTAAGCAAAACTATAAAAAACTGATGCCCGTCGTTCCAACGACTTTTCAATGTCATTAGAACGATACTATTCAAACGAGAATTCTGACGAGATTGCTAACGACATTTCAGAAAACTTTTCGTTCGATATTTCGTTTGAACACAACTTCTAATGAGAAAACCGTAAAAATATCATTAGTTCGTTAGTAATGTCTTTCAAATGATCTGGGAATTTCGTTCGAATGAGATTCCAGGTTCGTTCGAACGACTTTTCAAAAAATTCAAAAATTCCTTTTTAAGCCCAAAAAATTTTATGAAAAGTTCTAAAATGAATTTCTGAGAAAAATAAGAATGTCGTTTTGACAAAAGCATATAAAGGAACACCCACTAAATTTATCCAAGTCTCCATATGTATTAACTCCATTCATACCATTACAGACATTAGAATTCAAATGTTGATGATGTGAAACTTGGCACGAAAATCGACAAGGATATAATCTTCAATTTATGGCCACTAAGTCTTCAACTCTTCAAACGTCATAGGCTTGGAAGGATGCCACAACAACCACCTATCCTATGACTCAATTAGTTTTATCCGTAATTAAGCCAAAACTACAAATGACTCAATTGGATGTTTGTGTCCTTACAAATCTCCCCCCTTGTCTATTCCGGGACAAAACCCAAAATAAAAATCCTATGGGCCTTCAAGCACATCTAGACACAATTCCACCAAAAAAAAGTATAGACGCTTGACTCGACTCATAGTTGCCTTGGCGTTGTAAAAGGTTGCCACTAAAGATAAATTCCTGCACACTTAACACAAAATTAAACGCATATGGAATATAACAATGATAAATTGCATTAAAATAAATACCCCCACTTTATCTAACATTATCTACTTAAGAAATATATTTCCCCCTAAGTTAGATCTTCCTAATTTAAAAGGTTTAGATACCATTTCTCCCCCCTTTTGTTCAGGAATAGACAAATAATAAATATGCAAAAAATAACCTAATTTCTCCCCAATTAAATCAAAAACTCCCCCTAAACGAAACAAGGGTTAAGATAAATGGAAAAACAAGTTTATCATGCAATGTTGTATAAAGTGACAAGAACAATAAGCACATAGGCAACGATGAAATTCAACTAATCCATTCAATTAGAATAATGTATATCAACTATGATGTGATAACAAAAAGATACCACTGAAATGAACTATGATAAGCATGGGATATCAAACAAAAGTCGCAACAAGATGGATATCAATTTGAATTATGAAACATAAATGGACTAGAGAGCAAGGCAAAGGATTTAAAATAATAGCATATATATACATACACTAAATATACGCACACGCACATATACATAGGTATAAACACCACACAAGACACAAAATACATAAAGCTTCCCACACTCATATGACATCAATGTGTCTAAATATCATGTGGTAAACGGAAATGAATGGGTGTGAAACTAGTAACAAAAGAATTTAGACCCAATCACTTAAAAATGTTCACGGAGTTCTTATTTGATTGCAAAACTTTATCAACTAAGATTTACCCTTAAGTGAAAAAATAAAGTTAACTCATAGAACAAATAAACACAATGCATATAGGCCTAGATTTTGATGATTCTACAAACCAATAGCGTCATGTCAAAGTATGAATAACTAGGTTTCATTGTGCAAATCCGTTGATACATCCATCCAAACTCCTGCATAAGTGATATTTCTTTTCTTTTGAATGTTCATATAAAATAAACTATTTAGGCCTTGGATTTTTTTTATTGCCACATTTTTTAGTCCATATTTCAATGGAGGCTATTCATGTTAATTAATTTTGTCTTTCGCAGCCCGATTCCTTTGACAAACACACTATACCGGATAAATATTTTTCTATCATTTTTTTAAATTTGGGAAACGGTTATTATATGCACAAATCCCCCATAGTCACAAAATATGTAGATGACAATATTGATGGAAGAACATCACAAAGATTAAATATACATGTGATGTTAAAGTCAAAATAGCTCGTGCATGTGTGTGAAAAGGCATATAAAAATGAATCCATTAAGCAAGTCAAACTCAAACTACTCCATATAAGCATGATAAAGAACACTTTACGGATTGAAAATCTTAACAAAAAGTTCTAACCACATGAAAGTGGAATGAAATTGGATTCAAACACATGAATATTCCACACAGAGTATGTAAAACTAAAATACACACAAAATAAAAATCTTTTTGAGTTTTTCAAATTTTTAACCAAACAAGAAAAAATCAACTCAAAAGACAAACAAAAATGCTTTTGTATTTTTCAATAAGACACAATAAATAAAAATAAAATACAAAAGATACACAAGTCATAAATCTTGCATGTGATATATGATGAAGCATAGACTAGAAAATGACAAACAAACATACAACTAGCAAGAATATATCATGAAGCATAAAAGATAGTCTATGTAACCAAAACTAACAAAATCAACCTTTAGATTTAGCAAGGAAGGAATAATGTGCAACTAAATGGGAATTATAAATCCTATCGTGCAGGGTCTCCAAATTGGATCTCCTAACCCAAATATTTGACGCGTGACGCTCTCGAGTTTTGGTGACTTTGGTGACTTTACCCTTGGACTTCCTAGGACCATTTACAAGATCAAAACAAAACTTTCTAAGGTGACCCTTTCGATCACAATGTGTGCAAGTGAAAACACGACGAGAAGTATTACCTAAGAATTGATCCTTTTTAGTTTTCCTAGTATATTCTCTCAAAATATTGGTTTTGGCTTTATTAGCGGAAGCATTTTGAGTATCAAAGCCAATGCCACATGTGTCATTTTTAATTTGGACGGTGCCTAAGTTTTTGTATAATTTTTTAGATATACACTCCAAATCAAATTTGACAAGACTCGAGTCTCTCAATTTCTCTTCAAGCTCTACTATTTTAGACTCAAGTAAACTTTTTCTCTATTCAAACACAAGAAGCTCTTTCTTCATAGTCTCCATTAAACCTCTAAGACTATCTCGTTCACTTTTAACATATTAAAGTTTCTTTCGAAGAGATCTGTTATGTTCCCTAAGATATTCAATTAAAGAACTCTCATCATTAGCTATGGCACGTTCTCTCATAATAGCTTCTAATTTCAAGTTAACCATTTTCAATTTCAATGATTTCGTATACAATTCAGGGAGGGCAACTGAAAGTTCACTCTCCTGTACCTCTTTTTCATTTACACTTTCTCTTCCACTCTCTACCATCAAACTCTTGGGATTCATAAACAATGGCCTTGGAAGCATCATGGGAGGTAATGTCTTCATGGGAAAATTCATTATCGGTGCTCACATGACTTGCCATGAACGTGGTGTAGTTGCACTCAATGGGGGAATCGGGTACCTCTTTCGGTTCCCTATCACTAAGGGTGGCATTATAAGAAATTGGTTTCTTGCCCTCCTTCCTTAGTTTAGTGGGAACCAAAACATCGATTCAAATCGTCCTTATTAAGATCTTCATTATGAATTTTAGGGATTTTCTCGGCTTTGTTATACTTAGATTTCTCAAATTTTTTAAAATCATTTTTAAGATTACCTTTATTGAACTTAAAAAAATTTCTAAACTTCCTAGCGAATATAGCCATATCCTCAGAGTCGATGTCACTCACATCATCCGAAACTTGTTTTTCCTCCTTTTGGGCTATCAAAGCTACGCCCTTATATCTTTTCATCCTTAGAGGTATACATGTCAAGTTCTTAAGTTTGTAAGTCACCTACGAGCTCCCCAAGTTTCGTAGATGCTAAATTGGGTAAAGAATTTAAAACGGACACTTTTGGAATAAACCTATCGGGTAATGACCTCAAAATTTTCTTTATGACACGGTTGTCGGGTATCTTTCCTCCAAAATTAAAAGACGAATTCAAAATATCTGATAATCTCCTATAGAACTCATCAAACGTCTCACCTTCTACCATTTTAATGGTTTCAAATTGAGTGATGAGGTTTTGGAGTTTCTAAGCTTTAACGACACTGGTCCCCTCATGGGTGAGTTAGAGAATATCCCATGCCTACTTATACGTCTAACACGTCATAATCCGACAGAACTCATCCGGTGTGACTGCACTAAAAAGGGCATGCATTAAAACCACGGGAATTAAAATTAGCTAACTTAAGTTCATTCTCACTCCATCTTTCTACGTGTTTAGGAACACGCTCATTTTCAACTAGACATGTTGGTGGGGATCACCCCCTAAATACCGATTCCCAAACTTGCTCATCTAAGTACTTAAGTGCCGACCTCATACGCGTTATCCAATACGCGTAGTTGGAACCATCACAAAGAGGAAATTTTATGAAAGGTAAATTTTCCATTTCTAAATCAAAATTAAACACAAGATCTTAACATAATAATTTAGCATTCCTACTCTAACACCACTTGTAGCACCAAGATACCCTTAAATTTTAAAATATTTCCTAATTAAACAGGGATGATGGTTCAAAAGCAAAAATCCAAATTTTAAACTTAACCAAATTTTAATTTCTTTCAAAATTAAAATAAAGTTGAAAATAAAAAATTATTTGGATTTAGACTTAAACAAAAATTTATTCAATTCAAGTTATAGTTTATGCTAAACAAACTTAAACATGCATTTTCAAAATTTAAATATTGTGACTTGAATTAAATTAAATTAATCTTACTCAAAATTAATTTAGCACCAAATTAAACTTAGAGTGTGATTAAACCAATTTTATCTTTTTAACCTAAACACGCATCTAACTGATTTTACAAGATAAAATGAAATAATCACACTATGCTGCGAGGTACGAGGAAAATCCACAACGGGAAAAATCTCAGACGATGCAGCCTACAAGTCCACTAAGTATGGTTTTACAAATACAAGACAAAATACTTACAACACTCGACTTGACTTCCTTCAAGCCTTGACGCTTCTTTTTGCATCCACCTCCGCCTAGTCGATAACTCTGTAATCCACCGTCGTCTCAGAATCCACCGATGGGTCCTGGCTACCGCTAACCCACACACGGTGTCTTTCACCGTATGAGGACGTTGCAGTACAAATAATCTCCTTGTTGGGGTAGGGAAGGAACCCAAAATTTCTACTTTATGGGTAGATAAAAAAACCCGGCGACGAACTAGATCTCAGAACAAATAATATATATTGAGGAACTTGGATCTTAAAAAAATAAACATTGGGTGTAAACTTGGGTTTTGGAAGATATTAATCAATGAAAATCATTAACACAAAAGGGACTTTTTGGTGAAAAGATTTTTCTCTCAAAAGCCTTTTGAAATTGTGAAAAACTCACATAAAAAATTGTTGTTCCCGCACTATTAAGGTCTGGAATCAAGTTAGTGGGGTAGTGGGAAAGTGGGAAGTTTTTTTAAGCAAAACTGTCAAAAATAGACGCCGATCGTTTGAACAATTTTTCAATGTCGTTCGAATGACACTATTCGAACGAGAATTCTGACGAGATTACTAACAAACTTTTATTAAAATTTTCGTTCGATAATTCGTTCAAACACAATTTTTCGTTCGATATTTCGTTCAAACACAATTTTTTGTTCGATCTGGGAATTTTGTTGGAATGAGATTCCATGTTCGTTCGACTGACTTTTTAGAAAATTATAAAATTCCTTTTTAAGTTCAATAACTTTTATGAAAAGTTCTAAAATGAATTTCTGAGAAAAATAAGAAATTCTTTTTGACAAAAGCATATAAAGGAACACCCACTAAATTTATCCAAGTCTCTCTCTATATTAACTGCATTCATACCTTTAGAGACCTTGGAATTCAAATGTTGATGACATGAAACTTGGCAAGAAACCCGACAAGGATATAATCTTCAATTTTCGGCTGCTATGTCTTCAGCTCTTCAAACGTCTTTGACTTGGAAGGATACCACAACAACCATCTATCCTATGACTCAATTAGTTTTGTCAGGAATTAAGTCAACACTACAAATGGCTTAATTGGAAGTTTGTGTCCTTATAATACAATTGGTCGACTACTATACAGTCGGTCAGCTATAAGGCCGACCAACTCATAGAATATTATCCATCATTGAAGATGAACAACCAGTATGTGGGAATCAACCAAAAGTCATCTCATACATCATATTCATTATGTACGTGTGTAAATGTTTAAATATACAAAAGCATTTGACCCTTGATCTTTGAGTCACTATAAATACAATGTATTCCTTAACACAAAAGGGACGACAAGCAAGATATGCCCTGACTCCTAGGTCATTCTTATCAGAACACCTAGATTTCTCTAACCCGCAACAATAATACAAACGAGAGTGGACGTAGGCTATCTTATAGCTGAACCACTCTAAACTCTTGTGTCTCATTTGTCTTATAAATTATTTATCCGTGATCACTAAATTAGGGTGACCCAAATCACTATTAATTTAAAGCATCAATAATGATGTTGCACAAAAGTGGTTTGAAAGGCTGTCCCACAGTTTGGTCAAAAACTTTACAGCTCTAGCGAAGGCCTTCACTGTTCGCTTCATAACCAGCAGCTCCCACCCCAAGAGGATGGATGTACTGCTTACGATGAAGAATAAGCTATAGGAAAACCTCCGAGAGTATGCCAAAAAGTATTGGGAAGTCTTCAACGAGATCGAGGACTGCTCGGAGAAAGTGGCTCTAGCATCCTTCAAAATTAGTCTGCCGACCACCTCTTTGCTTCAGCACTCCCTCACTAAGAAGGAAGCCAGTACCAATTACTATCTCATGGCACGCATAGAGAAATACACCAAGGTGAAAGATGCGGTTCACTCTAATGTAGGGGAAAATGGTCGAGCAAAGGCGAATAAGGGAACATAGAAGAGTGATACTCATAAGAAGGGAAATACGAATGGGGAAAGAGCGATTCCAAAAATGGGAACAAGGTTGACCCCTCCAAGACTTTCCAAACTGTTAACACGGTCTTTAAGGAACCCATTTACAAAATTTTGAGCAAAATCAAAGATGATCCATTTATTAAATGTCCCAAAAAGATGGGTGGTGACCCAACTAAAAGGAATAACACGCTGAGATGCACATTCCACAAGGAGGGCGAGCATAAAATTGAGAATTACAAGGATCTGAAGTCACACTTGGAGGAGTTGGCTTAAGCTGGGCACCTGAATGAGTTTATTGAGAAAAAAAATTAACAAGGTGGCAACCAATGTTGATTAGAAGACAAATAACGTCCTCGATGGTGATGTACGACATGAGTTTGCAATAATCCATGGGGCGTCAGACCTCAAGAAAATCCAGGGGAATGCCGTTCAGATGGAACTTAAGAAGGTGACTGCAGTTGTGGAGGCTTTTCAGATAGACCTCTCCAAAACCCAGGCTAGTAAGCGTCGGCGACCAGAGGACGTCGACTACACTAATAACGTCATGTTCATCGAGAAATATTTGATCGAGGTGAGAACCCCACATCATGACGCATTGGTGATCACACTCAGGATAGCCAATTAGGACATTATCATGCTACTTGTGGACCAGGGGAGTTGGTCAGAAGTGATGTACCTGGAATTGTTTTATAAACTAAAGCTGAAAATCTTTGAACTTAAAGAGGCCACATTTCCTTTGGTCGGATTTGCAGGAAGGGTCACGATGCCACTGGGGAAGATAACCCTCCCAGTGAGGGGAAGATAACCCTCCCATATCATGCCATTATAAGCAGGGGCTGGCTTTATGTCGTGAAGTCCGTACCATCCACCTACCACCAAAAGCTGAAGTGTGTTATCGACCAGGGCATGATCGAAATTCGTGGTGACCAAGCCACAGTTAGAAAGAGCTTTATCGCAACCATTCTCCCCAAGAAAGAAAAAATAAAGAGCTAAATGATGTTCTGAAGAAAGAATATGAGGGGGTTGTACCCTTGAAATAAAAACTATGGTACGTTCGACTAGGGGTGGAAGAGATCAGGGTCCACCCCGCTGACAGGGTCGTTAAAAACCTAAAAGAAGTCGGAGCCGATTATAACTTGCCAAAAAGGAAAGTTCTGATTGATGCCACTCTTTCCAAACAAGAGAATAAATAGTTAATAGCATTTCTCAAGAGTAATATGGACATTTTTGGTTGGGGGCCATATGAATTACCAGGTATTGATCCCAGTATAGCCTGCCATAGCCTGCACATTAATCCAACTTTCAAAATGATCACTCAAAAGGCTTGTCGAATAGTCCCCGAGAAGTCCAAGGCAGTGGAGAATGAAATAAGGAAGCTACTGGATGCTGGACCTATCAGGGAGGTTCAGTTACCCAATTGATTGTCCAACCCATTGGTAGTACCCAAGAGTAATGGCAGCTGGAGGGTTTACATATATTTTACATACCTCAATAGGGCATGCCCCAAGGATGGCTTCCCTCTCCCAAAAATAGATCAGTTAGTCGACGCTACAGCGATGCACAAAAGGATGAGCTTCCTAGATGCCTACTCTGGCCACCATCGAATTCCTTTATTCGAGCTCGACTATGATAAAACCTCCTTTATAACCCCTATTCGGTTGTACTTCTATAAGGTTATGTCGTTTGGCCTCAAGAACGCAGGGGAAACTTATCAGAGGCTGGTCACCAGGATGTTCAACAAACAGATGAGAGAAACGATAAAGGTATACATCGATGATATGCTAGTCAAAAGCAAGAGCAAGGTTGGCCACCTCACAGACTTAGCCATAACCTTTGAGATCCTCAGAAAATACTAGATGGAGCTTGATGCGAGTAAGTGTCGGTGTCCAGTCAGGAAAATTCTTAGGCTATCTAGTCAGTAAAAGGGAAATAGAAGGAAACCCAGATTAGATCGACTCTATCAATAGAGTCCAACCTCCTCATATGTTGAGATATGTTTAAAAGCTCATTGGCATGCTCGTGGCACTCGATCGCTTCATCTCTAAGTCTTCAGAACGCTACCAACCATTATTTCAACTCTAAAGAAGCATAAACGCCTCATATGGAACGATGACTGTTCACAAGATTTGGAAGAAATCAAGTCCTACTTTATCAAGCCACCCCTGCTGGTGATTTCAAACGATGAAGACCCACTGTATCTTTACTTGGCAGTATGAGACCATGCTATAAGCTCTATCATAGTGTGTGAAAAGGAAGGAAGATATCACTTGATGTACTATACCTACAAGACACTTATGGATGTTGAACAACGAAACCTGCCTCTGAAGAAGCTTACTTATACACTAGTAGTCTCCTCGAGGAAAGTGAATTATTACTTTGAAGCTCATTTAATACCCATAATCAACTTCGACCCTTTCAAAGTTGTTTTGAGGAAAGCTGATCTATTCGGACGACTCTCTAAGTGGTCGGTAGATCTTGGGAGATTCGACATCCACTTCCCACCAAGAACGATGATTAAGGGACAAGTCTTAACATAATTCATTGCCGAATTTACAGGAAATCAGCTAGTTAATCAACAAAAAATGGAGCAATTAATAAATAAGGAAGCACAATATGTAGACTGGACGTTTTACATTGATGGAGCCTCCAACTCCAACGGGCCAGGAGTAGGTATCATTCCCATCACTCCAGAAGACACCGTTATCGAGCAGGGAATTAGATTGGTATTTGAAGCCTCCAATAATAAGGCCGAGTATAACGTACTGATTGCTGGCTTGCGCAAAGCCCAACTGCTGGGGGAAAAGCGCCTTCACATATTTGGTGACTCCAAACTGGTCTCCAAGCAAGTAAGCCGGGAATTCAATGCCAAAGATAACAGGATGGAAGCCTACCTCGTTGTCGTAAGAGGACTTATGGCAGGATTTGAGAAAGTATTTATTCAACAGTTCCCCTGAGGACTGAACAGCTACGCTGACACTGTAGTAGCCCTAAGTTCAACAATTGACTCTGACCTAAGGAGAATTATTCAGATAGAATTCCTCACGCAGTCGAGTATCGACCAGGCAGTTGTAGCCGAGCAAGTCCTCCTCCTAGATAAGGCACTCAGTTGTATGGATCTTATCATCAATTATTTACGGTGCGACATACTGCCAGACGACAAGAGGTCGGCTCGTCAGGTTAGGGTCAAGGCTTCTTGTTTTTACCTCACCCCTAGATGGAAGATTTACAAGAAGTCATTTACAGGCCCCTACCTCTAGTGCGTTCACCCAAAAGATGCCGAATAAGTACTTAGTAATCTCCATGAGGGAATATGAGATAGTCACGTATGAGGAAGATCATTGTCCTTTTAAGCAATCAAGGAAGGATACTGGTGTCCTCATACGCAGAGGGACGTGGGTGCTTACGTTTGTAAGTGTCAAAAGTGTTAGAATCACTCTTCAATGGTCCACTAGCCTGCCAGTGACCTAAAATCCCTAACCAGCCCATGGCCCTTCGCTCAATGGGGATTATATATTAAAGGGTGAGGCGCGTAAGAGAGTTACGTTGGAACATAATAATGACACCTACTGAATTTTATACTTGGAAGGATAGGGTCCACAAGTGTCACGTAATGGGTTGGAGAAACCCTTCGAGTTAAGGTTAGCGACTAACCCTTATAAGGAATACTTAATGTGAAAAGTAAGGATAAATGTTGTAATTATGGGTGATGAGAGGAACCTATATTAGTATGATAAAATTGGTATATTTATATGATTGTGTATGCATATATTATATACATGTGAAAACCATGCCCGCGCTACTTGCTATCCCTGAGGTTACCGCGCTGGGACAGTCTTATCTCGATGGGACCTTTATGGGAGATATTGACTTGTACCCTAGAAGATAGATATCCTTGGTACAGGCTATCGAATCGATAGTTCAGACGGTCCTAAGAGGCGTGGGGTATGTACTGACCTCTTAGAGACTTGGAATCTATGCTTCGCCTCAATCTTGTTTGTGTTTATATGTTGATACAGTTCGAGAGTGATTCCGAACTTGTACTTCCCTTAGTGTGAGAGATACGGGGATTGGATAGCAGAGTATGCCCGCACCATAGTTTTATTTGGGGTGCTGTTATGTTATATATATTATACGAGTAGTAAATATATATATATATATGAAATTCAAAAATCTGGAACTGCCTACTGTGATTTGATATGTAGGACATGGCTGAGGACTCAAATTGAAATACTTGCGTTGAGAAAGTAAAATATGACACTGGAAACTTTATAAATTAATCAAGTTAAATTGAGAATTTTGGATATTAGTGAAACCTTTTTAAATAACAGTATTGTTCAGTTTTAAATCTTTCGAATAACCTAAGATAAGTTAAATCATTGGGGAGAGATATGGTGTTATATGACGAGATAATCCGTTGGGGAGGTTAGTACGATAGGCGTGCACATTAGAAGAGAGGTGAGAATTTCTCAAGATAGTGTCGAACTAATATGTTGTTGCATTGGCCTGTATCAATTTAAATACTTGCTAAATTAATTTTAAATCATACACACTATCGGGCTCTGACCCGTTCCTTTTCTCTCTCTCTATTGTATATATATATGTATGTATTACAGGTGCCCAGCCACAGGGGCGTCTTGCTTAGGATCTCTTGGAAGGAACGCGCTGCAGCTTAGGTGGGAGTTGCAGGTCTCTTGATTTGACGACTTCGTTCATTCGGACCCACTCTTAGTACTTTTATCTAGTTGGGCATGTGTAGCTCTTTCCATTATTCTGTTGTTATTGGACATTTGTATTTCAGTTATTTCCAGTATTGTTACTATGGGATTTATTCAGTTTGGATGTGTGATTTTATATTTCGTATGTTGACATTCGATTGACGAATGTATTGAATTAATTGGATTATGTTGCAGAATTTAATGTGGTGTGATTCTTACTTATTGAATGTTGTTAATAAAATAAATGATTTTTCTTTAAATAAAATTTGGAAAGTATGTATGAAAATGGTTTTGTCACTTAGCTTAATTAATTAGGGTGTTAAATTGGAAAAATTTATTTTTCGACAGTGATGCTAAGAATGGACCAACTGTTCACCTTGATTTAATTTAATAAAGGAGTGATCTCCCGGTATGTAATTAGGCGGGGTGTCACAGTTGGTATCAGAGCATCAGGTTCTAGTGTCCTTAGGATATGTACGGCTTATTATGCTTTCAGCCTTGCTTTGTTTGATGTAGAGCCCTATGTTTAGAATTGTCGATTTCTTTGACGAGATTTCGTTCTCCTGCTATAATATGTATACATTAGTGAATTCTAATTTCGTTCGGATGTGTGCGTGTACCGAGCGATGACGGATGTCAGAAGAGGACCGTTAAGCGGACGCCAGGAGGCAGGGCTTAGTTGAGATTATAAAATATATCCGAGGATGATGACCGTAGTCGAGGTCACCTCCATTATGGCACGAGAAGCCACGACTAGAAAGGCAACTAAGGTGCAGCAATGATTTTCAAATGCTGTTATAGTCAAATGAGGTGCGAGGGTAAACTTACCCAACGTACTACAAAAACGTGTAGAGACTGTCAGTGGGAAATTTTAGAAACGCGAAAATTGTATGTGTTTACCAAAGGAGGTAAAGTATCCAAAGGCTTAAATATAGGATGGAGTGTGGCAAAATTGAAAGTGAAAATTTAGAGAAGATTTTCTTGGCTTTCGGGACGAAGTTATAATGGTTGGAGGCAACCACGAATTTTAGAAGTGGAATGCTATGCCTATAGGAGAACCTTAGGTACAGTGTTGATCGTATGTTCCTTCCTCAACTGTTCAGGATGAGAAGCAAACGTGGTTCTGAACTCATCGCAGGAGGGCATGACAGAAGTCCAATTGTGGATATGAATCCTAATCGTTAGCAAATTTTGTATCGAAATAGGTAGATACTAGTGGAGGAAACGACTCCAAGTGGAAGACCAACTTGTAATAATAGTTGATAATACTCGAGGAGGAAATTCTGATGGACGACCGATTCAGAGGTTGACAATGTCATATTTTGTCAAAATAGATGATAACGCTTCTTTGTGGGGGGGAGTTAAAGGAATCGAAGAATTTAGTCGAGAATAAGACTGAATACGACGGTGGTGGTATAGTACCACAAAAGGATGTGGATACACATCAGGAAAACCATGTAAATGCTTCAGATAGTTAAATTCTTACCAAGTGATGGTAAATTCAGTAAGTATTATTATAAATAGTAACAGGATCTTTATGGCCTAAAAAGCTAAGGGAACAACCGGGATGGCTAACAGGAATCGAGTCTACTAAAGTCCGAGAGAAGGACAATCCTAACCTAGTTAGTAGGACAGGTGTTAGGTGAATTATGTGTTGAGGTATTTTGTGCGGAGTGAGATCGCTCACGATAATATGTTCCAAAATGAGAAAAAGGACAAGAATACGGTGCCTAGTAAAAGACGACGATTAAAGTAATTTTGTTTGGCTTGAGTAGACGTGTTACGTCCAGGAACCACTTGCGTAGTCAAGACGATTGGCAAGGTGGAAGTATAAGTTGTATCCTCAGAGGATGAGGCGTGTTTATGTGACACGAGTGAGTCACTATATTTTGTTTCTTGCTAGATTAGCATGTGAGATGAGCTTAATGCATATCGTTATAAACGATATTAAAATATGAATATTTTTCCCTAGTGTAGCGGGATTTTTCTTTAGTGCTATCCGCGGAGGATGAATGAGTATATTAACAGTGTTTTGTACTTTATTGAGGTTACCCGTTGTAGTGATACGATACACGAGTATGATATTATCTTTGTTAAAATGTTATAAAAATGGGTAGTATGATAGTGGACATGTATTGCAAGGCTATCGGAATAGTTGCATTGGTGCAACATGTTTTATGTTTGTTTTGACGAGGCCTTACCTGTAAGAAGGTTGGACTTGCACTTATATTATCTATCCAAGAGACTTCGGAGGAGATAGTGGGCTCGAGATATTCGATGCCAATGTATGTATAGACTTTGTCAGTATGATTCCGTATGTATCGAGATTTACCGTTGAGCGAAAACACTTGACTCGGTATTATGTTTAGCACTCCGAACTTAGTGATAGGAAGAGTGCAGTGTTATATTTATCCTTAAGAGATGTGGGAGTTAAGAGTTATACCCCTAATGTTAGAAAAAGGAAATTTATAGAATTTCAATCGTATGTATCCGAGGTTCATAGAATGTAATTACCATCAACCAATACGGGACGATAGTGAAATTCATGAAACGTTCTTTGTTAAGCATAATTACGGGAAAAATTGTAACTTTTTTGTCAAGGATGGAATAAAGGGGTATATATTATGGACGGAGGACCTAACGGATTTCGATGACCGACAAAGCTAGGTAGTAGTGTATCGGGGGGGGGGGTTCCTTGTTTGGATTTCCCTTTGCAAGACATCCAACGCATGAAACTGAGCGTAAGGTTGGAAATAGGGAGACGTTTGGTCACTAATCCATGAGTTCAGTACCCTGGTCGAAATGGGATCAAGTAATTATGTATGTAAGTTGGAAGTTGAATTTTGTTTTAAGGTCATAGGAGCCGGATTTCCTGGTAGGAAAGCATTAAAAGTTATTCCCACGAGTTGAGGGGTGGAACGATGATAAGGAGAATTTAATACTTTTGATTTCTAGGGGTATTGGAGTACCCAAATGTCGTAACCGTTCAGAAAACGAGTAGAATAACAGCTGGAATGATTTTTAGCTTAGATCATCTGGAAAGAACTTTATATTATACAAAAGAGATGACCTGTAATTATTTTGATGAATAGAGCGTTAGTGATTTATTTTGGTTATTGTACCTATTTGGGAAAATTGTTGTACTTATCTGAGAAAGGTTGAGAATTATTATTCCTCTTTTATGGTCATGGAATTTGAATGCCCTATTTCTTCTATTCCATTGAATTTAGTTAGTCCTACAGATGAGTAGCACGCCGTTCGCTCTCCTAGGGCGGTCGGAGTGTTGCAAAAATGTGGGCATCTTGGTTAACTACAGTTAAAATAGTCCGACTCGAAGGGACGTGGGAATAGACGTGTGAAATATATGTTTGTGGGACTAGTATAACGAAGTGGAAGTGATAGAGTGGATTAAACGTCACATGAGGGGCGATAATCCATACATAAGTGTGCAATTAGAATAGCACGCCCTAACTTGATTGGAAGGCTGTGGGAAGCCATTCAAGAATTGGTAGTCCTTAAATAGAGTAGAATTTAATTGTTATGAAGCACACCCGGAGCAGAGTTATTATTAGTCAAGTGTGAGAGCGACTTGCGCATATAAAGAGTAATGATGTTAGTACAGTATAAGAGATCCAGAAGTGCGCTTCGTGGAGAGAAGAGCACGAGTCGGAACTTTCGGCATACTCCAAGGAAGGAAGGGGAGTATTACGTGTCACTTGATATGAGACATTTCAAGGGAAGATCGATGTTTAGCGAGACGTAGTGAGTAGTCTCTACATGCACTGCCCATGGGTAAGGTTTGGTTGAAAGAGGAGAATCAACCAAAGAATTTTGGGTTTTATCAAAAATCCTGAGATTTGAAGAGGTTGGTAAAGTCAGTAAAATTCTTGGATGGGTTGCCATCCTCAAAACAAGATCATGGGTTTATCCCGAACATGTGAATTAAGTCGCAGAGAGGAAGTGATTGGTATTCCTTTGGACTGGCTTAAAATATTAACTAGTATGCCCCAGACTTCCTTTGAAAGGAAGGATCGTGCCAGTGCATGGTCCAACGCAGTATGAATTTCTAAATCAGGATGAGATTTGTGAATCCCACCTTTGATATGGGATTTCAGGAACCAGCGGAGAGAAGATTTCAATTCGAGTAGGATTATCATCCTTAGCCAAGGAATAAGCGCATGGTGATCAAAGATTAGTGGAGCCACGTGAAGGAGATTTTGGAATCTTGGTACAATGATTTCAAGAATGCTCTGTAGAAGCACTCGTGCCTGTTTGTCGCGTACGAGGTACTTATTAAAGTTTTGTTATGGAAGAACCTCAACTATTCTCCTTCCACATGTTTAGAGGAGATTAGATAATCAGATTTTTGAATCGGTCGAGAAAATATCCGATAACTATGGTAGAATTCCATGACTGTTTTAGACAAACCAGAGTGGTCAATTGTTCGTATGGCATTCTCAGAATGGGAATTTTGCATATGAATAAATCCGAGTAGTTGTCATTAGTGAGGAACGGCCTCCTAATGATAGTTAGATAAAGGGAAAATTATAACGTATAGGCGTAACCTATTCAAATGTTGTCAGTTGGGAGAGCAATGTGAAGTGCCTCCAATAAGAATGTAAAACAATGTTGCTGTGAAGAAAGGGCTATAGTGATTGAGCCCCGTAATGTGTAGTTAGTTTGTGTACGGAAAATGACATCCAAATTTTGCTACCTGATAGGCCTTATTTTCCGAATTTCGGGACGAAATTCCGTTATTAGGGGGTAAGTATGTAATACCCCGTATTTTTATGTTATATTAATTTGGGGATTTATTTTATGTTATATTAATTTGGGGATTTATTAAATTTAAAATGAGTTAATTATTTAATAAAAATCCGGAAATTAATTATGTTATAATTATTAACGTGACAAGAGTTAGTAATTATATAGAATTTGTTGAATATTACTAATGAGCAAAGTAATATATAATATTGGTTATATTGAATGTCATGAGTGAGTTAAATGACAATTTTGGAAATTTGAATCGGGATGCGCCCGTGTCGCGTCGGGACTAATTATTGGTAAATAAAAGTGAATATTTTATAAGTTGCCCGTATGGTCGTTTTGAGTGCGCCAACGCGTCTGGAAGGGTCGAGATAGTCAGAAAAGTGTACCCGGGGGTTTAGTTTGGGTCTCGGGGCGTTTTTAGGCCTAATTAGTAACCCGAGAGGGCATTTTGGTCATTTTACATATTTGGGTAATTAAACCCACGAAAATCAGCAACCTATATCAGCCATCTAGGTTATCCATTTAGGGTTAGAAGATTCAGAACCCTAGAACGGCCATTGGAGAAGAGAGGAGAGAGCTCTCAAGGCAATTCAAGGCCAAAAAGTCACCCGTTTGCACCGCCGTCACCGCCAACGCGTAGATCGCGCAACGGACTACGCAACCACACCGAAATCATCTGCAAACCAGAACATCGAAAATCCCAGGCAAGTGTTTATCTTGCTTATTTCGTTGGTGCAATTTCCATATTAGTTTAGGAATGATTAGGGATGAAATATATGGAAGAAAACCCAAATTGTGATAGGAATTTACATGTAGTAAAGACTTAAACGTTATGCTGGAAATCTTTTGTGACGTAAAAGAATAATCCACGAAATTTTGGTGTAATTAAGAAAGGAATTCTGGGATAAAACAGATTAGAACCATGATTTAGAAATTTTTAGGGTTCTTGAGTTTTAAATGAATTTTGCCTTGATTAATCCATGTTTAGTGACGTAAATTGACATGCTTTACGTAGGATGTGTATCATATCATGTCAGGATGTTAGTAAGCCAAGATTTTGGATGTTTGGGAATGTAAAACTTGAAATTGGATGATAATTGGTGTTAGAACCCGTAACTGCAATTCTGCAGAATCGCAATACCTGCTTGATCGATCGATCGAGCCTAGAGCATCGATCGATCGAAGGTTCGATCGATCGAGCCCCAAACCTCGATCGATCGACCCCTCCTGCCAGACTCTTATTCCCCTTTTTAAATGATTTAAAAATCAAATTGTCGTGATATAATTCTTGGGCATTCTTAGTAAAATGATTTGGGAGACATGGAGGACCAGTAGGGCGTATGAATAAATGTTGGGATCATTAATATTCGACGAGAATGGTATTTATGGGATATTTACTTTAGGGTTAGTAAATTTATATATTAAAGGGTGAGGCGCGTAAGAGAGTTACGTTGGAACATAATAATGACACCTACTGAATTTTATACTTGGAAGGATAGGGTCCACAAGTGTCACGTAATGGGTTGGAGAAATCCTTCGAGTTAAGGTTAGCGACTAACCCTTATAAGGAATACTTAATGTGAAAAGTAAGGATAAATGTTGTAATTATGGGTGATGAGAGGAACCTATATTAGTATGATAAAATTGGTATATTTATATGATTGTGTATGCATATATTATATACATGTGAAAACCATGCCCGCGCTACTTGCTATCCCTGAGGTTACCGCGCTGGGATAGTCTTATCTCGATGGGACCTTTATGGGAGATATTGACTTGTACCCTAGAAGATAGATATCCTTAGTACAGGCTATGGAATCGATAGTTCAGACGGTCCTAAGAGGCGTGGGGTATGTACTGACCTCTTAGAGACTTGGAATCTATGCTTCGCCTCAACCTTGTTTGTGTTTATATGTTGATACAGTTCGAGAGTGATTCCGAACTTGTACTTCCCTTAGTGTGAGCGATACGGGGATTGGATAGCAGAGTATGCCCGCACCATAGTTTTATTTGGGGTGCTGTTATGTTATATATATTATACGAGTAGTAAATATATATATATATATGAAATTCTGAAATCTGGAACTGCCTACTGTGATTTGATATGTAGGACATGGCTGAGGACTCAAATTGAAATACTTGCGTTGAGAAAGTAAAATATGACACTGGAAACTTTATAAATTAATCAAGTTAAATTGAGAATTTTGGATATTAGTGAAACCTTTTTAAATAACAGTATTGTTCAGTTTTAAATCTTTCGAATAACTTAAGATAAGTTAAATCATTGGGGAGAGATAGGGTGTTATATGACGGGATAATCCGTTGGGGAGGTTAGTACGATAGGCGTGCACATTAGAAGAGAGGTGAGAATTTCTCAAGATAGTGTCGAACTAATATGTTGTTGCATTGGCCTGTATCAATTTAAATACTTGCTAAACGAATTTAAAATCATACACACTATCGGGCTCTGACTCGTTCCTTTTCTCTCTCTCTCTTGTATATATATATGTATGTATTACAGGTGCCCAGCCACAGGGGCGTCTTGCTTAGGATCTCTTGGAAGGAACGCGCTGTAGCTTAGGTGGGAGTTGCCGGTCTCTTTCGGACCCACTCTTAGTACTTTTATCTAGTTGGGCATGTGTAGCTCTTTCCATTATTCCGTTGTTATTGGACATTTGTATTTCAGTTATTTCCAGTATTGTTACTATGGGATTTATTCAGTTTGGATGTGTGACTTTAGATTTCGTATGTTGACATTCGATTGACGAATGTGTTGAATTAATTGGATTATGTTACAGAATTTAATGTGGTGTGATTCTGACTTATTGAATGTTGTTAATAAAATAAATGATTTTTCTTTAAATAAAATTTGGAAAGTATGTATGAAAATGGTTTTGACACTTAGCTTAATTAATTAGGGTGTTAAATTGGGAAAATTTATTTTTCGACAGTGATGCTAAGAATGGACCAACTGTTCATCTTGATTTAATTTAATAAAGGAGTGATCGCCCGGTATTTAATTAGGCGGGGTGTCACAAAAACCATGCTCGATGAACTAAAAAATGATTGGAAAGATCCAAAGGTGCCTGGGTGGATGAGTTCCCTCACATTTTGTGGGCTTACTGTACCACTCCCAAAATACCAACTGGGGAAACACCCTTTGCGCTCGCCTATGGAATGTAAGTTATCATCCATCTAAAAGCAAGTGTCCCTACTATGAGAACCACCTTGGTAGACTAAGGTCATAACGATGATGCATTACGCATTGAACTTTACCTAGCAGAGGAGCTAATAGAGCTAGCCTTGATTAAGTTAGCCTCCTACTAACAACAACTAGCGAAGAAATACAATAAGTGGGTCAAGCCGAGGAAGTTTCTGATAGGGGACTATGTCATGAGGAAAGTCCTCAGCAGTGCCATAAAACCATCAGACAATAATTGGGACCAAAATGGGAAGGCCTTTCGGAGTAATCAAAGACGACCTTCAAGGAGCATATCACTTCAATAAAGCCATCTTAGATTGGTCGTCAACTTAGTTGGTCGTAAAATCCTGCTTGGGAGGATGTCCCACTTACCAGGTGCATTCTCGTCATCATCATACTTAGGCCTAAGGGAGTGTGACGACACGACCAAAAAGGTAAAGTAAATGGAATGACACTGCTAAGGCATGTTGGATTGGGAGAATGTTCAAACATAAATCAACGTGTTTCAATACCATTTCGTCAGCTAATAAGCTCAAAATGATAAAACCCAAACAACAAAGGACCCAAAAGTGGTCGATTAATATTTTTTGTTCAATAAGAAAATCAATAACAAGTGTTTAGTCGGCAAGAGCTCAAAATATTGAAAATTGATAAACATAAATTTTTCATTCAATATAATGATAAGGTACATTTACAATAGGAACCAAAAATATACAAGCATTTAAGATCTCTTAGGGTGGTGAGCAAGATACTCAGCAATAGCCGCCCTTTAACCATCATATAGTTTGGGTGCGAGCTCCTCCACATCACTATTTAGTTCATGCTGCAAGTGATGGGGAAGGATGGCATCAACTGGAACACACCTATCATCCCTAGAGAAAGGGTTACGACAATAGGCAGGGAATTCAGCCTCGTATTGATACCATAACCTGGACTCCTTGTGTGTCTTGGTTTCTCTGAGGTCACTCAGCCATCCTGGGGAAAAAGTTGCATCTTCAGCCTCTTAAGCTTTGTTGGGGCATCTGCCCAACCTGTATTATAGCCCTCCGACCAGGATTCTATAGGCCCTATCTCAAATACATTCCTCATCTTTTCGACGTGCTTATCAAGACCAATAACATTTAACTTCAGCCCAACTACCCCCCTTCTTAGAGCATCATCCTCTACCTGAAGGACCCCAACCATTTGTCCAACCTCAGTGTTCTTTAGGAGCTTGGCCCTTAAGGAATGGACTTCTTCTTGGACTGATGCACCCATCTCCTCAATCTCCTAAAGATTGTCTTTTAACTTAGTGACCAACTCAGATTGGTCCTTATATTGCTCATTTTTAGCCCTAAAAGATTTACAGATCTTTAAAAAGGCCTTACGATCCTGTAAGTTGATGTTTTGCCCAAGAATCTCCCCCAGATGGGAGTGAGGAGGAATATACTGACCTAAATCAACAGACTACAAATAATATACACCAGATCACGAGAAAAATATCAACACATAAATGTCAAGTAAATGCATTAATAAGAAAATAATTTTATTAATTAACAAATAAAAGGGAAGCCAAGGGCCATTAGAGTAAGTTTCTAAAAATTATTACGAACTTCCAAATGAGAAGACCGTACAAGGACTAGAGGAAAAATTCTTAGTCTATGGGCCTTGGTCTATCACCTGATCAACTTCAACAATGGCTTTGCCCTTATGAACGAGGGGCTACTTTTTTTTGGCATCATCACTAGCACCGACCTCAGCATACACGACCCTAGCAGGAGCAACAGGTTGACTATCCCCCTTTTTTATCTTCCTCAAAAGGGTCAGGACTAGGAGAATAAAGACTGAAAAGCTCGGATTCAACCAGAGTTCCAGTGGCCTTCAAGGCCTGGTCCCAGCCCTTCTTAAAGGAAACCTTACAACCATAGGGGAGATGCCCCTCTATATCATCATAAGATTTGTTGAAACCTTTACGATAGCTTGCGTCCTTCTCCTGATAAAGGTCTTCCTCCAGCTTGGAAACCTTGCCCGATAATCTCTGATTTTCCTCGACAAGCTTGTCCTTTCCAGCAACCACCTTCTTTTTGGACACATCAAGCTCATCGTAAGCCATGGATAACTTCCCCTTCTCTTACTCTAATGCATGATGGGCTTCAACAAAGACTTTTTCTCAACCTTCAGAGCGTCTTTAACTTCTGCTCCTTTTTGGACTTATCAGCATGGTCGTTCACAAGTGTTGTGAAGTCAGATAATAACTACATGAAGAAAAATAGAATTACAAGGTTAACACGGAGAAAGAGAAAATAGTGAAAGGAAAGATAGTTCAAGTATGAGGACCTACCACGGCTATGCCCTTAGCAATTTTAGGGGAGAGCTGGGATGACCCCAACCTCAAAGAACGATTGCAATCGACAACGAGCATCACCCTCTTTAGTAGGTCGGGAGTCAGGTAAGGGGCATCAACCATGCTAGCCCCGTCTGCAGCTGTAATAGAAGAGGAAAGTCCAGGGGCTTTCAGAGCCAATGTTCTTTTGGCTTCCCTCATCTCTTATTCTCTATTCTTAACCTCTTCCCCCTCTCTCTTTCCCCCTCTCTCTTCTTCACCTGTACCTCTCTCTTCTTCTCCTTTTACTTCTCCCTACCCCTATTAGATGGGCTAGAACCACTAGCCCTGGGGGATTCAGTACCAGATATCTTTAAATACTTTAGCCGATCATACATGATGAGTATATCATCATCATCGTCAGGAAGTTTCAACTTCCTCCTCTTCATCAAAGGAGCCATATTTTTCCTTCTTCCTTCTCTTATGAACTTTATCCTTCCCCTTATAGAGCAATGGGGTCAAAAGAACCGACCTCAGAAGCCTTCAATATTAGAACCCTATCAACTGGAAGAGCAATGAAACTAGTAGTTGTATTCTTATATTCTAAAAGGTAGGCTACCCACCTTGAATGCTCACCGTCTGGTAGCCTTTCTTTGATGTTCCAGGATTTTATATGCTCATCGACATCAACCTCACTTATATTAGGTTCCTAATTTTTGGTACGACATATAAGAGCAAGGAAAAAAGAACATTAATTAAGAGGACAAAGTACAAAAAAATAAGAAATTCACAGAAAAAGAAGAAGCAACCTATTTGGGCCTCTTCATAGTCATAAATAACTGGGCTCTGTTGCCTTTCGCCCTACCTAGCAGGAGGACATTGCCAGTTTTTAGCAATGAAACTGTGCTCCTAGTAATCCTTATGGGAATCCGGAAGATATACCACCAAAACTCACTCAACTTTCCTAGTTTTTAAACACAAAAGACCTTCTCTAGTTCGCGACCACAGTAGCAGATTTTGGGAAGGCCTAGTTTTTTCCCATAAATGGTGTTTATTATATGGACCCCATTAACTATCTTCCAAACATTGGGCGCACACTGAGCAAGCACGATTTTAAAATACCTAAATAACCTAGGAAACAACTGGTTTGTGGGGAATGTTAGATCCCCTCGCGTTGCCAAGAGGGTGTGAATCAAGTGTCCCTTTCCACATCACGAACATTATGATGAAGAGGAGCACAATCGATGATCACCCAATTCGGAATATTATATTGACGTCTAAATTCAGCCACAAATTTGTTGTCTAATGTTGCCATAATTAATAAGGAAGAAAACCCTAGCTACAACTACACAATAAATTTCAAGGAAAGCTAAAGATAAGGAAGGGCCGAACTTACAAAAATTAATGAAGCACTGGAAGAAAAGGGAACACTGAAGAAGTTGAACTTTACAAATCTTAGCAAGTGAACTGAACTGAACTAAACAGATGAAGAGACTTTATCTCCGATTAGTAACCCGATGTCAATGATGAACACAATCTTCTAAAATTATTTTTGGTGGTTCAAATGCCTGGTCAAACAATAATACCCTCGCCCATTCACGCAAATCCGAAGTATGCCACGAAGATCTACATAGGACGGGCATACCCCGATATGTCTCTCTTATTAACAAGAATGACATTTCAGACTAAGGAATTAAAGATTTTAAGTTATGGACCTTTATAAATCATTGGCCCATGGTTCACAAGGCCCAAAATATTTAGGGGCAATTATGGGGACCAATTTCACATGGCCCATGAGAGTAGACGACCAGCCCAGAGTCATCAAAGCGCTGCCCGACCCAAATCATAATCCAATTCGCACATGAGTTTTTGAAATACATTTGAACACCTAAAAATATAGTGAAATCAATTGCCAATAATCTCGGAAGAGATATTCAGGTACTCCTTGATATATCCAATGTGTTGATGGGGTTCCTTGTACAACTCAATATCTATTTTGATACATCTATAAATGTACACCCTGACCCAAGGCAAAGGGATGTAACCATAAATATTGAGAGACACTATAATAAAATAGTAACCTCTCCGTGGACGTACGCAAGGTGCCAACCACGTACATCATTGTTATGTGTGTGACCTTTTACTTTCTGATTCTTGTTAATGTTTTCGTGGATTTCTTTATTTTGATATTTTTGCACAAACACACACATAAGGGTGTGTGTGTATATATATATATATATATATATATATATATATATATATTATTTTAGGTAAAAGTTAAATTTTTTGAGTCGAGTGTATTTTGTATCTGAGTAAGCAAAATTTGAGCATGTTGCAACTCCATCACTAATAGTGACCTTTGTATTATAGATATTCCAGTACCATGAATTATATTTGTCTCTGACATCCATAATCATCGCGTTGAATGACCAAAATAGAATATGTTGCCCAAACATGAAATTGGGTAGGGCATAATATGTAATTGAAAATTTTAAAAACTTAAAAAAATATATTATTGAAAAGATAAGGAAGCATTACCTCCGTTGTTGTTAGAATTCCTTTTATGATATCATGATTAGTCACGTTTTCAGCATCCGTTATGATTTTATGTGGTGGCGCAGTAAATTTTTCCTTTTATGGGGATGCTAAGGAGACAGACAACGTGAAATTGGATTAGTATAAACTCAAACAATAATGGAACATTCATAATGAATATTGTAAGAGAGAATATTTACTATAGTGATTACCATTGCTCCTTTTATATTTTGGCGTATCCTGTTACAACCCGACTCATCGAACCGAACTCCGACATCTCTCAGATCGAAGACACCCCTAAAACTCATGAAGGTATAAAACTTTGGGTGCTTATAAATTTTCTAAATCGTATTTGGAATGTTAATATTTCATAAAATTGAGTTTTTATAATAAAAGTTTTTTTTAAAAAGAAAATTCTTATTTTTTGGCGCTAGTTTGAATAAGCTCCAGTTTTATTTGAACGATATTTTGATCTCGTTCAAACGAGTTTTGAGCTTGGTTCCAATGAGATCTAATCTCATTAGAACGATCCTCTATTGACTTTCTAACGAGGTGGGTTTTTTGAGACATATCTTTCTCGTTAGATGTTCACTTGAAGTACGTTCAAATGAAATTGGCTTTTCATTAGAATGAGTATGCATTTCGTTTAAACGAACCATGTGTTTTCGTTCGAACGATCTGTACTTTCGTTCGAATAAAATGGGTTGACATGATTTTTGTGTCAGACCTATAAATATCAGTTTTGGACAGGTTTTTCACAAGACTTTGGAAAAAATGAAAACTACATATCAATTCCAAAGGTTTTCATATTGCAATTCACAAAATAATTTTAGATTCACAATCATTTCATCCCCTATGTGATTTGTGAACATTTGTGAATCCCTAGTTTCAATATCATTCATACACTTTGTGGAAAGAAATCTCTACGACTGACTTGTGAATTGATGGATCACTCCGGAAGAAAAAAAAATGCTGATCGGTGGATACTGAGAGTAGAATGCTACTTATGGACAACTCTAGACTTAGTCGTATTCTGTTAGAATTTTTGAAGACTCTATATGTCCACATAATATAACTAAGTTTTTGTAAGTCGTTTGTCTGTTAAAACTTATGATAGTGCTGAATAAAAGGTTTTTCCTTTTATAGGGATTTTACCTCACTTAATCTGTTGACTGCATGCATATTTTTTATAATCGTGATTGGAACACATCTTGTATGCAAACATAATTTAATCAAGGATTATAATTTGGTAAAAATTTGATTTGTGTGTGATGATGCCTGAATCAGCACCACCAGACAAGGTTTTTTCAAGCTCAATCTAAGAACAACAATGGCAGCACAGTTATGTAAAAGGTTAGAGAATGAGATGAGGAGAAGAGGAGAGGGCACCAAGATATAAGTGGTTCAGCCTAGATTGTCCTACGTCCACTGTGTGTGTGCGTGAATAATCTCACTACAATAAGGCACTAATGGCCATGGATACAATCTCTCAAGCTTTCTCTCTCTACTGTGTATCTATACAGGGTTTCAGCTAGGGTTGAATATCTGGATCCTTTTGTAAGGTAGAGGATGACCTCTATATATAGTACCTAGGGGGTGTAATGTACCCTCCATGCATGCAATGAGCATGTGTGTGTTTACCTCACCAATAAGGGAGTGCCATCTGTCACTCTCACATGTAGAGAATGATGATGCAATACTCTCCCCACGTGTGGGGAATAATCTTGTTATAACTGATTTGTGTCCACGTGTCCTTATCTAATTGTTAGCAGGTGCTCGGCCATCGCGTCTGGTGTATGACCTAGGCCTTGGGGAGGCCGAGGATGGTGAGTCTTGATACCTGTTCAGTCCTAGTATTCCATGGAGGTCTCGGCCTAATCCTAGCCGAGACCATAGGCAAGGTCGGCCCGAGACGAGGTTGAACTGGTGGTTTGATGAGGTTGCTGATGGCTTCATACAGGCTCGGCCTATGTATGGCCGAGGTTGCCATTTCAAGGCATATGCGAGTGCTGCCGATCCTTGTGACGTCCCTTGGAGAGGCCCATGTTAGTGTCGGCCTGGGTCGACCTTAATATGGCCGAGGGGTGATATCGCGTGTCCAAGCCCAGCGTCGGTAGTAATATCGACCAAGGTTGGTGTCTCTAGGCCGAGGTTACACTTGGGGCATATCAATCACCCCCCAGCCCTTAGTCATATGTGAGAGCAAGTGACTAGGGGATTACTACACCTCCGAGGCATGTCTTTTACAGCCAATACTTGCTTGACACTTGTCCAATGCTGAACATGCTTGCTTGGTAGGCGTGTGCTGTCAGCCGCCCTTTGGGGCTCCCAAGACAATGATGGGCCTTGGGAATTGTGCCTGAGTATTTAAGGGTTTTGAACCCTTCTTTCCTTCTTTCTTCTTCATTCCTTCCATTTCAGCCGCTCTCGTTCCTGCAGCTTTCTCTCTCTAGAAATATCTTGGTTCAAAGCTTTTGGGTGGTGATTTCTCGCGTCTTCTCCTCTCTTCCGTACCATTTCATCCTCAGGTAAGGTCTACCATACTTTTTCCTTCATTTTTCCTGCAAGCACCCTTATTTTTGTATTTTCCTGCGAGACCACCATAATTTCAGGCGAGCTATTCTTGCCAAATTTAAGTAGTTTGATCTTTAGATTCCTTTTCTTTATCAGCCAGTCTTGTTTGTAATTTTTGGAGTTTAGGAAAATCCCCAAGTGTAGTGTCGTCCTCTGATGCTCAGACCCTTATATCAGCTTCTTGAGGAGTTCCCCTCTCTTAGAGAGAAGACTTTAGAAAAGATTAGGCAAATAGAAAGAGCACAGGAGGAGGCTCGTAGATCACAAGAGTTTCCCATTAGACCCATATTTCCACCACCTCTGAAGGTGATATATCCTGACCCCCCGAAGAACTTCTATCAGACAGAGGTTCCTGCTGATCCCATACCTATGTCTGAGTCTGAATCTTCTACCTCAGATCCCATGTCTGTGAATTCCTTTCAAGAGGCCATGGACTTCACACCTAGGCATGATCAGGCCCCTAATCAGGTCGAGGTCTCCAGCCGAGCCTCATCCCATAATCACTCAAGCACCTCAGGGTCTTCCTCAGAGGTTGAGATTCTTGAGCCGAGTGTGGCCATTCCGCCACCAATTGACGCCATCCCTGTGTCGGCTGTCACCGGGGCAGAGTTCGCTCAGAGGATTCGAGTAACCCATCAACATCTGCTCCGGTCAACATTGAGTTGGATGATGATGAGGTTGAGAGCGATGTCGACGTCTTTGAGGCGGCCGAGATCGAGAGTACTATTACTGAGGTAGACCTTCTCTGCTTTAGATATCCATATTCTATTAGCCCCTCAATAAAACTTAGGAGACCTCTGAGGGAAGAGAGGGCTTATCATGGCCGAGATGGCGAGATCTGCTTGTACGAGCAGATGTTCAAGTTGGGGTTCTGGCTGCCCATTCACCCCATTATCAAATCCATCCTTTCTTACATTAATTTGGCCCCCTCCCAACTCTCTCCTAATGCCTGGAGAGTCCTAATAGGGTCCATAGTGTTATGGATGGCTGTCCACCATTCAGACCTTCCAGTTCAGGTCTTCGTAGGTTGCTACGTCCCTTCCTCGGCCAAAAATCATCCGAGCTACTACCATTTTATAGCTCGAAGGCCTGAGAAGAAATTGCTTCAGGTGACTCAGACTTCCAACCATAACTGAAAGCCTCGGTACTTCTTTGCTTCAGGGCCATGGGAGTTTGGCCCATGTGTTCCCTCGTCCAATCTGGAGCAGAGGATGCCCCTGAGGTGGGGTAAGGTCACCATGTCTGCCAGGGCCGACCCTGGCCTAAGTCTACAAAACCTCCAGAAGGTGAAAGCCCTTCAAGATCAGGGGGTACATGGTCTATTTGTCAGGTTTGAACATTTGATGACTCCCCACTTCCTCTCTGGGACAGGTCTGGGTGGAAGTCCCCTTTCCGAGCTTGGTAAGCATTTTTGTTTTGCAAGTTTAACCTCTGAGTTTATTCATGTCTGATTATCTAACTCAGGTCTACTAATTTTTTGCAGAGCGACCAAAGGATATTCCAGACGAGCTTTGGGAGATGGATGCACCAAGCTTGACAAGACTTGCCAAGAAAGCAATTCTTAACGCTCCTCCCCCAGCTCCCTCTTCCTCTAAGCCCCCAGCCAAAAAGAAGAGGGCTCCCGAAGGTCATGCCCCTGAGGATCAGAGGCCGAAGAAGAAGACTACTGAAGCTGACATCCCTATCTCTTCAACTGACGTCCTATCGGCTCGTCTGGATCAGTTGAAGTTAACTGACAGTGTAGTTGGCCACAGTATGCAGGCCCTGGATGCCATCGGCTCTATAATGACCGAGGCTGACAAACGCTTCTACAAGTCTCTGGACACCCCATTGCAGGTTGAGTTTGGCCTTCACAGAGCCGTTCAGTTATGATTTGATCCTTCTTCAGAAATTCTTCTAAGTGTAACATCTGATTCTTCTTCAGCTTACTCATGATCATTAATTATGCAGGGCTTGACCGCTATGCACCATTTATCCAACTGGACTCTGAGGAAGTTGCCTCTCATCCAAAAGGGGCAAGAGGCCGAGAAAGTCCTGAGTACTCTGAACGCAGAGATCGAGCGCCTCAAGTCTGAGCTGAAGGACTCTGAGGAGAAGGTGAAGGGGTTGGATAAGGACATCTCCCAGCTCGGCAAGGCTTATGCTGCTGTACTGAAGGCTAAGGACGACGTTCTGTAGCAGAAAGTCAACTCAGCTGTCAGGGCCGCCCTTGATGACGCCTCAGAGAAGATAATTGCTGATTATAAGGCCTCTGATGAGTTCATGGGCTTCGACTTTGAATACCTTGAAAGAGTTATCAAAGCCACTATTAAATGGGCAGATGTCAGGGAGAGAGAGGCCGACACTTTGAGGGCCTCTGATTTCGTTGGTCTCGGTTTTACTGATCCTTAATTTTCCCAAGCTCTTCAAGAGGTTGAGGAAGAGGCTTCCGCTCCTGCCGAGACTGCTACATTAGAGGTCACCGAGGTTGGAGGGGTAGACCATCTTGATGATGCGGCCGAGGTGACTAATCAAGCCGAGGGTGTCAACGTTCCCCCCTCAAACTCTTAGGATATTTTGATCACTGTTTGTAACTTAACTGTATTGTGGAACTTGTCCGTAATCATTGAACATCTTATTATTTCTGAATGTATACCAATCTATGATGAGGACCATCTTCACTTCCTTTTTATTGAATGTCATGTGATGTCTTTCATTCTTAGTTCCATTATTATGGTGTCTGCTAAAAATAAATTTGCAATGGTCTTGTTTAAACTCAACCAATGGTCCTGAGCTCAGACCTTCTCACCAATGAATGGTGTTATGAAGGTCTGAGGTCATTACCTAAGAGGTTATCCTCATAATGAAACTCACCAAATTAATGATGTTAAGTGTCTGAGGTCATCACATTATGGTGTCTGACCTCATACCTCGTCACCAATGAATGGTGTTATGAAGGTCTGAGGTCATCACCTAAGATGTTATCCTCATAATGAATCTCACCAAATTAATGATGTTAAGTGTCTGAGGTCATCTCATTATGGTGTCTGACCTCAGACCTTGTCACCAAATTATGATGTTATAAGGGTCTGAGGTCATCACCTAAGATGTAATCCTCATAATGAATCTCACCAAATTAATTATATTAAGTGTCTGAGGTCATATCATTATGGTGTCTGACCTCAGATATTGTCACCAAATAATGATGTTATAAGGGTCTGAGGTCATCACCTAAGATGTTATCCTCATAATGAACCTCACCAAATTAATGATGTTAAGGGTCTGAGGTCATCTCATTATGGTGTCTTACCTCAGACCTCGTCACCAAATTATGACGTTATAAGGGTCTGAGGTCATCCCATAAGATGTTATCCTCGTAATGCATCTCATCAAATTAATGATGTTAAGGGTCTGAGGTTATCCCATTATGGTGTCTGACCTCAGACCTCGTCACCACTGAATGGTGTTATGAGGGTCTGAGGTCCTCACCTAAGATGTTACCCCCACAATAAATCTTCACCAAACAAATGATGTTATGTGTCTGAGGTCATCTTATTATGGTGTTTGAGCTCAGACCTCGTCACCACTAAATAGTGTTACGAGGGTCTGAGGTCATCACCTAAGATGTTATCCCCCTAATAAATCTTCACCAAATTAATGATGTTATGTGTCTGAGGTCATCTCATTATGGTGTCTGAGCTCAGACCTCGTCACCATTGAATGGTGTTATGAGGGTCTGAGGTCATCACCTAAGATGTTATCCCCATAATAAATCTTCACCAAACAAATGATGTTATGTGTCTGAGGTCATCTCATTATGGTGTTTGAGCTCAGACCTCGTCACCACTAAATGGTGTTATGAGGGTCTGAGGTCATCACCTAAGATGTTATCCCCATAATAAATCTCTGATCTAAGAATGAAGCAAGAACTGTTAAGGGAACTGATCTTTATTAATAACCTCTTCATAATAAGATGCTACATTTACATAAAACTCTATGCAACATCATATGTAATATCTCTTTAGGTGATCAGCATTCCATGGGTTAGTGAAAGGTTCTCCTTCTAGGTTTTCCAGCCTGTAAGTGCCAGGCACAACCTCTTCTGTCACTTTATAGGGGCCATGCCAGTTTGGGTGAAGCTTATTGGCTTTCTGTAGGGTCTTCTTTAGAACTAGGTCTCCCACTGCATTGGGTCTTGACTTCACCCTCTGGTTGTAGAATTTCGCTGCCCTCTGCTGGTAGGCTACTTTTCTGACCTCTGCGTCCTCTCTTCTTTCTTCGATAAGATCTAGGTCTAGCCTCCTCTCTTCTCCATTATTGTCAGGGTCGTAGGTTTGAATTCGATGAGTTAGGAGTCCTACTTCCGTTGGTATGACGGCCTCTGAGCCATGTGCCAGCATGAACGGGGTTTCTCCTGTTGGTGTCCTTGCCGTGGTTCTATAGGCCCATAACACAGCGTAGACCTCTTCAGTCCATCTTCCCTTCGCATCTTCTAGACTCTTCTTGATTCCGTCCAAGATAGTTCTGTTTGTGACCTCGGTCTGACCATTTTCCTGAGGTCGACCAAGAGATGAGAAGAACTGCTTAATCCCTACTCTTAGGAAATACTTTTCTAAGGAGGAGTTCTTGAACTGGGTCCCATTATCCGAGATGAGAGTGTTTAGGTGGCCATATCTGCATATGATATTCCTCCAAATAAATTGGAAGGTCTTCTGCTCTGTGATCGTTATCATCGGCTCTGCCTCCACCCACTTTGAGAAGTAATCTATGACAATTATCAAGAATCTATAATTATTGGCATCTCTTGGCAAAGATCCTACTAAGTCAATTCCCCATACCGCAAATGACCATGGAGAAGAGATTGGCGTCATAGGCTGATGGGGTTGATGAGGGATAGTGGCGAACTTTTGACATTTGTCACACCTCTTCACATAGTCTGCGGCGTCCTTCGACAAGGTAGGCCACCAGTATCCCTGAGTGATGATCCTCTTGGACAAGGTTCTTCCCCCTATGTGGCTTGAGCAAGAACCCTCATGAACCTCCTGTAAGACCCGGGGAACTTCCATGGGATGCACACATCTGAGGAGGGGCAATAGAAACCCCTTTTTGTACAAGACGTCTCCTACCATTGAGAACTTGGTAGCCCTATATCTCAACTTTCTCCTCTCTAGCTTGGACTCAGGTAGCTCTCCCTCTCTTAGGTATCTGACGAGCGGGTCGATCCATGAGTCTCCTAGGTTCAAATTGTGACAAGGGTTACGTACCTCTTCTTCCTCGATGGTTTCCTTTCTCAAGACCTCGATCGGAATGGTCCCTCCCATATCTGTCTTCATTGCCGAGGTCAGCCTTGCCAATGCATCAGCGTGATTGTTACTTAGTCGAGGCACTCTCTTCAGTTTTGCTTCTTCAAAATATTCTAACAACCTTCTTACCCTCTTTAAGTACCTGTCCATCCTTTCGTCTTTGGCCTCATATATCCCCAGTACTTGATTGACAACCAACCTTGAGTCGCTATGGAGTAGGAGTCGCTTTACGCAAAAAGTTGTTGTCAATAAGAGACCTGCTATCATGGCCTCATACTCGGACTCGTTGTTTGAGGCCTGGAAGTTGAATCTCAAGGCGTATTCAATGTTGGCGCCATCTGGAGCCGAGAGTATTAGCCCCGCACCGCTTCCACTATCACAGGGAGATCCATCAACGAAGAGGCTCCAGACGTCTGTATCTGATGAGAAGACCCCTTCTGTCATAACTCCTTTCTTGAAGAGGTATCGATCCTCTTCGTTCTCTTCTATTATGCTCTGGGTTTTGCCTGAGATGACCTCTTCCCTATCTCGGAAGACGTTTGGTGTCGTCTCTTCCGAATTTCGGAAGACACTACGGTTTATCTCTTCACCGTCCTCTAGGCCTTTCTCTATCTCAGCCTCTTCCCAGGTGAATTCTGCAACAAAGTCCGCGAGGGCCTGCCCTTTGATGGCTGTCATAGGCTGGTAGGCAAGATTGTACTCCCCCAACTCGATGGCCCAGGTCATCAACCTCCCGAATTTCTCAGGTTTATGCAGAACCTGTCTTAGTGGGGAGTCAGTGAGGACAACCATGGAGTGAGCTTGGAAGTAAGGCTTCATTTTTCTCGAGGCATGTATTAGGGCATAAGCTAACTTTTCCATACGGGGATAATTTTGTTCAGACCCTTGAAGGGCCTTACTGTTGAAGTACACAGGCCTTTGAATCCCATCCTCTTCCCGTATGATGGCCGCGCTGATGGCTGATTCAAAGACTGCCAGATACACAAATAACCTTTCTCCCGCGATAGGCCGGGACAGCAATAAGGGAGACCCTAAGTAGGACTTGAGTTGGTTGAAGGATTTTTCACACTCTTCATCCCATTAGAAGTCCTTTCTTAGAACTTTAAAGAATGGAAGACACTTGTCCGTTGCCCTAGAAACAAACCTGTTAAGGGCAGCCACTCTTCCCGTGAGTCTTTGGACATCCTTGATACTCCTAGGAGTCTTCATGTCGAGTAATGCCTTGATTTTCTCAGGGTACACTTCAATTCCCCTCTGGTTAACGATGAATCCCAGTAACTTCCCAGCTCCTACTCCGAAGACACACTTTGTTGGGTTGAGTTTCATTCTGTACGAGTCCATAACATCGAAGGTCTTCTCAAGGTCCGCTACGTGAGTACAAGCTTTCAAGCTCTTCGTTAGCATATCGTCTACATACACCTCCATGGTCTTACCTATTTGATCTTTGAACATCTTATTGACAAGACGTTGATATGTTGCCCCTGCATTTTTCAGACCGAAGGGCATCACTTTGTAGCAGTACGTCCCTTTATCAGTAATGAAGGCTGTCTTCTCAGAGTCTTCAGCATCCATGAAGATTTGGTTATAGCCTGAATACACATCCATGAAGCTCATGAGCTCGTGTCCCTCTGTCGCGTCCACCATCTGATCTATCTGAGGTAAGGGATAGCTGTCTTTTGGACAAGATCTGTTCAAGTCAGTGAAATCCACGCACATTCGCCACTTCCCATTGGCCTTAGGCACGATGACTGCTTTTGAGAGCCACTCCGAATAGGTAACCTCTCTTATGAACTCGGCCTCTTCCAACTTTTTGACCTCTTCTCGGATGACGTCGTATTTCTGCGTAGAGTAGACTCTTCGTCTCTGCTTGATCGGCTTGGCATCTCTGGTCACGTTGAGCTTGTGGCTCATCACCTCAGGGTCGATGCCAGGCATGTCTGCGTGACTCCATGCGAAGACACTCTGTCTCCTCCTGAGGAAGTTTATCAGCTCTTCCTTGGTTCCTGGCTCTAGGGCCTTACCGACCTGGACGGTTTTTTTCGGCTCATCCTCATTGAGGATGATGGATTCTACCTCTTCCGTGACCTCTCCCTTCTTCAACCTTGTTTCATCTCTTGGGTCAAGAGTGTCAATACTATAAGTGGTGGTTGCCCTATTATGGGCTTCTCTCTCTTCGGCCGAGTTGAAGTAACAGTCTCGCGCTGTGGTCTGGTCCCCTTGCACTTCCCCTACTCCATAGCATCTGATGGACCGTCGATGGCACAACTTCAAACTCTTTAAGGGCCACCCTTCCTATGATGAGGTTGTAGGCCGAGAAAACGTTCTCGTCCATAACGAAAAAGTTTATCTTCTTGGTCAGTCTCTTAGGCCACTCATCACCCATTCGTACGTCCATCTCATACATGCCCAAGGGGTGGACCTTTTCGCCACTGAAGCCTATCAACAGGTGATGATAGGGCACCAGCCTTGCTCTGCTAAGACCTAGGCTCTTGAAGCAAGGCCAGAACATCACGTCCGCTGAGCTCCCCCCCGTATATGAGGATCCTCTGCACCTCGCACCCATGAACTCTTGTTGTTATGACCAGAGGGTCATCATGGGGGGCTAAGATACCCTTGAAGTCGAGTCTGGAGAACCCCACTACGAGGGTGTCCCTGTCTACCTTCTTCCTCTTCTGCACTGTATCGGAAGACGTTAGATTCACAACTTCATGCTTGGCCACTGACCTAGCCTTTGCTACATAAGCCTTCCTATCAGCTACTTCAGATCCACAACCTGCAAATCCTCCACATATGGTGTTAACACCAAAGGAGATCGTACCGACCCTCTTCACCGGGGTGTTGTCATCTTTTGGCGGAAGATCTGAATCATCTTCGTCAGCTGCTTCTGAATCATCGTCTCTTCTGGCCGGGACATTATCACGGCATCTGTCATTTCTTCTTTTCTTAGGGTCATCTCTTCCACACTTCGGGGCCTTACCATCCACGTACTTTCGCAGCTTTCCAGATTTCAACATCTTTTCAATCTCATCCTTCAGAGAGAAGCATCTATCTGTGATGTGACCACGATCTTGGTGGAACTCACACCATAGGTTTTTATTCCTCTTATGTGGTGGGGCTTTCAGCTTCTCTGGCCATCTCAGATCCCTGTCATTCTTAATCTCATTGAGGATGTGCTCACAGCTCACAGTCAGAGGAGTATAGTGATCGAACTTGTCATCTCCTTACCTCTTCTTCCCCTCTTTCTTGCTTTGGGACTTCCCGCTGCCACCGCGGTTCTCATCCTCATACTTGGCGGCCATTGCCTCTTCCGCATTCATTACTTTCCCCGCGGTTGCCAGCAGCTCCGCCATAGACCTAGGGGGTCTTCCGCCAGTTTCCACAATAACTTCCCCTTCTGGAGGCCTCCTATAAGGGCGGTCATGGCTATATTCTCTTCATAATCTTCAACTTCCAACTTTTCTTTGTTGAACCTCGTTATGTAGTCTCTTAGGCTCTCACCTTTGTCCTGCTTGACATACATCATGTGGGTAGTCTTCTTTTGAGGTCTCATCCCAAAGCAGAAGTTATGGATGAATCGCTCAGCCAAGCCTTTGAAGTTCTCAATTGAGTTCTTCGGAAGGGAGGTGAACCAACTGTGTGCAGCCCCTGTCAAGGTCCCATAGAAGGCCCTACACTTCATCTCATCGGGTATCGAGTAAATATCTGTTGTCGACTGGTACATCTCGATATGATGTACAGGGTTAGTGCTTCCATCATACTTGGGAGACACTGTAGGAGGCTTGAACTTAGCTGGGGTTGGGAACCCCACTATCCTAGCCACAAATGGGGAGCCCTTTGAGTAACCCCTTTGTAATGGGTCCCTTCTTTTAATGAGGTCTCCTATCTTCTCCTCAAGGCGTTGGATAGAATCATTCCATGGTCTTATGTCATCAACTTGGTCGAGGTTATCCCCTGCCACCTCCCTGGGATGGACCGAGAGTTCCCCTGCCACGACACGTTGGCTGTTGACCTCTTCCTGTTCCCTGCCTCTTCTTTCACAGCATCGGCCTTAGTCTAGCCGACCCTGCCTATTCCCTCTCTGAGAGCCTGCTGTGCTCCTTGATCTCGACAGTCTCTGTCTTAGGTCATTCATCGGGCCCAGTCTCTCAAAGGCCGACCCTCTGCTCAACCTATCAAAGGCCGACCCTCTTTGTTGGGCCTCTTCACCTCTTTGGCCGACACAACCTTGGCTTTGCCTAAGAGCTCGTACAGTGTTATTTGACACATTATACGGCTTCCAGCAGTCTTCTGGGGATTCTTCCGCCTCTAGATCATCATACCTGTCCTCTGGGCAAGGGTTTCCCTGCCTCCCCAGGCGCAAGCGCCTAGGGTCAGCAACGTCCCTTCTCCGCTGGGGCACAGGCGGGTCCTTCATCGGTGCATGGGGTGGTCCCCTGGCATCAGGATGAGGCTGAACTGCCGCCGGAGTGATCATGTCCGGTGAGACTCCAGGTGGCCTCATCATAGTTTGACTGGGCTGTGCAAATTGCTCCTGCATGGCTTGCTGTGTTGCAGCTAAAGATCTCAAGGCTGCTGCTACCTCCGCCATTTCGGACTGGGGGACGCCTGACTGGAACTAGGCCCTCAACCCCCGGGCTGCGGAAGAGGCGGTGGTAAGTCTGGTGCCATATGTTAACACTATAGAGCTTGAGTAGAAGATGAGCTTAGTACCTCATAGGACCTCTTTCAATGGTGAAACAGCTTCGCGCTGGGGGGAGGCTTGGTTCACCACCAGAGTCTCCGGTGAGGTTAAGCAGAAAAAGAGGAAGAGATAGCTTCTCGTTCCCACAGACGGCGCCAAAATGATGATGCCTGAATCAGCACCATCAGACAAGGTGTTTTCAAGCTCAATCTAAGAACAACAATGGTAGCACAGTTATGTAAAAGGTTAGAGAATGAGATGAGGAGAAGAGGAGAGGGCACAAGGATATAAGTGGTTCAGCCTAGATTGTCCTACGTCCACTGTGTGTGTGCGTGAATAATCTCACTGCAATAAGGCACTAATGGCCATGGATACAATCTCTCAAGCTTTCTCTCTCTACTGTGTATCTATACAGGGTTTCAGCTAGGGTTGAATATCTGGATCCTTTTGCAAGGTAGAGGATGACCTCTATATATAGTACCTAGGGGGTGTAATGTACCCTCCATGCTTGCAATGAGCATGTGTGGGTTTACCTCACCAATAAGGGAGTGCCATCTGTCACTGTCACATGTAGAGAATGATGATGCAATACTCTCCCCACGTGTGGGGAATAATCTTGTTATAAGTGATTTGTGTCCACGTGTCCTTATCTAAATGTTAGCAGGTGCTCGGCCATCGCGTCTGGTGTATGACCTCGGCCTTGGGGAGGCCGAGGTTGGTGAGTCTTAATACCTGTTCAGTCCTAGTATTCCATGGAGGTCTCGGCCTAACCCTAGTCGAGACCATAGGCAAGGTCGGCCCGAGACGAGATTGAACTGGTGGTTTGATGAGGTTGCTGTTGGCTTCCTGCAGGCTCGGCCTATGTATGGCCGAGGTTGCCATTTCAAGGCATATGCAAGTGCTGCCGATCCTTGTGACGTCCCTTGGAGAGGCCCATGGTAGTGTCGGCCTGGACAGACGTTGATATGGCCGAGGGGTGATATCGCGTGTCCAAGCCCAGCGTCGGTAGTAATATCGACCGAGGGTGGTGTCTCTAGGCCGAGGTTGGTGTCTCTAGGCCTAGGTTACACTTGGGGCATATCAGTGTGTGATAAGCACCCAAAACTATACATTTATACCCTGAATAGACGTATTTTAGTTGCTAATTCTCGGCAATTGGGGTCTTATGTGCTTAAATGTTTATCTTGTAGGTCAAATGTATGTTTACGGTGTCAAAAGCTATATATCAAGGCAAATGGGTGTTGAATGGAACTAATTCCCTCTGCCGTAACCAAACCCGAGCCTAAACCTAGGCCAAAGCATCACCCCAAGCCTGTGTGTGTTTAGTTCGTGTGTTTTTGTATTTTTTTAGATTTTTAGTTTGAGTCGTTTTATTTTTAGTATTTATTTTTGATTTATTTAGTATTTTCTAGGTTTTGTTTTTTGTTTTTCTATTTTATCTTTATTAGTATAATTTTAGTTTACTTTGATTTTGATTAGTTTTTATTTTATTAGGATTAGAATTTTTAGGATTCCATTTATTTATTAGTTTTATTAAATTTTACTTTTTACTTTTTAGTTTAATAGATATCTATTTTAATTTCTTTTTAGTTTCAATTGTTATTTGAGTCTTTGTTTTATTTTAGAATAGGATTTTATTTTTTTTAGGTTTTTATTTTATTTTACTAATTTTATTTTAGTTAGTTAATGTTATTTTAAGGGTCACAATTTAAACACACTCATACTTTAAAAAACCCAACACCCTATCTTACACCTAAACATCCCCTCACCCTTATCCTATTTTCCTACACTCTCTCACACAATAACCCCCCTAAACTTCATCTTCCCCAACAACTCACCCTCTTTCCTCTCTCTTCCCCCATAACCAAAACACCAAACACCTTCTCTCTCTCCCATACCCTCATACAAGCCCCATACTCCAAAACCCGTCGCCGAACCTGCCCCGCGATCTACCCCGTCGTCGGCGCCCTGCCAAACCATTATCGCGACCCCAAATCGGTGACCTCCCTGAGAGTCCGAAGGCGTCCCAAAAACCCGAGAACCCCTTGATCCGACCATGCTCCTACCAATCCTCTTGCCCGAAACCACCTCGCAATCCAGTTCGGCGACGCTCCTACCCCTTCCACCCGCGACCCGCCAACTCGCATCCACCCACCTCCGGTGTGCCCAAACCCGAGCATGCCAAAAACCCAAAACCCAGAAAATCCATCTTCAAACCCAATTCCTTTTTTTTGACACAAAATCCATTTGAACTCCCATTGTCTTCCCAAATTTTTATCACCTGCCAACAAACCAAAAATGACATCCTCTTCCAAAGCCACTAACCCATTTCACCCATTTTAACCCTCAAGCCAAACTCCCAACTTAACCCAAATCGTGTTTCTATCAGTTAACATACCAAAAGCATGACCAAATAATGCCATGTGCCAAATAAACCCACTTATCACCTTTTACCCAAAATTCCCCCCAACTACTAATTTTTACCCAATGCCCAAAATACCCCTCATAACCATAATTTGATTATATTTCCTCACCCCTCACCCACATGACCTCACACCCCATTTCCATGCACATTAAACCTACCCAAATTACTCCATGCTTCATGCCTACTATTTAAAGGATGGAAGGCCCCATTTGAGAGGGCTTTTAGATAGGAATTAGTAGAGAGAATTGTAGAGAGAGAAACACCCTTTTTTAGTTTAGTTTTTTTTTAGTTTAGAATTTATTTTATTTTACTTTTTTTAGATTAGTGAGAATCCATTTTGAGTGTAATTGTTGATATAATTTTGGTTTGATCACACAAATTGGAGCGATGTAAATTGCAAATTCAAGGATTGAAGTCCAATTTCACTCAAAGAGATTTGATTTGATTATTCTTCTCTTCTACTTTATTTTATATGCCTTTGATTGTTAATTTGTCAAATTTCATACCATGTTAGGCTAAATCCCCTTTCAAGGGGTGGGGGGAAACCCTTATTTGATGTTATTTTAGTTTAATTAGTTTGATTATTTGAAAATTCCCTTTGAATGTTAATTTTGATCCCCCACCCTTAAATTTACACCTCGAGAGAGGGTAAAGGATTTTCGAGAGAAAATCGAAATTCTAGTTATAATACCCATTTTAGATTCGAACTAGAGATAGGGGTTTCTTAGGTGGGATATTATTACTTGAATTTCAACTCTAAACTTATTTTCGAAGATTTACCTAAATTTTAATTGATCGATCTTAGCGGGTGATTAATTAAAAGTAGTGTAGATCTTTTTTCTAGAGTTATGGGGTGTTAAAGTTTATTTTCTAAAAGGTTACTATTAAAATTACATTTGCAACGAGAGTTGATTTGTAATTTTGATATTAATTTGGGAGAATTCAATTAATTAAATTAATTAATTAGAATAGCTAGAATTTGTGGTGTAATCTCATTCCTTGATTGTTCTCACAATTATTTTCCTCACTTTATCTCTTATTTTAGTGTTAGACTTTATTTTTCACTTTTAGTCACTTTCTAGTTAGTTGTTTTCATCTCACATTTTAGTTTAATGTTATTTCACCTCACCTCACCCAATTGTTTTAATATTTGAAAAGATAAAAAAAATTAGAAAAGTGAAAAAGCACAAAAAGAAAATAAAATTGAATTACAATTGAATTTGTCTCTAGTTTCACCCCCTTGATGTGGATTGATACCCTTACTTACCTCTACACTTTAGATTGTTATATTTTGTAGGTAATTTTAAGGTTTTGATTAACTTGGCTTTTAACAACGATGACACACCGAAAAGTTATTGTTATCAAATGGTGTCGTTGCCATTCTTGTGAGCGTGAAGCACTCGGAGCGGATTCAATTTTGTAGTTCATTTATCTCCTATCTTTTGTTGCATTTTAGTACCATTTTTGTTTATTTTAGAAGGCTTGTATTAGGATTTTTATCCTTGCTTGTATTGCGGTGCATAGATACACCATTTCATTTTCATTTAAAATTTGTAATAAGTGAAGAAGGCGTGATTGGGAAACCGAACAAGGTAGAGAGAGGGCGTCCATTGGCGAGGATTTAGAAGCCTCTCTACCTTGGGTCGGTCGGAGTCCCGGGGCCGACTGAGATTGGCATAATCTCCCCCCGGTAGACTCAATAATTTCGGCACCCCACGGCCTAAAAACCATGGGAGGTACATTTCTTACACCCTCACGCCTCTCCTATTAGCGAGTCAATTCTTTTGTGTGCCTTGTGTGCTCTTGTGTGATTTTATTCTCGCATTTATTTTCGAATGGTGTGATAAATTAATTGGCTAAGACCTACACCCGGTCACTCACGAGAAGAGATTTCATCACCCGACTCACTCTCTCACCAATTGTGTGCTACCCTAGCCATAACTAAATTTAAAATCAATCAACTAGGTAGCCCAGTAGGAAAATTTTTTGCAAAGGCGATCAGAAAGATTTCCGTGTTTTTTTATTGCCCACGGACTTAATTAAAATTTGACTACCCCTTTCACTAAATTTAAAGATAAAAATTGGCTATGTGCTAGTTAGGAATTCTCCTTAACTTGTGTGTGTCCAATTCCATTCATTTTTCGGTAGTCGATTTTAATTAGTTCATCCAAATCAAGAGTCCATATTTTTCCCCACCTTTTCTTCCAAAAAATCAAAAAATATTTTCTTTCCTTTTTGAAAAAAAATTTAAAAATCAAAAAAATATTTCTCTCCACATGGCCGAAGAGCGTCCTTTACGGGACTACTTTGGTCATTTCCCATTGACACGCGACACATGTGAGAGTAATACCGAGCCGTCTCTTTATGATATTTTTCATGGTCTCAGCTCTATCACGAGTACCGTTGGTACTCTTGACCCATCTATGCACTCACCTCCTATTCCATCACCCTCGGTGTCAAGTGTTGACATGTCTCATCCTTTGTTGTGCACCCATTGTTATTTTGCCGATCACATGTCCCATGAGTTCCCTTACATTCCATAACCATCAAACCCACCCACCATGGAACATGTGTATCCATATGACACTATTCTGGAACCCACCTCAGCCTCTTATCTCGATATACCTAATCCCGAGTTGTGTGAGTACCCGATCTATTCGTGGAGGCCTGATCACCCTCCCACACAATATGAATCCCAACCCGATGTTGTGGATCCTCACACGTTCCAACACTCGTCATGGCAACCTTTTGCAACCACTCCCGATCAGTACCCTCACTATACACCCACTGAATATCAACCATTTATCCATCACGAAAGTGATCCTTTCGTGTATGAGGAACTTGGCCCCACTCCACACACTTCATTTGTGTATTCTTCGTACACTCATGATAGTAGCGAGTTGTGTCCACCTCACCCACCGCCACCACCCATCACTCCACCACCGCCACCACCATCCACATCCGCTCTCGAAAGCCTCTTGCAAAAGTTCATACTCGAGCAAGATCAAGCCACTCAAATTCAAAATGAAGCCCTCCAACGGCTTGAACAAAGATTAAATGAAATTGAGTGTGAGCGAGAGTCGGACATTCCCATGCATCCACCAATTGTTGCACCCGAGTGTGATGATGATGTGTCCTCTTGTGACAAAGATTTTGACTGTGACCAACCCTACCACCCCGACAATCTCGAAGTTGAGACCATCCCATGGTTCGGGCCCCAAGTCGACAATTGTGTTGACTTACCTTTTGATATTGAGCATGATCCAATCCCACCATATCCATATGAACCCCACTTTGTGATTCCCATTCACCTTCCCCCTCACTTTCCCATAGAATCCAACAAAATGCCCGAGTCTACACCTATCTAGATTCACCCTTGTGTTCCCGAGGAACCACTTCATCCTAGGTTAGCTCCGGCTACGAGTGTTCATTATTTTCCCGAGATAGAATCCGTGATAGTTCCTCACTATACGGATATGGATCCTGTTCCACTATGCTTAGCTCATCTTGAGCCCAATATTTCTAGTGATCCCTCTATCTCCGATCTTGGTGACTCATCTTACCCACCCAACACATTCCCCAATGATACTCTTGGGGAGAAGTTGATCACTCACTTGTTTATTTCCACACTCCCTTGTGAGTATTCCTTTACTCCTCCCAATGAGTGTGTGTCTCCCACGCTTGAGTTTGATCATCTTCCTCCACCATTTATCCCACCCGATACACCATTTAACGCACCCATTATCTCTTCCACCCCACCACCTGGTTTGGATCTTGATTTTACACATTTCATGTTTCCATATACATTTTTAGATCCTAACCTAACACCACCCCCACCCATGAGAGTATTTTTGGTGCTACTCTCCACTTTCGTGACACCGAGCTTGTTATTCAATGCCTGCCACTCTCTTGTGGTGTTGATTTTTTCCATCGACATCTCCCTGGCGTGTCACGACACGACCATTATCATCGCCCATTCATAGAACGGTCGTGTGATTTCTATGAGGCCCACCCCATTACACTTTTCAAACCATTTTGCCTCCTTCACCAATTAGAGCACCATGCTTATAGGGCCCTAGTTTCCCTCACCTTTCGTCTCAATAAGGCCCGTGATCGATGCTTCATCACCCATGCCTTCCTCACCTTTACCCTAATACCCACCTGCCCATGGTCCACCGATGCTTTTCATCGCGTGATGCACTTCTCCATACAAGTGCATTGACCCGTTTTAGCCTCTATCCAACAAGACTTATTCTTCAGTCTTGTTTGGGGGTGATTCTCATCACCCCAATTTTTCTACCGCCCCGTTCTCTCCTCGCTTATCTTATATTTAGGGTGAGTATCCATCGGTCTGGCTGAAGACATTAAACTTAGCTCTACCGGGAGGCAGCCCGCGTTTCTTGTACTAGTCTCATCCTGTTTGGGGGTGGTGTTTCACATCACCCAATGTTTTATCATACTTATATACTTGTACACATATTTTCTCTTATCATTTATTCAGGTTTATTCTTGGCTTCATCTGTCCACTTCATTAGCGGTTCATTCTGGTAATCTCTTTCCTACCTTATGCTCTCAATTTTAAAAATCATTTTACTTAACATCGAGGACGATGTTCCTTTTTGGTCGGGGTGGGGAATTTTATCAAAATCGTACCTCGTTTGAATTTTTTTTATTTTTGAACCCGATTTTTAAAATTTCATGCAGTTTCTTTCATCTCACACATTGATGTGAATTTTCAATCATCCATCTTGTTAAGTCTAGGAATCAAGCTAGATGATTTATCTTTTTATAAATATCTTATGTAATATGCAACAAGGCATTTTGCACCATGAATTTCTAGACTCAACAAAATTTGTGCACTTATCATGTCACTACGGTTTAGAGTTGAAGAGTGCTATAATTCTCAAGAAAACCTTAAGGATCACTAGTAGAGACTTTAGCTTGTGAGATTTGTGCCTTTCAACCTTTCAGAGAGTTTTACGCAATCTCCGAGTCACAAGTTGATTCAACTTCTTTTGGGTCCGCACTTAAATTGTTGCATGATCTCATTATCATTCATTAAAATTTGGCTTGATTACTGAGAACGACATTTTTTTCGAGTTGTAAGAAACGTGTGTGTTGAAGTTTGTCCCGATCACTAGATTTTCTCCCATACACTTCACTCATCACACTCCCATGCTTTTCCATAACACATTTCCATTCATTCACCCATTACCTTTCCATATTCTCCCCATTCATATACATATCCCACACCATCACCTATCATCTCTATATCATATTTCATTTTCAAATAAAAGAGTGTTGTTCAAAATGTTAAATGTCTTCAATGTTGGTTTGAAAAGAGAGAAAAAAAATTAGCAAAAATAGCAAAAAATAGAAAAAAAAGAGAGAAAAGAAAAGGAAAAAAAATAGAGAGTTTTATAGTTAGTTCTTTTGTAATAAAGACATTCGTTCTTCATGTGTACACTCTTCTCGCTCATCCATCATATCACCCATCCTCATCCTACCTCATACCATCCTTCTCATTCATTCTACCCTCACCCATATACATCCATATTCCCCCTAGGTGTTCGGGCAAATGAATGTCAACGTGGTGAATAACTCGACATTCTCACTATAGTGATTAGCATTCTTTCATGAGATCATTTTCATTTCCAAATGTTCGTTCTTTTTTTTTTTATGTGTGTGAGACGTTTGAACTTGCTTACATTTACTCACCTCCTCACACACAAGAGCGATACACTTACCCAAATCTTGAGAGTTCGTTTGAGAGAGTTATATCCAGTGAGATTTGAAGTTGAAGCGTTGATTCCAAAGAGGCAATCTAGGAATTACTCTTGTGATACTCGACCCGTTTTGACTGATTCACACTACACACGTTGAGTTCTAGGAAGGATTTTCCTTAAGTATTTACTTAGCTTAATCTTTTTACACATTCTAGCTTGTATTTCTGAAATCATTTATCACATAATGGATTGTGCGATTATTCTACGTCTAATAAGAGATTGACTGCTTTTTAATAAATCTTTGCAAATAAGAATTTTGTGGGTATATTCCCTGCAAACCCTCACGAGACAGAACTCGCCCTGTAGGGCAACCTATAGGTTTAAAGGCTTGTTGCACAAACTAAGTGCAATCGCAAGTGCCCGCGAAAGTGGTACACTTTTGGTTTCTTATCTTTCTCTTTCTCTCTATCTTATTGCTCGAGGACTAGCAACGCTCTGTTTGGGGGTGGTGTGATAAGAACCCAAAACTATACATTTTATACCCCGAATAGACGTATTTTACTTGCTAATTCTCGACAATTTGGGTCTTATGTGCTTAAATGTTTATCTTGTAAGTCAAATCTACGTTTGCGGTGTCAAAAGCTATATATCAAGGTAAATGCACATTGAATGGAGCTAATTCCCTCTTCCGTAACCAAACCCGAGCCTAAACCTAGCCCAAAGCATCACCCCAAGACTGTGTCTGTTTAGTTTGTGTCTTTCTGTATTTTTTTAGATTTTTAGTTTGAGTCGTTTTATTTTTAGTATTTATTTAGTATTTTCTAGGTTTTGTTTTTTATTTTTCTATTTTATCTTTATTAGTATAATTTTATTTTACCTTGACTTTGATTAGTTTTTTATTTTATTAGGATTAGAATTTTTAGGATTTCATTTGTTTATTAGTTTTATTAAATTTTACTTTTTTTAGGATTTTAGTTTTTAGTTTTTAGTTAAATAGATTTCTATTTTTATTTCTTTTTAGTTTCAATTTTTATTTGAGTTTTTTTTTAATTTTAGAATAGGATTTTATTTTTTTTAGGTTTTTATTTTATTTTAGTTAGTTAGTGTTATTTTAAGGGTCACAATTTAAACACACTCACACCTTAAAAACCCAACACCCTATCTTACACCTAAACGTCCCCTCACCCTCATCCTATTTTTCTACACTCTCTCACATAATAACCCCCCTCAACTTCATCTTCCCCAATAACTCACCCTCTCTCCTCTCTCTTCCCCCATAACCAAAACACCAAACACCTTCTCTCTCTCTCTCTCTCTCTCTCTCTCTCTCTCTCTCTCTCTCTCTCTCATACCCTCATACAAACCCCATACTCCAAAACCCGTCGCCGGACCTGTCCCGCGAGCTACCTCGTCCCCGGCGCCCTACCAAACCATTATCGCGACCCCAAATCGGCGACCTCCCTGAGAGTCCGGTGGCCCCCAAAAACCCGATAACCCCATGATCTGACCATGCTCCTGCCAATCCTCTTGCCCGAAACCACCTCGCAATCTAGTCTGGCGACGCTCCTACCCCTTCCACCCACAACCAGCCAACTCGCATCCACCCACCTCCGGTGTGCCCAAACCCGAGCATGCCAAAAACCCGAAACCCAGCAAATTCATCTTCAAACCCAATTCCTTTTTTTTACACAAAATCCATTTGAACTCCCATTGTCTTACCCAATTTTTATCACCTGCCAACAAACCGAAAATGACATCCTTTTCCAAAGCCACTAACCCATTTCATCCATTTTAACCCTCAAGCTAAACTCCCAACTTAACCCAAATAGTGTTTCTATCAGTTGACATACCAAGAGCATGACCAAATAATGCCATGTGACAAATAAACCCACTTATCACCTTTTACCCCAAATGCCCCCCAACTACTAATTTTTACCCAATGCCCAAAATTCCCCTCATAACCATAATCTGATTATATTCCCTCACCCCTCGCCCACAAGACCTCACACCCCATTTCCATGCACATTAAACCTACCAAAATTACTCCCATGCTCCATTCCTACTATTTAAAGGATGAAAGACCTTATTTGAGAGGGCTTTTAGATATGAATTAGTAGAGAGAATTGTACAGAGACAAACACCCTTTTTTAGTTTAGTTTTTTTTAGTTTAGAATTTATTTTATTTTACTTTTTTTAGATTAGTGAGAATCCATTTTTGAGTGTAATTGTTGATGTAATTTTGGTTTGATCACACAAATTGGAGGGATGTAAATTGCAAATTCAAGGATTGAAGTACAATTTCACTCAAAGAGATTTGGTTTGATTGTTCTTATCTTCTACTTTATTTTATATGCCTTTGATTATTAATTTGTCAAATTTCATACCATGTTAGGCTAAATCCCCTTTCAAGGGGTGGGGGGAACCCTTATTTGATGTTATTTTAGTTTAATTAGTTTAATTACTTGAAAATTCCCTTTGAATGTTAATTTTGATCCCCCACCCTTAAATTTACACCTCGAGAGAGGGTAAAGGATTTTCGAGAGAAAATCAAAATTCTAGTAATAATACCCATTTTAGATTTGAACTAGAGATAGGGGTTTCTTAGGTGGGATATTATTACTTCAATTTCAACTCTAAATTTATTTTCTAAGATTTACATAAATTTTAATTGATCGATCCTAGCGGGTGATTAATTAAAAGGAGTGTAGATCTTTTTTCTAGAGTTGTGGGGCGTTAAACTTTATTTTCTAATAGGTTACTATTAAAATTACATTTGCAACGAGAGTTGATTTGTAATTTTGATATTAATTTGGGAGAATTCAATTAATTAAATTAATTAATTAGAATAGGTAGAATTTGTGGTGTAATCCCATTCCTTGATTGTTCTCACAATTATTTTCCTCACTTTATCTCTTATTTTAGCGTTAGACTTTATTTTTCACTTTTAGTCACTTTCTAGTTAGTTATTTTCATCTCCCATTTTAGTTTAATGTTATTTCACCTCACCCAATTGTTTTAATATTTGAAAAGATAAAAAAAATAAGAAAAGTGAAAAAGCACAAAAATAAAATAAAATTGAATTTCAATTGAATTTGTCTCTAGTTTCACCCCCTTGATGTGGATTGATACCCTTACTTACCTCAACACTTTAGATTGTTATATTTTGTAAGTATTTTTAATGTTTTGATTAACTTGGCTTTCAACAACGACGACACACAAAAAGCGAGTTATCAGTGTGTGAGAACCTAAGACACAAATGAATCCATTAAGATCATTTGCATTCTCAAATGTGGATTGTATTTTTAATTATTTATATGACCTGAACACTTTGTCTAAACATAGTATTCAGAGTTCTTAAAATTTGTGCCTATACAACTATATATTGTTATTATATATTATGGTATCTCTCCATATCATATCCTTATTTTTTAGCATATCCTTTCCACAAGAAAATAAATCAGGAAAACAAAATCCCGTCCAATAATAATCATAATAATTTCTTTGGGTACCTAAAAAAATGACATAGGCGCCCCCATGCATCGTTTATAATGACATCAGGATGCACATTGGTATAAAGCTGAAGCACAACATGAGGATGAGTGTTTGGGACCTGAGAAGGTACTTCAATGGTTTATTACAGTGTCCCTCGACGTGCGATCTTCGAACCAATGAAGGTCATCGAAAGATAGACACCTCATCGATGCTTATAATTGAGGTAAATTATGCGGACCTAGGGGATTGAGATGACCGATTAGGAGGTTTGTGATCTATTATGAAGACCTAAAAAATTGAATGACCAATTTAGAGGGTCGAGGTTGATTCTATGGACCTAAGAGTTGAGATGACCGATTCCGAGGGTCGAGGTCGATTCTGCGAACCTATAGAGTGTGATGACCAATTCAGAGGGTCGAAGTCAATTCCGTGGATCTATAAAATTTAGATGAACGATTCAGGGGGAAAGATCGATTATGTTAACCTATAGATTGAGATTACTGATTCAGGGAGTGAGATCGATTTTGCGAACCTATATAGTGAGATAACCGATTCATATGGTCGTGGTCGATTCTATCGATCTATAGAGTGAGATGGACGATCCAGATAACCGACATCAATTCTGTGGACCTATAGATTAAGATGAATGATTCAGAGGGTTGAGGTCAATTTTTGTGTACGTATGGGTTGAATGACCAATTCAAAGGGACGTGGTCGATTCTGCGGACCTATAGATTGAGATGACCCATTCAAAGGGTTGAGGTCGATTATGCGGACCTATAAAGTGAGATGACTGATTCATAGGGTCGAGGTTGATTTTATAAACCTATGAGTGAGATGGGCAATTTAGAGGGTCGAGGTATATTCTGTGGACCTATAGATTATTTATGGGGATTGCAACTAATTTGGGGCTCCACTGGGGAAGGTGTAGATTATCGTGGGTGCAGGCACACCTTGGATTTTTTTTTCATCGGGGAGTATGTAAAAGACACTAGAAAGTGTTGATGATCCTGTTGAGGATTAACGAGGGCTTATAACTGGTTCGATGCTCCATAATGGGTTTTTCTCAAAGTAATGACGTTCTTGACTTCACGGGAATTTGTTGAGAATTTTTGTGATATTTGTGCAATTTTGAATTTTTCTAGAATTTTTATAACGAAATTTTAAGGGGACTGCCAAATGGCAGGTCTAGGGAGGTGCCTAACATCACAGGGCATGGACTACTGGGCTTCTTGGGGGAGGGGAAGGGTCACTGTCGGTTTATGTGGTTTCAATACTCTATTTACACTTTGGTGGATTATTGATAGGCCTGTAAACGAATCAGATTCGGATCGAACCAGGCAAATCCAAATCCATATACGTTTATGTTAAACAGATTTGGATCCGATCCGATTATCCGTCGGATTATCTATTAGGGTTAAAAATTCATATCTTTTTATGTTAAATGGATTCGGATCCGATCCGATTATCCAATATATTATTTTTTATTTATTTTTATAATAATTTTCATTAAAAAAATAAATAATGATATGTAAAAACATATACTTTTGTCCACTTGATTTGCCACATTTTAATGTTCAACTTTTAGAAGTCGCGTGTGTGTGTCTTTTTTTCCTTTTATATGAGGCAGATTTTTTTTATATAATATTATAATATATATTTAAAATATTATTAAATACATTATATATTAATTAAAAATATATTATATATAATTAATATATATATTAAAATATTAATCGAATCGGATTATTAACGAATTGGAGTATATGAATCCAAATTCGCTCCATTTAATAAACGGGTAATTGGGTAGTCAGATTTTAGGCATGATCCATATCCATTTAAATGGATCAGATTCGGATAAAATTCTATCCATTGACAGGCCTAATTACTGACTCTTGCCGAGGAAACATACGACCTTCTACACTCGACGTTTGTCTTCGAGGTCTATGGGGATCACGAGCATGGATGGCCAGATGCGGAGGCTACTTGCGCATGAGTTCGGGTACGTCTTGTACCTGGGGGGTTGACATTAACCATGTTGTGAGCTTGATTTAATGGATTTTCTTTGTAACTGAAAAGATAATAAAAAAGGCAAAAAAAGATACGTCTTTTGTTTCATTATCTTGATTTAGTGGCTTACTCTACATGCACTTTAATTTTCTACAGAGGTTTTATTTTGAGAAAAAGTAGGAAAAATGTGTTTTTTGGAATTTTGAATATGTTCTTGGAATATTTGAAAAGAGGAAGGCCTTGGAGGGTTGGTTGAAAAGAGCTTCCCTTTGAAGAGAATTATTTTGAAATGAAAAGGATTAAAAGAGAAAAATGAGGGTTTCCCAAAATAGGTGTGACCGACATATCCCTGGCCTGCTTGTCGGCTTGTTAGTTTAGGTGCATTATCTTTTAATCTTTTGTGATAATCTTGGTATTCGAATTTCCTATAAGTGTTTGATGATTTGGTTTGTCTATGGATGAGGATATAGAAAGCTTGATGTCTAGTGGAGTCGGTCGCCTTTATTGGATTGTACTGAATCTGATGTGTCAAAGAGATGATACTGATAATGGCTTTTCTAGTGTCGTGGTCCTAGGACTGACTACCAGGTTGATTTTAGTGAATGATGACATAACGATGAGCCCTCAGGTAGTCATGATAGTGTTATGGATGTCTTACTATTGTAATCCAATTGTTATAATATAGGCGGAGACCCTGAATGGTTTGGATGCCTGGAAGGAGGGTCAGACTGAATTCTTACGGGTAAGCATTGTTATCATGTTTATGTGGTTGTTTGAGAGACTATGTCTAGTGGCCCATCCTGAGTGTCGTCTATCAGGAGTAGGGGTGTGCAAAAAAATTGGCAACCCGAAGAATCGAACCAAACCGACCTTGGTGTGTTGGGTTGGATTGGTTTTTTTCCTCCATGGGTTGGTTCTCGTTCTAAAAAATTGAGAACCGAAGTGTTCGGTTCGGTTCTCGATTTTATACCTGAACAAAATTGAATCGAACCAAGAATCGAACCCATGGAACCAAACGAAAAACTAAATCGAAGAATCGAACCAAAGAACCGACCCTAAGAACCAACCTGAGAACTATCCCGCAAAACTGAACCATTAACCATTACCATTAACCAAAACCATTAACCAACCCGAGAACCAACCCGTGAACCAGAACCTCGAACCCCGAACTAGAAACACGAACTAGAACTGCAAATAAGAACCAAGAACAAGAATCGTGAATCAACCCGAACCAAACCAAGAGTCGATGGTTCAATTCGGTTCGGAATAGACCAATTTTAGTTCTAGTTCTGGTTCCAAAACCACGGAATCGACCAATTTTGATTCTGGTTCTGGTTTCATAGTGGAACCAAACCGAACCGAACTGAACCGAACCATGTGCACCCCTAATCGGGAGTTCCCAAATTCTTCTTTAGGACTTTCTTCAGCTTCGTCCCATCGATGGAAAATTGAGTTAACTTACTTGTGGAGCACGAGGCCCAATGCCTTCATTGGTCTGTACTATGGTGGGGGTCTTGAAACCTGTTTTACAGTTAGGGAACTACCAGTCTGTAGGATTGGTTAGTATTCACTAGATTTTTTCTACTTTCCCTGGCGTCTCCTGCACCAAGTAGGATGGGAGCTGGCTGTTCCTCCTCACATAACCATTTTTTGTGGGGAGGAATTATCGAGTCTTTGATAATGATAATGAGGCCCTTATGAAAATGCCTCTCACCTTATGGCAATGCCTCTGACCATCTACCCTTCTATCAAAATCTGTTGAAGAGGTTGGGTTCATATCAAGGGAATATTTGAAGTGGATATGGAAATAGGTGGTTGAGAAGATTATAATGAAGGAGCCGGGGCAAAGATGGTTTGTAATGTTTGACATCTTGGAAGAAGGTGTCGTGGTTTCATCAAATCTAATTAAGGCCTACCATCGCATGGAGCGTATTGGGAGCCGTAACCAGGAGTGGGATGTTTGAGGGCCTCCAGGGATAGGTAATGGTGACGAGGCGGGCCCATCTGGTAGTCGAGGACATGGTTTAAGAAGTTGTTGTAGTTTTTAGAAAATTGTGTTTAGTTTTCGGTAGTTCTTTGGTAGGTATGTAGATTTTTTGTGAAGTTGTTAATGGTTCATGTTGTATGAAGGTTAGAAAAGGAGTGGCTTGTTTGAGTCCTGTCACTGATACTTCATGTAATAGCCATATTCACGATTTAAATAAAAGAAAAGTGATTTTGATATATATATATATATATATATATATATTTTTTATGAATTTCATATTTGAATTGTCTTATACCAATCACTAAGGCATACATAATCCTTTTGTTCGTTTAAATGGTGAGGGAGATCGTCGCTCTCGGGGGGGGGGGGGGGGATAATAACATTTTGTGAGAAAGAAAGGAATGCACCCATGTGTGTTTTACAGACTGCCTAAGCACCACTGTGGGTTTGAAAGTTTGTGAGCTTCTTCTTCAAAAAGGGGTGAATACGAGAGGATCAGGTTCCACGTAGTTCCGAGTAGAGGGAAAGGAAAAGAAAAGTATTTTTTTAGAATATAAGGGGGGATGAAAGGAGTTCTAGCGCAACGAGAGTTTAGATTAAGGACCATATTGCCTATGGTATATGGACGAAATCCGTGGTAATCATAGTTGTAAATTTAACTTATCACGTAAATTATGATATTTGTAAATTTAACTTATAAAAATATATTCTAATTGCGCGTGTTCTAATGATTTTTGTTTTTTTGTAGTGTAGTTTGAGAGAGGGAGGTTGCTATGTGTAAATCACTAGAATAATATAAACTAATGGCCTCTGTAAGATTTGAGTAAAGGTGCACGAGAAAGGGTGGAGAGGACAAATGTGATTGGCTTGATCAAATATAGCCATCGATATATTGATTATCCACTGGCTTCGGCTTTCGTTGAGCGATGGCATCTAGAGACAAATAACTTTCACACGCCATTTGGGGAGATGGCCATCATTATGGATGATGTTGCCCAAATATTACAAGTTCCTTTACTTGGTGATTCTATATATAGCCCATTGATTGTTAGTTTCGATGATTATGAAAATGAATTTCCCAGCGCTACCGACTTATTTATTGAGTGTTTGGGAGTGAGCAAGATTGATGCTAAAAAAGAGTGCATTGACTCATATACAGTGCGGTGGAATTGGATCGCCAATAATTTTAAGGAAAAAAAACTTGACAATGCCATCGAGGTTGAGAAAGACCAATGAGTTAGGTCCTACATCATTTACATAATCAGATGCACTGTTTTCCCCGATAAGACCAAAAATAAGATCTCGGTCTATGTCTTGCATATATTTAAGGATGTGAAAAATGCGGGTTAACTTGCGTGGAGGTGGAAATACTTGCTCACTTATACAAACAACTTGGTATTGCATCAAGGTCAATTGTTAAACAAATTAGCGATTGTTGTTCACTATTGCAGGGAACAAATAATCAGTATTACTTAATATTTATTTATATCTCAATTCATGTCTCTAATAACTAATTTGGTAAGACTTTATAGTCCAAGATTTATGAGCACTTCACATGACTGGGGGCATTCAACAACATGAATTTCGACAATATAATGCCTAGAATTGGGCATTGGGCATTGCAATCATCCTCGCAAAATAATGTCTTCCCAAAAATCATTAACTTCAAAGAACAACTTTATGATCCGACGACAGGCAATGTAAGTTCTTTATACTATTTCTGCAAGTACCTTTGAGATTAATTGAACCCTAATTAGAAGGTTGTGTGTAGGTAATTTGGTATCCTTATGAGGATGTGATGGATGCATACCCATTCCCAGAGGATGCTTTTTATAGTGGCACCATTTGCTTCGATGCTGTCGTGCCTTACTATCCTGAAAAACTTCTTATATAACTCAAATGTATTCAAATCGTTCCCCAGGACCCAATGACCCCCTTAAGAGACATGAACTGCAAGATAAAAGGTTAAATTTGACATGAAAAAAAGGTATAGATAAATTGGCAAGATCACATAGTATCAGTGAAGTCATAATCAATATCGGTTACATGCCAATGGGACTGTAGCGAGGATTACATAAAGTGGTTCTTGACCTATTCCTACCCGATTGTACATAACCCCATATATCATCAGTTCGAAGCAAGAAAATCATAACTCGTAAGGATTACATTTATTATAATTTTCATAATTTCATGATTTTTCATAATTTTCATAATTTCACGAATTCTCATACATAAATGATGTTTAATAGGAAACAAGGGATGAATTACTAAAAATAAAATAAAAGAAAAGAAAAAGGAAATAAAGTTTGTAGGTTGATTGAAATATTGTACTTTGGAACTTGGTTGATGTTGAATTTTTGTAATTTACTAAGACGGTGTGATCTTGCATGTTTAATATATCTCTTCACAATGTTGCATGTGTATTGTTGGTGTAATTTACTTTTTTGCTTTTGTAATGTCCCTTCATAATCTTATACTTTTGTAATTTACTTTTATACATGTGTATGATTCGTATATATATATCACGATATAGAATGCTTTACTCGATATAGAGGCCTCAAATTATTCAAAACAATATTTAGTTCGAGGCTTTCATTCCTAATATATACCTTTTACACTATAGGAGGCATTTTCACTTGTGATATATGTATCGAATTAGGGTGACTTGTTTCGACATATATATCCCGAATGAAGGTTGATACCCGTTATTTCAATAAAAAACTTTGATATCAGTTATTTCATTCCACACGGATTGTGAATTTTCAAGCTACATAAGAAGTACATTACAAAAGTTTACTATGATGGTTAATGTTTACTATGATGGTGTAATCTTGGAACTTAGTGTATTCTTTAATTGGGCTGAATTTCTGTACTTTTATAATTTACTATGATGGTGTAATCTTGCATTTGTATATCCCTTTAAAGCCTTTCATGTGTATGATTGGTGTAATTTACTTTTGTACTTTTATAATGTCCCTTCACAATCTTGTACTTTTATAATTTACTTTTATACATTAGATATATTTACCACGAGATATAATGCTTTACTCGGTATATAGGCCCAAACTATTTACAACAGTGTTTGGTTCAAGGTATTCATCCTCTAAAAGATGCCTTTTCCACTATATGAGGCAATTTCATTCGCGATATTTGTACCGAATCAGGGTGAACTATATATATATATATCCCGAATAAAGGTTGATACCAGTTATTTCAATCAAAAAATTTAATATGAGTTATTTCATTCCATATGGATTGCGAATCTTACCTACGCAAGAAGTACATTACAAAAGTTTACTATGATGGTGTAATCTTGGAACTTACTATGACCGTCTAATCTTGCATTTGTATATCCCTTCACAGTCTTTCAAGCGTATGTTTGGTGTAATTTACTTTTGTACTTTTATAACGTCCCGTCACAATCTTGTACTTTTGTGATTTACTTTTATACATTCGATACATATACCACGCAATATAATGCCTTACTCGGTATAGAGGCTCCAGACTATTCAAAATAATGTTTGGTTCGGGGTATTCATCCCCTAAAATACACCTTTTCCACTATAGGAGGCAATTACATTTGTGATATATTTACCGAATCAGGGTGACCTGTTTCGACATATATATCCTGAATGAAGGTTGGTAACGTTATTTTAATAAAAAAACTTTGATATCAGTTATTTCATTCCATATGGATTGTGAATTTTCAAACTACACAAGAAGTACATTAAAAAAGTAAATATCAACCAACTAAAACAACTATCATAGTATATATGATATTGAAATCCATATAAGCTACCTACCTATAAATTGATATGCATTAATGCACATGATATTGAAATACAAGAAAGTAAATTAAATATTGATATTTGTACATAGTTTCAACAACTTTACAAATAACATTGATATACAATTCAGTGTTGGTATTGACATAACCCTCACTACACATTTAGATACATGTATAAAAAAAAGATAATATATACCCCACTAGTTGATTTCTATATGAAGATCACTTGTTGCTACATTCTTCGGGCATATATTCTTAAATTCAACTATATGATCAACATATTTGTCAATCTAAGACTTGGCTTCAGGCAAGAAAGAACTATGCCTGTTAGTTGCAACTGGTGGCAATGGATAACCATGTTTCAACTTCAATATGACAAAATATTTTTCGAATACATGAGCAATCTTCATAACACGGAGGCACGATTTAAAATCCATGCCAACATTGTCACGTGTATTTAGATCTTCAAGGATTAAGTCAATTGCATAATGTGAAACCCGGTCCTTCTTAATTTTCGTAACCTACAATTAAATGATATTGTGCTTGCCGATAAACACCTTGTCAAAAGGTAGTTGAGAACTCTCCAAGTGTTTCTTAAGCTCATCATGATCACCTTCAAACCGTTTTGTAGGTTAATTACCGTGGTGTTTTATCATTACAATGCATGCGTGAATGGAGGTCTCCTTCAAGTTATACCATGTATAGTCAATGTAGTTTAGAGAGTTGGAGTATGCCACCCAATCCAAGTGAAATAACAAGCAAGATTCGTTAAAATCACTCTCCGTTGGGGATTTAACCAAATGAACCCAATCTCTTAAGATTTTTTTTGGTGAATCCTCATCGTGAAGCTCTTTAAGAGCATGGTTTTCCACATTGCGAAAAATTTGGAAAGTGCACACCATGTATCTAGTCTCGGGGAACACCATCTGCAATGCATTGACGCACGCATATTCCCGATCGGTGATGGAGACAGTGAAGCATGCAAATGGATTGAATAGCATTTTGAACCGAACCAAAGCCCACCACAGTTCTTTTATTTCTCTGTAACTAAAAAAGAAAATTCAATTTTGAAAGCTCGTCCACAAGAGGTTATACCTACCATCTCAAAAAATGACATATTGTACTGGTTTGTCTTGTAAGTGTAATTGATAATGATAACTGATTGGAAACACTTTTCCAATTGAACGGAGTTCGAATAAGCCCAAAACACGTCTTCCACCACCATCGTAGATTCATTCATGCGATACTAATTACATAATGCTTATCGCCAATCAATTTTATGAACTGTTGTATCGCCGTTCTACCCTCCTGTTCTCTAGTCCTTAGCATTGTAGATTGTTTTCATCATTGACACATTCTTACAATCTGATATTTTATCATCTTTAGAACGACGGTTAGCTTCGCCCCACTCAAAGACAACTCCTTAATGATGTTTCTCTCCTTTAAAGTAAGACGCACGACGTATGGAGTCCCAATTAATGTTTCAGACAATTGGTGGTTGTAAACTCAACCTACAACTTGTAACATCCAGCTTATACTATCAAGTGGAATTCCCTACGACAAAAATATGCAATTGCACTTTATAGTTGTCGTATCTTTCTTCATATTTTTCTCACCTTGATTTTCTGATTTGTTCTCACTCTTCTTACCATGATGGTCCCGGTACCCCCTCTCACAACCCAAATGTAAACATCCCTTAAGCATAGCCAAAGGTGCATCAGACTGGGTGAATACAACAACTGTTCTAACCGATCACACTTGCTCTTGAGCCCAACGGACCAATGGTTGATGGGTGGAAAGTACTTGATAATATAGACATTGATACGTCACAAATATTGTATATCCGTACCCATTATTTTTATGCATTCTAGAACTTTTTGTGTTCCTTGTGCCTATAATTATTATCGTCAACCAGAAAACCTCAGTTTTGAATATATATAAATATATTGTGACACCCCTCCTAATAAAATACCGAGCGATCACTCCTGTACCAAATTAAAACAGGGGTTTCATCTGGTTCATTATTAGCATCACTGTCGAAAACCAAATTAATTACTAATAATCTATTAGGCTAGCGTCAAAACTTAAATTTACTAATATTTTTAAAAAAATCATTCTAATAAAACATCCATACAGTTTATATATATGAAACTGAAATAATTTAAAATAACTGAACACTTGGTTAAACAATATACAACCAAATCGAAAGCCGCACTAAAAGGCGATAAAATAATAAATAAATACAGTTGGGTGATTAGCCCGAATGTTACTACAATGCTTCCTATCTAGATCACAAGAATAGGCTCTCGTCTAAACATAAACCTGCATGCATCCACATCTGCTGCAGCAACGTCTGACTCGAAAGGGTCATCATCCAGGCATCCCTGTGTCTGGACACCTATATATAATAATAATAATAATAATAATAATAATAATAATAATAATAATAATAATAATAATAATAATAATAATAATAATAATAATAATAATAATAATAATAATAATAATAATAATAATAATAATAATAATAATAATAATAATAATAAATAGGATAAGAGGAAAATAGAGAAAACGGGTCAGAGCCCAAGTTGTGAAAATATTTTGCAAGTGCATAAATGAAATATTTTTAAAATATGCTATATATCATATTTAAATTGGTATCCCACTCCCATGATATACCCCTCACCCCTCTTCTAGTAGTGCACACCTATCGTATTCATTTAATTTGACCTAGTCAAGCTACCCTGCCTAACTAATACTTTCACCTAATCTCTGAAAATCCCTATAAACCCGAGTACTGAGGGCTAAACTTCTCCCCAGTCTCAAAACTGTGCCAAGTTCGTGCGTGGGCGGTCTCGCGAAGCGAAAGCCAAAAAAGAAACCCCTCGATACACTAATACTTGGCAATATCGATCGTCGATATTCATTAGGCCCCCAGTACATAACGTATATATATATATATATATATATATATATATATATATATATACATACTCATATACTTATATGCATTATCCTACTCACTCTCATATACATATCACAATATACATCCGGATCGAATCTCCCGGACTGAGATTTAATCTAAATTCATTCTTTCCATTCTTATATACATTTACTATATATGATTATTCATATTCATATATATATATATACAATATACTATACGCAACTAGTATATAATTATACATATCCCATGCATAATAACCATCCCACCAAGATATAACTCGAGGATGCAGTCTCCTAGTGCCGATCCAAATTCGGGTTTACTCACTGTACCACAGTACCAAGCCAGAATTACTCAATGGTCATGGTAAAATATACACAACAGTGGAGGCGGTCATGTTGCCTCTGCAAGTGGAGTACACACATCACACTCAAACGCGGAACGAGATGACCTGGGGATATAACTCTCCCTGTTCCTCAAGCCAGGGGATTCACCCACATCGCGCAACCTCCCTGGATCGCACTAGAGAAAATATATAATCTGGCTGTTCCAACCCTACGCCAAAGGAGAGCCCGTGGAACCAGCCTCTAAGGTATAAACATATCAGGCACACACATAAATATTTATACATATCATAATATATTATATATACTGTAATCCCATCGTATATATAATCTACATTGCTTCTCAAAATAAATATGGCTATTATTTCCAATATTAATTAGCAATAGTCAATAACCTCGAATACACTAATTCGTACTATCAACTTATCTTAATTACATAGGTATTGCATCACCTATGATAATTGTCATCAACCGACACCGAATAGCCTCCCAAGCATCTCTAATCCCTATCCTCAATTTCCACTCCAAACATGTAGGTGTTATATAGATATTTTAACACGCATAATATATATAATCGCCCGCCAAAAAACTATCCCAAGTATTTCTCATTCCGAGCACCTCTAAATAAATAGATCACGGATTCCATTTTCCACGAACCCAAGGTTTACATCTCGCTCAAAAATAATTTAGAGGTCCCCACTATATTTTTAGTAACCCCAAATGTCTAATTCCTCAATTTATTATTTCCCAAAACCATTTCTTTAAAGACACACATTTTCGCACCCTCCTATTCCCAAATTTTAACTCCCTTAAATGACTAGGCATACATCCTCCTAGTGGGATATTTATTTCCTCGAACAAACAATCTAAAAAACATAAACTTGGGAATTTATCCCATTTAATTTAACTAAGCCGAAATTGCCAAAATAAGTGTAGGATCGATCGACCCTTGGCCATCGATCGATCGATCAAACAGGGCAGCTTCTTCTCCGGCCCCTGTTTCGGCCATTAACAAACCCCCAACCCTTTTATCTCTACTCCCAACCATATATAATCCCAAACAACTACATATACACCAATAAAATAGGTTCTAATCATCCTAGAACCAAGAATCGACAACAAATTTCAATTAATTTCTAAGTTCCTTAAATCGATTATTGTTCGGGGTTTACTCGTTTATCTTCCGAAAAACCCGTTTTGATTCATGAAAACCCAACCCAAAATTATATAGTTTGTTATTACCAAATTTTGATATGAGATTTATGCTAAAAAATAATAAAGCAAGTAAACACTTGCCTCGTGGATAAAATCCGACGACCTCGAGTCGAATCCCACGGAGTTTGGCCCGAAAATCCTTTTTCTTCCTCTTTTCTCTCTTCCTTTCCTCTTCTCTCTTTTTTACCTCTTTTCTTTTCTTCTTTCTCCCTCTCTCGTGACTTATATAAGGGAGAAATAAGGGTTTATCTCTTTAAACCCCAAAATGACTCGTTTACTCAATTACGAGTCCCTACTAGCCCAAAAATTTCCCGGAGCCTAAACAATACCCCTGGATACTCTATTCTGACTATTTTGGCCATTCTGAAACCAACCACGCACTTGAAATCTCCATTCTAGGTACTTGACCGCAATCCACTAATTAAACCCGATACATCTTAATGCGAGTTTTTCCAATTAAAATATTATCCTCTGTCGCTTTACTCAACTGCGACATGTAATAAAATAATCCAACTCATATACTTAGTCCCAAAACTAATTATATCACACATCGGAAACCATCTAACACGCCTAAACTCCAAAATTTATTATTCACAATAATTCCTCAAATTTCAAAATTACACCCATTTATGAAATTTAATTATCTCTAAAAATGCGGGTTTATATATATATATATATATATATATATATTTTTTGCAGGTCTTAGTTGAACTTTTGTAGGTATTGGAACGCTTAAAGTGAGGTTCAGTTGCATTTCGAAGAAGTTTCGTCATCGGAAGCTACTTTAAGGGCATTTTAGACATTTCACACTTCATCTACATCTCCACGGTAATCCACAAAAATGTATTTCATTGATTTAGCTTTGCATGGCCCTAAACAACACTTCATTCCGAGCCCGAACGAAGAAGATATGCCCCTTTTCGTTTCCACCATTTCACCCTCATCATTGACCAAACATTAGTACAAAACATAGGACCGGTCGACCATCCCCTCGCCACCAGTCGATCGGTGAATATTGTTTTGCCTTTGTTAAAAACCAGTAAAAGGGACCAGTCGACCGAGTTCCCACCCGCAGTCGACACGGTATAACATGTTTTGGCCGTTTTTTCTATTTTAATTTCTTTTCCCTTTTCTTTAATTGTATCTTACTATATAAGGGGGCTTTCTCTTGTAATAGTTTATTTATTACATTTTAGGTTTAGGTTAGGTTTGAGGAAGAAGGGTTTGGAGGTGATTTTGGGTGTGCCATTTTCTCCCTCCTAGGGTACCCATATAGTGGGTTTCCCCATTATGGTTGTGTAAGAGCACTATTCATCATCTCTATCTTTAATCCAACCTTGCATTTATTTATTTCTTGTTTGTATTTCTTTATTCCCTTACTTTGTAGTGTATATTTACATGCTTTCTTTATTGCTTTCATTTACTTGCTTTGTTAATTAGGTTTACTTTCTTGTATTTATTTAATGTCATTTATTATGCTTTGTAGCCAATTTAGCCTAGGTTGAGATTGATTGAACTCACCTTGGGTTGATGGGTTTCTTTTCTATGGTGATGGAGTTTATGGATTTAATTTTATTGGGTTGTTCTTGTTATTACTCCTAGGAGATTTAACGGGTATATCATGTATGCTCCATATTTATGACCTTCCGTGTGTAATTTCCGGGGTATTTGTTGACGCCAAAATCATAGTAGGATTTTATGAGAATTTAGTGGGTGATGACTCTAGGTTTAATTAATTGTCAAAATGAGATTCAGTCATAGTGAGCCCGTAGTCCCATGTAACCATTTATACGTGTTAACTTAAGGTGAGGGATATCAGTCTCAATCTATAGTTTTTCTTCCCTTTGTTAATCATAGTTTAAATACCTGCCTAGAATAATCTTTTCTTTTGTTATCTTTTATTTTTGTTAACAATTTATCTTTTACACTTTTATTCAAATATATTAGATCAATATAATTCTAGCACTAGTCTCTGTGGATTTTTGATACCCATATTGGCCGCTATACTCCCTTAAAAGACTGTAGTCATAGTTTGGGTCTTTGTATAGCGAGGGGAGCCGACCATGACGACCGACATATATCTTTATACACTTGCGCCGCGGTTTCCCCCTGTTTACCAGACATCAATTAGTTGGTATATTTTAATAAACAAGTTTAATATTCTGAATGAGCTTAATACACTTAAAACAGTTCCAAAGTTTGTGTGTAATCAAAATACCTAGTCACTAAAAAAAGTTGCGCTAACTTTGAATCTTAAAGAACCACCATCGCCTTTGTTCTCACCGTTAATATTGAATATACATCGCCAAATAATACGGAGTTGAAATCTATGAAATCAACCTACATAAGTAAAATCATGGTTACGTTATTAGATATGCTTAAAGAAAATGCAGTAAAAAAAATGTAACATAGTGATTCGATCTAAACATAATGAAGGAAAAAGAATAGGAACACTAAGACATGATATAAACACCTCGAATGAAATTCTAGTCCAACAAAAAGATTTGTTCCCCATTCGGTGTCATAATGGTGAATGTTGGCCTTTACCTCGGCATAATGACCTTGAAATAATGTGTTCTCATTCGTTAGCCTCATGCCAAATAAGCTATCAATTTATAGGTGTGAAGTTTGTCGTGGTTCGATATGTTCGGACCGATATATAAATGTACTCGTGATAACACCCCATAACTAAACTTTTCCTTTCAAAAAATTAAACTGACAGTGGTTCGGTAGGATTACCCTGAAATAGGTCATCTTACTCGGGGCCCTAATACCGAACCACTGTAAGTTTATTAACTCGTGTTTAATTTTTTCTAGCGTTAAGACAGATAAATACTTTTTTGGACAAAAATTACCTGAAACATATTATTTAGGGTAGTTTCATTTGTTTTAATGGTGCCACACCCATTGTTAATACCTTGCATTGGTTGTTGTAACTTCAATATGGTAACTTTGATGACTTCAAATCCTAATTATTACGTTGTCGATAAAATTTAACTGTAATGGTAACTTATTGGTGACGATTGTTGATTGTGACACCCCGACTAATTAAATACCGGGTAGCTACTCCTTTATTAAATTAATTCAAAATGCCAAGTTGGCTCAGTTAATAGCATCACTGTCGAAAACATTTTATTATTACTAACCACCTAGTATTTAAAAAGTAAGTTGCCAAATTTTAATATAAGTCTGATTAACATGCAACAAGTGTAATGAAGAAATAAGTAACACCATTCACCATACTGAAGTAAAACGAATAACCATCACATAGTATAAATAAAGTCTGGAGGAAAACTCCTCACTACCATCCCATACTGAAATAAATAACCGAATGCTAAAACAATACAAATCAAAGTCTGAAAACTGTAATGTAAAAGATGTCTCTAATAGAAATGGGCAACATGCCCTACAGCTGATAGATAGTGACTCTGGAATCCAAAAGGTAGAAGCGTCTATAAGCAAATCCATGTAGCTTCCACAAACAGCTACAGCTCGTCACCTGAATGAGAATCCTATGCTTGGTGTCCCTGTGGCTGGGCACCTAAAATGGTTTTACAAGAAAAAGATTTGAAAAGCAAACGGGTCAGAGCCCGAATGTGGAGTTATATTTTAAAAACCTGCAAGTGCTTTAAAAACATTTAAAACATTAAATGCAAAATACATGTTAGGACGTGCACTCACATGATATTCTCACCTCTCGTCTAACTGTGCACTCCTAACGTAAGTACCCATCTAGAGTGATACAGACTACTAGCTACGTGACAACATATCTAGCTAGACTATCATAGGTCCTACCCTTATTACTCGGTTCTCTTAACAAATTAACGCTCGTAATTAAGTAGGGGTTTAACGTAACTCAGATGTTCAATATGCAATATATATAACTATCAGTTAACTCGTTATATTTCTCGAAACAATACCGTAATTATATTCACATCATTAACATGAAGGTTCCCATTAATTTAGTGTATATTATTCACAACATAAATATACAATACAAGCACCCCGAGAATTAAGCTGTGGTGCACACATACTCTGCTATCCATCCCGGTACATCACGTACATAAGGATCACATATTCCGAATCTCTCAGGAATAGTCCAGATAACACAAATCACAAATAGTGGAGGCGAACACAGTCACATCACATGGGTCACGTACATACCTACGTTCCCACGATCAGCGGACTTATTAACATCCCAATAAGTCTTTCTCTGACCTATGTTCATCGAGGTAACCAGTCTAAATCTGGGCAACACAAGGATTAGAGGTCCCTAAGCGAACGCAAACCTCCCGTGATAACAAGTATGGTAGGTATGTCATACACACAATTCATATACCAATACTAAGTTAACACACGTCTTAGTAATACCGTAGTTTAATCGTAGTACATATCGCATTCTCGTACTAACTATAATTATCATAATTTATACTATTCCGGTTTATCATCATACGCGCCATAATCTATTCTAACGTCGTAGTAGACACTCACGTCTCAACCCAAACGGTCCATTTAATATAACTCTCATATATAATTTACTCCTCATGATAACCCAAAAGTCCCAAATCCATCAATACATCATCAAGGAATGTTAACCCTACCCTCGCACAAGTTTACGGGACTCCAAAAATCAAAACAGTCCAAAAAGGACCAAACTGTCAACTCGTTAGAAGTCTCGTTCGAACGAGACTGTTCGAACGAGATTCCTCTGCCAACTCGTTAGAAGTCTCGTTCGAACGAGGCTGTTCGAACGAGATTCCAGTTCGTTCGAACGAACTGTACCTTCTAACGATATCTCGTTCGAACGAGATATCGAACGAAACCCCTTCTCGTTAGCAGCGACTGGTCAACTCGTTAGAAGCTCGTCCTGGGGATTGCTTCTAACGACTGACCAGTTTCGGCCCAGATTTTTCCCCAATTCATTTTCATCCATTTTTATGACTTCTAATCTCTTCCAAAGTTCATCCCAACAACGTTTTAGGGTCTCTAATTCATCCTAAACATATTCAAGTCATCTTCTAACATGTTTTCAAGGATTAAATCTCTCTAACATCAATCAAAATATAAATCTCTACACTTTTTTCCCCCAATTATTTCAAGAACATGAACCCTAACTTTTTGAACCATGAATTAACCCAATAAAATCCGTTTTAAATTTCACCCAATCATAAATATCATCAGTAGGAACATCTACCTATCATTCTACATGCAAATCCTCCTCAAGATTTCAAGTTCTAAGTTCAATTAACATGGGTTTTCATTATCTTTCAAGAACAATTGATATTCTTCAATTTTTAACATGGAAAAGACATTCTCTGAAATTAAATGGAATAAAGTCACTTGCCTTGGTTCGATTTCTGATTTTGGTGTAGGTTTGATGGAGTTTTTTCTGCAGAATTTCCTCTCTTCCAAGCTCCTTCTCCAATGGTGGCTTAAGGTGACTAGGGTTTTGATTTGGGAACTTAGAAACTCTTCTAATAACCTACGTAGCCTTCTAGGTTAATATGGTTTGGTTAATGGGATTAATGGGTTTAATCCACATCAGATTTACATCTCTAATTTTCGTCACTTTTAATTCCTAAAAATGTAAAATTACCAAAATACCCTTTAAGTTGCCGGTATGGCCTAAAAATGCCCCGGGACCCAAACTATACCCCCGGCTAGTGTTTTCTGACTATCTCGACCCTTCCGGACGCGTTGGCGCACTCAAAACGACCATACAGTTTATAGATTTTAAATTCAAATTATATAATCAAAATATTACACCGTGACGCGGCGGTCCCACGCGTCTCAACAAAATTTCTAAAATGCTTTATATAAATCTCACGACAACTTTTATAATACCAAATACATATATCAAAACATGTATGAACAAAATCAAATACCAACTCGCATCTCGTTAGTATTTATAACCCGGATTAATTTCCAATTAATACGCATTTAATTAATTAATCCCAAAAATAAATATAGTCAAAAGTACGGGGTATTACATACTTCCCCCCTAATAACTGAATTTCGTCCCGAAATTCGAAACTAGAAAGTACCTGCTAAAAACAACTCTGGATAACGATAGCGCATCTCATCCTCGCGCTCCCATGTGGACTCCTCGACATTGTGATGTCGCCACTGAACACGCACTAACGGGACTATCTTTGACCGCAGTTTCCTCTCGCTTCGGTCCAAAATAGCAATCGGCCCCTCCTCGTAGGAGCTATCCGGTTGGAGATCGATGTCCTCCACAGCAATGTGAGAATGAGCCAAATTATCTCTAAGGTATTTCCTTAGCGAGGAAATATGAAACACATCGTGAATCCGATGCAAATGTTCCGGTAGCCCGAGTCTATACGCAACCGGTCCGATCCGCTCAATAATAGGAAACGGCCCCACATACCTCGGTGCCAACTTCCCCTTCTTCCCGAAACGCATAATCCCCTTCATAGGAGATACTCTGAGTAAAACCTGGTCCCCCACTTGGAACTCCCTGAAGAATCTCTTCGCATCAGCATAACTCTTCTGCCTGTCTTGAGCTACCCGAATGCGACTCCGAATCAACTCAATCCTTGCCGAAGTATCCTGAATCACTTCCGGCCCAAGCAGTTTGTTGTCCCCCACCTCTAACCAACATGCTGGGGAACGACAAGGCCTACCGTACAATGCCTCAAACGGAGCCATGCCAATAGTGAACTGATAGGAGTTGTTGTAAGCAAACTCCACCAGTGGAAGGTACTGCTCCCATCCACCCCCAAAGTTAATAATGCACATGCGTAGCATGTCCTCCAACATCTGATTTGTGCGCTCAGTCTGCCCATCAGTCTGCGGATGATAAGCCGTACTCAACCGCAATTCCGTGCCCATGGCCTCCTGGAAACTCTCCCAAAACCGCGAAACAAATATCTTGTCTCTGTCAGACACGATATTTAGGGGCACACCGTGAAGTCTCACAATCTCTGAAATGAAGAGCTGGGCATACTGTCCCGTAGTGTAGTCAGTCCTAACGGGTAAAAAGTGAGCGACCTTGGACAATCTGTCCACAATTACCCAAACAGAATCGTGGCCCCTCTGCGACGTAGGCAACCCCGTAATAAAATCCATGGATATGTTCTCCCACATCCACACCGGGACCTCCAACGGCTGTAGCAATCCTGCCGGTCTCTGATGATCCACTTTTACAAGCTGACAAGTGGCGCATTTCGAAACAAACTCAGCGATATCTCTCTTCATACCGCTCCACCAATACTGCCGTCTCATGTCTTGGTACATTTTGTCCCCTCCGAGATGTACCGCGAACCGTGAGCCGTGCGACTCTGCCATCACATCGTGTCGCAATTCCTCTCCTTTCGGAACTACCAATCTCCCATTGAAGCGTAATCCCATGTCTGAGCTAATGGTATAGGACTCGGCTCCCTCTGCTAGTAACCGAACTATCTGCTCCTGACAGAATGAGTCATTAGCCTGTGCCCGTACTACCTTCGTGACAATCTGCGGTGTAACGTCATCACAGACATGAAAGATCGGGCCACTGCATCCTGGTGTCCCAATTCCTTCCACTTTGCCTTCCACACCTCTGCCACCTCATCTACTGGCCTACGGCTCAACGCGTCTGCTACCACGTTAGCCTTACCCGGGTGATACTGGATGTCGAACTGGTAGTCTTTCACAAACTCACGCCACCTACGCTGTCGCATATTCAACTCCTTCTGCGTGAACAGGTACTGTAGGGACTTGTGGTCCGTGAATAGTTGGAACTTCTCCCCCAAAAGATAGTGTCTCCAAATCCGTAGGGCAAATACCACTGCTGCTAACTCCAAATCATGCGTGGGGTAATTCTTCTCATGAGGCTTAAGCTTACGGGAAGCATAAGCTATGGCCTGTCTCTCCTGCTGTAATACACCTCCCAGTCCTTGCAAAGACGCATCGGTGTAAACCAAATACTCAACTCCCGGTCTCGGCAATGCTAACACAGGTGTTGAGATCAACTTGTCCTTCAATTCATCGAATGCCAACTGACAGGCATCACTCCAGATGTATGGCACACCCTTACGAGTCAGATGTGTCAAAGGACCTGCTATCTCTGAGAAGCCCCGAATAAACCTCCTGTAGTATCCTGCTAGACCCAAGAAACTACGAATTTCAGTCGGTGTCGTGGGCTGTCCCCACTCCCTCACCGCTGATACTTTCCCCGGATCAACAGATATTCCCCGGTCGGAAATGATATGTCCCAAAAAATGGACTTCCTTCAGCCAAAACCCGCACTTCTAATATTTTGCATACAACTCGTTCTGACGAAGTGTCTGCAAAACTTGCCTCAAATGCTCGGCGTGCTCCTCCTCTGTCTGGGAGTAAACCAGAATATCATCAATGAAGACAATGACAAACTGGTCTAGGAAATTCCTGAGCACTCTGTTCATCAAGTCCATAAACACTGCTGGAGCGTTGGTCAAACCAAAAGGCATAACCCGAAACTCGTAAGAACCATATCTCGACAAGAATGCAGTCTTCGAGACATCCTCCTCCCGGATACGTAACTGATGGTATCATGATCTCAAATCAATCTTCGAGAAGAAAGAAGCTCCTCTCAACTGGTCGAATAAGTCATCGATTCGAGGCAACGGATACTTATTCCGTATCGTGACTTTATTCAATTCTCGGTAGTCCACACACAATCTCAGTGAACCGTCCCTCTTCTTCACAAACAGAACTGGAGCGCCCCAAGGTGAGGTACTCCTGCGAATAAATCCCTGACCTAACAGCTGCTCTATCTGATCCCGTAACTCCCTCATCTCAGCTGGAGCCATACGGTACGGTGCGCGTGCTATAGGTCTCGTACCCGATAGCAAATCTATAACAAAGTCTATCTCTCGAATGGGTGGTAAGCCTGGTATCTCCTGAAACACATCCGAATACTCCCTGACTACTGGGATAGAATCTAAAGGAATCACTACCTCCTTAGAGGTATCCTCCTCAATGTAATACAGATGAGCGGTCGATCCTCCCTCTGGGCGAGGCATCGCCACTACAAACATCTCTTACCCCTGAATGGCAAAAACAATGCTCCCGCTGAAGCAATCAATGATGGCCCTATAAGCTACGATCCAATCCATACCGATAATCACATCATGAACATGCATGTCTAACACTAACATGTCTGCAGGTAATACCAAACCACCAATCTCTACCCCCACTCCCCGGCATATAAAGAAAATAAGTGACCCACTCCCCAATGGTGAGTCGACACACGTCACTGTGCTCTCTGCCGTAGCTAACAATCCTAAAGCTTTCGCGAAGTGTGTAGCTATAAAACAGTGTGTAGCACCCGTATCAAATAATACCCGACCCATAGTGCCATGGATAGGAAACGTACCCTCGATCGCGGGCGGTGCCTGTGGAACTGCATCCTGGTGGACGTTGTAGACACGTCCATACTGTAGCTGCCCCTGCTGAACTGGGACTGTTGGAATGGGTGGCAATGCTGCCATCTGTGGCGGTGCAGGAAGAGCGGCGGGAAACATAGGCCTCTGTGGCTCCTGGCGAGCACCCTGCTGCTGCTGCTGTGGGGCCCTGCCCCTATCAGGACAATCCTGTCGCTTATGGCCAGTCTTGCCACAAACAAAGCACTTCCCTGGGAAGTTCCCTCCTCTCTGTCCCTGCTGTCCCCGGCCCTGGTGGCCGTTACCGTTCCTCCCTTGGCCCTGCTGGCCCTGGTGAAACTGCTGCCCATTCTGTCCCTGTTGGCCCTGATGGCCATTTGGACCCTGATGGCCCTGACGGAAACCTCCATGTCCCTGTCTGTAGTTCCCTGATCGGAACCTCTTATTATCCCCCTGCTGGGAGCCCAGCTCATTCTATCTCTGCCCCTGACCAGATTGTGCCCCGCTGGCACCATGTCCTCCAGTCCTGCCCTGATGGCTAGACTCCCCCGACCGCTTGCCCTCAGCCATATGAAAACGGTGGTCCTGGCAGTGCAACAATGCAGCGTTAATCACATCAGAATAAGTGGCCAACGATAGATTCCCTAGCAAATGCTGACGGGTCCTCCAAGTCAACCCGTCGGTGAACTTCTCAATTTTCTTCTTCTCTGTTGGTATCTCGTCTGGAATGATGTTCAACAGATTAGTGAACTCGGCCTCATACTCGGCCACTGTCTTACCTTCCTGCTTCAAACTCATCAATCTCCTCCTCATTTCCGTATGAACAGCTGACGGAAAATACTTGCGGTCGAACCGCACCCAGAACTCCTGAATCGTGAGAGTATCCCTCTCCTCCATGGTGGTAATAGACTCCCACCACTGTAGCGCAGATCCAACTAGCTTGAAAGTAGCTAGAACCTGCTTCTGAACATCCGTGCACTCATACATCCTCAAGTGCCTCTTCATGTCCTTCCTCCACTGGCTCGAGACTACTACATCTGAGCTACCTGCAAACTCTGGCGGATGCGCTTTCTGAAAAGCGTCACGTACACGTTCCCAAGCAGACGGGAATGCATTAGCCTGTACTGGCGCGGCAACCGGCGCCTGTGGTGGTGCCTGCTGAACAACGGCAATCGCGGCATTTACCGCTTGAGCTACTATAGTTGCAACCTCAGTGGCGTTCATCATACCCTGAACTGGAGCGGGCTGGGGTTTGGGCGTTGCATCCCTGGGAACTCGTCGTGCATGTCGTGGAGGCATCTGAAATAAGAACAAAGTTTATAAGTTCACTGTTTATAAACTTAAGATAGCTGAAGAACGAAGCATACACAAAAAGAGTACAACAGTCCTAAAATATAGGGCTCTATTTCAAAGAAACTTAGCGGAAACATAATAGCCGTACAGATCCTAAAGGACACTAGAACCTGATGCTCTGATACCACCTGTGACACCCCGACTAATTAAATACCGGGTAGCTACTCCTTTATTAAATTAATTCAAAATGCCAAGTTGGCTCAGTTAATAGCATCACTGTCGAAAACATTTTATTATTACTAACCACCTAGTATTTAAAAAGTAAGTTGCCAAATTTTAATATAAGTCTGATTAACATGCAACAAGTGTAATGAAGAAATAAGTAACACCATTCACCATACTGAAGTAAAACGAATAACCATCACATAGTATAAATAAAGTCTGGAGGAAAACTCCTCACTACCATCCCATACTGAAATAAATAACCGAATGCTAAAACAATACAAATCAAAGTCTGAAAACTGTAATGTAAAAGATGTCTCTAATAGAAATGGGCAACATGCCCTACAGCTGATAGATAGTGACTCTGGAATCCAAAAGGTAGAAGCGTCTATAAGCAAATCCATGTAGCTTCCACAAACAGCTACAGCTCGTCACCTGAATGAGAATCCTATGCTTGGTGTCCCTGTGGCTGGGCACCTAAAATGGTTTTACAAGAAAAAGATTTGAAAAGCAAACGGGTCAGAGCCCGAATGTGGAGTTATATTTTAAAAACCTGCAAGTGCTTTAAAAACATTTAAAACATTAAATGCAAAATACATGTTAGGACGTGCACTCACATGATATTCTCACCTCTCGTCTAACTGTGCACTCCTAACGTAAGTACCCATCTAGAGTGATACAGACTACTAGCTACGTGACAACATATCTAGCTAGACTATCATAGGTCCTACCCTTATTACTCGGTTCTCTTAACAAATTAACGCTCGTAATTAAGTAGGGGTTTAACGTAACTCAGATGTTCAATATGCAATATATATAACTATCAGTTAACTCGTTATATTTCTCGAAACAATACCGTAATTATATTCACATCATTAACATGAAGGTTCCCATTAATTTAGTGTATATTATTCACAACATAAATATACAATACAAGCACCCCGAGAATTAAGCTGTGGTGCACACATACTCTGCTATCCATCCCGGTACAACACGTACATAAGGATCACATATTCCGAATCTCTCAGGAATAGTCCAGATAACACAAATCACAAATAGTGGAGGCGAACACAGTCACATCACATGGGTCACGTACATACCTACGCTCCCACGATCAGCGGACTTATTAACATCCCAATAAGTCTTTCTCTGACCTATGTTCATCGAGGTAACCAGTCTAAATCCGGGCAACACAAGGATTAGAGGGCCCTAAGCGAACGCAAACCTCCCGTGATAGCAAGTATGGTAGGTATGTCATACACACAATTCATATACCAATACTAAGTTAACACACGTCTTAGTAATACCGTAGTTTAATCGTAGTACATATCGCATTCTCGTACTAACTATAATTATCATAATTTATACTATTCCGGTTTATCATCATACGCGTCATAATCTATTCTCACGTCGTAGTAGACACTCACGTCTCAACCCAAACGATCCATTTAATATAACTCTCATATATAATTTACTCCTCATGATAACCCAAAAGTCCCAAATCCATCAATACATCATCAAGGAATGTTAACTCTACCCTCGCACAAGTTTACGGGACTCCAAAAATCAAAACAGTCCAAAAAGGACCAAACTGTCAACTCGTTAGAAGTCTCGTTCGAACGAGACTGTTCGAACGAGATTCCTCTGCCAACTCGTTAGAAGTCTCGTTCGAACGAGGCTGTTCGAACGAGATTCCAGTTCGTTCGAACGAACTGTACCTTCTAACGATATCTCGTTCGAACGAGATATCGAACGAAGCCCCTTCTCGTTAGCAGCGACTGGTCAACTCGTTAGAAGCTCGTCCTGGGGATTGCTTCTAACGACTGACCAGTTTCGGCCCAGATTTTTCCCCAATTCGTTTTCATCCATTTTTATCACTTCTAATCTCTTCCAAAGTTCATACCAACAACGTTTTAGGGTCTCTAATTCATCCTAAACATATTCAAGTCATCTTCTAACATGTTTTCAAGGATTAAATCTCTCTAACATCAATCGAAATATAAATCTCTACACTTTTTCCCCCAATTATTTCAAGAACATGAACCCTAACTTTTTGAACCATGAATTAACCCAATAAAATCCATTTTAAATTTCACCCAATCATAAATATCATCAGTAGGAACATCTACCTATCATTCTACATGCAAATCCTCCTCAAGATTTCAAGTTCTAAGTTCAATTAAAATGGGTTTTCATTATCTGTCAAGAACAATTGATATTCTTCAATTTCTAACATGGAAAAGACATTCTCTGAAATTAAATGGAATAAAGTCACTTGCCTTGGTTCGATTTCTGATTTTGGTGTAGGTTTGATGGAGTTTTTTCTGCAGAATTTCCTCTCTTCCAAGCTCCTTCTCCAATGGTGGCTTAAGGTGGCTAGGGTTTTGATTTGGGAACTTAGAAACTCTTCTAATAACCTACGTAGCCTTCTAGGTTAATATGGTTTGGTTAATGGGCTTAATGGGTTTAATCCACATCAGATTTACATCTCTAATTTTCGTCACTTTTAATTCCTAAAAATGTAAAATTACCAAAATACCCTTTAAGTTGCCGGTATGGCCTAAAAATGCCCCGGGACCCAAACTATACCCCCGGCTAGTGTTTTCTGACTATCTCAACCCTTCCGGACGCGTTGGCGCACTCAAAATGACCATACAGTTTATAGATTTTAAATTCACATTATATAATCAAAATATTACACCGTTACGCGGCGGTCCCACGCGTCTCAACAAAATTTCTAAAATGCCGTATATAAATCTCACGACAACTTTTATAATACCAAATACATATATCAAAACATGTATGCACAAAATCAAATACCAACTCGCATCTCGTTAGTATTTATAACCCGGATTAATTTCCAATTAATACGCATTTAATTAATTAATCCCAAAAATAAATATAGTCAAAAGTACGGGGTATTACATTGATGAAATGTAGCTTTAATGGTAACTTGTTGTTGGTGAGATAATGGTTGAGAGCAACTTGGGTAGAGATAAAATGGTTTGGTAGGGAAAATGAAACTGATGATCAAAATGATGTTTTGATAAAGAGAGAATGTTTAGTTTGTCTTGTGATATCTAATATACAGCTAATCTAAAATGAAATCTCCTATCAGTTTTTTGACACGTGGCTACAATTTTTAATCATTCAATTATTTTTTAAACACAATGAATGAAAAAACATTATATACAATCTAAAGTTTACCATATACATTTGTACATTACTAATATATAAATTCTCATTTACTGCTCATCAGGAAACAATAGCGATCACTGATGTAGCAGGATATATAATTGGTGCGGCAATTTTTAGAGGGATGAACAATAATAATACAAGGAAATTTTTATACGCCATCATCTAATTCTTTGTCGAACCAATATTACCACACGTTGATACATCTACTTCACAGTTTTGGAGTTTCAAAGGCTTACATGACGTCACATCACAATGCGCCCATCACTAATGCATTGCTTATCACAAATGGATTCGAAAGAAAATGACAACATTTACCAACTGAAATATACAAAATGTTAATTGCGTCAATACATGATTACATTCGTATTTTGTAATTGGGAATACATGGAATCCTGGTGCTACTTCCATTTTGTATAAATGGTTACAATAAAGCCTTTGCTTTGCACACACTGTGTTACATCTTTTGGCTTATTGATTAACATGATATTATGTACTTAACATGATAGCTTAATCTTATATTCCCCTAAATAGTGTACAAATATACTGAAAAAATATGTAGAAACCAATCCTTATAAGGCGCAAAACATAATATATTAAAAAATGATGTCTTCAATATTAATTTTGCCAAGTGACTTGGTTATTTATTATTTTTATTGCATTATGTCTCCACCATAAGACAATATATCACGTGGAACATGATTTATTTCACGATAATAAAGGAGATATCATTTGGTTCTTAACAAGACTAAAGGACGTTTCCTTTTCGTTTCCTTTCAAATTTGTCGGATGGAAACTTTTCGTGTGTAATACTTAGTTGTGTTTGATGGCGACAATTTTAAGATTCTATATCTTTTAATTTTAAACTTTTTTACGGAATAAATTGTTTTGAATATTTTTCCACTTACGACTTTTTAAAATATTAAAATTTAAATTAATAAAAAAAATCTTACTCTCATCCAAATTAAATTTTTCAGCAAAAGTTTACTATTTAGACTTAAATAAACTCACTATTTGTGTGGGTTCGGTGGTATCCGGCGAGGCAGTGCTAATAAAGAAGAGGAAGGGCGAGAAGGGAAGATGAAGATGGGTTAAGAGAAGCACAAAGATTTATAAGTTGTGTAGATAATTTTATTATATGTTATTATACAAACAAATTTGAATTATTAGTTCTTTGTTGGTTTGAGACATAAATATTTTTTTCATTTTGTAGTGATTGAAATAGTTAATCTTTTAATGCTTTTGTTTAATTGTAGGTGAAAGTGTTTGGTTTCAAGCTACATTGTTTATTTTTTCAAAAGTTTCTTCATTTTTTTCTTTTGTTTACCATTACCTATTTTGCATTCGTTTAACTTAGGTGGATTTTCGTTACTTTCCCTCATGCAGTGGTTAGATTTGGTGATCAGTATCATGTTTAACTCCCTACTTCCACACATGTTCTTCCATTTTTTACTCAAAAAAATATCACGGGTCTTAGATTCTAGAAAATAAATTGCAAATCATAAAAATAATGTTGAAAAATTAAGGACGAAATATAAAACTTTTTGTCTTGACCTTTAAGAATGGTTTTAATTTACTTATAAAATATGATTTTTTGTAGTGAGTCAACTTTTATTTTTATATTTAATAATTTATCAAGTTTTCTTCACCCCGCTCGCGCATCATGCATGACTGAACATTGGTTTTGGAGTAAATATTGAGTGCCCTTAATGTTATTACTACACACGAATTTGACATATTTAATGTGCCACACTGATATGTCGCATTCGTACTGACCCGTATTCGGACTTCTCATGTCCCACAACACGGGAGCCGAACGAAATGTGTCAAACTCGTGCCTCGACCTCGAATTATCCTTATTATTATGATATAAAATGTATTTTCTTGTGTCTTACTCCATCATATATTTTCCCGATCATCTTTTCACAACATCACACAACGGTGTCAGAAGAACCACCACCTAGGCTCCAATCCAAACCATAGGTTCGACCTTCCTCACTAGAACTGGCAAAATGAGTCACGGCACGATAACATGACACGATATGATACGAAATTATACGTTAATGGGTTTAGTCTTATCGAGTTTAGGTCATTAATGGGTCAACACTGTAGATCCGTTATCATAATGAATCGGGTTTGGATTTGTACTCTTACACGATTAAGCCCATTTATACCCATTATTACCCATTAGTAGTACCGATTTTTATTAGGTTGTGTGACCCAAACTAATATTACATCCATTATAACCCGTTAGTATATATATATATATATATAATCCCTAAGTTAATCTCAACCGTTAGATTAGAAAATTAGATACCATATAAAATGTTGTAACCCTAATCTTTACCCACACATATCTCATTCCATTTTACCATCGGTTGCATATCCTAGTGAGAGAGAGACAAAAGAGGTGAAAAAACCCTAATCGTTCAACTCACCACCACCACCGGTCCATCATTGGTATGTAATGATTTTCAAAATTCATGGGTTTCTTTCAAATGATCCAAACGGTTTTTTTCTGATTTATTTTCTGATTTTTTTCAAGACCCGTGTCTGATTTTAACCCCCTTGTTTATTACAGATTCAAACGATTTAACCCCCTTGTTTATTACGGGTTCAAATGATTTAACCCCTTGATGTATTGTTCTTTTAAACCCTGATTTATTAAACGATTCAAATGATTTATTATACATAAACTCAATTTTTTTTCCAGTATGTTTTTTTTGTGGGATAGTTTTATGATTTGTTTTTTCATTTATTATTTTTCTGATATGTTTTCTGATATGTCTATTCCCCTTATTTATTATATTTTCCAGGTTCTATGAACAATTGTATTAAAATGAAGCCACAAACATTGGACAGGGCTGAAAAATGTTGTTGTTACTAAGAGAAGAAGTAATTTCATATGTTTATCTTGGATATTGGATTATGTAAGAAATTTTGAAGTTAAGTATCTATTTAATGTCCAATCTTATAATACTTAGTATCTATTTTATCTTGTAATACAACTTGAAGTTGCTGCTATTGTTTTTTTCAAGTTCATCCGTTTACTAACAAATATTAACGGGTTAATTAAGACACGACACAAATCCATCCGTTTACTAATGAATATTAACGGTTCGGTTGGTGTCACCCGTTAATATTATTGGGTCGTGTTCGGGTTAGGATTTTTGTAACCATTAAGCTAACGGGTCGTGTTCGGGTTAGGGTGATTTTATATGAAACTGTTAAAACATGACACCAACATGACCCGTTGCCATGTCTATTCCTCACCATTAGGATTTCAGTTGCCCTAGGTTAAACATCGAGATAACATATTTTAGTATTCCATTTAACTTAAAATCTAATTCTATCAAGAATTCATGTTGTATTTTGCAAACTGCTGATATAAGGGTTACTCCTCATCGTGTGTTACTTTTATCTTACAAAAAATGCAAAGCCACCGATCCAAGGCAACATAAATAAGATGTAATTTTAATGTGTTTTGAGTTTAAGACCCTTGTTACTAAACCCATTATTTTAATCGGACCTCGTTATTAAACCCGTTATTTTAATCGGACCTCATCGGCTCTGTATGTATATATTTGTGAATATATATATATATATATATATATATATATATATATATATATATATATATATATATATATATATATATATATATATATATATATATATATATATATGTTAACTTGTGCCCTTAGGGCACATATCTTGAGCCTCAAAATAGTAAGTACGAAGGCTCCACATGAGTATCTGTGCCTTATTAATTGTATGTCGATGTCCATGTTAGTTTTGGGTTCCAAATGTGTGACCTCAGGGCACATGTTATCAAAACCCTATATATATATTGTAACCTTAATCAAACTATTAAAGCAGAAAGAATAAACCCTAACGAGGTTGACTTTGTAATAAGCTATGTTTCTCTAGGCTTATATTGTATTTTATTATAGCCGATCAAGTGCGAACCTAAATAACGGATTTTTGGTGTGAAAATGATGGTAAAATTACAAGAATGTCCTCAATTCACCTCAAAACTACTTCATTTTGGAATGGTATGTCAGTAAGCCCATTACTTTGGTCGACTCTGTGTATTTTATAGGGCTATTATATAATTTTTAGGGTTAATTTGTCTTTGGCTATGGACCCCATTAATACTTTGTAAATGACCTCAATAATTTTTGTTTATTGGGGTTTGCCCCAAAATGACTTTTGGCTATGCAAACACCGTTGTAAAACTTTTTACGGAATATTTACAACACTTTTTTGTCACTAAAATTCATTTTGGGGGTCCCAAAAGCAAAAATGTTTAGGGCCAAAGTCACATAAAATAGGGAATTCCAAATTACAACTAACCCCTTTTTGGGTTGGGATTGGAAACTCTGTCCTTCCAACCTTGTTACTTTCTTTGTAAATAACCGAAATATTATAAGCTTAACCATATGCCAAAATAGATTTTAAGCCTCAAAAACCTTTTAGTCTTTTTACATTCTTGTTTTTCCAATGCCCGAAATTGGGTTAAGGTTCATGTTTGGTGACCAGCACAGAAACATTAGCAAATCGATGAGATTTCCTCTTCGACCCGGCAATGGTAGCATTGGTGACAAGTGTGTTGTGAAGGCCAACCACTTGTTTGTTGACTTGTCAGATAATGATATACATCAGTATGATGTGAGTTTTGTTTCCTTGTTGTTTTCATTTTCTTTGTATTTCACATGTATTGTGTACTTAATCCATCTATTTGTTCATGGGTGATATGCTATATAGGTAACTATCACCCCTGAGGCCCCCCCACATCACGCTTTAACCGTGCTGTGATGGAATAACTGGTGAATCTGTATAGATAATCTGATCTTGGTCAACGGCTTCCTGCGTATGATGGAGGAAAGATTCTGTATACTGCTGGATCTTTCCCGTTCCTAACAAAAGAGTTCAAGTTTCTAATTTTTTTGTGATATCTCATGGATATATTTTTCATTCTTCTTGATGTAAGGGGAAAGAGAGGGAATTCAAAGTTGTGATAAGATTAGTCGCAAAGGTTGACCTGCACCAATTACAAATGTTTTTACAAGGGAGGCATGCAGTTGCACCTCAAGAAGCTCTTCAATGTCTCAACGTTGTTCTGAGATAATTACCATCCACAATGTATATACTATAAACCATGCTGGTATCAATATTGATTAATAATTAGCTCTCCTTTCTTACTTTATATATACACACACACACACACGCACACGCACAAAGGCTCCTATATGTACCAAGTTTACATACCGATTTTTTTAAATAGTAAAAAAATTATTTTTCGGTTGAATTTTTTTATATGATATTTAAACATTTGAAGGGATCCTTATAAAAAAATCATCTCAAAAGAGTATACCCATTTTTTGATATATATACATAGGTGGAGCGAATACCTATAATATAATTGAGGTTTAAAATACCTTGATACGTAGGATATTCGAGATATAAGTATACTACGTATGAGACTTGTAATATGGGATGTGCTTATGCCCTATTGTTGATATATATATATAAAGGTTGAGTGTATACCTATATGATGATTTGTGTGTATGACATACCTAGCATACTTTCTTTCGACAGGAGGTTTGCGCGTTGATGGCAGTCATATCCTGATGAGCCGGGGGATTTTTGACTTGTGCCTCAGAACATAGGACTTAGGTTGGATTGCCATGTGTGAAAATAATGGTATTGAATGGTCATTTGGGTGCGTAGGTATGTGCGTATCCCAAAGGCTTAGGACTATTTTCGTCTCCAATATTTCTATTTTTTATTTATGGTTCGAGGGACATACCGAACCGACAGTCCTTTGTACAGTGACGAGATGTACCCGAACATGATAGCAGATATGCATGCACCGCAGCTGAGTCTCGAAGTGCAGTGTTGTATATATATAATAAAGTAAATGTATATATATACTTGTGATATTATCTACTGTTTGAATTAAGTATACATGAATGGTAATAAATCTGAAATGAATTAAGTTGGTGAACACTTAGTTATATTAAATTGAAAAAGTGCTTATCGATGTTAAAGAGAAATTGGATATATATGTATTACTTATATTGTGAGAGAAATACGTGGGAATGATATTGGGCTCTGTTTAAATGTTAAATCGGAAAGAACTAGTTAGCATGGGAATAGTAACTATTATGGTTTGAAGGTACGTTAGGCATACACACTAGATGAGAGGTGAGAATCTCAAGAGAGAGTTCGAGAATCTAACATGTACATAATAATTGCTTAATTGCACTTGTTAATCACTTAATATTTTTAGAAATATTTTACCATCGGGCTCTAACCCGTTTTCTTACATATTCTCGCCTCCCTTGTATCTTCTATATTAGGTGTCTAGTCACAGGAATGCCAAACATAGAGGATTGGATATTTGACATACTATGGATACTATGGAGTTGTAGACTTTGTTTAGACGCTTTCATTCTCTTGATTCATACATCCGTAGTATTTAGTTCATGTAGGGCATGTCGCCAAAGGATTCTAGTTATTTCGATTCTATCTTAGGCAATGGTATTACTTATATCAGTTTTGATACAATCAGTTTATTTGGATTATTGTATTGAGATAATTAAACTAGGGAGTTTATTCCAGTTACATTTAATTCATTTGTGATGTTACTTATCTATTATGCATTGTTGTGGAATGGATTACATGAAATTGTTTATAATGATAAAATGATATTGTATTAAATTAAAATTTGAAAGTTTTTAACACCAGCTTAATTGAGTATTAGGTGATTAAAAAAAAGAAAATATTTTTTGACAGTGATGCTAAGAATGAAATAACTGTATGCTCTGATTTAATTGGGTATAGGACTGATCATCCGGTATTTATTTGAGACCTGGTGATTGTTATTCTACCAGATAAGAATGGCTCTCTTTTGGTATGAATGCTGCTTGCATTTTCTCTAATTTGAGGAACACACTTGCCCGTGCGCACGCGCACATGTATGGGATTGAGAAAGTGACATCGCTAGCATTTTTGTTTATAATGCACCCCTCTTAAATCTGAGAACTAACAGTAACCTCCCTCTCCTTAACATTTGATTTTTTAAATTGAAGTCCTCTTTAATGTTAATTTTTTCATTTAATCACATAGAACTCCCATTCTCTATATTTTATACATATGAAACTTTTTAACATGACATTAGACATGAAAATTAGCACCCATAAGAGGGGGTTATGATTTCGCAAACACGGTGTGGGTAATTATGTAAAAGACATGGAGGTAACTTTAATATCCATATATATATTCATGCCTCCGTTCAATTAATTTCTATATTTTTTACAGGTCACATCAAACGGATTTGTGAGACGATATATGGAATTGTTTCCCAATGTTGTTTCGGAAAGCATGTAAACACGTTGAGAAGACAATGCCTTGAAAATTAACGTCAAAGTTGGAGGAACAAATACAGTGATCGCTGATGCATTATCAAAGCGACTGCCCCATCGTAATAGAGCGGCCTACCATCATTTTTGGTGATGATGTTAACCATCCTCCCCCTGGGGAAAATTCGAGCTCCCCATCGATTGAGGCTGTTGTAATAACCCTCTCTTCTGATAGCCTATTTTATATTTATTTACTATGTGTAGAAATTTATTTATAAAATGATGGATGTTGTGTAAATATTGATTTAATATGGAAAAGGTTAATATTTACTAAAATGTTTTATGATTACCTGATGAGTAGGTAAAAATATCCACGTGGTGATTTTTGGTGTCATAAGATAAAATGACAATTTGGTTTAATATGAAACCGGAAGTAAAATGAATCATAAAATTCCAAATGATAATTTAGAGGGTGTAGTTAGTCCCAGTAGGTGCGAGACAGTAAAAATAAGTGCCATATTGTATTTTGGCATTTCGGGCTCTTTTGACTGGTTATGGATTAAAAGTGTAATCGCGTATTATTTTATCGCGTATTAGTCATTTAAGTTGGGCATTTTAGACTAATGCCCCGATTTAGTTTTGTTGGCCTTACAATTTTTCCCTCATTTCTCTTAAAACACAATTGAGCCCTAGAGAGAGTAGAGAGAGGAAGAGAACTTGGGAGAAAGAGAGAGATTTGGAGATTCAAGCTAGGATTTGTTGCTTCCTTCTTCATCAAATCAGATTCTTACACTTGAGGCAAGTAATCTACTTGCAATTATTTGATTTAAGTAGAATAATTAGTCTTGATAATTATGGATTAGTTATGATTTGGAAATGTTAGGATTTTTGTTGGATTCATGGGTATTAAGCCTTGGAAATGGATGTGGATGATAAATGATGTTAAGGTTGGTAGTTAGATGTAGAAATTGCAGCAAATGATTTCGGTTGGGGTTGGTTTTGGAGTGGGATAAATTTGGAGTTCAAGACTCCATAGCCATTCTTGGCATTTTCGCAGGGGCGAATCGATTCGGCCCCTGGGGCGAATCAATTCGCATAGATGCAGAATCCCAGGTCTATACATCCGAATCGATTCGGGCTAAGACCGAATCGATTCGGCATTTGCAGAAACACAAGTTTGTTGTCCGAACCGATTCGCTTTCAGAGCGAATCGATTCGGTTCCAGCAGTTTTGGGTCATTTTCCTTTTAAATTTTTACCCTTCTTCTTTAGGACTAGGACCTAGGAACCTTCTTGAATAGAAGTAAACTTAGAGTCCTAGAGTATTAGTTGAGTTTGGTCGTTACCCTAGACTAGAAATGGGTTCATCTGGGGTTTATTCTGGGGAGGTTTAAAGTGATGTTAGGGCATTACTTATTTTTTTTTCAAACTTTTGAAGTTTGGAGGTTAGGAGTTTGAATTCCCAAGCTTAGAGACTTTAGGGGCTTATCGAAGTTATATAAACTTTGGGGACTTTTAGAGTCGTTACGAGTATTTGGAGATTTAGTCGACTTGTAAATTGAGGAATAGTAATGAAAATATTCGATGAGGTTAAGTTCGCATAAATAAACCACATTAGTCAAAGGTATTAGGTTCGAATAAAATGAACCAGATTATTTAATGGAGATGGGTTCGAATAAAATGGACCAAACACATGGATAATGGAAATGAAATTTTGGTAAGGATAATTAAAAATGGAAATGAGATTTAAAAATATAAATGATAATTTACTCATACACACCTCTCTAAATACCATCATAAGGGAGGTTCAATCGCACAGGTGAAGCCCCCTGGCTAATGAATGCAGGGTGGATATAGTCCTAGGCCATGTGAGCGCTTTTATTTTATATATATATATGTATTTTTCTGCGATGGGTAGGAGATTCTGGGTGTGGTCTTGACTACCCCGCAGGCACATGGCCGCTTCCCGACGTATTGCGATAGGTGCCCAGGTTGTTGTAACAACCCGCCTAATAAGATACCGGGCGATCACTCCAATATTAAATTAAAACAGGAGTCACATATGGATCATCCTTAGCATCACTGTCGAAAATCCATTTAATTACTAATATCCTATTAGGTGGCCGTTAAAAACTTTTACTTAACTACTCTTTTTAGCGCAGAAATTAAAACATCCACAATTAAATGCATAATGAACTGAAATGAAAATGAAAGGAACTAAAATAACCGAACACTCGGTCCAAAAATACAACCATATCGAATGTTGTACTGAAAGAATAAATAAATGCAATTGAGCCATTGGCTCGAGTGTTTATACAATATCTCCTATCTAGAGTACAAGGAAAGAAACGTCTACCGATAACCTGCAAGCATCCACAGCTGCTGCAGCAGACGTCTGACTCGAAAGAGTTTCCATCCAGGCGTCCCTGTGTCTGGACACCTATATATACATAGTATAGAGAAAGAAAGGAGAGTAGACAAACGGGTCAGAGCCCGAATGTTTAGAAAATATTTTGCAAGTGCATAAATGCTTTATTTTTAGAAAAATAGTTTTATCTCATATTTAAATTGGTATCGCCCTCTCATGAGATACCCCTCACCTCTCCTCTAACAGTGCACACCTAGCACATCCCTATAAACATCCTAGTCAAGCTACCCTGCAAAACTAGTCTAATACCCAACCACTATCTAACCTAGATAGTCAAACAGATGTACTAAGGGCTAGACTTCACTTTAATCTCGACGATATGCCATGTTCGTGCGTGGGGTGTCTCGCGAAGCGAAATCCAAACAAGGAACCCCCCCGATACACTACTATGCAGCAAGGTCGATCTTTGAGATCCGCCAGTCCCTCAGTACAGAAAGATATATAATATATATACCATAGACATTTAATAATAATAGACCACTAAGGATTAAACTTCTCCCCAGTCTCAACACAGTGCCATATTCGTGCGTGGGGTGTCTCGCGAAGCGAAATCCAAACAAGGAACCCCCCCGATACACTACTATGCGGCACGGTCGATCGTCGGGATTCATCAGACCCTCGGCACTCGATTTATACATATACATACATCTACAATATACTTCCGGATAATATAAATATCTCCCGGACTAAGGATTACTTGATACATAAAGTATTTAAAAATACTATCCTTTTCATTTCAAAAACTTCCATTTCCCTTCTCATATCCAGGAAATGTATTTATAAAATCCAATTCATTATCATGAATTGATTTAACAAACCATATACTTTTTGAAAGCCAATTTTATTAACATAAAAAGCTTTTCCTTTATCAATTATCCCATTTACCTTTTTATACTCAGGAAATGTATACAAAGACATTTTCATTATCATAAAAATGCTTTGATCAAAACCTATGCTTCCACATCCCTTCTTCCATCCGGGAAGTGTTACCGAAGCCAATTTGTATATAACCCATTTCCCTTCCTATATCCAGGAAATGTAATTAAAGCAAATCCATTATTATGAACTGCTTTAATATAAACGCGTTCTAAGACCGCCCGTCCGGATTTCTCCACTGTGCGCGCCCCTAAATGGCTATCATCTTCCAGGGCCTCCAAGACAACCTGGGATCCTATATCGAAAGACATCGGGAAGCGACCATGTGCCTGCGGGATAGTCAAGACCACACCCGGAATCTCCTAACCAGCGCAGAAAATATAACAACAAACGCTCACATGGCCTATAGGACTATATCCACCCTGCATCATTAGCCAGGGGGCTTCACCATACGAACGCAACTTCCCTTATGATAGCGATTTAGAGAGGTGTGTAATCCATATTTTATTAATTATGAAAAACATTTACTTTTTTCATTTTGAAAATATTCATTTTTATATTTTCAAAATCATTTACATCATATCATATATACTTTAATCACATAGTATATACATATACCATATATTCATCCTCGAATGTACATAAATGGCCATATTTTCCAACTATATATAGCGATGACCATTAATCCCAAAGATTCCCTCGAGGAATCATAACCATGCTTTCATATAAGCATGATACTAAACCCAAAGTATTTCCTTACTTTGTTCAATACTAATTACCTCAATCATCTCTTAAAGGTTCATTTATCCTCAAAACCCTTATTTAGGAATCCCCATAAAAATTCCAAATGGTAATTCAACTCCCCATACTCTTAAGGGGAGAAAACTAGAAATTCTGACCTAAGCGAATCGATTCGCCCCTTTAGCGAATCGATTCGGAAAGTATTCTGCAAACAGGTCTGTAAATGGCGAATCGATTCGGTCTGTACCTGAATCGATTCGGCCCATTGCAGAAACCCAATTTCCTTTAGGCGAATCGATTCGGCCTGTACCCGAATCGATTCGGCCAGTTCGAGGGCTACAGTTTGGGCGATTTTTCAATCTCCAAAATACCCAAAATTCAATCCAATATCCATTTAAATCCTAACTTGGTTTTATTACTACAAACCCAAAGTTTTTATATCTCCTCAAATTCTTTAGAGGTCCTAACAATCCTTTTGAGAACCCCTAATATCTATCTCCAATAAGTTTAACTAATGATTTTGATCTCGGACAGCTTTCCGTAGAAAAATCACAATAAATCCAAAAAAAATCAGAAAAATACGCGGTTAGCGCCCACGCGACCGCGTGGAAAAGATATACAATTTTTATTTTTTGACCAAGAGCCGAATCGATTCGGATCAGGGACGAATCGATTCGGAAAGCCCGCTGCTCACTATTCATCATCATCTCCAACGATCCCAAACCTCCATTAATACCCCTCCAAGCTTTTTATCGCCTCTGCCAATGTCCTACAACCTCAACCAACTATAGATACACATATATTAAGGGCTCTAAACATCCTAGAACCCTAAATCACCAATTAATTTTAGGTTAAAACCTAGGTTCCACAAATTGAAACATTATTGGGGTTTTAATTGTTTTAACTCCCAAAAACCCGTTTTATCCACGAAAACCCAACCCAAAACATATGCGGTTTGTTTATACCAAACTATGATATGAGATTTATGCTCAAAAGTAAATAAAGCAAGTAAACACTTGCCTCGTGGATATAATCCGACGACCTCGAGCCGAATCCCGCGGAGTTTGGCCGGAACCTCCCCTTTCTCCTCTTTTTCTTCCTCCTCTCTCTCTTCTCTCTCTTTTCTTTCTTTTCTTTCTCTTTTCTCCCTCTCCTTCTCTTTATAAAGAAAGAAAAAGGGGTTATACCCTTTAAAACCCAAAAACGACTCGTTTACCCATTTAAGAGTTACTTTTACCTCTAAATTACCCGAAACTCAATTTCGACAATCGGACACTCTTTTCCGACTATCTCGGCCATTCCGAGAATCATGGCGCAGTCGAAATTCCCATCCGAGATACTTGACCGCAAATCACCATTCTAACCCAAAATAATTAAATGCGGTGTTCTACTCAAAATCTTACCTCTTTTGTCGCTAAACTCCACGGCGACATATAAATAAAATATTTCGACCTATTGGTCCCAAAATAATTGATAACACCCTTCAAAAATCATTAAATCCTCGAAAATCCCAAAAATCACTATTTCGAGAAATTCTCCAAATTCCAATTTATATCCAATTATGGAATTTAATCGTCTCCAAAAGGGCGGGTTATTACAGTTGTCTTATGTTAGGCCCTGGAAGATGATGGTCATTTAGGGGCGCGCACAGTGGGGAAACCCGGACGGGCGGTCTTAGATATCGTTATATGTATATGAATATAACTATATTTTCATCAAGTGGGACTTGATGGTTGTTAAACGCCACAAAGAGCGTATGATATATGCCATAAAGAGCATGGATTTGTGCCATAAAGAGCACGGGATTGAGATAAATGTGCCATAAAGAGCACTTGATATTAATGATATTCCTATTAAGGAACGGGAAGATAATTAACTATAAAAGTTAATAAGTGAAAGGAAACGATATCTCTTGATTTAACCAAATAAATGGTTTTATTCCTATTAAGGAATGTAAGAAGGATATGATAATTGGATTTATGAGGAAAGGTTTTAAATTTAAGTTATTTACTTTTCTTTCTTTTATGTAGATGGCATGCCATATTATCATCCATGTCATTTATGCATAACTTTTCATACCTATCATGCTTTTTATTCTTCTGGTGATCATATAGAACCCGACCCTGACCGGTTTACATTCCATGTTGTATATATATTACTGTATCCGCTCAGGTGCTCCACCGCTAGGACGCCCGTTTTGATATTCATATTCCTTTGCCCTCGACGAGCTGTAAGATTTTGCGGGTTATTACAGGACGTTGTATTAGACACTTTCATTCTTGTTGTTCTAGATATGATCGGGCCTTTTCACTCGGGCGTGTGGCCTAAACTTTTGTACTTGTTTAATGAATGTATTACGTAAGATACTTAAATTGTTGTATTTCGTTGTATGTAGCTGTGGACCGACAGCCCATTCGGTCCATTTGTATACGTTCGTTTTAGTTGTATTACATATATTTTGTGGAATTCCACTTGCTCAGATTGGGTTGTTTAAATTTAATTTTCATAACTGCACTTTTAAAATTTTACACCTTTTGGCAACCCGTTTTCTAATTTATTGGGTGGTTTTCCCGTATACTCAGTTTATATTTTGTGATGCTGAGAATGATATCCATCCATGATTCCTGTTACGTTTGAGTATCGGGCTGGCCACCCCTTATCTCGGATCGCGGGTTGTAACAGATGGTATCAGAGCATCGGGTTCTAGAGTACTAGGATTTGTGTGGACTTGTCGCGTTCTACCGTAGCGTTCTTTGATGTAGAGCCTAATGTTAGGACTTCTTTGTTTCTTATGTTTGCGATCTTCTGCAAGATAGATTATTTTAACTAGTATGTTAATACTGTTTCTCTTCCATTTCAGATGCCGCCTAAGAGAGGTCGCCCAGCGAGACGTAATAGGGTTGTAGATGAGGAGGTAGGTCCTCCACTTCCACCACAAGGGACTATTAACGTTGCGGATGTAGCAAACATAGTGTCTCAAGCGGTTAATGCCGCCATGACTGCGGTGGTCCAACAATTGCCACGGGCTCCAGGTGTTCAAGCTCCTACGGGACTTACTCTGTGGGAAAGGGTCAGGGAGTCCTTTCTAAAGGGTAATCCCCCGAAATTCGAGGGAGGCACGGATGCGGTGAAAGCCAATCAATGGAAGAAAGACATGCAATGCCACCTTCGAATGATAGAATGCAGTGAGGATAAGAAACAAGTCCTTACCACCTTTAAGCTTGTCGGATCTGCGTTACACTGGTGGGAGACGATGACCACACCAGAGCAGAGAGAGACAATGACGATCACTGAGTTCTGGGCTTTGTTTGATCTTAAGTATTTTCCTCCCGCAGTTCTGAGGGAGATGAAGAGGAAGTTGCAAGATGTAGTACAAGGGGAGAGATCTGTAGCGGAGTATGAAGAGGAGTTCACCCGGTTGGCAAGTTTTGTACCGGATGAGGTGACTCCGGAGGAGAGGAAGATCTCAATGTTTATGGGAGGTCTAAACTGGAGAATCCGGCAACATTTGCTGGGTAACCCATATTTACAAACTTTTGGGGAGGTTATGAATGCAGCCTTACTCCATTGCCAGGAGCATCGATTATATATGCAGGGTAGCAAGAAAGCTACTGAAGTGAGGCAAGTAGGAAAGCTTGGAGGGTTTGTTGCGGGTGGTAATAATAATAATAGGCACGGACAGGGTGCTTTGCAACAGGCAGTCCGGGGTGGCCCTGGAGGCAGAGGTCGTCCGGGCCGAGGCGTTTCCCAGTTTAGGAATAACCGAGGTTGAGGTCAGGAGGATATGAAGGGACGGTGCTTCCAATGTGGGGAGGTAGGTCATTACAAGAAGGAGTGTCCTCAGATGATTGGGGGTCAGTTTCCTAGGGCTCTGCTGCAGCCATATGTTCAGTTTCCACCTCCGGTACCTATTATGGTTGTTCCTCCACAGCAGGGACAACTACAGTATGGACGTGATTGTCATATTCGGGAGGCTATGCTTCCTCCAGCTCTGTCGGCACCGCCCGTTATTGAGGGTAAGTTTTTGCTTAGAAATACTTGAGTTATGTGTTATTCGATGCGGGTGTTACGCGCTCATTTGTTTTATGAGCTCTTCTCAGATTTCAGATTTGATAAGATCTGCTGAGAGTAATTTTACTAGCGTTGAGTTTCTACGAGTGATGGTTCGCTTGATTCCTTGGTTGTATGCATAGGAATTTATTGTGGTACTTTGTGCTTTGAGGCCTATTTACTCGCCCTTCACATGGTCGGGTATGATGTGATTTGTATGCCTTATCTCCACGACCAACAAAGTTGAGTAGTAGCGTATTGGAGGGGTTCCTTGTTTGGATTCCGCTTTTGCGGGACACTCCACGCGTGAACCTCGATGATGTTGGAAGTGGAGAGATATTGTTCTTCTTCTTTTAGTTAATCCCATTTTATTTTATTTTATTGTATTGGTAGATATGAGTTGAAAAGGTTTGGCCGAGAATCACGTAGAAGAGTGATTAAGGGCTATTAAAGTGCGAAATGGAAGCATTGCATATAGTTCTCTCCTTTGATCGATGCGAGGGAGACTGAGATACGAAGTCGAATTGAGACTTCGGGTTTTGCCTTAATGATAAGGCTATTTAATGAGACGTATATATGTAATGGGGTAAATAATTGTAAGTTATGGAAGTAGAATCTTATTAGTAGGGTTGAGAGTTAGAATCTTTTCGGTCCCGAACATGTGTCTTAGACCTATCTTGATGATCGACAACGCGAGGTAGTAGTGTAACGGGAGGATTCCTTGTCTGGATTTCGCTTCGGCGAGACGTCCAACGCACGAAACCGAGCAAACGTCGGGAGTTGAGAAAGGTCTTGGGCACTAGGTATATACTTAGTATTAGGTGCATACGACTTAGATAGGATATAGGAAGGTAGATCTTAGAATTGTTTGGACATAAGGCCCTTAGTTATGTGACGTTAGTTTAGGAGGGTTGTCGGGAGTTGACCACGAACAGATTGTGTTAACTCTATAAGGGGTTGGTTCCCTGATCACGAGAAGTGTGAAATTTCGAGAAGTTTGGTAGTTAAGGCCGAAGGAGATGAGGCCTCTCGTAGTAGAGTGTTACGGAGGTAACGAAAAGAGTGAATTGACTCCCACCCTTGAGCCATGTTGTTAAGCTCGAGGGTGGATTCAATTGACAAGCCTCTCCCTGGATTGGGAGTAATAATACTGGAGCATAGACCTAACGTTTATGCGCCTCATAAGCTAAGACTTGTGAGAAGTATTATCCCGTGCTTGAATTAAAATTCAGCGTGGGGGTGACCGCTGTGTAGGAAAGGGAAGTGCTACGTCCTGGGCAGAATTTAATCCTTCGTGCGAGCAACATTTTGTTGCAAGATGTCGTAGGAGTGACAAGGGTGGTTAAAGACACATACACAAGCTGTTGATTGAGGGAACATAACCCTGCTCTATTAATTATGGAGGGAGGGGTGTTTTACCATAAGAGAATGTTATCCCGAAAGAAAGGGACTTAAGAAGGCAGATATGGAGAAATCTCGTGGTTCTAAGGTTGCGGTGCATCAGGGAAATTACTTATGTGTCAAGTTGTGCGTCTCTAGTAGTAGTGGCCGGGCATGGAAAGGTTGTTGGACTGCATGGGGTGCCCTTGATTTTTGTTCCGACTGAAATAAGATTTTCGTTACTCATTCTTGGCTAGTTTCCAAGAGGCCATGGGAATCGAATTAAGGTTAAGCACTTCTTATCTTCCTTCACAGACGGCCAGATCGAGAGGGTAAACCACATGTTGGAGGATATACTCCTTATGCATGTGTGCTTGCCTTCAATGGTAATCGGTAACAGTGCCTCCCCTCAGTTGAATTTGCTTATAATGATTTGTATCGATTCACTATTGGGATGGCGCTTTATAAAGCCTTGTATGCTAGGCCTCGTGGTTCTCCCACTTGTTGGATGGATGTGGGAAATGATGAGTTTCTCGAACTTGAAATGATCCAGGATACTTTCTCGAAGATCGAGCTTATTTGAAATCGCAGTTGTATAGCCCCAAGATCGACAGAAGAGTTATGCCGACACGGGGAGAAGGAATGCGTAAATGGAGGTCGGGGACCAAGTGTTGGTGCGAGTATTGTTCATGTAGGGCATTAAGCGTTTCGAGTAGAAGGAAGACTTGCACTGCGTTGCGTTGGACCCTTCCTAATATATGTTAAGGTAGGTCCAGTAACCTATTAACTTGCTTTACCAAAGCACTTGCAGCAAATTCAGGACGTGTTCCATATCTCCTCTGTAAAGTAGTACAAGAGATGTGATGGTGCCTTTAGGCACATTTCTTTCGAAGATTTCGGGATGCAACTTACCCTTTCTTATGAGGAGTAGTCGGTTGTAAATTTAGAGCGTTGAGACAGACGATCGAGATCGCCGGTAGTATCTTGGTTAGGGTGAAATGTAATCACCATAGGGTCGAGAAGTCGACTTGTGATCGCGGGGATGACATGTGGGAATAGTATCCGCATTTCTTCTTGTAAGGTATGCCCGAATTTTGGGGGCAAAATTCCCTCATAAGGGGGGGAGTATGTAATAACCCTCTCTTCTGATAGCCTATTTTATATTTATTTTCTATGTGTAGAAATTTATTTATAAAATGATGGATGTTTTGTAAATATTGATTTAATACGGAAAAGGTTAATATTTACTAAAATGTTTTATGATTACCTGATGAGTAGGTAAAAATATCCACGTGGTGATTTTTGGTGTCATAAGATAAAACGACAATTTGGTTTAATATAAAACCGGAAGTAAAATGAATCATAAAATTCCAAATGATAATTTGGAGGGTTTAGTTAGTCCCGGTAGGTGCGAGACAGTCAAAATAAGTGCCATATTGTATTTTGGCATTTCGGGCTCTTTTGACTGGTTATGGCTTAAAAGTGTAATCGCGTATTGTTTTATCGCGTATTAGTCATTTAAGTTGAGCATTTTAGACTAATGCCCCGATTTAGTTTTGTTGGCCTTACAATTTTTCCCTCATTTCTCTTAAAACACAATTGAGCCCTAGAGAGAGTAGAGAGAGGAAGAGAACTTGGGAGAAAGAGAGAGATTTGGAGATTCAAGCTAGGATTTGTTGCTTCCTTCTTCATCAAATCAGATTCTTACACTTGAGGCAAGTAATCTACTTGCAATTATTTGATTTAAGTAGAATAATTAGTCTTGATAATTATGGATTAGTTATGATTTGGAAATGTTAGGATTTTTGTTGGATTCATGGGTATTAAGCCTTGGAAATGGATGTGGATGATAAATGATGTTAAGGTTGGTAGTTAGATGTATTTAGGATGTAGAAATTGCAGCAAATGATTTCGGTTGGGGTTGGTTTTGGAGTGGGATAAATTTGGAGTTCAAGACTCCATAGCCATTCTTGGCATTTTCGCAGGGGCGAATCGATTCGGCCCCTGGGGCGAATCGATTCGCATAGATGCAGAATCCCAGGTCTATACATCCGAATCGATTCGGGCTCAGACCGAATCGATTCAGCATTTGCAGAAACTCAAGTTTATTGTCCGAGCCGATTCGCCGGGTCATTTTCCTTTTAAATTTTTACCCTTCTTCTTTAGGACTAGGACCTAGGAACCTTCTTGAATAGAAGTAAACTTAGAGTCCTAGAGTATTAGTTGAGTTTGGTCGTTACCCTAGACTAGATATGGTTTCATCTGGGTTTTATTCTGGGGAGGTTTAAAGTGATGTTAAGGCATTACTTATTTTTTTTTCAAACTTTTGAAGTTTGGAGGTTAGGAGTTTGAATGCCCGAGCTTAGAGACTTTAGGGGCTTATCGAAGTTATATAAACTTTGGGGACTTTTAGAGTCGTTACGAGTATTTGGAGATTTAGTCGGGACATGTAAATTGAGGAATAGTAATGAAAATATTCGATGGGGTTAAGTTCGCATAAATAAACCACATCAGTCAAAGGTATTAGGTTCGAATAAAATGAACCAGATTATTTAATGGAGATGGGTTCGAATAAAATGGACCAAACACATGGATAATGGAAATGAAATTTTGGTAAGGATAATTAAAAATGGAAATGAGATTTAAAAATATAAATGATAATTTACTCATACACACCTCTCTAAATACCATCATAAGGGAAGTTCGCTCGCACAGGTGAAGCCCCCTGGCTAATGAATGCAGGGTGGATATAGTCCTAGGCCATGTGAACGCTTTTATTTTATATATATATATATGTATTTTTCTGCGATGGGTAGGAGATTCTGGGTGTGGTCTTGACTACCCCGCAGGCACATGGCCGCTTCCCGACGTATTGCGATAGGTGCCCAGGTTGTCTTATGTTAGGCCCTGGAAGATGATGGTCATTTAGGGGCGCGCACAGTGGGGAAACCCGGACGGGCGGTCTTAGATATCGTTATATGTATATGAATATAACTATATTTTCATCAAGTGGGACTTGATGGTTGTTAAACGCCACAAAGAGCGTATGATATATGCCATAAAGAGCATGGATATGTGCCATAAAGAGCACGGGATTGAGATAAATGTGCCATAAAGAGCACTTGATATTAATGATATTCCTATTAAGGAACGGGAAGATAATTAACTATAAAAGTTAATGAGTGAAAGGAAATGATATGTCTTGATTTAACCAAATAAATGGTTTTATTCCTATTAAGGAATGTAAGAAGGATATGATAATTGGATTTATGAGGAAAGGTTTTAAATTTATGTTATTTACTTTTCTTTCTTTTATGTAGATGGCATGCCATATTATCATCCATGTCATTTATGCATAACTGTTCATACCTATCATGCTTTTTATTCTTCTGGTGATCATATAGAACTCGGCCCTGACCGGTTTACTTTCCATGTTGTATATATATTACTGTATCCGCTCAGGTGCTCCACCGCAAGGACGCCCGTTTTGATATTCATATTCCTTTTCCCTCGACGAGCTGTAAGATTTTGCGGGTTATTACAAGACGTTTTATTAGACATTTTCATTCTTGTTGTTCTAGATATGATCGGGCCTTTTCACTCGGGCATGTGGCCCAAACTTTTGTACTTGTTTAATGAATGTATTACGTAAGATACTTAAATTGTTGTATTTCGTTGTATGTAGCTGTGGACCGACAGCCCATTCGGTCCATTTGTATACGTTCGTTTTAGTTGTATTATATATATTTTGTGGAATTCCACTTGCTCAGATTGGGTTGTTTAAATTTAATTTTCATAACTGCACTTTTAAAATTTTACACCTTTTGGCAACCCGTTTTCTGATTTATTGGGTGGTTTTCCCGTATACTCAGTTTATATTTTGTGATGCTGAGAATGATATCCATCCATGATTCCTGTTACGTTTGAGTATCGGGCTGGACACCCCTTATCTCGGATCGCGGGTTGTCACAGTTGTATGTAATAATAATAATACCACCAAGCCTTATTATTATTATTATGATTATCAATTTTGCTATATGTTAGTCAAAATTTATTTCTTGATGTGATTAATGACTGCTTTGTGACTCACTTGAATGGAAATTTAGGTTGTTGCCTCTCAAGATTGGCCATCGATTGACAAATATGCTAGTTTTGTTTTTGCTCAACCCCCTAGGCAGGAGCTCATCCAAGATTTATTCAAATCTTTGCAAGATTTAGTTAAAGGGTCTGTAACTGGTGGCATGGTTAGGTATTCTCTCTCTCTCTCTCTCTCTCTCTCTCTCTCTCATGGTCTTTTCTTTTATATTGGTTTAGCTTACTAATGTTGAGTTATTTGATTTTGGGAACTCCTCCTATCATTTTATAGAGCTACAGGGTATATACCACGCCGCATTATATTTTATAGGTATTCTTATATATATGCTATAATATTCTTCTTGTTTTCGTGATCCCCTGGATGATGATGAATTCCTCTTATTCATAGGGATGGAATTAGTGAGAGGCAATTCTTTTAAATTTTGAACCATGAATTTGTTGCCATTCGTAAGGTAGGTATTTCAATTAACATTATAAGGACACAAATTTCCAATTGAGTCCAAATATTGTTTTGGCTCAATTCCGGACAAAAGCATTTAGTCATAGGATTGTATTTAATTGTAATATTCTCAAACCTATGAAGAGTTAGTTGAAGACGTAGCGGCAAAGAGTATAAAGCTTCATCAATATACCGGTTTGCGTGCCTTGTTTCTACGTCATCAACTATGGTTCCATGCTCCCAAGGTATGAATGCAATATTATATATATAGGAGCTTGGAACAAGTTTAATTGGGTGTTAGGTTTAATTAAAACTGTGTTTTATTTTTAGAAAGAATTAATTAAAACTTTAAAATAAGTTTATAAAGTTTTCTGGGCTAACATCGTATTTTCCAAACTTTCTGGAAGTTCATTCGATATGTCGTTCAAACCAGATGTCGTTCGAATGAGATTGCCAACGACTTCCCATTATGGCATACTGGAACTTCGTTCGAAATGTCGTTCGAATGAGATTGTCGTTCTAACGAGATTTCTAACGAGCTTCTAATGAGTTCATACTGGAACTTCGTTAGAAAACTCGTTCGAACGAGAGTTCATTCGAACAAAATGTCGTTAGAAACGAGATGTCAAGCGGGAACAGTTTTTGGTAGTTTTTAAGCAGTTTTCTCCCACTTCCTCATTTGTTTCTTAACCAACTTTTCTCAGACTTTATTATGTGCGGAATAAAATTTTCCAACTTAACTTTTCCATTCTATTCGATCTTTTAGAGAGAGTTTGAGAGCTAAATTGGTTAAGGAAAATGTTCTTGTTTTGAGTGAAATTCTTTAGAGAAAAATATACACCACTCTAGTTTACACCCAATTGTTTATTTATCCAAGTTCATATATATACATCTTGCTTGGAGCACGAGAAGTGTCGAAGTGTCCCTGTGAAGTGTCGAAGTGTCGAAGTGTCCCTGTGAAGAAGTATCCTCATTATCGTGAAGCACGAGAAGTACTCACATGACTAGCCATGAATGCGGTGAAGTTACACTCATGCGGTGACTCGTCTCCAGAATCCACCGACTCGACCTCACTGTCATCACTAAGGGTAGCATTAAGGACATCTTTGCTCTTTTCTCTGTTCATCCTAGTAGCACACTCAAAAGCTCTATGACCCCTCTTGTCGCACTCAAAGCATCTCTCACTTTCTTTCTTAGGAGGATCTTTAAAATCTTTTTCATTTTTCTTTTCAAACTTATTTTTCCCAAACTTCGTTTTATCTTTAAAATTCCCATTTTTCTTGAATTTGAGAATTCTCTTGAAATTTTTAGCAAATAGGGCCAAATCATCTAAGTCAAAATCACACTCAGAATCTGATGTATCTATCTCTCTTTTTCAAGATGACTCTCCCCTTTTTCTTGTCGACCCCTCACTCTTTCTCTCCTGGGCATTAAGTGCAATTCCCTTATCTTTAGTCTTGACAGATTTAGGAAACATAGCAATTTTATATGTTTGCAAGTCTCCTATAAGTTCCTCCAATTTAAGCGTATTTAAATTACCCATAGAATTTAACACAGTGACTTTGAGGATAAAACGCTTAGGCAGTGATCTAAGAATATTTTTAACAACTCTAGCATTAGGAATGTGCTCACCAAGATTAAATCTAGTGTTAACAATATCAGACAGTCTAGCATAAAATTCAACAAAACATTCAGATTCAAGCATGGTGATTGTTTCAAATTGAGTTGTTAAATTTTGCAGTTTAGACTCTTTCACAGCATTAGTTCCTTCATGGGTAAGTTGAAAAACATCCCATGCCTCTTTTGACGTGATGCACGTCATTATGCGTTTGAACTCATCAGGTGTGACAGACCCATAAATAGAACTTAAACTCTTAGAATTAAAAGATGATCATTTAAATTCTTCTTTAGTCCATGTAGTAACAGGCTTTAAATTGGTCACGTTTTCAAGAGTCACGGAGGGAGGTGTCCACCCTCTTTCAACCAAGATCCAGACACGTTCATCAATGGCTTTTAATGCAGATCTCATGCGGGCTTTCCAGTATGCATAGTTTGTCCCGTCAAAAACTGGCATTTTATTATATAACTTCTCCATTGTGAACACACTCGTTTTCAAAAATCATTTTTTTTAGAAAATTGATATCTTAGAAAAATTTTGCGAAAAATTACACGGTAAAATTATGTAACTGGCTCTGATACCAATTTGAGAAGAGTGCGCTTGTGTTCAAATAAGGAAGTTATTTAATTAAACACATTTTTTATTAATTAAGTCCTAAACATGCATTTATGTGTGATTGATGATGATAAAAACAAGTAAGAACATTCGAACACACATAAGTGAGGAAAAATCCCCCAAAGGGAAAACCTTTTATTTTCACTATAATTTTGTAAGAAAACGGCTTACACGGATTACAATGAAAATATGTGACACAAAAATACCCTCGGGTGTCGGTTCTGATGTCGTCGGCTGGAACTATCCCTTTCCAGTAGGGCAGCAATGAAGAAGAGAACGGTTTCCTCACAAATTACTCCAGATGAGTAAATGATCCTCTTGAAGTTTTAAAGATTCACACACATAAATGGGAATGGTTTTGTGAATCAAAAAGGTTTAGAAAACCTTAAAAAGATGAAGTCTTATTCTGGATTGTTTTCGTAGAATTTTGAGATTGCAGAAAGACTTGAAAATCGTGTAGAAGGTGAACAGGTATTTATACGAAAATTGAGGCGGTGGCTGGTTCGAACGAGATAGCCATGTCACTCGAACGAAGGACAGAAGTCGTTTGAACGAGATCGTGCGACATGTTTATCTCGCGCGAACGAATTTCAAAGTCGTTTTAGCGAGCTCGTCGTTCAAGGCACTTCGCTTTTACACTTAGAAAAAATTATGCTTTTGATAAAAAATTAATCCAGACTTCAAAAATAATTTTTAAAAAATTTCCCAAATATTTATGCAAATATTAAAGCTCTAATAAACCATTTTACTGATAAAGCGTATTGGAGTAGTGGGGATGAGCTGAGCAGCACGTTGCATGTAGCATGATGCACGTGAAGATAATGGATGCATTGAATTCGAATAAAGGCCATCAAGGATGATCGTGTTGACGTGCCGAATGTAGCGGTGTCAGACATACAAACTGCGATCTAGGAAAAAATAGAAAATTCCTAGATTCTACCCCGGACATTTATAAAATTATGTCCTTACAATATATATATATTGCGAAGCGGTAAAAATTCGAAAGTACATAATCGCCGCAAAAATTTCGAAAATATGTAATCGTGAAACGACAAAAAGTTTCAATAAAGGCACGCATAAAATTTTAAAAGCTATAAAGTCGTGTATAATATAAATAATAAATTTTTTATATATTATATGTGTAGATTTTCAGAGTATTGAATCGTCTAAATTGAAGTCATAAAATTTCTTTTACAATACAAATGTGTAAACAATTTTAAAAAAATGGGCAAAATTCCCTTTGTTTATAGGACTACCCTCCTGTTTAAGAAATAAAAAATTAATCCAACAAAACAAATAGTTCGTTTTAGAACTCATATAAGAAATATAATCCAAATATACTCAATTACATAATCAGGGCAAAGTGTCGATTTTTTTTAAAAAAAAATGGACATAGTCTCCTTTGTTTATTGGACTATCCACCCTGCTTAATGGATAACAATCAATTCAACAATATTTAAATAGCCTAAATTCAACTAACAAATACTTCATCTTAGCCTTCATAATACCCCCATCCAATATAGTTAGCCATTCTTCCACACTAATGATTTTCCTCATCCTTCCACTTGTTCTCCTTCAATTAGTGCTTATGTTTTTTAGAGTACTTTAGACCTACATTTGAACCAAAAGTCAAAAGTAAGCACCTAAAAAAATTAAATGCTTGTGAAAAAAAAATCAAACTGAAAGGATTCCCTTGATTCTACACTTTATGGTTGACATATGATTCTGTGAGAGGTAGCAAACCTTTTACACCCCCTATTTCAGACAAATGTGACAAAATCCCAGTAATTACAATAGTTGACTCAATTAGAAATAGTTAAAAATCCCCCGTGATCTTTAAAAATTCCACGTGATATTTTAAAGTGAATGGTTACAACATAGGGACTACACTATACAAAGAACACTTCGTAGGTGTATCCCTAGGTCCAAGCAAAGCAGAACACACACTGGAGTATTCACGTGATATTGGAAAAATGTAAATCTCAAAATCCATGTACCTTGAACACTAGAGTATTCACAAAGCCCCCGCCAAACATTGAAAATCCTATGAGAAACAAAAATATTATTGTGACTTAATCTTTGACATAATTTTTGGAACAAACTGACGTGACAGTTTGTTATTGGTTGGTTTCTCGGGTCCACGCCAATGGGACATTAAAAACAACCAATAATAAACTTTCACGTCAGTTTGTTCCAAAAAATTATGTCAAAAATTAAGTTACAGTAGAAACACTCTATGAGAAATCTGCAAATAAATTATAAAACCAAAAAAAACAAATTCACATGAGAAGTCTCCGTAACTTAAAACATTTAGAAGAGATATAGAAAAAAATGAAAAGTAAGTCAATAAAATTTAAAATGACTTCCAAGTACACTGAGGAAACCATATACCCCAAATAAATATATTAGATCTACAAAATAGAAAAGATGTGTCAAATTAGAATAAAATGCACAAATCATAACTCTATAAGCACTATTTTCAAAAAAATATATGCATTGAATGGCGGTGAGAAAAAAAGGAATATAAACTTGTTTATATCTGAAATTGATATCTTCCTCAACTCCTCGAAATTTGATATATGCCTCAACTCTGCAACACATTTCATACAATTTCGTTGTTATTTAGTTGTCAAAAAATAAAGATCGGTGCAAAGAGCTCACCTAGCAGCCGCATGTGTAGTATCAAATCCACCTACACCCGTTTCCCAATAATAAGAAGCAACACGAAAAAAAACAAAGTCGTTATTTTAAGTCAATCAAAGGAAAAAAACATACCAAGATAAACTTGTTTTCCACAATCCCTGAATAAACAAACGAAAGAAAATGAGAAGAATAGAGGAGAGAGGCTGTGTGAATAAGAATTTAGTAAACTAACCATATATGTGACTCCCAGTGGCCGGTCCTTTGGTAAAATGTAACCCCACGGTACTGTGAGCTTTTCGATTACTCTGACATGGGGCTCGGACGGATTGGCAAAATTTAACCCCGACCGAGTGGGCCCTCGCAAAATGTAACCCCGGCCCAGTGGATGAAGTACCCATTTCGGAGTCATCTAAAGGAAAAAATTGGTGGGTGACCAGTGGCTCCCCATCTCATAAGTAGTTGTTGGTCCAACAGTTAATTAAGTACCCATTTCAGAGTCATCCAGTCATGTTTGGAGTCTCAATCCATAGAAACAACCAGTGACATGTAATTTTAAGATGTACATGATAGTGGGAGTCTCCAGATGAGATTAGGAGTCTCCATATGAAAAACGATATTCCCTGTTCTCTGTACACAAATCTCATGGTCCGAAAATGCCAAATGTCTCAGACACGAAAATTAAATCACAAATGCCTTTGTAAAAAGCGCCAAAGCCCACCCTAACTATCAAAATCGCAAATGGAAAATTATTGACAGTCAAAATCGCAAATGAAATCATTAGAACATTAAAATCATGCAATCTCATAAATGTTAACCCACGATAAATATAAGGTGTAAATGAAAAGGGGTTACCTCAATTTTGAATTAAATTAAAAGTTGGGTAAGTTAAAGAAGGGGGAATCAAAAAATAAAAGGGTAGACATGTAAAACAAAGAAAAGGTAACATGGCAGGAGACTCTTTTCCCATTTTACCCTTATTTTTGAATTTTGAGGAAAAGTGGGAAATGAATTTTGAGTGTGAAAAAAGAGGGGGAACTTAAATATTTGAGGGATAAAATAGGTAATGCAATAATTAATTCATCTTATGACATATAAGATGTTTATAATGATGTCATATGAATAATGAAAACAATGCTCCCTTATTATATAGATGAATGACATCATCAATCAAACTTATGACATACATAAGTTTCCTACTTTATTTTATATATATATATATATATATATATATATATATATTCTTATTTCTTTCTTGGGAATTTAAGTGAATATACATTTGGATTGAGTTAAATATTGGGGCATATAATGTTCTTTGTATAAACATTCTTGTATATACATGTATTAATATGTTGGGTTGCAATTGTTCATGTGTTTTGTGTATTAAGTCTTTCTTTATACTACCCCAGTAATTAAATGTATGAAGTTTATCCCAAATCACTTTGAGTTTAATTATTGAGTTATGTAATATAAAAAAATACATTAGATTTTTGTTCTCTGAAAATAGCCCATGCATCGCACGGACTGCAAACTAGTTATAGTGTATAATCTAATCACTTGATCCAAAAGTACAAATAATTTTGTATAATATAATGAACTTACATACTCTCCTAATTTCTCATCAATGAAAGAAAATCCATAGAAAAAGGGGGATTAGTCGTTATAAGACCTCTAACCCCCAAGTCTTATTCACCACTACGAATTCAAGTAGGTAATTCCAACATTATTTGTATTATGTAATCTTAATAATCTAATATGTTCACTAAGAATATGTTAAGAATTTTATTAACATTGCAACCTTTAGAGAATGAGTAATGTTATTAGTTTAAGTCATATCTATAATTTGAGTATGTAGAACCACCTTAGTCAATGGACAATTTGTGAAATGTTGTTTGGACTCTTCATTTTCTCTATATTACGCAACATGACCAAATCATTCAATTAATTGAATAAATAGTTGTAATCAAGATATCAAAACCTAAGACAATATATATTAGCATTCTGGAACAACAAAGAAAAAAGCTATGGTTCAAAATTTTCATACTTAAAACTGAATGTAAATAGCAAGTTGAACGAGCATCTGTCCGGGCCAACCGGAAATATCAACAACTCCCAAAAAGTTTTTGTGAATCCAACTTCAAGCCAGTTTACGAAAACCATTGAACAATAAACGTTCATTTTCAGTTAATTATTCATAAATTTAAGCAAGAAAATGATTGTTGGTAAAATATAGTATAATATAAGCAACAAAAATAAAAGGAAAATAATTTTACGTTACACAACATTCCTATATTTTACTATTCAAATTACAAATGCAATACAATTAATTTACTAAACATCTACATAAGTTAAAAACTACTAGATATGGAAAAAAATTAGGATTGCCATTTTAGTGAGTAGAAATATTTATAAATAGCATATTACATATTCTGAATAGTAACAAATTGATATTTCAATATTAAATAATTTTGCATGATAAAAATACAATTTCATTATAACTCTCCCACATAATCTATTTTTTATTTTTTTATATTTGATGTATTTGACTAAAATGTTTCAATGTACATCACATAATGCTCCTCTTATTATTTAAATAAAGGTGTAGGAAAGGTATACCATCCTCCTCTTTCCTTCCCTTTGATTATATCCAAAGGAGTCCCAAGGTTATGTCTGGCAACGAGCCGAGTGAAATTCATCGAGCCCATTTTGTATTTGGGTTTGTGCGAGTATTTCCATCTAAATCAAAGAATTTGTTGACTTACTCTCAATTCAAGAAAAAAATTTAATGTCTTAATGACATCAAAAAAAATTCCCTTCAACCCCGAATATTTGTTGGGCATGTGACATTTGTTACCTTAAATTTGGAAGTATGGAATTGAGGATTTGGATTTAAAGTTAGTATACAAAATACATTCGCATTATTTCCAATATGATGGAATTCCATGGTTCCAAATATAGTATATGTAAACTTGAGAATATTGAAGAATAAGCATTAAAGAAATGAGGAAAACATAAAACTTACCTAGTAGAAATGAGAGTTGGGACTGGGTGTGGGTCACACAGAAGGTGTCGAGAAGATCAGTAAGTGTTAGTAAATATAAGGATACTTCAATTTATATAAAATAGTAAAGTGAGGTGCGTTGGACATGAAATAAATAATATAAAGGGTATCACTGTACTTATCCACTTTGGTATGCAGCTAATAAGACAAGACAATAAAAAGTTTTACATTATGTCCTGGCGGGACTCATAAAAATAAGGTATAGCATTTTTATGCCCTGAGTATGGAAAAAGAGTACAAAAGTGAGTCTGTATAGCATTACACTAATATAAAATGTTTTTAATGAATTTTGCGTGAGGCATATGCTCTATAGCTCTGCATTAGGCATCTGCACTGAGACTGCTTTGCAGTGAAGGAAAAATCATTAATGAACTCTCCCAGTCATAATCTCTGTGTAATCATTTTTTGTTGTTAGTTCTTTGGCGCCAGTTCTTGTATTTGATCAAAAAGAAAAAATAAGAGGTACCTTCTAAAAGGTAGGGTTGGAGTGGGACCCTAGGGTAATTTAAAAAATATCTTTCCCCCATGCGAGTCTGGTACGAAGCAAGTGTAGTTAGTGACTCTATTTTCAATTTCCTTGTATTCGTAAAACAATTTTCAAGTTTAAGATGCTTTTTGAAAAGGTTACCCGATTCTTAAATATTTTTAGGGGAATCGATCGTGGGTGATGAGCTCTTCGGATTGTATTCTCTATTTAAAAACTCATTAAAATAGAGAAGGGCACATCAAACAAAGGATCAAAAAAGCATTTCATCCATGATCATTAGACATTCGTAATGGTGCATCATGTATTAATTAACGTGAGGTTGTTAGAAAATAATTCAAATGATGTTTGTAGATTTTTCCATTTTAATTGTTTGGTTGTAACACTTAATTAAGGGTTAGGCATTTTATGTGAAGTCTAAGGGTGTTCTTGGTAAGGTAAAAACCCATACCGTACCATTTCGTACCGATAAAAATGGTAATGGATTACCTTTTTTACTTACCGAAAATCGAAACTACCATAACCAAAATTATCGATTTTTTTGTGGTTGGTTTTGGTTTAAACATTTTAAAAACTGATTTACCGAAATTATGACCGAAAAACACAAAACTAAATTTCTTATCAATTATATCCATTATAACGTATTCTTAACCAAATAAGTCTTAAAGGTACAATCCAGTCTCACTCGGTTGAGTTACAAGCCTTGGATTTTGTTGGGAGTGAAGCAAAGAAGTATAAGATCAGGCTAATATTATCACTAGATAACAACTGGGAAGGATATGGTGGAAAACCACAATATGTGAAATGGGGTAATATTATCACTAACTAATTAATAACTTCTATTTGACTATGTAGACTGTGCTTAATAGAGTGAATACACTCACCAACCTAACATACAAGGATGATCCCACAATTTTTGCTTGGGAACTGATGAATGAGCCACGGTGCATTTCAGACTCTTCTGGGAATAAAATACATGCTTGAGTTTCTCCAGGGGCGAAGCCACCCCTTGGTAGAGGTAATACTCTGTTTGGAATACCCTTTTATGCAGACTACTACATAATATTGGTAATAATTTGTATACATATGCATGCTATGTTCCTTACTTCTACCAATATGGTACCAATTACTGCTATCAATATGGTATCAATATTACTGAATGATATGTTCATTAATCAACATGGTATCAATATTAGTGTATACCTATGCTAACTGCTTTAAAAATAATACAATTATGTATCGAGTACTACCAAAATTACCACAAAGAGAAATTTATCAAAATTATCGTATTTTTAAAAATAATGATTTTACCGCAAAAAACTAATTTTATCGATGTACCGTGCGGTTTGGTTTTGGTTTATGGGTTGGTGTACTGGATGGTAAAACTGGTAATTTTGGTTTGATGATTTCAAAGTTGGTACGGTCCATTTACTGACCAAACAGACCGAAAACCAACCCTAGTAAAGTCATGCCGCAAGTGTCATGTTTTTATTCAATTTCAGGTAACGTAGGAGTTTGTGGCTATTTTGTAACTAGTGGGTGAGTGAGCTGTATGTTAGCTACAACTATATTTTTATTAATGAAATGTATTCAGTTTTTTCGTAAATTTACATAATCAACCACGGGGACTAAGTAAGTGTGTGCAAAAAATTCGATCGGTCCGAACCGAATTGAAATTGGAGATTTTTTTTATCTCGGTTCGGTCTACTGTTTAAGGATTTAAAAAATCGATCATGTCGATTCAGTTGACGATTTAAATAAGGAAAAACCCGATTCGAATCGAACAAAACCGACATCAATATTTATATTAAAAAACCCCGAAATAACTTTTATTTTTATATCCAAAAACCAATTACCAACCACAAAAACTGACCAAAACCGAAAACCGGCCTAAAAAAATTGACCAAAACCAATCGGAAACTGAATCGAACTGACATCGAAGGTTTTTTTTCATCATCGGTTCAATTTCGGTCTGACTTTTTTCAAAATTGAAACGATCAGTTCGATTTTAATTATAATCCAAAACCGTACCGAATGAACCCATGAACACCGCTAACCGGGAGGGACTCCTAATTTTTGCATCTTTAAAACTTTTATGTGCACAAGTTGCAACTGTTAAATTAATTAAAATGAAGATCGAAAAATGTTCGGTGGAATACATTTTTTTTACATTTACCCCATGATATAATTATTTAATTTTTTCAATAATAAATTCACCCCCTTTGCCCATTGATAACGTATAAGTGAGTTCTTGCATAAACTCCAAGTAAGTTGATGCATAATTTGGATTGACTCTAATATTTTGAAAAAATGAATATAATGTCTAATTATTGCATTATTTTAGGAAGAATCTAAAAAAAACTAATTTACGATAAAACCATTTTGAATAAATGTTATTTTGTTTACATATATTTAAGTACTTTTTATTCAAAATAAATGTTATTCCCTCCATTTTGAATTATCAACGAACTAAATTTCACAATATATTGATTTTGATCGTCGATTGAGTATATCCTTAATCGAGAGAAAGGAAATGATACTTACACTTCATTTGAGATGGAATGAGAAATATTTTTTTAATTACAAGGCAAGATGGAATGGTGCTTGAAGATCTCTTTATAAAAAAAACATGCCTTTTCTTAGTTAACATCGCATACAATTATGGAGACTACTAGTCTGTGACCCTACATGGAAGTAAAACCTCGATAAATGTATACTCCTAGGATGAGAAAAAACTATAATCTTAACAAAATTATTTATTTATCGATAAATGAATAATTTATTAGGGCCCATTTGGTTATGTATTCAGAAAACTCAATTCAAACACTGTTTTTAAATACATTTTTAAAATTAAGTTTTTTGGGTTTATTGTCACACCCCGGCTAGTTAAATATCGGATTGTAACAAGTTTCTCATTTGGTTCATTCTTAGCATCACTGTCAAAAAATATATTACTAACCACCTAACCATTTAATTAGACCGGTGCAAAATTTTATCTTTGTTTAAATAGGAAATTTTAAACTGTGCGTAAAGTTTAATTAGCATTCATTATATATTAAAATCCAAACCATCACATGATATATAAATGAAATAAGTGTCTGTCGAATAAATCGTCGGCTAAAACCCAGAGATACATAAATAGATCCAAAACCACTAAATAAAACCAACAATAGTCAAAAACTGAATAAACGAAATACTATCAACGGACGACATGTCCATATATGAAATAATGAAAATGATATCCTACACTAGATATGAATGGAGGAGTCGTCTAATCCAATCCTGTTAGCATACACAGTGCTACAGCTCCGAATCCATGGAATGGAGTCATCAAGTCTGGTGTCCCTGTGGCTGGACACCTAAAAGGGTTTGAAAATATTTATATCGCAAGAGTTAGTACTCAAAACATTTTGCAAATATTTATCAAGTGATTATCTCGAAATAAAATCAGTTACTGATTACACATGATAGGTTTTACGCACACTCCCTTGAGCCTCCTCGCCTTTCCTCTATAGTGCATGCTTAACGTTCTATACTTAGCCAATTTAGCCATATTACCAAAGCTAAATGAGTCTAAAGTATATAATTGGACTATTCACTACCTATGTGTCCCCATAGCCCCCATACTGTAGGCTAGTTGGCTTAACATCTCTCGTATGTTAATATTATTATAACATTAGTCTTTATTTCATACCATTGTTTTTATGGTTCAATTAAGTCTCCCTACTAAATGTGTTCTTAAATTACATAAAGCCTAGTAGTCTACTATTTCTCGCAAGTAGAATGCTCATATGGTATATTTCACACATAATATATACTAAATCCATACTTTTCCATATTGTCCCCGTGTCACTCATTAGGGAATAATAGTTCGGAATATCCCCTCGAACTTGGTTCGAAATGACTTATCGAACATGGTTCAGAATGTCTCATCAAACATGGTCCAGAGTGTCTCATCGAACATGGTTTGGAATATCTCATCGACACCATTAATTAAATATGTTATAGGTATTTGCTACACCTATAGTTTAATCATTACGTATACAGACAACCTAATTAATTATACTATTCATTAGGTATTCACGTAACCCTGCTATTCATCCTTAGTATGTAGTATCTTTCTCTCGCATTCTCACCGTACGTATTTCTTTATGATTTATCGCACTTATCATATTTATATGAGTACTCACACAACTCTAAGAGTCCTAGTTACCCCTCTGTTAATTTCAGTAGTTAAATCAATATTTACCCTACTGGTCTACTTAGTAATTCATTCGAAACTTTCATAATTCATTATCTATCTCTCCAATCAATTTATGACACAATTCATTCTGAATTTATTGTCGTCTTAATCCTCTCAATAAGACCCCATTCACAAACCTACTAAATGCTTATTACATTATAACAAATCCCTTTTCATATTTCAAACCACGCCTGAAGGTTATTCAACATTTTTAAAGATAAACAATATTTTTTCAGTGGGCCAGACCGGTATGCACTTCTCACCAAATCGATCCATCCTTTTGTCCAGAACCGAACCGGTCAGCACATAATCGGACCGATCAGGTTCTCTGAACTTCATCTTCTTCCTTCGGATTAGAATTTTTTTGCCATTTTTACAATCATGTCTCACTTGTTTCTTCACCAAACTTCACACGAATTGTACCAAACCCTTCCCACATATGTTTAAACAATTCCTAATGAAATTTTTACATCAAAACATTATGAATACCATTCAAGAATTGATTTAAATATCAAATTATCAAAAACCCTAGGTTTTCATGTTCTTCCTCTATCAAATTATCAAAAACCCTAGGTTTTCATGAATTGATTTCATGCCTTTGTACTTTAGGGTTTGATTTCATGTTGATGAAGGTGGTTTGATAGCCTTCTCGTCAATTCTTCCTTCCTAAATGGTTTGAGGTGCAATAACTCCTTTGAATCTCTCACAAACTTTTCCTTAGGCTTTGAGAATGTTTTCCCTCCTCTCTAATACCCTCTCTTACGTTTAAATGTTTCCAACCCTAGCCTCATGTCTTAAACATCTGATATAACACTTAGAATTTTGTAAGTCCCTTTACCCCCATTTTCCAAATGACAAAAATACCCCCCAAGCTGCCGATTTAGCCTAAAAATGCCCCTAAAACTCAATTAACACGTCTGTGTATACTATTTTGACTAATTCGACCCTCCCGAAGTCATTCTTGACCTCGAAAACATCGTCTGAGTCACTAAAAATTTATTTTCCTATCTCGACCCTCAATTTAGTCTACACGCGACACTCAAGTAAGATAAATCAAATTACATCAATATCACTCGCTATTTCACATAATTATTTTTATAAATTATTTACTATTCATTTAGTAAATATGATACATCATATCCATATTAATCATTCTCTCTCGATTAATATTTAAACATTTATACCATTATTAATAAACGAATTAATTAAATTCAAAAATGCAAAAAATACGGGGTATTACATACTTCTCCCTTACAAAGGAATTTTGTCATTGAAATTAAGATGTACCTGCAATGAATATCTCTGGATACTGCTCTCTCAAGTCATCCTCCCGCTCCCAAGTATACTTATCAACATTGTGGTGACCCCACTGAACACTGACTAAGGGCACCTCCTTAGAACAGAACTTACACTCACAACAATCTAGCATAGCCACGGGTCTCTCCTCATACGAGATATCTGGCTGCAAATCAATCTCCTCGAGTGGAACGTGCCAATAAGTCCTCTCGCTCCTACTATATTTCGTAATCAATGCTACATGGAATACATTGTGTATTCGCTAAAGATGCTCCGACAAACCCAGTATATATGCCACTGGTCCTGCCCTTTCAATAATAGGGAAAGTCCCCACATATCTCGGTGCTAGCTTCCCCTTCTTGCCAAATCTCATGACCCCCTTCATGGGAGACACCCGAATCAACACCTGGTCGCCAACCTCTAACTCCACGTGTCTCCTGCTGGCATCAACATAACTCTTTTGCCTGTCTTGAGGTATCTGAATGTGTCCCCAAATTAACTAAATCTTGGCAGACGTCACCTGTATCATTTCTGGCCCCAATAGCATGTTTTCCCCCACCTCTAACCAACAAGCAACATGTAATACCCCGTATTTTTTTAGGGATTTTATAATTAATTATGGAATTAGGATTAATTAATTTAAATGGAGAAAATTTATTTATAATTAATCTAGATTTAAATGTAATGATTACGAGCGTGACGAGAGTTTGTATGTATTGGTGATAATTGTGTTGAATATTACTTAGCGAGAAAAGTAATATATGATTACGGAAATATTACTATGGCCAGAACTGAAAAATACGGCAGTTGCAATACACTTAGTTGGGACATGCGTGTGAGTCGAGTCGGTATTATTTTATTGGGTTAAAAAGATAATTTATTTTAAAGCAACTCGTAAGATCATTTCGAGTGCACCAATGAGTCGAAAGGATCGAGATAGTCATAAAACTCTACCTGAGTGTTTGATTTAGATTTCGGGACAATTTAGGCCAAACCGACACCCCAGAAGGGTGTTTTGGTCTTTTGAGATTTTAGGGAATTAAAATGGATCAAAATAGATGATTAAAATGGAAGTGTACATGGGTAATAGGTTATCTGTCAGTTTCCAAACCTAAGTGAGAGATAGAGAGAACCAAAGAGGGAGAAGAAGAACCCTATAGGTGCCCTGGGATAAAGACTCATGCTCTCACACCAAAAATCACACCAACACGTAGATCGTGAAGAGAGGATCACCCCTATACCAGTTTCATTCAGCGAATCAGAAGTTCACAAAAAGGAAAGTGTTTATCTTGCTTGATTTTAGAGCATATATGATTCACGTTAATTTAGTTGATGGTTTAATCATAATATCATGTAATTGGGACTAAAATTGGGAATTTATTCATGATTGTGGTATAGTAATTATATGTAGTTGAATAACTATATATTGGGGGATTAGAAACTTAGATTTTATCTGTTTAAACCACGAAATCATATCCGAGTTTAGTTGGTCATTAATGGTGATTATATTAAGTTAGGGCGTTTTAAAGATTTGATTAATTAATCAAAATTTATGTTAGAATTGTAAGAATTTATAGTTAAAAACGAATGGGAAAGTGTTCCAATACAAGGAGAGATAATTTTGAGTTAGTGGAATTGAATTAGGATGAGTTTTAAGTGATTTTGCTATTGAAAGAATTGGGAAAACGTAGCTTTAGGAAGTCAAGGACGAACTCAGAATTTTTGTTCGAAGACCTACCCAGGTCGTTCGAACGAGAATTACCAGCTTCTAACGTGATGTCAGAAACTCTATTTTTTTCCAGGAGGAGTTAAAATCCTTCTAGGATTATTCAAGTGGAAGAAATGACCTATGTTAACATTTAGTGACTTAAATTCCTAGTCTAGTGGCGACATGAGTGTGTGACTACCTAGGGAATATGTTGGAATAGGAGAGACCTAAGGAGTATATATGATAGAGAGATAAATCGTACGGTTAGTGTATTATTTTTAGTATGGATGATAATAATACTTATAAATTCAGGGATTTGGGCTGCATGAATACCTAATGAAAATAATAAGTTGTGTATATATTTATTGATTGAGCTATTACATGTATAACATACCTATGCTGCTTTCTATCGGTTAGAGGTTGCGCGTTATGGACCATCATGCCTTGAGGAGCCTTCGGGTGGGATTTTGAATCGTACCACTAGAGCATAGAACCTAGGTACGGGCTATCTGTGAGAAGGATAGTGATGACGATCGTATGGGTGCATAGGTATGTGCATAGCCCATCGGCTTGAAACTATGTTCTCCTATAATATGTGTGTTTGCTTTGATGGTTCACGAGAGACTGAACCTATAGTTCTTTATGCAATGAGCGATGCACCGGGACATGATAGCAGGGTATGCATGCACCGCAGCTGTGTCTCGGGGTGAAGTATTGTGTGTGTGTGTGTGTATATATATATATATATATATATATATATATATATATATATATAATAGGGTGTATGTATATCTATACTGGTGATACTATCTACTGTGTGAATTAAGTAGACTTGATTGATAATGGAATATGAAATGCATTTAGTCGGTGAACACTTAATTATATTAAATTGAAAAAGAGCTTATCCATGTTAAAGTGAAATTGGATATATATACATATGTATTACATATATTGCGAGAGAAATGCATGGGGACGACATTGGTCTATGATTAGATGTTAGACTGGAAAGAACTAGTTAGCATGGGAATAGAAACTAGTAGGGATAATACGTGCATTAGGTGTGCACATTAGTTGATAGGTGATCATCTCAAGTGAGAGTACGATAATCTAACATGAATAATACATGTATTACAAATCATTTTAAGCACTTGTTGATTTCTAAACTGTTTTTAACTTGGGCTCTGACCCGTTTTTTGTACATCTCTTTTTCTTTGTCAAATTATTTTAGGTGCCCAGCCACAGGGACACCGGGCATAGGAGTTCCACTCATTTGACGTGGTGTAGCTGATGTGGAAGTTATATGACCTCGATTGTTGATGCCTTCACATTTTTGATTCATTCGATTTGAGTTATTTACTACTGTTGGGACATGATGCCCCTTTTCTATTTAGACATTCAGAGATTTTGGATTTAATCATTTACTCCCTTCGGATGTTGGTTTATTTATGTTGGATTATTGTATTCGGTATTTAGACTGGAAGTGTTTACTCCAATTACATTCATTATTGCACTTATTTCCTATTTTATGAGATTGGTGTGAATGGTGAATGTTTAATTATTTGTTAACCTATTTTTCATATTAATTAAAAGATAAAATTTTGACATCAACCTTTTTAAATATTAGGTGGTTAGTATTTAATAATAAATATTTTTGACAGTGATGCATAATCTGAACCAACTAGATATTCTGATTTAATTTAATAAAGGACTGATCACCCGGTATTTAATTAGGTGGGGTGTCACATAACCGAACGACAAGGTCTCCCATACAGTGCCTCAAACGGTGCCATGCCGATCGTGAACTATTAAGACTTGTTATACGCAAACTCTACCAATGGAAGGTATCACTCCCATCCTCTCCTAAAATCAAAGATGCACATCCTTAACATGTCCTTCAACATCTAATTAACCCTCTCAGTCTGCTCGTCTGTCTGAGGGTGATAAGAGGTACTGAACCCCAAGTCTGTACCCATGGCCTCCTCAAAACACTGCCAGAAGTGAGATACAAAAACCTTGTCTCTGTCAGACACAATATTAATCGAAACTCCATTCAGCTTCACTATCTCAACAATGAGCAGCTGCGCATATTGCATCGTCTCGAAGTTGCTGCGTACTGGCAAAAGATGATCCACCTTGATCAGCTGATCAACTATCACCCAAATGGATTCATTACCCCTCTGTGATGTCGGTAGCCCAGTAATGAAGTCCATAGAAATACTCTCCCACTTCCACACAGGAATCTCAAGTGCTCGTAGCATCCCCGAAGGTCTCTGGTGGTTCACCTTAACCAATTGACAGGTGACACACTTTCAGACAAATTCAACTGTCTCATTTCATCTCGATCCACCGGTACTACCTCCGAATATCTTGATACATCTTATCCCCACTGGGATGTATCAAAAACCTCGATCCATAAGCCTTTATGACCATTGCGTGCCTCAAGTACTCATCCCCGGGCACTACAAGTCTCCCATTAAATTGCAAACCACCCTCTGAGCTGATCATATAACATTGGGCGCCGTCAGCTAATAGCTGTCGTACCCTGTCCTGACAAAAATGATCCTCGACTTGTTCCCTCACCACTCGCATCAAAATCTCGGCTACAACTGACATACATTCCCTAGCAACCTCAACGTCATATCTAAGGTCCTCCCACATTGCTTTCCAGACCTCCGCTAACTCCCCCGCAGGTCTCCAACTCAAAGCGTCAGCTACTACATTAGTCGTACCAGGAGGATATTATATATCAAACTGATAGTCTTTCATGAATTCTAGCCACCTCCTCTGCCTCATATTCAGATACTTATGTGTGAAGAGATACTAAAGTTACTTATGATCCGTCAATAAAGTAAACTGCTCCCCCAACAAGTAGTATCTCCATATCCTCAAAGCAAAAATAATCGCCGCCAACTCTAGGTCGTGGGTGGGGTAATTCTTCTCATGGGGATTAATCTTCCTCGATGAATAAGAGATAGACCTCTCCTCCTACTGAAGTACACCCCCAAATCCCCATAGAGATGCATCCATATAAACTCGATACTCAACCCCACTCCTTGGCAACGCAAGTACTGGCGCTGATATCAACTTATCGTTCAGCTCATCGAAGGCCAGTTGATAGTAGTCACTCCACACAAACGGTACTCCCTTGTGAGTCAAGTTTATCAACGGACCCGCGATCTTCAAGAATATCTTAATGAAGCGGCGATGGTACTCGGCCAACCTCCAAAAGCTACGAACCTCGGTCGATGTCGTGGGCTGTCCCCACTCCCTCACCGCTGATACTTTACTCGGATCCATGACAATACCCTTATCAGACACCACATGGCCAAGAAATTGTACCTCTTGTAGACAAAATCCACACTTCCCAAATTTAGCGTACAACTGATGATCCCATAGTGCCTGTAGCACCAATCGAAACTGCTCGGTATGTTCCTCCTTGGTACGAGAGCAGACCAAAATGTCGTCTTTGAACACGATCACAAACTGGTATAGGAACTCTCTAAATACCATATTCATGAGATCCATGAACACTGTTGGCGCATTATTTAGCCCAAATGGCATCACTCTGAACTCGTACGACTCGTATCGCGACAGGAAAGCGGTCTTAGGGATGTCCTCCTCCTGAATGTGCAACTGGTGATAACCTGACATCAAATCGATCTTAGATAAGTATACATCCCCTCTCAACTGGTCGAAGAAGTTATCAATCCTCGACAATGGATATTTATTATGTTTTGTAACTTTGTTCAGTTCCCCGTATTCTAAACACATGCGAAGTGACCCATCCCTCTTCTTAATAAACAATTTTAGCGCTCCCCATAACGATGTGCTCCGTCGAATGAAACCCATGCCCAAGAGCTGTTGAATCTGCTCCCTCAATTATCTCATCTCAAAAGGAGCCATACGATATGGTTCTTTGGCAATCGGTATCATCCCCGATGCTAAGTCAATGACAAACTCTATTTCCTGACTCTGTGGCATCCCAGGTATTTCCTGGAATACGTCCTCGAACTTCCTCACTAAAGGAATTGAATCTACCGAAACCACTATCTCCTGCGAGGTCTCCTCCTCAATATAATATAAATGGGTGTGCGATCCTCCCTCGGGCATAGGCATCGCCACTAGGAACATCTCCTTTCCTAGGATGGAGAACATTATGGTCCTCTTATAGTAATATACAATCTCCCTTTGTCGGCTAACCAGTCCATCCCTGGAATAACATCATATCCCTCCATATCTATCACGAGGAGGTATGCGGCTAGAATCAATCTCCTAATCACGATGTCTACCCATCTACACATTGAGTGAATAATTGACCCACTACCCAAAGCTTACTCCACACACACACAGTCGGGTGTTGGCTATCTCTAAAATACCGGTTGTCCATGCAAATCTAGTGGCAATAAAGAAGTGCGACGCTCCCTTTTAAAAAAGCATCCTACCCTCAGACCCATGGGTAGAAAACATACCCTCTACTACTGGTGGAGCCTGAGAAGATGGAGGCACAGGTACGTCCCAGACGTTATACACATGTTCGTAGTGCATCTAGCCCTGCTGCTGCTGTGGAGCCGGTGCTAGAGCTAGAAGTAAAGGAGCCTACTGCCCCTATTGGGCACCCTACTGTTGTGCCCCGCCCTGCTCTGGACAATGTCTCTTTCGATGGACCTACTGGCCACAGATAAAGCACTACCACGAAAAAGGTCTCCTCTAGCCCTACCGCTATCCTTGATAGCCACAACCCTAATGGCCACCTCCAGTGTTCCCTTGGCTCTGGCGGCCCTGGGGAATCGGATACTGCTGATTAGGCCCCTATTGGTCTTGTCTCTTGTGACACCCCGCTTAAAATAATAACAGGTGGCCAGCCCTATACTACATTTAATCAGGAATCTCAGATGGCTCATTCTCAGAATCAACAGACTATATTAAATAAATAAGGCTAACTACCCAAAATTATAAAAGCGGATGCCAAAAAATTAGATAAAACATGCAACGGACAACAAACCAATAATATAAAACTACTAATAAAGGTAAAACGTACACAAGTACAATGATAAAAAAAAGTGCTAGAATTAAAATAAAATGAGTACACAATAGAAAATATACCCGAATAAGCTGTTGGGTCACAGACAGTACAACATCCGTAAAGAAGAAGTATAAACAGCTACAAATAACTCTTGAGTGTAAACCCGATATATAAATGAATCCTATCTAGATTTACAAATAAGTAGGAAGCGACTACAATCTAAATCCCCCCACAGTCCGCAACTGCTACGGCTCCCAAGACTCTAGATAGAAAAGCATCCGGTATCCATGCGGTAGGACACCTGTAGTAAACAGCATATATATATATATATATATATATATATATATATATATATACACACACACACACACATAGCAAAAGAGAAATATAAATGGGTCAGAGCCCGAGGTGTAAAAATGTTTGCAGCAAGTGTGTTAACCGCGTGCATAATAAATATAAATCCACTATTTCATAATTAAAGTGGAGTCGCACTCTCTTGAAACCCCCAAACTCACCTCTCATCTACAGCGCGCACCTAATCGTGTCCTGGAACCTTAATTAAGTTACCCCACCCATATAAGGACAACCTACCTGACCATACGCACGGCCCATACTCGCATGACCTGTCATCCTAATATAACCCAAGAATCCTTTCCATTCTAATCACACCTGAATATATATACACATATATGCCTTTCTAGGCTCTAGTGGTTCCAATTATTAACTTAAAGAAGTTATAAGTCTTAATACATCACACATCAACATTAGGCTTTAATATAAGAGTTTATTCTTTAAACAACATACATACAGTTAATAAGGAAAAAACTTCTCTCCACGCTCAACATTGCACTTCGTTTAGTGCGTGGGGCGTCTCGCAAAGCGAAAGCCAAACAAGCCCCCCCCCCCCCCCGATACACTACTCCTTGACAATGTCGATCGTAGGGATCCATTATGCCATCTACACATATCATACTACTACAACTACTTAAATATTGAGTATTATATCTAAGAACATAACTACAATCTCCATCTAACTCCTTGAGGTCGATATAATCGCAAAATGCCTCTAAATACGATGTGTCAACCTTGATAAATTAGTACACCGACATCACCCAAGATGTACATACTAGAAACTTCATGTTTCCATCACCTATAGGATATATATATATATATATATATATATATATATATATATATATATATATATATATATATATATATACACTCTCCATATATATAAACAATCAGTCATTCCTATAACCACGTATACATAACACACATAATGTACACTTTGCCATACACATAACATAAATGGTTATAGCATACGAAAAATATTGTACCATGCTATCATCTCCAGGAATTACTCACTTTCTCCAAGGGTCACCACCTATCGGACTATTATCACACCGCCATGGAGACAAAATCAATCATAACGTATGGGAAGCGGTCATAGTTCCTAACCGGTCCAGTGAGAATGACTTATACCCAAGACTTCTCACCCCCAAAAATAAATCACACAAAAAATAATGGACGACTATGACCTGGGGAATATCCACACCCTGTTCCTCAAGCCAGGGGCTCATCCTCATCGCGCAACTTCCCATGATAGCATGTGACGGGTATGCTTCACACAATAAGTATATATATATATATATATCCATATGATTACATCACATATACAAACCATCACACACGGTATAGATATTCAAGCCATATGTACACACATATATACATATCTATACATATATATCTATGTATACACATATATACACACTATCCCTCGTCCGTATGTATGAGAATTTATAAACTCGGCTATAAGTGTACAAAATTCTTAATATACTAGCCGTCGTTCCAAGAGTATTAACTTAACTCGTTATATCAATACGATCCCTCACTTGAAGTATACTCATCCATTTCCCTATGATATGAATAGTCTTTCAATGCATTCAACATTAAGGTTACTAACCCACCGTTTAACGAATGTAACAATCACTATACATTCTATCTATATCCGAATGCACATCGATATATCCAATAATAATCCCGACTATCGATATACACATAACTAATAGTCTGTAAACTTCAAGCTTCATCCTAAGTTTATTCCATGATCCCATCAAGTATGGTAATCTCCATTATTACTCACACGTAGACATATATTACTCTCCCGAATAACATTACAACACAACCTATTCGAGTTGATAGCACAATCCAATTTTTCTCAAATCTGCCTACGGTTCAGATGTTCCTATGATCCCTTAACATTAACGCATTTACGATTTAATCTCCAAATTCATCGTCACTAAGGATATTCAACATGTCTCTCATTGGTCTACCCGTACTATCTAAACAAAATCCTATCGCTTGAAGGATTCAATATAAAAGCCGGCCTAAAAATCTCTCGCCATATCTTCACAACTTACTCAAAAAGTCCCTAACCTTGCACCCTATGTTAACTCACTTGTTAAACCCTAAATGGGACTCCCATCCCTAATAATTTCCCACTACATTGACGCGAAAATCTCCAATGCATACGAGTGTATGTTTCCCCACACTAGCTCGATATTTCCCCACCATCAACACATGTGAGAAACTCCCAAGAGTACTCCAAAACGTAACTCTCACATCATATACATAAGTTACAAATCAATAAACCCAACTGAAATGGAGGAAAACTCATTCTAGAAAAATCTAGTAAAACAGTCTTGTTTCCGAATCGATTCGGCCCCTCCGAATCGATTCGGTCCTAGCAGCAAATCGATTCATCCCCATCGAATTGATTCGGACCAACTAGACCTGTAAGTCTACTATATACTGAATTGATTTGCAAGGGAAGAATTGGTTCAGCCCTAAAGACCTGATGCTTCTGCAATATGGCGAATCGATTCGCAAGGGGCGAATCGATTCGTTTGTCCTGTTCAGCAAGCCACGAAATGGAGTAGATTCTCCAAAACTCAAAAACTTCTAAAATCCAATTTATACAACTTCTAACCATTTATCCTCAACCCAATCATGTTCCCAACATCAAAATTCATCCTATATCTACTCCCCTCAAGTTATACACCCTTGAACCCATGTATAAACATCAAATGAAAGATTTAATATCCAAAATCTAAGTTTTGATACAAATACCCAAAATCCAATTATTTTATCCACAAATTATGAAATGAGATACACAAATGAAATATTTAGCAAGATTAAACACTTGCCTCGAAGTTGTAGAGGTTAAATCATCCTCGAGATCGTGTACTGGCCAGAAATCTCCAGGCTTTCTCCTCTCTCTCTTCCTTTCTTCTTCTTTCTCTCTTTCTTTCTCTTTCTCTTAAATGATATTGGTTGATCCGTGATCCTCTTAAGCCTTTAGAACATAAATCCCAGTTTTAAATGATAATACACACTTTAAATGACTCGTTTACTCCAATTCGAGTCGAACTTACTTAAAAATATTCCTGAACCGAAATAAAATCCAAGGACAGTCATTTTGACTATCTCGACCCATCCGGAATCGATGGCGCACTCAGAATCATCGTCCGAAATACTTTATAACGTCCTCAATTTTCGAACCTCACTTTCCAAATTTTAAAATTCTCCAATTTAAATAAATTTTATTTCTCCCAAAAATATAATTTCTCAGTCCCAAAGTCACTAGGTGTTACACCTCTATCCCTGACCCTCTGTTCGTTGACTTCCATATCTTAATTTCTTATTTCAATTCCCCTGTCGGGAATCCTTCCCCAGATGTTTCACTATCTGATGATGTGGGGGTGCCCCACTGGTACTACTATCCCCCGTCCCACTAGGTTGACCCGTCTCCCTTTATCTTTTTCTCCCCCTTATATGGTAGCGATGATCCTGTCAGTGTAATAGGGAGGCATTAACCACATCTGTATAAGTCACCAAAGCAAGGTTACCTATCATATGCTTCCTGATCCTCCAGGCTAAACCATCCATGAACATAACTTTCTTCCTCTCTTCGTTACACATATCATCTGGCATGAAGGTAAACAACTGGGTGAACTCCTCCTCATATTCATCTCCCAAGCGGTCACCCTGGATTATCTCATTAAACATCTTCCCCCAAAACTCAAAAATCATCATACGGTCCCTCTCTGCTTTTGGGTCAGTAACTTCCACCGCTGCAAAGCTACTCCTGAAAGTTTAAAGGTTTGTAAGATTTTCTTTTGAACCTTACTGCACTACAGCATGCGCAGGTGACACTTAATATTTCCCTTCCATTAGTACACTACTACTACATCAGTGTTGCCCTGGAACTCGGGCGGGTGACCTTTCTGGAAGGTCTCTCTAACTCTCTGCCCAATGGATGGCCCTCCCTGGGACTGAATCACTGGCGCCTCTGGCTGCTGTGCCTGAATCTAAGGGAAGTGAGATGTCATGGACCTCATATCTATCTCGACTACCTGAGTTACTATCATTGCCACATGAGTAGTAAAAATTATCTCTCGTGGTGGTGGTAGTGGTACCTGCTACTCTTGATGGTCCTCCCTATCCTCATCTCTGGCTGTTGCATTCTCTGCGCGCTCTCTCCTCGGCGGAATATTGAAATGGAAATAGATTTGTATAAGTACACAGTTTATACAAAATTTAATATAAGAAGCACGGTATCTTAAGCACGTAAAGATAAAACAACAGTCCTAACAATAGGGCTCTATAACAAAAGAATGATGTGCTGAAATCGTAGTAAGTCCTACACATCCTAGGGACACTAAAACCTGATGCTTCGATATAATCTGTGACACCCCACCTAATTAAATATCGGGTGATCGGGCCTTTATCAAATTAAAACAGGTTTCTTATTTGGTTCATTCTTAGCATCACTGTCGAAACATATTTTACTAACCACCTAACCATTTAATTAGACCGGTACCAAATTTTATCTTTGTTTAAATTGGCAATTTTAAACGGTGCGGAAAGTGTAATTAACATTCATTATATATTAAAATCCAAACCATCACAATATATATAAATGAAATAAAAGTCTGTCGAATAAACCGTCTGCTAAAACCCAGAGATACATAAATAGATCCAAAACCACTAAATAAAACCAACAATAGTCTAGAACTGAATCAATGAAATACTGTCAACGGACGACATGCCCATATATGAAATACTTAAAATTAGATCCTACACTAGATTTGAATGGAGGAGTCATCTAATCCAATCATGTTAGCATCCATAGTGGTACAACTTCGAATGCCTGGAATGGAGTCATCAAGTCTGGTGTCCCTGTGGTTGGACACCTAAAAGGTTTTGAAGATATTCATATAACAAGAGTTAGTACTAAAAATGTTTTGAAAATATTTAGCAAGTGATTATCTCAAAATAAAATTAGTTATTGATTACACATGATAGGTTTTAAGCACACTCCCGTGAGTCTCCTCACCTCTCCTCTATAGTGAACGCTTAACGTTCTATACTTATCCCACCTAGCCATGCTACCCAAGCTAAAAAAGTTTAAAGTATATAATTGGACTATTCACTATCTATGAGTCCCCATACCGCCCATACAGTATGCTAATTGGCTTAACATCTCTCTATATTAATATTATTATAACAGTAGTCTTTTTTCATACCGTTGTTTTTACGGTTCAATTAGGTCTCCCTACTTAATGTCTTCGTAAATTACATAAAGGCTATTAGTCTATTATTTCTCACAACTAGAATGCTCATATGGTATATTTCACACACAATATATACTAAATGCATACTTTGCCATAATGTCCCCATGTCACTCATTAGGGAATAATAGTTTGGAATGTCCCCTCAAACTTGGTTCGAAATGGCTTATCGAACATGGTCGGTAATGTCTCATCGAACATAGTCTGGAATGTCTCATTGAACATGGTTCAGATGGTCTCATAGACACCATCAATTAAATATGTTATAGGTATTCGCTCCACCTACAGTTTAATCGTTAGGTATACACACAACCTAATTAATCATATAATTCAGTATGTATTCACGTAACCCCACTATTCATCCTTAGTACGTATTATCTTTCTCTCCCATAATCACCGTACGTATTTCTTTACGATTTATCGCACTTATCATATTGATACGAGTATTCACACAGCTCTAAGGGTCATACCTACCCCTCCATTAATTCCAATAGTTAAATAAATATTTACTCTACTGGTCTACTAATTAATTCATTCGAAATGTCCGTAATTCATTATTTATCTCTCTGATAAATTTACGACACAATTCATTCCAAATTTATTCTCATCTTAATCATGTCAATAAGACCCCATTCTATCGTCTTATTACATTATAACATATCCCTTATCATATTTCAAACCATGCCCGAAGGTTTTTCCAACATTTTAAAATACAAAAAATATTTTTTCAGAGGGATGGGTCGGTCCGCACTTATCACTGAACCGATGCACCCTTTTGTCCAGAACCGAACCGATCAGGTTCTATGAACTTTATCTTCTTCGTACGGATCATGCATTTTTTGTCCTTTTTACAATCGTGTCTCACTTGTTTCTTCACCAAATGATAAGCACCCAAAAGTGTCCATTTTATACCTCGAATAGATGCATTTTAGTCGCTCGTTTAAATTAAAATTGGCCTTATGTTCGTATTTTATCATTTCTCAGGTCAATACACAGTTGCGGTACATATAATGTTAAATCATTGCAATTGCGACACAGAAGCGGTCAAAAGCGTGCAACGAAGAAATTAAGGAGATCGCGAAGTCTGGAGTCCTATTTTAGCGTGCCGAGATGTGTTCTGATACCCCGAACCAGTCCTGTAACCTTAACCTAGCCCAGACCGAGCCCAGTCCATTCCCCAAGCCCCGTGTGTGTTAAGTTTGTACCTTTATATTTTTCTAGATTTTTATTTTTAGTCATTTTATTTTTAGGATTTATTTTAGATTTATTTAGATTTTTTTTAGGATTTATTTTCTATTTCTTTATTTTAATTTTGATTTTTATTAGATTTCATTATATATATATATATATATATATATATATATATATATATTGTTTTAGTTTTTTTTAGGATTATATTTTTTAGGTTTAATAGAGTTATATTTTATTTTAGTTTGAGATGTTAGATTTTTTTAGGTCTTTAGTTTTATTTTGATTTATTTTTAGATTTTTAGTTTTTATTTCTTTTATTATTTGAGTTTTTTTAGGATGTTATTTTTTTTAGTTTTGTTAATTTTAATTTTTTAATTAGATTGTTTTAATTTTTTTTAGGGGTACAAATTAAACACACACACCCTCACTCACTTCAATACACAACACATACACACATATACCACCTCACCCTCACCTAAATACCTACACCCTCACACACCAAATAAACCCTCCACCATCTTCAACCTCACCTCACTCTCTCTCTCCTACCTCCATTACAACAAACCCCTTACCTCCATAACCAAAATCCAGACATCTTACAACCCCTAAACCTTCTCCCAACCGTCCCTACCCGCCGGAACCACAACCCACCGGCGCTGGAACCAACAGCCCGCCGGCGATTCGGTCAACCCCTGCCAGCGACCCTACTGTCGCAACCCAAGCCTGTCACAACGCCGAGCTCGCCCCTCCGGCGGCGCCTAGACCTCCATCCGGCGCTGATCTTCAACCCGATCGCGAACCGCGATCGTCAGTCCCTGCCTCAATCCACTTCCACCAAGACGCAACCACCATCTAAACCCATTTCAGCTCTCTTCAAATCCCAATAAAATCGGGTATTTATCTCATGCCATCTTTTCCCAAGCCAATAAAATCGCACAAAATCTCTACATTCAAAATACAACATCGTGGGTTATAAAACAAGAGGCAAGGGCTTCTCATAGAAAACTGCCAAATAGAAAGGACTCTCGACTGCAAAAAATAAAGGAGATACGTAGAGAGAGAGAGACAGTATATAATATGTACATAGTAGAGTCATAAAAAATTCCAAAAAAATACAAAAAAAATTAGTTTAGTTTTAGTATAATTTTTAGGTTTAGTTTTTAGTCTTCTTTTTGTAATCAAGTGCTGAAAACTGTGAAGAAGTTGGACGCGTGTCAAGGGGCTTCTCAAGACAAATTTGAAAAAAAAATTGCTGCGAATGATGTTAATTTAATTAATTGGTTTTATTAATTTTATATTTCTAGGTAAATTAATTTTTAACTGTCACCGATTAATTTATGTAACGAGAGTTAGTAAATTAATTGAACAAATTAATGTTTGAATTTAGGAATCGAACTAGAGATAGGTTTTTCCGAAATTTAAATATTAATTCGGTGTTGAAATTTGAAGATTGCTATTGTTTTCGTTAAATTGATCCTAGCAGGTAATTTTCTGAAAATAGTATAGTCCTAATTTTTCATCGTGTGACATTTTTAAATTAATTTTCTGAAAAAGATTTTATTAAATTTATAATTTTAACGAGAGTTAGATTATCGATTTAATATTATCTCGAAATATTTCAAATTAATAAATTGAGAAATTAAAATATTTGAAAATGTAGTGTAATCCCATTTCTTGACTTTCTCACATATTTCACACTCGGTTGCACATTTTTTTCATTATTTAGTCATTTTATAATTTTTAGCATTTGTTAGTTAATTTTTCCCTTGAAATTGTTTTTAAAAATAAAAAAAAATAAAAAATATTTTAATAAAAAAAAAATGGATTGCACGTTTTCACATTTATTGTTTCACCCTGAAAGTTGGATTGATACCCATACTTACTGCAATACGAGTTATTTTTAGACAAGTTTTGTAGGTACTCAAAGGAATTTTGAGAGTGGGTTTTTTACGACAACGATATATATACACAAAAAAGCTTATTATCACAAAACATCACACCAATTGCCCCAAACACTTACCATATATGTTTAGACGATTCCTAACAAAATTTTTGCATAAAAACATTACGAATATCATTCAAGAATTGATTCAAATATCTAATCCTCAAAAACCCTAGGTTTTCATGTTCTTCCTTTGTTATTCATCAAAACCCAGATTTAATTCATGAATAATAATACAAAATCTCTAGTTTATTATCCTCTACAAATATAAAATCTTTCTAAATGCAATTCCTACCCAAACATGTGATTTAATCAATATTTTCTTCCAAGATTCATCAGATTTTTCAATATAAATAAACCCTAGGTACATGGGTATTATAACTTCATTTTGGTTTCAATAAACTCTTGCCGTTATACTTTAGGGTCTGATTTCGTGTTGATGAAGGTGGTTTGATTTTCTTCTCCTCAATTCTTCCTTCCCAAATGGTTTGAGGTGCAAGACTCCTTTGAATCTCTCACAAACTTTTGCTTAGGCTTTGAGAATGGTTTCCCTCTTCTCTCTAATGCCCTCTCTTACGTTTAACTGTTTCTAACCCTAGCCTCAAGTCTTAAACATCTGGTATAACTCTTAGAATTTTGTAGGTCCCCTTACCCCATTTTCCAAATGACTAAAATACCCCCATAGGGTGCTGATTTAGCCTAAAAATGCCCCAAAACTCAATTAACACGTCCGGGTATACTATTTTGACTATTTCGTCCCTCCCGGAGTCATCAGTGATGTCAAAAACATCATCTGAGTCACTATAATTATATTTTCCTATCTCGACCCTCAATTTAGTCTACACACGACTCTCGAGTGAGATAAATACAATTACGTAAATATCACTCGCTATTTCACGTAATTATTTTTATAACTTATTTACTATTCACTTAGTAAATTTATTACATAATATCCATATTAATCATTCTATCTCGATTAATATTTAAAAATTTATACCATTATTAATCAACAAATTAATTAAATTCAGAAATGTCGAAAATACTGGGTATTACATTTATAATTATTGGTGTGCGTTTAGTAAACTTGTTTTTAAATATAGTTTTTTGAAAATTTGACAAAATTGACAAACATATATCTTTATATTGTACATACATGTGTGTGTGAATATATATATATATATATATATATATATATATATATATATATATACTACTAACTTCCTCTTCAATGGTTAGAAGACTAAACTACCCTCATTAAATTAAAAATTTCTATTATACCCTTAATAATAGTCAACATATCTTTCTCCAATTCATTAGCTCCTACGAAATAACCAGGTTCATTTTATCTCATCTTTCTCATATTCATTCACACATACCAAACATCTAAATACATTCATGTTCCAACCCTAAAAATTCAAATTCAATTGCCTCAAATTTCATTCTCCAATTCATTCACATTCATGCATCCTATCTCTCTCCTATTCATTCACGCATATCAACCATCAAAATACATTCATCTTCCAACCCTAGAAATTCATCTTTACAAATGAAAGCTCAAACAACTATTTAATTGAAAGTCCATCGTTTCTTTGCTTTTCCTTGCTTCGTTGCTATCATTTCTTCTGCCAAAATTAAGGTCAATACTCTTAATTTCGTCTATAAGTTTTTATTATGTCAGCAAAGTATGCATTTATTAATTTGAAGATGAAGACAATTACATAAATTTTATAATTACATATATCTCATTGAAGAATTTTGTCTCTCATTTGTAATTAGAGTTTGTATTTCCCATTTTCATTTTTTTTTCATGTTTTTAGATATGTGTACTTATTACATATTCTAAATTAAATGTTAATTTTAAAACAATTATATACATTCATATATGCCTACTATTTTAAATATTAATAATTTGAAAATTATGCATACTGATATAAACTTTTTCAGTACTAAAGATTATGCTTATTTTTGTGATTTTCTTCTACTTACGAAAATTTCACTCATGATAAAAAAAAATTATTACTTTCGTAAGGTGCAAGTTCACTACTACAATAGTTGATGGCACTAAGACAAGTACTTAATTTATGATTTATTGTCATTCTTATATAATTTCTAATTACGGAAATTTCACTCATGGTAATAAATTTTTTTATTATTTTCACAAGGTGGAAGTTCAATATTTTGGTATTACAGATAAGACAAGTACTTAAATTCATGGTATATTGTCATTCTTATATAATTTCTAATTACGGAAATTTCACTCATGATAACAAATTTTTTTTCGTAAGGTGAAAGTTCATTATTACATACATTAGTTGATGGCACTAAGACAACTATTTACTTTTGGGGTTTATTGTCATTCTTATATAATACGATGTTCTTACTCTTTACAAGTATGTTAACAGTAGTAGGAATGTAATTTGATAGTTCGTGAGAAATTGTTATCATTTCACTTTTTCGTAAGTAATTGTTAATTGAAATCTTGTAGGATATTGTCAACACTGGTTGTACAAGCTCGAATTGTGAATCTGAGAGTGAAGGAATTTTACTTTTGTTTACGTGGTATGTGAAGTACTTAATACCATATTGAAACTGTTTCGTATAATTTATATTCGAGATGGTAATATATTTCATTTGAATTTTTGTAGGATATTGTCAATATTTCTTATAGAATCTTGGACTTTCAATCTCATAGTGAAGGAATCTTAATTTTATTTACGAGGTAATTGCAATTGATTAATGTATGATTGCGAATTTACTTATCATTTTTTATTTAATTTACTGGCCATTATGAAACCAATTGAAGAAATATGTAGATGAGCTAAAAAAATTCATACGCTTTACAATTTGAAATTTGTACCTTTTTTTTCTTTGTTATGGAAAAGAAAAAAATTAAAGAGTTAGGAAACAAATTACATCATATCAATTGAATGATATGAAACAAAAACTACGCATGTATAACAAATTATAGAGTAGAACCAAGTAGATACCCAAATCTTTATAAACTAATGAATAACATAATTGTTTGTATAAACAAAATTAAGTCATTACAATATGCATATTTAACGTTTTGATATCGTGATGAATGAAACAACCTATGAACCAAAAGAATCAAAGACTGTGATGATTCATTATTTGGTGGGCCTTTTTGGAGCAATTGGGTACTCAGAGAGTGGAATTTTGGGACCACTAAGTTTAAAATGACTTTGATGCAAGAACTTACGTATTCACACATAATTTTTTTTATATTAGCCAAATATATGTTTTTTTAACTTAATTTTTTAAAAATATTTTCATTATATTTTTTTAACTTAAATTTACGTATTCATGTCTTTAATGCCATTCATTTGATATGTCATCAAGCTGTAATTAGGTTTTATTGTTGTTATTGTATTGATTTTGACATGTGTACAAGGTGATAGGAAAAAGAATAAAGATACTAATCTACTTGAAAATTTCAGAATAAAATTATAGACCTTCCCTAAATTAAATTCATTCTTCTTGGAGTCCTAATTTAAGATGGATCTCAGTCCTATAGGTGAACTATCAATATAGAAGTTGACTCCAAGGATATGTTAATGGTATTAGGGGACTAAAATGAAGTACAAATTTCTTGCATTCCCTATCCAATGGTATTTAGGACCAATTGGAAACCAGTTGACGAAAAACTGATCTATATAAGATTGTCTTATGTTCCCCAAAATAAAAATAAACGTCTGGCAGTGTTGTTTTATGGGCTAGAATAGGCATTCACCTCCTTATCCTAAGCCAAATAATTGAGATAGTTTTTCTTATATAGGATTCGATACAACTATGTTGTGATAGCCCGCTCCAAATAATAACGGGTGGCCAACCCTATACTATAATAAATCAGGTATCTCAGATGGCACAGTCTCAACATCAACTACTAAGCACTATAATATAAGGCTAACTACCCGAAATCATTAAGTGCGAGTTGCCAAAAATTTAAAACTTTTATAATAACAACAACAACAATAAAACCAATATTGCACATAACCAACAATATACATCTAACTATGATGAGTGAAAAGTGCATGTTCCAATAATATGAAAGAGTACAATACATTGTACAACAAAATCTCAACAATGAAATACCCAAATATGCTGTCGGGTAACAGACAATACAATAATTTGAGAAATGGAATATGGAAGTGTTAATCTACAACACTTGAATACTAACTCAATATACAAACTGAATCCTAATCTAGATGTACAAAGATAGGAATCGACTAAAGCAAAGTGCCGCAACAGTCCGCTATTGCCACAGCTCCACAAATACCCTGGATGGAAAACATCAAAGGCGTCCTTACGGAGGAACACCTGAAGTAATACAATATATACAAGGAGGAGGAAAATATAAACGGGTCAAAGCCCGAGTTTGGAAAACATTTTATAGCAAGTGTATTAAAATGCATAATAATTATAAATGCATTATTACATGATTTAGTTGGAATCGAACTCTCCATAATAATTCAACTCACCTCTCATATTTGAGCGTGCCGAGATGTGTTCTGATACCCCGAACCAGTCCTGTAACCTTAACCTAGCCCAGACCGAGCCCAGTCCATTCCCCGAGCCCCGTGTGTGTTAAGTTTGTACCTTTATATTTTTCTAGATTTTTATTTTTAGTCATTTTATTTTTAGGATTTATTTTAGATTTATTTAGATTTTTTTTAGGATTTATTTTCTATTTCTTTATTTTAATTTTGATTTTTATTTGTTTTTAATTTTTAATATTTATTTTATTTTATTAGGATAAATTTTTAGGAATTTAATTTTTTAGTTTTATTAGATTTCATTATATATATATATATATATATATATATATATATATATATATATATATATATATATATATATATATATATAAATATTGTTTTAGTTTTTTTTAGGATTATAATTTTTAGGTTTAATAGAGTTATATTTTATTTTAGTTTGAGATGTTAGTTTTTTTTAGGGCTTTAGTTTTATTTTGATTTATTTTTAGATTTTTAGTTTTTATTTCTTTTATTATTTGAGTTTTTTTAGAATGTTATTTTTTTTAGTTTTGTTAATTTTAATTTTTTAATTAGATTGTTTTAATTTTTTTTAGGGGTACAAATTAAACACACACACCCTCACTCACTTCTATACACAACACATACACACATATACCACCTCACCCTCACCTAAATACCTACACCCTCACACACCAAATAAACCCTCCACCATCTTCAACCTCACCTCACTCTCTCTCTCCTACCTCCATTACAACAAACCCCTTACCTCCATAACCAAAATCCAGACATCTTACAACCCCTAAACCTTCTCCCAACCGTCCCTACCCGCCGGAACCACAACCCACCGGCGCTGGAACCAACAGCCCGCCGGCGATTCGGTCAACCCCTGTCGGCGACCCTACTGCCGCAACCCAAGCCTGTCACAACGCCGAGCTCGCCCCTCCGGCGATGCCTAGACCTCCATCCGGCGCTGATCTTCAACCCGATCGCGAACTGCGATCGTCAGTCCCTACCTCAATCCGCTTCCACCATGACGCAACCACCATCTAAACCCATTTCAGCGCTCTTCAAATGCCAACAAATCCCAGCATGCGCGAACCGAGAATGGTGTTAATTTAATTAATTAATTTTATTAATTTTATATTTCTAGATAAATTAATTTTTAACTGTCACTGATTAATTTATGTAACGAGAGTTAGTAAATTAATTGAATAAATTAATGTTTGAATTTAGGAATCGAACTAGAGATAGGTTTTTTCAAAATTTGAATATTAATTCGGTGTTGAAATTTGAAGATTGCTATTGTTTTCGTTAAATTGATCCCAGCGGGTAATTTTCTGAAAATAGTGTAGTCCTAATTTTTCATCGTGTGACATTTTTAAATTAATTTTCTGAAAAAGATTTTATTAAATTTATAATTTTAACGAGAGTTAGATTATCGATTTAATATTATCTCGAAATATTTCAAATTAATAAATTGAGAAATTAAAATAATTGAAAATATAGTGTAATCCCATCTCTTGACTTTCTCACATATTTCACACTCGGTTGCACATTTTTTTCATTATTTAGTCATTTTATAATTTTTAGCATTTGTTAGTTAATTTTTCCCTTGAAATTGTTTTTAAAAATTAAAAAAATTAAAAAATATTTTAATAAAAATAATGGATTGCACGTTTTCACATTTATTGTTTCACCCTGAAAGTTGGATTGATACCCGTACTTACCGCAATACGAGTTATTTTTAGACAAGTTTTGTAGGTACTCAAGGGAATTTTGAGAGTGGCTTTTGCACGACAACGATATATATACACCAAAAAGCTTTCTATCAAATGGCGTCGTTGCCGCTTTCTTAACGTGGAGACATGATTGAAGACTTGTAATTTTTTTTAGCGTAGTTCTTCCTCCTCCCTCCACCCTCCACCCTCCTCCTTAGACTGGTTGTATAGGATTTTTTTTAAGATTGTGTATTTCTTTGGGGTGCATTTTGACACCGATTTTTTTGTAATAATTATTCATAAAAAAAAGCGAAAAGGAAAACCGGACAAGGTAGAGAGAGGGCGTCCAAGGCGAGGATTTTTGAAGCCTCTCTACTTTGGGTCGGTAGGACTCCCGGGGACGACTGAAGTAGGCCTACTTCCCCCCGGTCGACTCAACTCGGTCTTCACCCCACGTGTATAAAAACCGTGGGAGGTACAATTTTTTTATCCCTCACGACTCTCCTGCCAGCGAGTTCATTTTTTGTGTGATTAATTGCTTCTATGTGCTTTTAATTCCTACATCACACTTAAATTGAATGGTTTGATGAATTAATTTTGAGAGAGCAGCAGCAGCGGAAATATTGCGACTTCTCAAATAAAAAACCAATTTTAATTAATCCCAAATTTTAGTTAAACCCTAAGACATGCATCTAGATGATTTATCAAATGAAATATAGCATGCAGGATAAAAAACAAACCCCAATTTGAAGAACGTGTGTGCTCGCGTTCAAATGATCAAATTATATATAAAACCCTTTTCTCACAAACAAACCTAAACATGCAGCAGTATGTGATTGAATAAATTGATAATCTACGCAAGAATATTCAAACACATGCAATTAAGGAAAAATCCCCCACAGGGGCAAAACCATTTATTTTCACTATAATTTGTAAGAAAACGGCTTACAATCGGATTACAATGAAAATACAAGTTGACTAAGAATTACCCTCGGGTATCGGATTCTGTAGTCGCGGCTGGAATTATCCCTTTCCAGTAGGGCTGCAATGAAGAAGAAGAACGGTCTCCTCCACAAGGGTTGAACAAACCAAAGTTGTGTTCTTGGGTTGCAAAAGGATTCACAAAGGTTTGGCAATGATGTGTGAATCAAAACATGAGTCTTGGGACTCAAAAATATGAAGACTAGATGTATTTGGACTCTCAAATTCGTCTCCTAAAGTCTTGCAAAACAACTCCCACGAAGTTGGTACTTATAGGAAAAAATATGAAGAGTCCCATGTTCTTAAAACTCTAAAATTCTATCCAGCGTATAAAAAAAACAGCATTCTTTAAGGAATTTTCTCTATCTTCAAAAGGCCATAACTCCTTCACCGTAGCTCGGATTGAGGTGCCGTTTTTTCTAGTATCTTCGTTGCGGCGAGCTCTTCAACTTTCTAGTTGACCAAACCTCCGAACTATGGATGTAAAATTACGAAAATGCCCTTGAACTCTCCTATAGTGCCTTTTTTTCACTGTTTTGACTTCCCTTGCGTACCACTTGCATTAAGTCCCTAAAATCTTGGACCGTGAAGTCGTTGAGGCAGATGTGGGACATATTAATGGAGATGTTGAATGCTTGATTCCCGGAATTCGGATAGAGGCCGTCATGTGAGATCGTGAGGTGACGTGCCAAATGTAGCGGCGTACGACATACACAAATGTAACATGTTGGACATGAGAAAAATGTCCTTACAAATCTCCCCCTATGTCTATGCCGGTACATACATAAAAAATCCGAATTATCAAATAACAAAATTGCCTATACAAATCTACCCTTCCATGAACCCAAAACTGGAAAGATACAAATGAATAAGTCTTCATCGTTTGTTCTTCAAATCTTCAGGAATCTCAAATCTTTTCTCATCAGGGTGTGCAATTCAGAGATCATCAATGTAGTACCTACACACATGAGATAAAGAAAAAATACCAAGTGACGTATCGAGTTTGAAATGAGATAAACATAGATACCAATATATGATAAGCATAAGTCAAATCTCAAAAACTCCCCCAAAATTCAAACTCCCCCATAATATGATAATTCTTTCTCCCCCTTTTTATGATGTCCCCAAATAGACAGATGAGAAGAATGAATCAAATAAGCAAAATCGGGGTGTCACGGTATACAAATCAAGGCATCAATAAATATGGTAAACGTGCTCTAGCAAGGAGATGCTCAAAAAAAAATCTTCTCACACTATTTTTGATTTTTCAAATTTTTCATAAAAAACAAAAAAAATAGATACCATTTGAAAAAAAATGTAAAACATGATACAAAAATCACACCATGGATTTAGACTCAAACAACCAAGTCATGGAAATGGAATGAATGGGTGTGAACACATTCGATAGGTAAATCAACTCAATCAATCATATGTGCACGATGCATATGTGTACCCCTAACGAATGAGCATCAAAAGTATCCTTAGGTATAAAAATTTGTTGAATTTAAATGACATCGTCTTATGCAAATCAACAAATCAAAGTCAAATGATTTCTACATCAATAACGTCCAAAACTATAAAGAGCATTTTCAAGCATATCAAGGACCTGCAAACCCGTTTTAAATTCTCCAACCAAACTCCCTCGAATATATTATCTTTTAGAGGTAATCTAAATTCTCAAACTTTGGAGAATTGGTGCAAAAACCTAAATGGCCCATAATTGGCATGAATATCTTTTTATTGCCTTTCAATTTTTTCGAGCTCTTTTAAACCTCTTTGGACCCCGGATAATAAAATTCCTCCATTTTTTAGGTCCTTTCTAACGGTGGCTTTTGCGCAAAGGATAGATAATTACCTTTCGCAGCCCCTCCCCGTTCTCAATTAAACACACAAACTCACAAAACGGTTTTTATATGCACAATTTCCTTATCAAAATTTATCGCGCTTGGTTTGTTTTAAGGACACGATTGAAGTGAAAACACCCAACCAACATGTTATAAGACAAGCACAATAATCAAACAAATCCGTGCATGTGTGCAATAAAGGAAACATGAGTCAAACATGTAGGAAGTAACACTTAATTACATCTTAATGACTCCAAACATTATAAAGCACATGGATGAATTGACCTATTGTCTCAAAACACTATCAAATAGTCACATGAAAATAATGGAATGATGTTGTGACTCGGTCATCCTAAGTGTTCATCCATAAACGGTGCAAACAAAAAATAAAATCTTTTTGGATTTTTCAAAAAAAATTTTGTCAAAATAAAATCTTTTTGTATTTTTCAAAATTTTTTCCAAACAAAAAAATATACAAATATGATACATACTAGCAATAGGCAAACAATGTCATCATGAAAATCACCCTATGCTAGTAAACAAGTCAAACCTCAATCATTAGGTGCGGAGGGATTTTCCAAAGGTGGTGACAATTTATGAAAAACCTCCATCAATTCTTGTGACGTTTTGACTAAAAACTTAACTTGCTCACCTAAATGTGCAAACTCTCTCATGTAGTCTCCGGGAGCATGTAAAGTATCATGTGTGGGTGCATGTGTGCCAGAAACACGTGTAGAAGCAAAACGTGACACATACCCCAACTTAAAGCAAAATTCCCTAAGGTGTCCTCTCCTCTTGCAATGTGAGCAAACATAAATAGGCCTAGGAACACCTCTCTCAAAAACTCTAGGACGCACTTTCCTAATAGGAATGGGACGCCTAGGTGGGTTAGGGTGAGACACATGTGAAACTGTCACTAAAGTGGGAACCGGCTCGAGTGCTAATTGGGAAGAGGAAGCACCGTCATGACTTATTCCTAACTTCTCACCTTTACCCTTAAGAACCACCTTTTCAACCTTCTTAGGTGCGTTCTCAAACTTGACTTTGACCACCCTGGCACGTTCGAGATCACTCTCGAGTTGGGATACACGTGTCGTCAGACTAGACAACGTGTCGGTCAAATCACACTTCTCCTTTCTCAAAACCTCCTTCTCTTTCTCCAAATCTAAAACCCGACGACCTAAATCCCTATTATACCTTTTTGTTTTCAAGGTCTCGGTGTACAACTCTTTAAAAGCTTTTTGGAGCTCACTTTCATCTCCATTTTCACTCTCACTTTCTCCCTTACTTGAAGCGCTCAAACCATCACTATCACTTTCGTGTGCACTATTGTGGGACAAGGTGGGTGTGCTCACACGACTAGAAAAAGCTACAAACTTCTCACCACTAGTCTCATCACCCTCACTTTCACTACTATCACTAAGTGTGGCGGGCATAGCTACTTTCTTTCCTTTCTTTCTAAGCCACGTAGGACACTCAAACGACTTATGTCCCTTACCCCCACATTCAAAACAAGTGACGTTCTCAAAATCTTCCTCACACTCCTCATCGGATTTATTCTCTTTTTCCCTCTCACCACTTTCTTTCGCCTTTCCTTTCTTTTTATTTTTCTCAAAAAAATTCTTTTTATTGGAAGAATTATTTTTGTTCATGTTGAGAAATTTTTTAAAATTTTTCGCAAACAAGGCCATATCATTGAAATCAAAATCTCCCTCAGAATCGGACTCACAAACTGTTTCTTTCTTTTTCTTAGAATGAGTCTTTAAAGCAATGCCATTATCCTTAGCCTTAATGGTTTTGGGAAACATATCAATCTCATAGGTTTGAAGATCTCCTACAAGTTCTTCCAACTTAAGGGATTTCAAATTTCCCAAAGAGTTCAAAACAGTGACTTTAGGAATAAAGCGTTTTGGGAGAGATCTCAAAATCTTTTTAACGACACGCGTGTTATCAATCACCTCACCCAAATTAAAACATGTGTTAACAATGTCCGACAAACGTGCATAAAAATCATCAAAGCATTCGGACTCAGACATGGTGATAGTCTCAAATTGGGTGGCCAAATTTTGTAATTTTGACTCTTTAACCGCGTTCGTACCCTCATGTGTCAATTTCAAAACATCCCAAGCCTCTTTAGACGTGGTGTACGTCATAATTCGGCGAAACTCATTAGGAGAGACAGCTCCAGAAATAGCACTCAGACCACGGGAATTAAAATTGGACAATTTATAATCATCTTCAGTCCAGGTTGACACGGGTTTTAAAGTGGTGATGTTATTAACTGTGACCGTGGGAGGAGTCCAACCATTTTCGCAAAGTAACCAAACACGCTCGTCAATAGATTTTAAAATCGATTTCATACGAGCTTTCCAGTAGGCATAATTAGACCCGTCAAAAATAGGCATCTGATTATATAAGTGCTCCATAGGAAAAATTGCGATTTTTCACAAAACTGATTTAAAAAAAATCAATATCACACGATTTTGCGGAAAATAGGAATACGCAATAAATTAGCGCAACCCGCTCTGATACCAATTTGAGAGAGCAGCAGCAGCGAAAATATTGCGACTTCTCAAATAAAAAACCAATTTTAATTAATCCCAAATTTTAGTTAAACCCTAAGACATGCATCTAGATGATTTATCAAATGAAATATAGCATGCAGGATAAAAAAACAAACACCAATTTGAAGAACGCGTGTGCTCGCGTTCAAATGATCAAATTATATATAAAACCCTTTTCTCACAAACAAACCTAAACATGCAGCAGTATGTGATTGAATAAATTGATAATCTACGCAAGAATATTCAAACACATGCAATTAAGGAAAAATCCCCTACAGGGGCAAAACCATTTATTTTCACTATAATTTGTAAGAAAACGGCTTACAATCGGATTACAATGAAAATACAAGTTGACTAAGAATTACCCTCGGGTATCGGATTCTGTAGTCGCGGCTGGAATTATCCCTTTCCAGTAGGGCTGCAATGAAGAAGAAGAACGGTCTCCTCCACAAGGGTTGAACAAACCAAAGTTGTGTTCTTGGGTTGCAAAAGGATTCACAAAGGTTTGGCAATGATGTGTGAATCAAAACATGAGTCTTGGGACTCAAAAATATGAAGACTAGATGTATTTGGACTCTCAAATTCGTCTCCTAAAGTCTTGCAAAACAACTCCCCCAAAGTTGGTATTTATAGGAAAAAATATGAAGAGTCCCATGTTCTTAAAACTCTAAAATTCTATCCAGCGTACAAAAAAAAACAGCATTCTTTAAGGAATTTTCTCTATCTTCAAAAGGCCATAACTCCTTCACCGTAGCTCGGATTGAGGTGCCGTTTTTTCCAGTATCTTCGTTGCGGCGAGCTCTTCAACTTTCTAGTTGACCAAACCTCCGAAATATGGATGTAAAATTACGAAAATGCCCTTGAACTCTCCTATAGTGCCTTTTTTTCACTGTTTTGACTTCCCTTGCGTACCACTTGCATTAAGTCCCTAAAATCTTGGACCGTGAAGTCGTTGAGGCAGATGTGGGACATATTAATGGAGATTTTGATTGCTTGATTCCCGGAATTCGGATAGAGGCCGTCATGTGAGATCGTGAGGTGACGTGCCAAATGTAGCGGCGTACGACATACACAAATGTAACATGTTGGACATGAGAAAAATGTCCTTACAAATTTACCTAAGACCTGAACCCGGTCATTGAAACGAGAAGGGATTTCATCACCCGACTCACTCGCTTATCCATTGTGTGCTACTCTAACTATCATTAAATTTAAAATCAATCAACTTGCTAGCCCCGTAGGAATGCATTTTTACAACACAGGCAATCACAAAGATAAATTTCGTGAATTTTGTCGCCCGCGGACTTAATTAAAATTTGACTACCCATTCCACTAATTTTAAAGATAATAATTGGCTACATGCTCATTAGGATTTTTTCTTGACTCGTGTGTGTCCAATTCCCTTCTTTCGGTAGTAAATTTTAGTCAGTTCGTCCAAATCACAAGTCCATTTTCTCCCCTTTTCCGAAAAATATTTTCTTTTTTTTTTAATATTTTCAAAAATCCCAAAAATATTTTTTTTAACGTCCTTTACGGGAATACTTTAGCCATTTCACATTCTCTCGAAATTTGTTTGATGATAAGCCCGAATCGAACCTTCATTTATTAATTGATGGCTTTAACTCTCAAATGCACACCGTTGATACTCGTGTGTCGTTCACGCACACATCTCCTACTCCACCGTTTTCGATGGCGAGTGTCAACCCGTCCCATGCTTCGTCGTGCACACACTGCTTTCTTCTTGATCACTTGTCCCATGAGTGTCCATTTATATTCTCTCCATTTGAACCCACCATGGAACATGTGTCTCCATATGACACTATTTCGAAACCACCCTCGACATCATTTCACGACATATCCAATGTCGAAGGGTATGAGTACCCGAGCTATTCATGGAGGCCTGATCATCCTTCCATGCAATATGAATCCCAATGCCATGTTGTGGATCCTTACGGTTTCCAACAGTCGTCATCGCCACCTTGTGCACCTCGTACCTATCAGTCCCCTTTATATGCTCCTCATGTTGCTCACACTTTTGTCCCTCACGGAGATGCTTCTCCCGTGAATGCTACACTTGACCCTGCTCCACACACTTCATATGAGTATTATCCACATCCTAGTGTGTCTAGAGAGTTGTGTCCACCTAACCCACCACCACCTTGCACATCTGCTTTCCTCTTGCAAAAGTTCGCGCACACTCTTAATTCTCAAAATAAATCCCTTCAACGGCTTGAACACAGGTTTACTGCATTTGAGTGTGCGAATGAGTCAGATTTCACCCCAAGTCAACCCGTTATTTCCCCCGCTTGGGACGATGATGTGTCGTCTTGTGCCACGGATTTTGAGTGTGACCAACCCTATCTTCCTGAGAATCTCGACATTGAGACCACTCCGTGGTCCGGAACCCAAGTTGACAATTGTGTTGACGTATCCATTGATTGTGAGACTGATCCCACACCGCCCTATCTCCTCGAACCCACCATTGCAGTTTGCCTTTCCCCTTCCATAGAATCCTTATTTACGCCCGAGCCTACACCTATTGAGCCCACTGCGTGTGTTCCCGAGGAACCACTTCATCCTAGGTTATCTCCGGCTATGAGTGCTCACCATTTTCTTGATATTGCAACCGAGATAGTTTATATCGCTCTAGATATGGATCCTGTCCCACCTTGCTTGGCTCCCGTTGAGTCACATCTTCATGTTGATTCATTTATCTCGGATTTGGAAGCCTCGTTAGATTCTACCACCATTGGTGGTGACACATTGGTGGATAAGTTGCTCACTCCCTCGTTCACTTTCACACCTCCTCCTACGAGTGCCCTTGAGGTTCACTCTGAGCCTAGTGAGGAGTGTGTCTCCCCTACTTGTGAGTTCGATCATCTTCCCCCACCCTTTGTCCCACCCGATTCACCCATTGTCCATTCCACCCCACCACATGGTTTGGACCTTGTTATTGCACCTCACCTGTTCCCATCTACGTATTTAGGTCCTCACCTATATCCATCCTCCACCCTAGTACTCCACGATCACATTTGTGCATTTTTCATAGACCCTACCATCCGTGTGAGTATTTGTGCTACTCTTATCCTTCGTGACACCGAGCGTGTTACTCTATGCACACCACTTCCTTGTGGTGTTGAATTTTTTCATCGACAGCTCCCTGGCGTGTCATGGTGCGACCTTTATCACCGTCCCTTTATAGAATGGTCGTGCACTTTCTATGAGGCCTGCCTCATCACTATTCCTAAGCCATTTTGCCTCCTTGTCCAACTTGAGCACCATTCTTACAGGGCCCTAGTTTCCCTCACCTTTACACTCAATAAGGCCCGTGACCGGTGCCTGTACACCCTCACCCTTACCCTTCTCCTTACCCTAATACCCACCCACCCCTGGTTCACCGATGCTTTGCATCGAGTGATGCATTTTGCTATACAAGTGCATTGACCTCGTTTAGCCTTTATCCAACTAGACTGACGCTTCAGTCTTGTTTGGGGGTGATTCTCATCACCCAATTTTTCTGCCACCCTGGACTTTCATAGCTCTTATCTTTAGGGTGCGAACGGATCGGTCTAGCTAAAGACGTTAAACTTAGTGCTACCGGGAGGCAGCCCGTTGTTCATTGTTTCTGAGTATGAGTCTTATCCTGTTTGGGGACTTGTACATCTTTTTGTATCACATCAATTCTTCAGGTTTCATCCATGCTCTAGAGTGCGGTACATTTCACTAGTGGTTCATTATGGTAATATCTTTCCTCCCTTGTGCTTTTATTTTTATATATGGTTTTAAACATCGAGGACGATGTTCTCTTTTGTTTGGGGGTGGGAAATTTATCAAAATCGTACCTCTTTTGAAAATTTTCAGAAACAAGCGATTTTAAATTTTTTGTGGAGTTAAAAATAAATTTTTATGACATGATTTGTCTATCATCCCTCTTTTAGAAATCTCGGAATACCCGTGTTCGAACCTAAACTTATGCTTTTAACCTTAAATTAACTAATACCTCTGAAAAGCGTACTTGCACTATGAATTCTTAGACTCAGCAATTTGCACTATCACGTTTACAATCAAAAGTTGAAGAGTAAATATATTCTCAAGAAAACCTTAAAGGATCACTAGTGGCGACTTAAACCCTTGAGATTTGATCTTTTCACCTTTTTGAGGGTTTTTACGTATCTCCGAGTCACAAGTTGACTCAACTTTCTTTGGGTACCACATTTAGTCGTTGAATGATCTCATTATTTTTTCAAATTTTGGCTTAATCACTGAGAATGACATTACTTTCGACTTGTAAGAAACATGTATCTTGTAGTTTGTTCCGAGCACTGAACCGATTTTGCCATACACTTACCATTTTCCCTATCACATTATCATTCACCCATTATCATTTTCCATATTACCCTTATCCATATGTCCCAAATACCATGCATCATTACCATCGTGTTTGAGAAAAAGAGTTTTTGAAATTATCAATGTAAATTGTCTTCATTTATGTTATGAAAAGAAAAAATGCATCGCAAAAAAAATATAGAAAAAAAAAGAAGCAAAGAAAAAGAAAAGCATGCGATCATAAATTCAAATAATGAAGACAATGGTCAGTCAAAGTGTGTTACACTCTTCTAAAAAAAACTATCATTCATCTTCTTCATTTCATTATTCCCTCATACCTTACATAAACCCCATTTTTTACCCTTGGTAAAGTGTTCGGGCAAACGAGAAGATTATATGGTGAATAATTCGACATTCTCGACATAATGGTTAGCATTCCTTCATGAGATCAATTTTTTTCATTATCCGTCCTTTTTATAAAGTGTGTGAGACGTTTGAACTCGTTTACATTTACTCACATCCTCACACACTAGAGAGATTCACTTACCCAATTCTCAGAGAGTTTGATTCAAAGAGATACATCCAGTGAGAATTGAAGTCAAAGCGTTGATTCTATAAAGTCAATCTAGGAATTACTCTAATGATACTTAAGATTGTTTCACACTACACATGCTGAGTTTTAGGAAGGATTACGCTTTTAGTATTAAGTAATTTCATATCTTATTTTGATAGTTGAATACGGCGTTCCTTGATGTCCTTTTAGGTTGGGTTGTATAGCATTTCATCATCGAATCAAAAACTGCATTCAAATAAGTTTGAATTTTATGGGTATATTCACTGCAAACCCTCACGAGACACCACTCGTCCTGTAGGGTAACCTATAGGTTTAACGGTTTGTTGCACATGCTAAATGCAATCGCCAGTACCTGCAAAAGTGGCACATTTTTGGTTACTTATCTCTGTTTTCTCTCTAATTTTTGTTTGAGGACTAGCAATGTTGTGTTTGGGGTGGTGTGATAAGCACTCAAAAGTATCTATTTTATACCCCGAATAGATACATTTTAATCGCTCGTTTTAATTAAAATTGGCCTTATGTTCGTATTTTATCATTTCTCAAGTCAATACGCAGTTGCGGTACATATAATGCTAAATCAGTGCAATTGCGACGCAAAAGCAGTCAAAAGCGTTCAACGAAGAAATCAAGGAGATCGCGAAGTCTGGAGTCCTATTTGAGCGTACCGAGATGTGTTCCGATGCCCCGAACCAGTCCCATAACCTTAACCTAGCCCAGACCGAGCCCAGTCCATTCCCCGAGCCTCGTGTGTGTTGAGTTTGTCCCTTTATATTTTTCTAGATTTTTATTTTTCGTCATTTAATTTTTAGGATTTATTTTAGATTTATTTAGATTTTTTTTAGGATTTATTTTCTATTTTTCTATTTCTTTATTTTAATTTTGATTTTTATTAGTTTTTAATTTTTAATATTTATTTTATTTTATTAGGATAAATTTTTAGGAATTTAATTTTTTAGTTTTATTAGATTTCATTATATATATATATATATATATATATATATATATATATATATATATATATATATTGTTTTAGTTTTTTTAAGGATTATATTTTTTAGGTTTAATAGAGTTATATTTTATTTTAGTTTGAGATGTTAGTTTTTTTTAGGTCTTTAGTTTTATTTTGATTTATTTTTAGATTTTTAGTTTTTATTTCTTTTATTATTTGAGTTTTTTTAGGATGTTAATTTTTTTAGTTTTGTTAATTTTAATTTTTTAATTAGATTGTTTTAATTTTTTTTAGGGGTACAAATTAAACACACACACCCTCACTCACTTCTATACACAACACATACACACATATACCACCTCACCCTCACCTAAATACCTACACCCTCACACACCAAATAAACCCTCCACCATCTTCAACCTCACCTCACTCTCTCTCTCCTACCTCCATTACAACAAACCCCTTACCTCCATAACCAAAATCCAGACATCTTACAACCCCTAAACCTTCTCCCAACCGTCCCTACCCGCCGGAACCACAACCCACCGGCGCTGGAACCAACAGCCCGCCGGCGATTCGGTCAACCCCTGTCGGCGACCCTACTGCCGCAACCCAAGCCTGTCACAACGCCGAGCTCGCCCCTCCGGCGATGCCTAGACCTCCATCCGGCGCTGATCTTCAACGCGATCGCGAACTGCGATCGTCAGTCCCTACCTCAATCCGCTTCCACCATGACGCAACCACCATCTAAACCCATTTCAGCGCTCTTCAAATGCCAATAAAATCGGGTATTTATCTCATGCCATCTTTTCCCAAGCCAATAAAATCGCACAAAATCTCTACATTCAAAATACAACATCGTGGGTTATAAAACAAGAGGCAAGGGCTTCTCATAGAAAACTGCCAAATAGAAAGGACTCTCGACTGCAAAAAATAAAGGAGATACGTAGAGAGAGAGAGAGACAGTATATAATATGTACATAGTAGAGTCATAAAAAATTCCAGAAAAATACAAAAAAAATTAGTTTAGTTTTAGTATAATTTTTAGGTTTAGTTTTTAGTCTTCTTTTTGTAATCAAGTGCTGAAAACTGTGAAGAAGTTGGACGCGTGTCAAGGGGCTTCTCAAGACAAATTTGAAAAAAAAAATTGCTGCGAATGATGTTAATTTAATTAATTGGTTTTATTAATTTTATATTTCTAGGTAAATTAATTTTTAACTGTCACCGATTAATTTATGTAACGAGAGTTAGTAAATTAATTGAACAAATTAATGTTTGAATTTAGGAATCGAACTAGAGATAGGTTTTTCCGAAATTTAAATATTAATTCGGTGTTGAAATTTGAAGATTGCTATTGTTTTCGTTAAATTGATCCTAGCAGGTAATTTTCTGAAAATAGTATAGTCCTAATTTTTCATCGTGTGACATTTTTAAATTAATTTTCTGAAAAAGATTTTATTAAATTTATAATTTTAACGAGAGTTAGATTATCGATTTAATATTATCTCGAAATATTTCAAATTAATAAATTGAGAAATTAAAATAATTGAAAATGTAGTGTAATCCCATTTCTTGACTTTCTCACATATTTCACACTCGGTTGCACATTTTTTTAATTATTTAGTCATTTTATAATTTTTAGCATTTGTTAGTTAATTTTTCCCTTGAAATTGTTTTTAAAAATAAAAAAAAATAAAAAATATTTTAATAAAAAAAAAATGGATTGCACGTTTTCACATTTATTGTTTCACCCTGAAAGTTGGATTGATACCCGTACTTACTGCAATACGAGTTATTTTTAGACAAGTTTTGTAGGTACTCAAAGGAATTTTGAGAGTGGGTTTTTCACGACAACGATATATATACACAAAAAAGCTTATTATCACAAAACATCACACCAATTGCCCCAAACACTTACCATATATGTTTAGACGATTCCTAACAAAATTTTTGCATAAAAACATTACGAATATCATTCAAGAATTGATTCAAATATCTAATCCTCAAAAACCCTAGGTTTTCATGTTCTTCCTTTGTTATTCATCAAAACCCAGATTTAATTCATGAATAATAATACAAAATCTCTAGTTTATTATCCTCTACAAATATAAAATCTTTCTAAATGCAATTCCTACCCAAACATGTGATTTAATCAATATTTTCTTCCAAGATTCATCAGATTTTTCAATATAAATAAACCCTAGGTACATGGGTATTATAACTTCATTTTGGTTTCAATAAACTCTTGCCGTTATACTTTAGGGTCTGATTTCGTGTTGATGAAGGTGGTTTGATTTTCTTCTCCTCAATTCTTCCTTCCCAAATGGTTTGAGGTGCAAGACTCCTTTGAATCTCTCACAAACTTTTGCTTAGGCTTTGAGAATGGTTTCCCTCTTCTCTCTAATGCCCTCTCTTACGTTTAACTGTTTCTAACCCTAGCCTCAAGTCTTAAACATCTGGTATAACTCTTAGAATTTTGTAGGTCCCCTTACCCCATTTTCCAAATGACTAAAATACCCCCATAGGGTGCTGATTTAGCCTAAAAATGCCCCAAAACTCAATTAACACGTCCGGGTATACTATTTTGACTATTTCGTCCCTCCCGGAGTCATCAGTGATGTCAAAAACATCATCTGAGTCACTATAATTATATTTTCCTATCTCGACCCTCAATTTAGTCTACACACGACTCTCGAGTGAGATAAATACAATTACGTAAATATCACTCGCTATTTCACGTAATTATTTTTATAACTTATTTACTATTCACTTAGTAAATTTATTACATAATATCCATATTAATCATTCTATCTCGATTAATATTTAAAAATTTATACCATTATTAATCAACAAATTAATTAAATTCAGAAATGTCGAAAATACTGGGTATTACATTTATAATTATTGGTGTGCGTTTAGTAAACTTGTTTTTAAATATAGTTTTTTGAAAATTTGACAAAATTGACAAACATATATCTTTATATTGTACATACATGTGTGTGTGAATATATATATATATATATATATATATATACTACTAACTTCCTCTTCAATGGTTAGAAGACTAAACTACCCTCATTAAATTAAAAATTTCTATTATACCCTTAATAATAGTCAACATATCTTTCTCCAATTCATTAGCTCCTACGAAATAACCAGGTTCATTTTATCTCATCTTTCTCATATTCATTCACACATACCAAACATCTAAATACATTCATGTTCCAACCCTAAAAATTCAAATTCAATTGCCTCAAATTTCATTCTCCAATTCATTCACATTCATGCATCCTATCTCTCTCCTATTCATTCACGCATATCAACCATCAAAATACATTCATCTTCCAACCCTAGAAATTCATCTTTACAAATGAAAGCTCAAACAACTATTTAATTGAAAGTCCATCGTTTCTTTGCTTTTCCTTGCTTCGTTGCTATCATTTCTTCTGCCAAAATTAAGGTCAATACTCTTAATTTCGTCTATAAGTTTTTATTATGTCAGCAAAGTATGCATTTATTAATTTGAAGATGAAGACAATTACATAAATTTTATAATTACATATATCTCATTGAAGAATTTTGTCTCTCATTTGTAATTAGAGTTTGTATTTCCCATTTTCATTTTTTTTTCATGTTTTTAGATATGTGTACTTATTACATATTCTAAATTAAATGTTAATTTTAAAACAATTATATACATTCATATATGCCTACTATTTTAAATATTAATAATTTAAAAATTATGCATACTGATATAAACTTTTTCAGTACTAAAGATTATGCTTATTTTTGTGATTTTCTTCTACTTACGAAAATTTCACTCATGATAAAAAAAAATTATTACTTTCGTAAGGTGCAAGTTCACTACTACAATAGTTGATGGCACTAAGACAAGTACTTAATTTATGATTTATTGTCATTCTTATATAATTTCTAATTACGGAAATTTCACTCATGGTAATAAATTTTTTTATTATTTTCACAAGGTGGAAGTTCAATATTTTGGTATTACAGATAAGACAAGTACTTAAATTCATGGTATATTGTCATTCTTATATAATTTCTAATTACGGAAATTTCACTCATGATAACAAATTTTTTTTCGTAAGGTGAAAGTTCACTATTACATACATTAGTTGATGGCACTAAGACAACTATTTACTTTTGGGGTTTATTGTCATTCTTATATAATACGATGTTCTTACTCTTTACAAGTATGTTAACAGTAGTAGGAATGTAATTTGATAGTTCGTGAGAAATTGTTATCATTTCACTTTTTCGTAAGTAATTGTTAATTGAAATCTTATAGGATATTGTCAACACTGGTGGTACAAGCTCGAATTGTGAATCTGAGAGTGAAGGAATTTTACTTTTGTTTACGTGGTATGTGAAGTACTTAATACCATATTGAAACTGTTTCGTATAATTTATATTCGAGATGGTAATATATTTCATTTGAATTTTTGTAGGATATTGTCAATATTTCTTATAGAATCTTGGACTTTCAATCTCATAGTGAAGGAATCTTAATTTTATTTACGAGGTAATTGCAATTGATTAATGTATGATTGCGAATTTACTTATCATTTTTTATTTAATTTACTGGCCATTATGAAACCAATTGAAGAAATATGTAGATGAGCTAAAAAAATTCATACGCTTTACAATTTGAAATTTGTACCTTTTTTTTCTTTGTTATGGAAAAGAAAAAAATTAAAGAGTTAGGAAACAAATTACATCATATCAATTGAATGATATGAAACAAAAACTACGCATGTATAACAAATTATAGAGTAGAACCAAGTAGATACCCAAATCTTTATAAACTAATGAATAACATAATTGTTTGTATAAACAAAATTAAGTCATTGCAATATGCATATTTAACGTTTTGATATCGTGATGAATGAAACAACCTATGAACCAAAAGAATCAAAGACTGTGATGATTCATTATTTGGTGGGCCTTTTTAGAGCAATTGGGTACTCAGAGAGTGGAATTTTGGGACCACTAAGTTTAAAATGACTTTGATGCAAGAACTTACGTATTCACACATAATTTTTTTTTATATTAGCCAAATATATGTTTTTTTAACTTAATTTTTTAAAAATATTTTCATTATATTTTTTTAACTTAAACTTACGTATTCATGTCTTTAATGCCATTCATTTGATATGTCATCAAGCTGTAATTAGGTTTTATTGTTGTTATTGTATTGATTTTGACATGTGTACAAGGTGATAGGAAAAAGAATAAAGATACTAATCTACTTGAAAATTTCAGAATAAAATTATAGACCTTACCTAAATTAAATTCATTCTTCTTGGAGTCCTAATTTAAGATGGATCTCAGTCCTATAGGTGAACTATCAATATAGAAGTTGACTCCAAGGATATGTTACTGGTATTAGGGGACTAAAATGAAGGACAAATTTCTTGCATTCCCTATCCAATGGTATTTAGGACCAATTGGAAACCAGTTGACGAAAAACTGATCTATATAAGATTGTCTTATGTTCCCCAAAATAAAAATAAACGTCTGGCAGTGTTGTTTTATGGGCTAGAATAGGCATTCACCTCCTTATCCTAAGCCAAATAATTGAGATAGTTTTTCTTATATAGGATTCGATACAACTATGTTGTGATAGCCCGCTCCAAATAATAACGGGTGGCCAACCCTATACTATAATAAATCAGGTATCTCAGATGGCACAGTCTCAACATCAACTACTAAGCACTATAATATAAGGCTAACTACCCGAAATCATTAAGTGCGAGTTGCCAAAAATTTAAAACTTTTATAATAACAACAACAACAATAAAACCAATATTGCACATAACCAACAATATACATCTAACTATGATGAGTGAAAAGTGCATGTTCCAATAATATGAAAGAGTACAATACATTGTACAACAAAATCTCAACAATGAAATACCCGAATATGCTGTCGGGTAACAGACAATACAATAATTTGAGAAATGGAATATGGAAGTGTTAATCTACAACACTTGAATACTAACTCAATATACAAACTGAATCCTAATCTAGATGTACAAAGATAGGAATCGACTAAAGCAAAGTGCCGCAACAGTCCGCTATTGCCACAGCTCCACAAATACCCTGGATGGATAACATCAAAGGCGTCCTTACGGAGGAACACCTGAAGTAATACAATATATACAAGGAGGAGGAAAATATAAACGGGTCAAAGCCCGAGTTTGGAAAACATTTTATAGCAAGTGTATTAAAATGCATAATAATTATAAATGCATTATTACATGATTTAGTTGGAATCGAACTCTCCATAATAATTCAACTCACCTCTCATCTAAAGCGCGCACTAAACGTATGCACGTGATCTCCAAAAGGATGACCGATTCTAAATAGGTAAGAGGATCCTAACTTAAACCCAAAAGAAGTATTTAAGCAAAATCATCTATCCTATTTCCCAATACATTTGTTCCCATAATTTATAAGTCATATACATTAACTTTAATGTAATAGTTATAGTTATCTTTATAATGTTCATTTGTTGAACATATAAAGTTACATGATCCAATCATGTCCACATCATCACAATATATCAAAAATCTCATTTACTCTAGTGATGCCCATATAAGGCATGAAACCATATATATAATTATTATAGATGAGTTATTAGCATCAAGAGTTAAGGACTAAACTCCTCCTGATTCTCAACACGGTACTGCATTTCATGCGTGGGACGTCTCGCCGAAGCGAAATCCAAACAAGGAACCCCCCTGTTACACTACTCCTGACCGTATCGATCCTCGGGGCTCATTATGCCCTCAATGCAAGATGCATGTAACCCAAATGATTATTATCCAATTTTAATTAATTAATATTCCCAATTCTCAACAGTGCACGGCATTTCATGCGTGGGACATCTCGCCGAAGTGAAATCCAAACAAGGAACCCCCTCGTTACACTACTCATGGCACTGTCGATTGTCGGGATAGGTGATATATATATATATATATGAGTATTAAGGACTAAAATTATCCCCAAGTTCCAACATTACACTGCGGTTCGTGCGTGGGACGTCTCGGCGAGGCGAAATCCAAACAAGGAACCCCCCCCCCCCCCCGATACACTAATCCTGGCAATGTAGGTCGTTGAGGTCCATTATGCCCTTGACACCCAAAACAAACACAAGCAATAATAACCATCCAACCGAGCTATAATTCGAAGGACGCAGGCTCACATGCTATCATCTTCCAGCAGCCCATATATGTAGCAAACTGGGGCCACCTGGTGGGGTTCAACGACACCCACCTCGTGATCAACTCAAGCACACAACGTCCCGGGAAGCGGTCATAGCTCCTAACCGACAAGTGAGAGCGACACATACCCACGACCTCTCACCCCCAAAATAAATAAATGTATATATATATGTCATTTGCTGACCCCCATGGACGACTATGACCTGGGGAATATCCACATCCTGCTTTTCTAGTCAGAATGCTCACCATCTATGCACGAAACTTCCCAATGATAGCAAGGAGGGGGTATGCTTAACATGTATATACACCATCATATAAGGTATACATACATCCCACATAATAAAGATATACAATTATATAAGGTATACCTGCACATCATTTCATATTCATTATACGCCCTTAGGCGAAATAGATTAATATCATTATTTAGTATATCTCTCTCTTTTGATACACTAACCGTCAATTCTCGCACCATAACCCCACTTAGTATATGCTATACTAATACTCACTTGAAGCTCACATGACGCTTCTAATAACAAATTGTCTCAAAATTCAATTCAAGTTAAGGATATTCTTGATCCTAATAAACCTCAATTCGCATACACGGTTCTCCATCCATAATATGGTTCAATTTATTTTATGAACCTTTAAAGTTATCCCATTAGGGATTGGATCCTAAGATCCGGCATCTCTAAGTTATTCTCATTCTCAGATCGTGAAATTTATTTATTATCACAAAATAAAATCCCAAATAAAAGTGGGCTTCCCCACTTAGAAAAATCCCGAAATCTCCAATCGGTATTCCTCAAATACTAACCTCGATACTTAGACATTCACACATAAATATATACACATAAAATCCCAAATAAAAGTGGGCTTCCCCACACACGCACACACATACACACATATATATATACACATTCACACATAAATATACAGACAAATATATATATATATATAAATGGAAGAGAGAGAGAGAGAAATTGGACCTGAGAGAGAGAGAGAGAGAGAGAGCAGCGTCGAGAGAGAGAGAGAGAGAGAGAGGGAGGAAAGGGCGCGGGAGGGAAAAAAGAAGGGGGGTAGGGTTTTTGCTGGAAAAGTTGTCACGGTCGTGTCAAGGTCTTTGATCGTGACACGAATTGTCACGGTCATTGACCGTGACACGACCGTGACAAATTGAATTGTCACGGTCGTGTCACGGTCAATGACCGTGACAATTCGTTGTCACGGTCGTGTCAAGGTCAATGATCGTGACATAAAACGCGTGTTTTTTTGTCACGGTCAATGACCTTGACAAGGCTGGCCGGCTGAAAGGTGACAATTTGCCCATTTTGGTGTAGTGTTAGTCTTTTAATTATCAATTAGCCTTATATATCGTCTTAAGATTCTAAGGTCTATAATCCCCTTATATAATCACTTAATCCTTTATGATACTCTGATTATGGAAGTCCATTCATACAAACCCAAAGAAAAAGGGGATAAAATAAATTCTCAAACTTGAACCCAAAACAGGGGACCTGTCGACCGCTGCCCAAACCGCGGTCGACCGCGTTTCTTAATTTTGCCTATACTCGAAGACAGTATGCCCAATTCTGGAGGCGCGGTCGACCGACCCTAACAGGTACTATGATCAAACTCCATTTTTACACAACTCCAACTTCTCAAAAACCCCAATATAATTCCATTCAACCACAAATCTTCAACCCAACCATATTCATAACATTAATATTCATTCTAGAATACTTATAAACTAATTTCTATCATTAAATCCAAGATCTACATATTAAATCTAAGATTATACCCAAAAGTTAGGTTTTGTTAAACTAAACCTAAAACCCAAAATATCAATCCACAAATCATGCAATAATTGGTACACAATAATTATTTAGCAAGTTTAATCACTTGCCTCGGGTTCGTAGGGTCTGAATCCGCCTTGAGATCGCGTGGGAACCGGAAATCTCCACTTTCTTTCCCTTTTCTCCTTCTTTCTCTTCTTCTTTCTTCTTCTCTCTTTCTTTCTAGGGTTTTCCTCTTTCTTTCTTGGGAGAAATACCTCCCGTAGGCTTTTTAAGCCTTGTCTCCCAATGTACACATCTTTAAATGATAATACACACTTTAAATGACCCGGTAATGTTAATTCGAGTCAAACGGTCCTAAATTATTTCGGAACCTGAATAGGCCCCAAGTACAGTCATTTCGACTTTCTCGACCCTTTCGAAAATGTTGGTACCCTCAGAATCGACATTCGACACTCTTTCTAACGACTCTAAATTTTGACCTCAATTGCCAATTTAATTATTTCTCCAATAAAATATTATTTATTTCTCCCAAAATAAATAAATTGTCGACTCCAAAACCTCGGGTTGTTACAAACTTCCCCACTTAAAAAAATTTCGTCCTCGAAATTTAGCTAAGCCTATTTCTCCAAAGCTCAACTAGTCCTACTATACCCAACCTTGCTAATCCCATCTCCAAACTTCTAACTTCCCACGACGAGTTCATTTTAAATTCATTTTATTGTAAGTTAATTATGAGTTAAATAAAACCAATTTCCGCAACAAGGGCGCCCATACACCCTTTATATTTGAGATTTATGCTCACAACAATCATAATGAGGCTTTATTTGCCTCCAAGAATACTACAATTCCAACAATAAGTAATACTAAAATTTTAATAGATTAAAAATTTGAATGGTCCAAATAAATAACTCCTCTCAATTCCTGACAAGCGCCAATTTCGTGCGGGGGACGTCTCGCAAAAGAGAAATCCAAATAAGGAACCCTCCCAATACACTACTATGAGGCGACATCGGGGATTGAGAGTTTGTTAAATCTAGACTAGAGTTCGAAAAGGTTAATTTTATGAAAATCATTTTGAAAGGGTCCGAAGGCCGACAAAGGTTTTATTTAAAAATAGTTTACTTTGAAAACGGTTTTTATATATATATATATATATATATACTATAAAATGCCTTCTGTCCAACACAAGGTCTTTTTAGATCATCATCTATATAACATGCAGCTTACAAATATTATCATACTTATGAGCTAAAATTTTACCTGCGTCCCATCAAACCACAATCAAACTTTCAAACATAAACAACATCTTACATCATTTCAACATATTGCCACATATATAAGGCAAATCCATATCTGGAATACAACAATCATAATAGTCTATCATGACTATGTAAAAGAAGTAGCTTTATCATTACTACTTATCACCATAACCACACTTATATTTACCATAAGGTTTAAAGCTCTTTTTTAGCACCTTGCAAAATTATCTATCCTTCTTATAAAATAATAGAATAAGAGCATATCTTGCTCAAAATTTCCCTTTAGGGTCATTACATACCTACTAGGGCTATATTTCTACCCTTTCACAAATATCTTACATACGATATCCCCAAAACTCATTTTAGTAATTATCCCGTTTATAAACGAAAATTTAACTTACGTTACCCATCTCTAGTCCGATTGCCCATCCTCATCAATGGGATCCAAAACGTAGTCCCCTGGTCTAAAGCGACCTCGAATCTGTTGTAGGGGTTGCACTTCCAAAATTTCATCAAATTGCGGTCCTTTACCTCTTTGAGGACAATCTCTCTTTTTATGACCTATTTCTTTACAAAAGAAACACTTACCCACAAATTCTTTCTGCGCATTCGCATTACTGGCACTCTCCTTGCCAAAATTACTCGATGAACTCGAATTTCCAAAGTTCTTACCCTCTTGCGAACGAAGGCGATATTCTTGACACTTTAGTAGTGCCGCATTCACTACCTCAATGAAAGTCACTAACCTAGGACTCCCTAATAATTATTGTCGGATTTTCCAATCCAAACCTCGAACAAACTTTGATATACCTTCCTCTTCCGTATTTACCTCATCAGGTACTAACTTTGCCCATCTAGAGAAGTCTTCCTCATATTTCGCCACCGTTCTATTTCCTTGAAAAATCTTTATATCTCGATTAGGGGAAGGAAAATACCTTCGATCAAAAAGTTCCCAAAATGTTGTTATGGGTAAGGTATCTCTCTGTTCAGATGTGGTGACAGACTCCCACCATTGAAGAGCTGCACCCGATAACCTAAAGGTGACTAAAAATTGTTTCTGCACCTCACTACACTCAACCATACGAAGATGCCTCTGCATACTATTTTTCCATTGACTTGCAGCCATTGCATCAACTCCCGCTGCAAACTCGGGAGGATGCCCCTTACTAAAATCTTCCTTCACTTTCTCCCATAAAGACAATCCTAAATGGGGTGGGGCTGCTCGAGCGGTAGATTGCTGAGCCATTGTAGAAACAGCAGCAGTTACTGCTTGTGCCACTATATTGGCAACATCATCCGTAGTCATGTTCCTTTGAGGCATTTGGGGTTGCACATTCCCTTTATTTGCCCTGACTGAACAACCTCCCTTCGGTGGCATCTGAAACAAGAACAATTATATCAGAACGCCTTTCAAATATTTTCGAATCACAGAAAGATATGGATGTATGAATGTAATCGTCCTAATAATAAGGCTCTACATCAAGAACGCTTATGGAAGATCGTAGTAACGCACACAGATCCTAAAGACACTAGAACCTGATGCTTTGATACCACCTGTGACAGCCCGCTCCAAATAATAACGGGTGGCCAACCCTATACTATAATAAATCAGGTATCTCAGATGGCACAGTCTCAACATCAACTACTAAGCACTATAATATAAGGCTAACTACCCGAAATCATTAAGTGCGAGTTGCCAAAAATTTAAAACTTTTATAATAACAACAACAACAAAACCAATATTGCACATAACCAACAATATACATCTAACTATGATGAGTGAAAAGTGCATGCTCCAATAATATGAAAGAGTACAATACATTGTACAACAAAATCTCAACAATGAAATACCCGAATATGCTGTCGGGTAACAGACAATACAATAATTTGAGAAATGGAATATGGAAGTGTTAATATACAACACTTGAATACTAACTCAATATACAAACTGAATCCTAATCTAGATGTACAAAGATAGGAATCGACTAAAGCAAAGTGTCGCAACAGTCCGCTACTGCCACAGCTCCACAAATACCCTGTATGGATAACATCAAAGGCGTCCTTGCGGAGGAACACCTGAAGTAATACAATATATACAAGGAGGAAAATATAAACGGGTCAGAGCCCGAGTTTGGAAAACATTTTATAGCAAGTGTATTAAAATGCATAATAATTATAAATGCATTATTACATGATTTAGTTGGAATCGAACTCTCCATAATAATTCAACTCACCTCTCATCTAAAGCGCGCACTAAACGTATGCACGTTATCTCCAAAAGGATGACCGATTCTAAATAGGTTAGAGGATCCTAACTTAAACCCAAAAGAAGTATTTAAGCAAAATCATCTAACCTATTTCCCAATACATTTGTTCCCATAATTTATAATTCATATACATTAACTTTAATGTAATAGTTATAGTTATCTTTATAATGTTCATTTGTTGAACATATAAAGTTACATGATCCAATCATGTCCACATCATCACAATATATCAACAATCTCATTTACTCTAGTGATGCCCATATAAGGCATGAAACTATATATATAATTATTATAGATGAGTTATTAGCATCAAGATTTAGGAACTAAACTCCTCCCGATTCTCAACACGGTATTGCGTTTCGTGCGTGGGACGTCTCGCCGAAGCGAAATCCAAACAAGGAACCCCCCCGTTACACTACTCCTGACCGTATCGATCCTCGGGGCTCATTATGCCCTCAATGCAAGATGCATGTAACCCAAATGATTATTATCCAATTTTAATTCATTAATATTCCCAATTCTCAACAGTACACGGCGTTTCATGCGTGGGACGTCTCGCCGAAGCGAAATCCAAACAAGGAACCCCCCGTTACACTACTCCTGGCACTGTCGATTGTCGGGATAGGTGATATATATATATATATATATATATATATATATATATATATATATATATATATATATATATATATATATATATATATATAATTATGAGTATTAAGGACTAAACTTATCCCCAAGTTCCAACATTACATTGCGGTTCGTGCGTGGGACGTCTCGCCAAGGAAAAATCCAAACAAGGAACCCCCCCGATACACTAATCCTGGCAATGTAGGTCGTTGAGGTCCATTATGCCCTTGACACCCAAAACAAACACAAGAAATAATAACCATCCAACCGAGCTATAACTCGAAGGACGCAGACTCACATGCTATCATCTTCTAGCAGCCCATATACGTTGCAAACTGGGGCCACTTGGTGGGGTTCAACGACACCCACCTCGTGATCAACTCACGCACACAACGTCCCAGGAAGCGGTCATAGCTCCTAACCGGCAAGTGAGAGCGACACATACCCACGACCTCTCACCCCCAAAATAAATAAATGTATATATATATGTCATTTGCTGACCCCCATGGACGACTATGACCTGGGGAATATCCACATCCTTCTTTTCTAGTCAGAATGCTCACCCTCTACGCACGAAACTTCCCAATGATAGCAACGAGGGGGTATGATTAACATGTATATACACCATCATATAAGGTATACATACATCCCACATAATAAAGATATACAATTATATAAGGTATACCTGCACATCATTTCATATTCATTATACGCCCTTAGGCGAAATAGATTAATATCATTATTTAGTATATCTCTCTCTTTTGATACACTAACCGTCAATTCTCGCACCATAACCCCACTTAGTATATGCTATACTAATACTCACTTGAAGCTCACATGACGCTTCTAATAACAAATTGTCTCAAAATTCAATTCAAGTTAAGGATATTCTTGATCCTAATAAACCTCAATTCGCTTACACAGTTCTCCATCCATAATATGGTTCAATTTATTTTATGAACCTTTAAAGTTATCCCATTAGGGATTGGATCCTAAGATCCGACATCTCTAAGTTATTCTCATTCTCAGATCGTGAAGTTTATTTATTATCACAAAATAAAATCCCAAATAAAAGTGGGCTTCCCCACTTAGAAAAATCCCAAAATCTCCAATCGGTATTCCTCAAATACTAACCTCGATACTTAGAGGATTTTTCCCCAAATTGATATACTCTTTTAGGTTCTCACTTCTCAAAATCAATCACAAAAACTCTCCGACATTTACATTTAGTCTTTTAATTATCAATTAGCCTCATATATCGTCTTATGATTCTAAGGTCTATAATCCCCTTATATAATCACTTAATCCTTTATGATACTCTGATTATGGAAGTCCATTCATACAAACCCAAAGAAAAAGGGAATAACATAAATTCTCAAACTTGAACTCAAAACAGGGGACCGGTCGACCGGTGCCCAAACCGCAGTCGACCGCGTTTCTTAATTTTGCCTATACTCGAAGGCAGTATGCCCAATTCTGGAGGCGCGGTCGACCGGTCCTCTGTACGCGATCGACCGGCCCTAACAGGTACTATGGCCAAACTCCATTTTTACACAACTCCAACTTCTCAAAAAACCCAAAATAATTCCATTGAACCACAAATCTTCAACCCAACCATAGTCATAACATTAATATTCATTCTAGAATATTTATAAACTAATTTCTATCATTAAATCCAAGATCTACATATTAAATCTAAGACTATACCCAAAAGTTAGGTTTTGTTAAACTAAACCTAAAACCCAAAATATCAATCCACAAATCATGCAATAATTGGTACACAACAATTATTTAGCAAGTTTAATCACTTGCCTCGGGTTCGTAGGGTCTGAATCCGCCTTGAGATCCCGTGGGAACCGGAAATCTCCACTTTCTCTCCCTTTTCTCCTTCTTTCTCTTCTTCTTTCTTCTTCTCTCTTTCTTTCTAGGGTTTTCCTCTTTCTTTCTTGGGAGAAATACCTCCCGTAGGATTTTTAAGCCTTGTCTCCCAATGTACACATCTTTAAATGATAATACACACTTTAAATGACCCGGTAACTTTAATTCTAGTCAAACGGTCCTAAATTATTTCGGAACCTGAATAGGCCTCAAGTACAGTCATTTCGACTTTCTTGACCCTTCCGGAAACGATGGTACCCTCAGAATCGACATTCGACACTCTTTCTAACGACTCTAAATTTCGACCTCAATTGCCAATTTAATTATTTCTCCAATAAAATATTATTTATTTCTCCCAAAATAAATAAATTGTCGACTCCAAAACCTCGGGTTGTTACATATGTGTCATTGACTAGATGATAGTAGACACAATCCATCATAGGTCATAAACATCTATTGTAACGTAAATGTGGCGAATGACATTCATTAAAATTTTGTACTTTATCCGAAATGTATAATGAGGTGAGCCTAAGCCATGCTTCAACCTACCGCCTACCCCCGCAAGGCATAGGCCTTAATGAAGGAGACTCTCCTGATTTGAGGCGAATCGCAACATATGAAGCTTTGTTAGACGTGGGTCTGGGCATACCTTGGATAAATTCAATACTGCATCAGTTTTCCCCTGGTTTGAGATCTCTCTGTAATCTTATATACTCCACCTTTTTATTTATTATATGGACAAACGAAGAAAGAAATGAAAGCTTGATCTTCTTAACCTTAGTTTTAAAAAATCCTTAAATGAAGAAATAAATCCCAACCAAAATTCCACGAAGTCTAGCTTGATTAGTATGAATTCAGTTTACAATTTCTTGTTGCAATTAATAATAACTGTACTAAATTAACTTATGAACTATGATATTATAGTTTTATATAAATCAATGTAACCTATAGTTTCCCATTGATCATATCTGTACTTATTGTGTTGGAATACTCAACTGGTTTATGACTGTTCAAAGTTGGGTTTATAGGGTCAATGTGGACTGCTTCATTCCCATTAGTTTCTTTTTCTTTGCTGTATTCGATTAGATTTTGGTTCTATAACATTAGCCTCCAACTGTTTGAGGATGACAATGCTCAATATAGGCAAACAATTTCCTTTTTCTATTAAAATGGAGATAATATCCACTGAATTTGGATATGTAGTGGCTCCATTATGTCAATCAGTAGCTGTAGATGTTACTGCTTGGTTCGTGGATGTCACTACTACACTTAGTAACAAATATTCTCCACATATCATATAACACACATTTGGGACTATGTTCACTACCCATGCCTTTATTCTTTTATATCTGTATCCTCTCTTAAGCTAATATTTAGAACTTTAAACAAATAAATCAACATACTTTGAATAGTAGGGTATGTTAATAGTAATAAACAAGAAAACAAAACAATTAAGAATATTGAAGAAACATAAGTTGTCCTCTAGAGTTCCCTTGACCACTTCATTGGGGACTCAATTTCATTATTAAGATTTGGTGAAATAGTCTCTGCTAAAGTGTTTGGGGGGAACTCCTAAACACATCTGATAAATATACATACTGCTAAGCATGATGAGATTCTTGGTAGCAATCTGTCTAATCAATCTGCCTACAATAAAGATTTTAAGTCGTATATTTATAGAGTAACTACATTTATTTACTTTAATATGTATAATGAATATTAAATTGTAATTTCAGTTCCACATATTTGGGTTAATGACAGCATATGTACATACAACATAATCATAATTTTATTTATGATATTTCTTGCAATGCACCTTATTCATAAATAAAATAGTCTTTAAATATCACAAAAATGAACTAAAGTAAACGAAATAATAAAGTGATGAACAATTATATAATCAAGATTAGTCACAATATACTTCAAACTATGAGAATCAAACAATTAAATTTCAGTAATCACCACAACCAACTCTTCATAAAATATATTTATAGATAAAACTCCATTCTTGATTTGCAAATATTCTAATAAGTTTTTCCTCCAATCACTCCCCATTTTTCAGCACTCTGTATCATTTAAATTCATAGCCTTAAAACCGAGATCAATTAGTTTACATATGTCAATCACCTCTCTAAAATTACGAACCTATCAAATCAAATATCTGGAATCAACCACACGTGCAACACACGTGGGCACAACTATTATATATATACGTAAAACTTTCATACATCTTATAATATATACGTATATTTAGTAGGAGTGTTGAGAAGCCTCGAAAAGGTGAATCCTAATTTCAAAATTTTACAATTTTTTAAGTACAAATAAATGTACGTGTCTCCTACAGATGTGTTCACACTCTTTTAAAAAAACTCCTAATTAAGTGCCCATTTAGAGCAACCCTTATGGGTAGTCCAAATTTAGATTCAACTAGGGCAAAAACAGCTTACGAAATTGAATGAATTTGCTATGGGCCAAAACGTGATAGGGCAAAAATACAATAGGTAGTCGAAACCCGGGTTAAACGGCGTCGTTTTGATAGGAACTGTAGAATCCTTGGGCGGAACATGATGTTCCTCTTAAGGTTCTTCAAATATTATTTTTCCACCCCCAAATAATTTGACATATTACGTTTTCCCCCCATATTTATTACCTCATCTACCCCACCTACTTCCAACCACAAAATTAAATTCAACAACTCTATTTAAATCATCCGACGGTAAATATTTTTTATCACTGAAAAAAAAACATCTAACTACTATTTGGGGAAATATGAAAAATTTGGGGGTCAAAAACGAAAATAGGGGAAATATGATAAAGCTTGCGCGGAACATGATGTTCCGCTTAAGCTTTTTTTTTTTTCCCCTTTCTCCTTCCTTGCGCGGAACAAGATGTTCCGTTTTGGGTGTGGGTCCCACAAAAAAGTAACTAGTGCAATTGCATCTTTGTTATTTTTTGCCCTATCAATGTTTATATATACACTTTTGTCTTACCCATAGCATCCATATATACTGTATATATACCGGTTTAGCATACCCATAAGGGTTGCTCTTACAAACAACGTCTCTTCCCTATTTACTCCCACGATGATCCCTCAAACCTCACGTCTCTCTCTCAACCTATCAACCAATTCTGCATTTCTCTCTCTCTCTCTCTCTCTCTCTCACACACACACACACACACGCACACACATTAACCGGATAACAATGATTTGGGCGAGTTCTTAAATTTCTATTAAGTATTTTTCTTACGCACTGTTATTGATGTTTAATGTGCCTCCATTTTCATATGAAATTACATATTCCCTTATCTATTGAAGTAGTTTGTTTTATTTAGAGGCATTTACGAAACTGGGGTAATTTGATTTGAGCCTAGTAGCAACATCTAGAAAATCTCGAAACAAGTAATTTCAATTATGATATTGAGGGTCCGTTTGGCAACCCAATTCTAAGCCATGGAAATGGAATTCGAAGGCCAATTTTAATTCCACGAAATTGAAATTGGCCTTCCAATTCCAATTCCAAGCCTTGGAATTGGGTTGCCAAACGGGCTCTGAATTGAATTGTTTATTAGATTAGATTGGATTGTGAATTTGAAATATGGAAAGAGAAAAGATGTTGATGAAGACAAGGAGTAATAGCGTGAAAAGTCCCCGAGTTTTCACAGAAAAAGCCCTGGATCTTGGCGAGTTTACACAGCTGGGTGATCTGGATGAGTTTTAAAATTTTTTATTAATTATTTTTTCTCTTCAATCTTTGTGTTGTCTACATTTGGGTGTGTTGTTCTGTAATTGTCTCTTTAATTAATTATTTTTGTTGCAGTAGGTTTTGCTATCAGAGTTCTACGATTTTGTTTCTTCTAATTAAGGCTGCGACCGAAGTTGCCTTAAACCCAAATTAATTTGGTTTCGACGGAGCACATGTGACGGTTCAGAAGTATCTAAGTTAGAGTCGAAGCTTAGGTGTACCGATTATGGGTTTCATTGTGGCTTTGATTTTAGATCTTGGGTCGAAGCTATTTCTCGACTGCCTTCATTTGCATTTGATTTTTTGTCTTTTCGTTCAATTCACTTTGTTTTTTTATAGTATTTTTGGGATTTTTTTTGCTTCTCTCTCTGCTATGTTCCAAACACTAATTGATTCTATAGATGGATTCATTGGTATACGCACAATTTTTTTTTACCCCCCACTCAAAATCTACTTCCTCCTTACAATTGAGAACCACTGCTCACCCGTCTTATATTTTAACTTGAAATCTCCATTATTATGTTTTTTGTATGTGGATCGCTATTTTATATTACAAATATAGTTTTTTGTGCGAGATCTATGGCGAAAAAAGTATCGTAAGAGCCTGTTGACTTCGTAATCCCATCTCAAGGTGAGTTACTAAGTGAATAATATAGGTCTCTATCTCATCCATTTAATCACCAAGATATTAACTAAATGTATAACATATCCATGTTTTTTATGCACCCTTTTTGGATATAACTTGGCTTGCTATTTGTGTAAGTTTTATGATTGTACCATTTTAATTTTTTGTTTTAACTAATTTTGTTTCACTTATTTTTTAATTCTTCAACACTAGATGCCCCTCATGTCAAATATAGGGGTGGACAAAAAAAATACCGACCTGAATGGACCGATTGGACCGAACCGGACCGAACCAAAAATTAAGGCTATTTTGAAACCGGTCCGAAAATCGGTTCACAAAAACTAAAAACCGATTAAACCGGTCCGGTCCGCGGTACACTATATTAAAAGACCGATTTGGACCGGACCGGACCGGACCGATTCCTATATATATATAATAAAAATAATGTTATTGTGTTTCTTATCTATAGTTTTTGAATTAATGTATATAACTTATGAATTTAATTTGGAACATTTTATATATGTATAGACATTTTTTTATTTGGGTTAAAAAAAACCATGTGAATATCACTTGTAGTTTCGAGTATTATTTTTTTGTATATATATTTGTGAGAAAAATAGATAAAAACATTCATAAAATATACATATATATAAAATAGGGTCAGGACCGAATTTTACTCCGGACCGGACCGAAAATAGCCTGGACCGAATTAGTAGGTTAACCGAATTAATCGGTCCGGTCTCGGTCCCTAAAAATTAAGGACCCAACATTCGGTCCGGTCCAAAAAATTGGCAAAACCCCGGACCAGACCGGACCGTGCCCACCCCTAGTCAAATATGTCTATTCTTCCCATTCTTTAAGAGTTTTTATTATTTTTAGTACTTTGAATATTTTTTTGAAAAATTACTGAAATTTTTAGTGAGTGTTTGTTGTGTAGATGGCTTCTTCAACCATTGGATTGAAATTTTTTGATAATAATCTTTGACTCACTAGACGCGAATGTCACTAAAATGATTAAAGAAACCGTTTCGAGGGTAAAATTGTTGATAACAACTGTTTGGTATGGATTCAATAAAAAATTTAGTGAGCGTGTGTTGTGGAAATGGATAGAAATGTTTACCTGGTATGATCATCAATTCCTCTCATAAAAATGATACAAATGTTTATATCTTAAAGTTCTTCCTCTATCAAAAGACTGAAAATATTTTAAACTCCTTTTGTTTTGAGTTTATCATAATCTTTAAATACCTTACATGTTTACATTGGAATGTTAATGTGTGTTTAATATGTCCATTTACTTATTTATTCCTTTTTTTTCCGTCTCATATCATCTTAGTTTTTTAATCATATTTTTTGGCCATTTAACTTCAAAGTATTCTTATTTACTTAGGTTGTTTCTTATATTTTTTCTCAATGGCAGAGTACACTTTAATGGGTTTTAACATGGGTTTATGGCACAGTTCACCCAAGATCTGATTAAATATAATATATGTTGACTACGCAGTAGACTATTTTTTACTATCATTATGTATCCTTGTCTAAAAAAAGTTTTTATATTTTTCTGTCTTTATAAAGACTGTTACTAAAATTTTGTTATTTTTTTCTCAAATGTTGGTTTATGTGAATATTAGGGTGTGTCCGTTCTGATGGCACAATCATAAATTTGTTATGGTATTTAGCATTCCTAACACACTATCGCAAGGTGTACACAAAAGGTCCATAAGTTGTCAATTCCCGCGAATTTTTTGTTTCCAATTCTGGACACAAAACTCTTAAGGTCCATTTGATTGACATTGAATTATTTTCTATTAAAAATAATTATTTTAATTCATATTTTACTTATTTGAAGCTTTAATTTAAGTATATTCTACAAAAATATTAGTCATATATGTTATCATATCGACGTGACACACATGATATATAGACAAATCTAAAATGTGTCAAGAGGGCAAATTTTAATCGTGTCATTGGTGTCCAGATTAAATTTACCGCAGTGCGAAGTCGTACAATATTTATTTAGATTTCAATTATGTAATTTTTCTATGCTTTTTGGTGAATCAATAAACATTAACTTCATTTTTAAATTTGACTTGCAAAAGATATAAATACACCAAATTAAAATTTTAATCGTTCCATCAGCACGGGTACATCCTACAGGGCTTGAAAAAGAAAGAAAGAAAGATGTGTATGGCATGCCCACAGTTCATATTTAATCTTCAGACTATATGGCGTTCACGCAATTCATATTACCAAATATAATGTAATTATTTTTAATTAGTTTGATTTTCAGACTATGCAATGTAACGTTTCATAAAAAAATTCGTTCATGTGCTTAGTCTGGAATATTATTTAAATTTTCACATTTAGGGATATCACTGAGATCACTTATTTTTAACTACTCACAGTAGTTACAAATGTATATTAATAGGTCAAAATGTGTTACACTCGCCCGTGAATCACATGGGTTACCACTAATACATGATAAATGAATGTATATTTACATACATACATAAATCATATACTATATACATAGACATTTAATATTGTGACACCCTGCTTAGTTAAATTTCGGTGGACTAGTCCTTTATTAAATTAAATCATAATTTACATTTGGTTCATGCTTAGCATCACTATCGAAAATCATATTAATTACTAACCACCTAACTGATTAATTAAATCGGTGCCAATTTTATCTTTCATTAACAAATAAATAATCATATGGAAATAACATTAACCAAATCCAAACACACCATCAATGAGTCTAAAAATACTAAATTAATAAATGTGAAACTGGTCGAATAAACCATAGGTTATAAATCCAAATCCAACCATAAGTAAATATATCCAAAACTTTAACTGAAAGTAAATTGGGCAACATGGCCTCAGATATACTATAACTGAAATGAGATCCCTAATTTAGGAATGAAGAACCAATGCGTCTAATGAAGTCTTTTGTATGCATCCACAATTGTCTCACCTGCGTATCCCTGGAATAGAACCTCAAACATGTCGTTCCAGTAACTGGGCACCTAAAAGGTTTTGAATATATTTTGCGGCAAGGGTTAGAACCTAAAACATTTTGAAAATATTTAGCAAGTGACTAAAATGCAGAAATTAAAATGCATGAACGCGCTTCATATTTATGTTAGTGTCACACTCCCTTGAGACATTACTCACCTCTCAACTAATGTGTTCACCTACCGCATTAGTTCTACTACCCCGTCTAAGTAGTCTTGTTATAATCATCACTTGAAACCTTACTCTAGCCCGAGTAACATTACTGTTGATTTATAAGTTACGTCTCATTTAAACTTAATTAATCATTTGTAATTAAATCCATATAACCGTTTCGCTAGTTATATATACAATACAATTTCACTTTATGTATTTAGCCTGTATATAATTTTCTTCCTATTATATACGTATAACTATATTAAAACATTCACACCCATCTTATAAATATATCTATGTCCATCCTACAAAGTAAGGACTCACCGGATGTTTTTTAAAAATGATATCACCCCAGGTATCTCAATCAAACACGGATACCATGAAATGATCATCTCACCCTAGTCATGTATACAATAAGTGAAGTGGAGGCAGTCATAGTTCCTCCCTGAAAGTGAGACTGAATCATACCCAAGAAGTCTTACCTATAACGGGAACATTATGACCTGGGGACTATATTCTTCCTGCGTTCGCTAGCCAGGAGATTCACCCACATCGTACAACCTCCTAATATAGGTATGTATTTAATAATATCGACACTAATATTAAATGAGCAAATTTTATTATACATATACTATCAGATTTACTGCATATATATAATTAATTAAATCTCAACTAATCCATGAACAAAAATCCGTAGCATTAGCGAATAATATCCTAGTCAATATTCCCGACTCTAAGTTAATTAATTTGCATATTAATTAATATATTAACATGGTGACACTCTCCAAAATTCCCAGACTTGTTCCCTTAGTCCTTAGGACTTTTCCGTAGAGTTTTATTGCTCAATTATTAAAATACTAACTCCCTAAATTAAAATTTGTAATTGAAGTTTAAATCCCACAATCCTTACTATTACATAATTCACAAAATGAATTCTTTTGGCCCAAAATAGAAAAGAAGCGAAACCGGGCCTAGCCCACTGCCGTCGCTCGAACAATGGATGATGTCGCAAGAATGAAAGCCAGGTCGTTCGAACGACCCCCTGTTATTTCTCTCTCCTCTCATTCTTCTTCCTTGCGTCGATTTCCATAGTTTTTCTGTAAGTTTCTTACAATCCAGATATCTACTGTTAAGACTTTATATGACCATGATTTCTACTAAACCTCATGTCCCAAATTATTTGACTAGAATCAATCCGGTTTGATAGATTTCAAATCATTATTTAGTTCTAAAATTTCTTTCTAAATTTCCTATGAAACAATTACCCAGATTAACAATACACCCATCTGAATTTGAATTTCTTAATTATCAATAAAAGGAATGAACTACTTTTGACATAAAAAATACTTGCTACTGCAACTCTTATTAACCCAACAATCTCTAAAACAAATTCGACTCTAAATTCATTATTTCGAAATATATTATCACATAGGATTTACTCAGATAAAAACCCAGATTTAAATGTGTCAACCCAACCCAAAATCACACCCACTATGATATGAATTGATTATCACAATTTATATTGGAGCAATTTAACCATTTACCTCTCTTGTTTGTTGAGTATGAAATTCCTTTGGTGTAGATGTTGATTCCACAAAGAACACCCTCAAATTTTCATTGATTCCACAATATCCTTTCTTTCTACCTCTTTTCTTCTCTCTAGAGCTAGGGTTCTTCCTTTAGAATTCTGTCTGTCAAAGCCCCACCAAATTGGATTTTATATTATCTTTCCTTTAGAGTTGTGTTCTCCCAAAACTCTTAAATTTTAAACTTCTAAATTCATTCCCGAAATTATGCTTATGGGCTAATTTCAAATGACCCAAACACCCCAGTGTGGGTCCGATCATGCCTAAAAATGCCCCAAGACCCATTTACTACCCCCGGGTACACTTTTTCAACTATTTTATCCTATTCGAAATTAACCGTGCACTCAGAATTTTCATCCGAATTATTTTACTAAAAATCACTATCTCGACTATTATATAATCAATACCCGACTCCCGATTGAGATATATAAAATCTCGTTGTTTAACTCGATACAACATATAATAATTATTACTATTCACTTAAAAATTTTATTTTCTTAAATAGTAACCATTAACTCTCTCGATTAATATTTAAATAATTTCACAATAATTAATTCAATTTAATTACGGCACATTTGTAAATTAAATTATCCCGAATTAATTAAATATTTAAATGCTCAGAAATATGGGGTGTTACATAATCCCCCCTACAAAGGAATTTCTTCCCCAAAATTAGGAATACTAATGGTAAAAACCTCAGAATACTGCTCTCGAATATAATCCTCATGCTACCAGATTGACTCCTCAAAGCTATGATGCCCCCACAGCACCCTAACCAGTGGTACTACCTTAGACTACAGCTTACGCTCACTACGATCCATAATAGCCATGGGTCTCTCCTCGTATAACACGTCTGGATGTAAATCTATCTCCTCAAGTGGAACATGCTAGAAGGCTCTCTTGCACCTCCGGTATTTCATCAGTGATGAACACGTCGTGTATCCACTGAAGATGCTCAAGAAAACCTAGTCTATATGAATCTGGTCCCACTCTCTCAATGATAGGGAAATGTCCCACATATCTCGTTGCTAGATTCCCTTCATTGTCAAATCTCATGACTCCCATCATTGGTGATAATCGCACCAATACCTGGTCACCAATCTCTAGATCAACATGTCCCCAATTTGCATCGGCATAACTCTTCTGTCTATCGTGAGTTATTCGTATACATCCCCGAATAGGATCAATTTTGGCAGTTGTCTCCTGAATCATCTTTGTGCCCAATAACTTGTTGTCTGCCCCATCTATCCAGCAAGCGGATGAATGACAAGGCCTCCCATATAGTGACTCAAATGGTGCGATGTCGATAGCAAATTGGTAAGAGTTTTTATACGCAAACTCTACTAATGGAAGGTATCGCTCCCATTCTCCCCCGAAGAATATAATGCACATCCTCAACATGTCTTCCAGCATCTGATTTACTCTATCGGTCTGCTCATCTGTCTGTTTATGGTATATGGCACTCAGTCGCAAGTCTATGCCCATAGCCTCCTGAAAACTCCGCCAGAAGTGGGATAAGAAAATTTTATCTCTGTCAGACACAATGTTAATTATCACCACGTGCATTCTAACTATCTCCCCAATGAATAGCTGTGCGTACTACATCATCTCTTAATCAGTGAGAATAAGTAAGAAACGGGCTACTTTGGTCAACCGATCCACTATCACTTATATGGAATCTTGACCCCTATGTTATGTCGGCAACCCTGTAATGAAGTACATCTAAATTCTCTCCCACTTCCACAGGGGAATCTCTACTGGATGAAGCATCCTTGAAGGTCTCTGGTGGTCGACCTTCATTAATTGACAAGTGACACATTTCGAGACAAACTCAGTTATGTCTTATTTCATCCTTGACCACAAATACTATCAAATCATGTGCTGGTACATTTAATCCCCATCGAGATGTACTACAAATCTCGAGCCATGGGATTCAATCATAAACGCATGCAATAGAACCTCATCCTATGATATGACTATCCTCCCATTAAAGCTTTGGCCTCCCTACGAGCTGATTGAGTAAGACTCTGCACCCTCAATAAGTAGCTATCGTACTCTGTCTAGACAGTACTTGTCCTGCACCTGAGGTTTCACTACCCGCATAATAATCTCGGGAGTGATGGATAAAACTAACATACATGCTCTTTCCACCTCGTCATCATGCCGCAGTTCCCTCCATTTTACGTTCCAAACCTCATCTAATTCCCCTGTTGGTCTTCTGCTCAACGCATTCACAACCACGTTAGCCTTCTCAAGATGATACTGTATATCAAACTGGTAATCTTTCACAAATTCTAGCCACCGCCGTTGCCTTATGTTCAGATCCTTATGTGTGAATAGATACTAAAGTGACTTATGATCCATGAATAATGTAAACGACTCCCCAAAAGATAGTGTCTCCATATCCTCAAAGCAAACACAATTGTTTCTAACTCAAGGTCGTGTGTGTGGTAATTATTCTCGTGGGGTTTAAGCTTTCAAGATGCATAAGTTATATCCCTTTCCTCCTGCTGCAATAAACCCCCAAGTCCATGTAAGGATACATCAGTATATACTCAGTACTCCATCCTACCCCTAAGTAATGCAATTACTGGTGCAGATGCAACTTGTCCTTTAGATCATCGAAGGCCAATTGACAGTGATCACTCAATACAAATGGTACCCCTTTGCGAGTCAGATTCGTCAATAGACCAGCAATATTTGAAAATCCCTTTATGAAGCGATGATAATATTCGAACATCCTTAAAAAGCTACAAATCTTAGTTGGTGTCTGTGACACCCCGACTAATTAAATACCGGGTAGCTAGTCCTTTATTAAATTAATTCAAAATGCCAAGTTGGTCCAGTTAATAGCATCACTGTCGAAAACATTTTAACGATTACTAACCACCTAGTATTTAAAAAGTAAGTTGTCAAATTTTAATTTAAGTCTGATTAACATGCAACAAGTGTAATGAAGAATAATAACACCATTCACCATAACGAAGTAAATAGAATAACCATCACATAATGTAAATAAAGTCTGGAGGAAAACTCCTCACTACAAATCCACAAACTAAAGTAATAACGAAATACTGAATACTGAATCAATACATGCCAAAGTCTGAAAACTGAAAGGGAAATGTCTCAAATAGAATTTGGGCAACATGCCTTACAACTGAAGAATACTGAATATGGAATCCAAATGATAGAAGCGTCTAAAAGAAAATCCCTGTAGCTTCCACAAACAGCTACAGCTCGTCACCCGAATGAGTATCCTATGCATGGTGTGCTTGTGGCTGGGCACCTAAAATGGTTTTACAAAAATAGATTTGAAAGCAAACGGGTCAGAGCCCGAATGTGGAGATATTTTAAAAACCTGCAAGTGCTTTAAAAACATTTAAAACATTAAATGCAAAGTACATGTTAGGATGTGCACTCACATGAAATTCTCACCTCTCGTCTAACTGTGCACTCCTAACGTAAGTACCCAGCTAAAATCACACAACAACTAGCTAAGTGACATCATATCTAGCTAGACTGTCATAGGTTCTACCCATATTACTCGGTTCCCATTAACATTATAACGATCACATTTAAATAGGGGCTTAACGTAAATTCAGTTTCTCATAAAAGTAACATAACTCATTATAGATTATCCCTTTTATATTTTCCAAATTTATTCACACGATACCATATGAAAGTTCCCATAATAAAGTGTATATTTTCCACAACATCAATATACAATATAATACAATACAAGCACCCCGAGAACTAGCTGCGGTGCATGCATACTCTGCTATCCATCCCGGTACATCACGTACATAAGGATCACATATTCCGAATCTCTCAGGAATAGTTCACAGATAACAACATCACAAATAATGGAGGCGAACACAGTCACATCACATGGGTCACGCACATACCTACGCTCCCACGATCAGCGGACTTATTAACATCCCAATAAGTCTTTCTCTGACCTATGTTCATCGAGGTAACCAGTCTAAATCCGGGCAACACAAGGATTAGAGGGCCCTAAGCGAACGCAAACCTCCCGTGATAGCAAGTATGGTAGGTATGTCATACACACAATTCATATACCAATACTAAGTAACACACATCTTAGTAATCACCTTAGTTTAATTGTAGTACATATCGCATTCTTGTACCAACTTAATATATATACAACTTATATAATCCCGGTCCATATTTATACGCGCCATAGTTTATTCTCACGTCGTAGTAGACACTCACGTCTCAATCCATAATGTTCATTTGATTCGTTCCATAATTATATAATTTACTCCTCGATATATCCCAAATGTCCCAAGTATACCAATATATCATCAAAGGAATGTCATCTCTATCCTCGAATAAGTTTACGGGACTCCCAAAATCAAAACAGGCCAAAAAGGCCTAAACTACCAACTCGTTCGAAGTCTCGTTCGAACGAGGTTGTTCGAACGAGATTCAGTTCGTTCGAACGAACTGCCTTCTAACGAGATCTCGTTCGAATGAAGGTATCGAACGAAATTTCCTCTCATTAGAAGCGACTGGTCAACTCGTTAGAAGCTCGTTCGAACGAGCTCGTTCGAACGACCTGGGGAGGTCTTCTAACGAACGACCAGTTTCGAGCCCAGATTTCCCTAGTTTCGTTTTTCACCATTTTTATCTCTTCAAAACTCATCTAAACATCAAACCAACGATTGTTTAAGGTCTCTAATCATCCCTAAACGTGCCTAGGTCACATACTAACATGTTTTAAGGAATCAATTCATCCTAAACATCTTTAAATCCTCAAGTCTCTACACTTTTCCCCAAATTTTCAAGAATATAAACCCTAGAATTTATAATCATTAATTTACCCAATTAAATTCGTTTTCATTTCATCCAATATCTAATGTCATCAGAATAATCATCTACCTACCATTCTACATGCAATTTCTCTTCAAGATTTCAAGTTCTAAGTTCCAAAATACATAGGTTTTCATATTACTCCAAAAACAATTCAATCTTTATTAAATTCCTACTTATGGAAAAAGCATTCTCTGAAATTAAACGGAATTAAATCACTTGCCTCGAGTGTCTCTGAATTTGGTGTTGATTTGGTAAAGCTTTTCTGCAGAATTCCCTTATATCTCTCTCTCTCCAAGCTTATCTCCAATGGTGGCTAGGGTTTTCTTTGGGAAGTTTTGGAAACCTAATTTGATAACCTCCGTAGCTTATTGGGTCATTAAGGGTTGGTTAGTGGGTTTAGTGGGTCTATTCCCATTCAGATAAAGACTCCTAATTTTCGTCATTATTAATTCCCAAAAATACAAAATTACCAAAATACCCTTATAAGATGCCGGTATGGCCTAAAAATACCCCGGGACCCAAACTAAACCCCCAGCTAGTGTTTTCTGACTATCTCGACCCTTCCGGACGCGTTGGCGCACTCAAAACGACCATACGGTTAATAGAATTTAAATTCACTTTTATAAATAAAATAATTATATCCTGACGCGACTGTCACACGCGTCCCAAATAAAATGACCAAATTGTCGTATATCAATCTCACGACAAATTTCATAATTCAATATTCATATATCATCATATATACTCAATATAGTCAAATACCAACTCGCATCTCGCTAGTATTTTACCCGGATTAATTCCCAAATAAATTCTCATTTAATTAATTAATCCCAAAATAAATACTGCCAGAAATACGGGGTATTACATACTTCCCCCCTAATAACTGAATTTCGTCCCGAAATTCGGAACTAGAAAGTACCTGCTAAAAACAACTCTGGATAACGTTCGCGCATCTCATCCTCGCGCTCCCATGTGGATTCCTCGACATTGTGATGTCGCCACTGAACACGCACTAACGGAACTATCTTTGACCGCAGCTTCCTCTCACTTCGGTCCAAAATAGCAATCGGCCCCTCCTCGTAGGAGCTATCCGGCTGGAGATCGATGTCCTCCACAGCAATGTGAGAATGAGCCAAATTATCTCTAAGGTATTTCCTTAGCGAGGAAATATGGAACACATCGTGAATCCGATGCAAATGCTCCGGTAACCCAAGTCTATACGCAACCGGTCCGATCCGCTCAATAATAGGAAACAACCCCACATACCTTGGTGCCAACTTCCCCTTCTTCCCGAAACGCATAATCCCCTTCATAGGAGATACTCTGAGCAAAACCTGGTCCCCCACTTGGAACTCCCTGAAAAACCTCTTCGCATCAGCATAACTCTTCTGCCGGTCTTGAGCTACCCGAATGCGACTCCGAATCAACTCAATCCTTGCCGAAGTATCCTGAATCACTTCCGGCCCAAGTAGTTTGTTGTCCCCCACCTCTAACCAACATGCTGGGGAACGACAAGGCCTACCGTACAATGCCTCAAACGGATCCATGCCAATAGTGAACTGGTAGGAGTTATTATAAGCAAACTTTACCAGTGGAAGGTATTGCTCCCATCCACCTCCAAAGTCAATAATGCACATGCGTAGCATGTCCTCCAACATCTGATTTGTGCGCTCGGTCTGCCCATCGGTCTGCGGATGATAAGCCATACTCAACCGTAATTCCGTGCCCATGGCCTCCTGAAACTCTCCCAAAATTGCGAAACAAATATCTTGTCTCTGTCAGACACGATATTTAGGGGCACACCGTGAAGTCTCACAATCTCTGAAATGAAGAGCTGGGCATACTGTCCCGTAGTGTAGTCAGTCCTTACGGGTAAAAAGTGAGCGACTTTGGACAACCTGTCCACAATTACCCAAACGGAGTCGTGACCCCTCTGCGACATAGGCAACCTCATGATAAAGTCCATGGATATGCTCTCCCACATCCACCTCGGAACCTCCAACGGCTGTAGAAGTCCTGTCGGTCTCTGATGATCCACTTTTACTAACTGACAAGTGGTGCATTTCGAAACAAACACAACGATATCTCTCTTCATATCGCTCCACCAATACTGGCGTCTCATGTCTTGGTACATTTTGTCCCCTCCGGGATGTACCACGAACCGTGAGCCGTGCGACTCTGCCATCACCTCGTGTCGCAATTTCTCCCCTTCCGGAACTACCAATCTCCCATTGAAACGTAATCCCTCGTCTGAGTTAACGGTATATGACTCGGCTCCCTCTGCTAGTAATCGAACTATCTGCTCCTCACAGAACGAGTCATTAGCCTGTGCCCGTACTACCTTCATGACAATCTGTGGTGTAACGGTCATCACAGACATGAAAGATCGGGCCACTGCATCCTGGTGTCCCAACTCCTTCCACTTTGCCTTCCACACCTCTGCCACCTCATCTGCTGGCCTACGGCTCAATGCGTCTGCTACCACATTAGCCTTACCTGGGTGATACTGGATATCGAACTGGTAGTCTTTCACAAATTCAAGCCACCTACGCTGCTGCATATTCAACTCTTTCTGCGTGAACAGGTATTGTAGGGACTTGTGGTCCGTGAACAATTGGAACTTCTCCCCCAAAAGATAGTGCCTCCAAATCCGTAGGGCAAATACCACTGCCGCCAACTCCAAATCATGCGTGGGGTAGTTCTTCTCATGAGACTTAAGCTTACGGGAAACATAAGCTATGGCCTGTCTCTCCTGCTGTAATACACCTCCAAGCCCTTGCAAAGACGCATCGGTGTAAACCAAATACTCAACTCCCGGTCTCGGCAATGCTAACACAGGTGCTAAGGTCAATTTGTCCTTTAACTCATCAAATGCCAACTAACAGGCATCACTCTAGATGAATGGCACACCCTTATGAGTCAGATGTGTCAAAGGACCTGCTATCTTCGAGAATCCCCGAATGAACCTCCTGTAGTATCCTGCTAGGCCCAAGAAACTACGAATTTCAGTCGGTGTCGTGGGCTGTCCCCACTCCCTCACCGCGGATACTTTCCCCGGATCAACAGATATTCCTCGGTCAGAAATAACATGTCCCAAAAACTGGACCTCCTTCAGCCAAAACCCGCATTTCTCAAACTTTCCATACAACTCGTTCTGACGTAGTGTCTGCAAAACTTGCCTCAAATGCTCGGCGTGCTCCTCCTCTGTCTGGGAGTAAACCAGAATATCATCGATGAAGACAATGATAAACTGATCTAGGAAATCCCTGAACACTCTGTTCATCAAGTCCATAAACACTGCTGGAGCGTTGGTCAAACCAAAAGGCATAACCCGAAACTCGTAAGAACCATATCTCGACAAGAATGCAGTCTTCGAGACATCCTCCTCCCTGATATGCAACTGATGGTATCCCGATCTCAAATCAATCTTTGATAGGAAAGAAGCTCCTCTCAACTGGTCGAATAAGTCATCGATTCGAGGCAATGGATACTTATTCCGTATCGTGACCTTATTCAACTCTCGGTAGTCCACACACAATCTCAGTGAACCGTCCCTCTTCTTCACAAACAAAACTGGAGCGCCCCAAGGTGAGGTACTCCTGCGAATAAATCCCTGACCTAACAGCTGCTCTATCTGATCTCGTAGCTCTCGCATCTCTGCCGGAGCCATACGGTACGGTACGCGTGCTATAGGCCTCGTATCTGGCAATAGGTCTATAACAAAGTCCATCTCTCGACTGGGGGGGGTAGGCCTGGTATCTCCTGAAACACATCCGAATACTCCCTGACAACCGGGATCGAATCTAAAGGAATCACAACCTCCTTAGAGGTATCCTCCTCTATGTAATACAAATGAGCGGTCGATCCTCCCTCTGGGCGAGGAATCGCCACTACAAACATCTCTTGCCCCGGAATGGTAAAAATAATGCTCCAGCTGAAGCAATCAATCATGGCCCTATAAGTTACGAGCCAATCCATACCGATAATCACATCGTGCACATGCATATCTAATACCAATATGTCTGCAGGTAATACCAAACCACCAATCTCTACCCCCACTCCCCGGCATATAAAGAATATAAGTGACCCATTTCCCAATGGTGAGTCAACACACGTCACTGTGCTCTCCGCTGTGGCTAACAACCCTAAAGCCTTCGCGAAATGTGTAGCTATAAAACAATGTGTAGCCCCCGTATCAAACAATACCCGACCCATAGTGCCATGGATAGGAAACGTACCCTCAATCGCGGGCGGTGCCTGTGGAACTGCTGCCTGGTGGACGTTATAGACACGTCCATACTGTAGCTGCCCCTGCTGAACTGGGACTGCTGGAATGGGTGTCAATGCTGCCATCTGTGGCGGTGCGGGGAGAGCGGAGGGAAACATAGGCCTCTGCGGCTCCTGGCGAGCACCCTGCTGCTGCTGCTATGGGGCCCTGCCCCTATCAGGACAATCCTGTCGTTTATGGCCAGTCTTGCCACAAACAAAAAACTTCCCTGGGAAGTTTCCTCCTCTCTGCCCCTGCAGTCCCCGGCCCTGGTGGCCGTTACCGTTCCTCCCTTGGCCCTGCTGGCCCTGCTGAAACTGCTGCCCATTCTACCCCTGTTGGCCCTGATGGCCGTTTGGACCCTGATGGCCCTGACGGAAACCTCCCTGTCCGTGCCTGTAATTACCTGATCTGAACCTCTTCTGATCCCCCTGCTGGGAACCCTGCTCACCCTGTCTCTGCCCCTGAACAGATTGTGCCCCACCGGCACCATGTCCTCTAGTCCTGCCCTGATGGCTAGACTCTCCCGATCTCTTGCCCTCAGCCATATGAAAGCGGTGATCCTGGCAGTGTAACAAAGCAGCGTTAACCACATCAGAATAAGTGGCCAACGAAAGGTTCCCTAACAGGTGCTGACGGATCCTCCATGTCAACCCGTCGGTGAATTTCTCAATCTTCTTCTTTTCTGTCGGTATCTCATCCGGAACGATATTCAACAGATTCGTGAACTCGGCCTCATACTCGGCCACTGTCTTACCCTCCTGCTTCAGATTCATCAGTTTCCTCCTCATTTCCGTGTGAACAGCTGACGGAAAGTACTTGCGGTCGAACCGCATCCAAAAGTCCTGAATAGTGAGAGTATCCCTCTCCTCTACGGTGGTAATAGACTCCCACCACTGCAGTGCAGATCCAACTAGCTTGAAAGTAGCTAGCACCTGCTTCTGAACGTCCGTGCACTCATACATCCTCAAGTGCCTCTGCATATCCTTCCTCCACTGGCTCGAGACTACCACATCTGAGCTACCTTCAAACTCTGGCGGATGCGCTTTCTGAAAAGCATCACGTACACGTTCCCAAGCAGACGGGAATGCATTTGCCTGTACTGGCGCGACAACCGGCGCCTGAGGTGGTGCCTGCTGAACTACGGCAATTGTGGCATTTACCGCTTGGGCTACAATAGCTGCAACCTCAGCGGCGCTCATCATGCCCTGAACTGGAGCGGGCTGGGGTTCGGGCGTTGCATCCCTGGGAACTCGTCGTGCACGTCATGGAGGCATCTAAAATAAGAATAAAGTTTATAAGTTCACTGTTTATAAACTTAAAATAGCTGAAGAACGAAGCATACACAAATAGAGTACAACAATCCTAAAATATAGGGCTTTATATCAAAGAAACTTAGCGGAAACATAATAGCCGTACAGATCCTAAAGGACACTAGAACCTGATGCTCTGATACCACCTGTGACACCCCGACTAATTAAATACCGAGTAGCTACTCCTTTATTAAATTAATTCAAAATGCCAAGTTGGTCTAGTTAATAGCATCACTGTCGAAAACATTTTAACGATTACTAACCACCTAGTATTTAAAAAGTAAGTTGTCAAATTTTAATTTAAGTCTGATTAACACGCAACAAGTGTAATAAAGAATAATAACACCATTCACCATAACGAAGTAAATAGAATAACCATCACATAATGTAAATAAAGTCTGGAGGAAAACTCCTCACTACAAATCCACAAACTAAAGTAATAACGAAATACTGAATACTGAATCAATACATGCCAAAGTCTGAAAACTGAAAGGGAAATGTCTCTAATAGAATTTGGGCAACATGACCTACAACTGAAGAATACTGAATATGGATTCCAAATGATAGAAGCGTCTAAAAGCAAATCCCTATAGCTTCCACAAACAGCTACAGCTCGTCACCTGAATGAGTATCCTATGCATGGTGTCCTTGTGGCTGGGCACCTAAAATGGTTTTACAAAAATAGATTTGAAAGCAAACGGGTCAGAGCCCGAATGTGGAGATATTTTAAAAACCTGCAAGTGCTTTAAAAACATTTAAAACATTAAATGCAAAGTACATGTTAGGACGTGCACTCACATGAAATTCTCACCTCTCGTCTAACTGTGCACTCCTAACGTAAGTACCCAGCTAAAATTACACAACTACTAGCTAAGTGACATCATATCTAGCTAGAATGTCATAGGTTCTACCCATATTACTCGGTTCCCATTAACATTATAACGATCACATTTAAATAGGGGCTTAACGTAAATTCAGTTTCTCATAAAAGTAACATAACTCATTATAGATTATCCCTTTTATATTTTCCAAATTTATTCACACGATACCATATGAAAGTTCCCATAATAAAGTGTATATTTTCCACAACATCAATATACAATATAATACAATACAAGCACCCCGAGAACTAGCTGCGGTGCACGCATACTCTGCTATCCATCCCGGTGCATCACGTACATAAGGATCACATATTCCGAATCTCTCAGGAATAGTTCACAGATAACAACATCACAAATAATGGAGGCGAACACAGTCACATCACATGGATCACGCACATACCTACGCTCCCACGATCAGCGGACTTATTAACATCCCAATAAGTCTTTCTCTAACCTATGTTCATCGAGGTAACCAGTTTAAATCCGGGCAACACAAGGATTAGAGGGCCCTAAGCGAACGCAAACCTCCCGTGATAGCAAGTATGGTAGGTATGTCATACACACAATTCATATACCAATACTAAGTAACACACATCTTAGTAATCACCTTAGTTTAATTGTAGTACATATCGCATTCTTGTACCAACTTAATATATATACAACTTATATAATCCCGGTCCATATTTATATACGCCATAGTTTATTCTCACGTCGTAGTAGACACTCACGTCTCAATCCATAATGTTCATTTGATTCGTTCCACAATTATATAATTTACTCCTCGATATATCCCAAATGTCCCAAGTATACCAATATATCATCAAAGGAATGTCATCTCTATCCTCGAACAAGTTTACGGGACTCCCAAAATCAAAACAAGCCAAAAAGGCCTAAACTGCCAACTCGTTCGAAGTCTCGTTCGAACGAGGCTGTTCGAACGAGATTCAGTTCGTTCGAACGAACTGCCTTCTAACGAGATCTCGTTCGAACGAAGGTATTGAATGAAATTTCCTCTCGTTAGAAGCGACTGGTCAACTCGTTAGAAGCTCGTTCGAACGAGCTCGTTCGAACGACCTGGGGAGGTCTTCTAACGAACGACCAGTTTCGAGCCCAGATTTCCCTAGTTTCGTTTTTCACCATTTTTATCTCTTCAAAACTCATCTAAACATCAAACCAACGATTGTTTAAGGTCTCTAATCATCCCTAAACGTGCCTAGGTCACATACTAACATGTTTTAAGGAATCAATTCATCCTAAACATCTTTAAATCCTCAAGTCTCTACACTTTTCCCCAAATTTTCAAGAATATAAACCCTAGAATTTATAATCATTAATTTACCCAATTAAATCCGTTTTCATTTCATCCAATATCTAATGTCATCAGAATAATCATCTACCTACCATTCTACATGCAATTTCTCTTCAAGATTTCAAGTTCTAAGTTCCAAAATACATGGGTTTTCATATTACTCCAAAAACAATTCAATCTTTATTAAATTCCTACGCATGGAAAAAGCATTCTCTGAAATTAAACGGAATTAAATCACTTGCCTCGAGTGTCTCTGAATTTGGTGTTGATTTGGTAAAGCTTTTCTGCAGAATTCCCTTCTATCTCTCTCTCTCCAAGCTTATCTCCAATGGTGGCTAGGGTTTTCTTTGGGAAGTTTTGGAAACCTAATTTGATAACCTCCGTAGCTTATTGGGTCATTAAGGGTTGGTTAGTGGGTTTAGTGGGTCTATTCCCATTCAGATAAAGACTCCTAATTTTCGTCATTATTAATTCCCAAAAATACAAATTACCAAAATACTCTTATAAGATGCCGGTATGGCCTAAAAATACCCCGAGACCCAAACTAAACCCCCGGCTAGTGTTTTCTGACTATCTCGACCCTTCCGGCCGCGTTGGCGCACTCAAAACGACCATACGGTTAATAGAATTTAAATTCACTTTTATAAATAAAATAATTATATCCTGACGCGACTGTCACACGTGTCCCAATAAAATGACCAAATTGCCGTATATCAATCTCATGACAAATTTCATAATTCAATATTCATATATCATCATATATACTCAATATAGTCAAATACCAACTCGCATCTCGCTAGTATTTTACCCGGATTAATTCCCAAATAAATTCTCATTTAATTAATTAATCCCAAAATAAATACTGCCAGAAATACGGGGTATTACAGTGTCGTGGGCTGCCCCCACTCCCTCACCGCCTATACCTTACTCGGGTCAACAAGAATGCCCGTCAGACACAATATGGCCAAGAAACTACAGTTCTCGAAGCCAAAATCCACACCTGTCAAATTTGGTGTATAACTGATGGTCCCATAACGTCTGTAGAACCATAAGCAGGTGCTCTGCATGCTCATTCTCAGTGCAAGAGTAAATTAGAATGTCTCCTTTAAACATGATCATGAACTGGTCTAATAACTCCCCGAATACTCTGTTCATAATATCCATTAACACTGCTGGAACATTAGTGAGCCCAAATGGCATCACCCTGAACTCGTACGACCCGTACCGTGATAAAAAAAGCGGTCTTAGGAACCTCCTCCTCACGAATGCACAGTTGATGATACCCCAACATCAAATCAATCCTTGAGAAGTACGTAACCCCTCTCAACTGATTAAATTAGTCATCAATTCTTGGCAACGGATACTTATTACGTATCATGACCTTATTCAACTCCCTGTAGTCTACACATGGGCAAAGTCAACCATCCCGCTTCCTCATAAATAGATTTGGCGCACCGCCCAATGATGTACTTATCCATATAAAACCTTTCCCCAATAAATGCTAAATTTGTTCCCTCAATTCCCGCATCTCTAACGTAGCCATACGATACGATGATCGGGCAATCGTTCTCGATCCGGGTGATATATCGATCACAAACTCAATCTCGCGGCTGGGTGGTAATCCATGTATCACCTGAAATACATCCTCGAAGTTCCTCACCACTAGGATTGAGTCTAAAGGGATGACTATCTCCTTTGAGGTATCCTCCTCAATACAATATAAATGAGTGCGTGACCCTCCTTCTGGAAGAGGCATCGCCACAAGGAACATCTCCTTCCCTAGAATGGAAAACATAATGGCTCTCTCGTAGTAATATACCATCACCCTGTAACCTACTAGCTAATCCATACTTAAGATTACATCATACCCCTCCATGTCTAACAGTAGGAGGTCCGCTGCTAAACTCAGTCTCCTAACAACAATATCAAGATCTTGGTAGATTGAGTGTATAAGAAACCCATTACCTATTGGTGACTCAACACACAAGGAGACTGTCGGCTGTCTATAATAATCCGATGGATCTAACAAACCGGGTTTTAAAGAATGAATGTGATGCACCAGTACCAAATATAATCCTACCCTTATGACCATTAATAGGAAATGTTCCCTCAACTGTCGGTGGTGACTGAGGTGTTAGAGGCATGGATACGTCCTAGACGTTATAACCATGCTCGTAGTGCATTTGCCCCTTCTGCTGTGGGGATGGTGGGCTTGCTGTTACTGGAGGAATCTATGCTTGTTGCCCCTATTGGGCCCCCTACTATTGTCACATAGCTCTCTGTGGACAGTCTTACTTCACATGCCCCGACTGTTCGCATATGAATCATTTACCCTAAAAACCTCCCTGTCCCTGGCCCTGCTGGCCCTGATGTGGCTATCCCGGTTGCTGTCCCTGCTGGCCACCCCCGTTATTCCTTTGGCCTTGTGGAACCTTCTGCTACTTATTCGAACCCTATTGACCCTGCCTGAATCCCTTGCCCTCCGATTTATACCCACTAAATTGAAATCTTTTGGTAGAATTACCCTGTCAGGAGTCTTGCCCCTGCTATCTGATAACCTACTAACAGTAATCCTTCCAGCCTTCCCTCCTTCCTTGCTCTACTGGATCGGCTCACTTCCTCTCTTGCTCCCCTCATGTGGAAGCGATAATCCTGACAGTGTAGTAAAGCTACATTAACGACATCAATATACATCACCAATGCTAGATTTCTGATCAAGTGTTGCCTAATTCTACAGGCTAAACCATCTATGAACTTAGCTTTCCTCCACTCCTCCTTGCTCACCTCATCTGGCACAAAATTTGCCCAAGGGGTGAACTCTTGTTCATAATCTTCCATGGAGCGATCACCCTGGTTCACCTCGTGGAAATTCCTCCATATCTCTCACTCTCTACTGCTGGCAAAAAATATTTGCGGTCGAACCGCACCCAGAATTCAAGAATCGGCATCGTATCCCTATCCTCTGTAGTGGTAATAGACTCCCACCACTTTAGTGCTGCTCCAGTCATTATGAAAATTTCTCAGTACACTCCACTATGTGTAGGTGGCACATAATGTTCTTCTTCCACTGACACGCCTCTACCACATCAGAGCTACCACGAAACTCGGGCAAGTAGCCCTTCTAAAACGACTCTCTAACCTTCTGCTAAGTAGATTGTCCTGTTTGGCCCTGAATCGACGGTGCCCCTGGTTGCTACGGCTGGGGATGGGGAAAATGACCGACCATAGCTGTCATAGCGGTGTTGACTGCTTGGGCTAATATTTCTTCCACTTGGGCAATTGAGATCATCTCCGATGGTGGCTGTGGTGATGGTGCATGTGATTCCTGAGAATCCTCCCTTCTCTAGTTGCTACCCTATAGGGTTTACCTCTCCTAGGCGGCATTTGAAATTTAAAAAAAGTTGTATTAGTTCATCATTAATACATAATTTTAATAACAGAGGTACGATTATCTTAAACACGTGAAGATAAAAACAACAGTCCTAATAATAGGGCTCTATATCAAAAGAACGCTATGCTGAAATTGTAGTGAATCATATGGATCCTATGGACACTAGAACCTGATGATTTGATACCATCCGTGACATGATGCTTATTTAAATTCCGGCGCACCAGTTCTTTATTAAATTAAAACAGAATTTACATTTGGTTCATTCTTAGCATCACTGTCGAAAACCATATTAATTACTAACCACATAACTGATTAATTAAACCGATGCCAATTTTATCTTTCATTAATAGATAAAAATCTCACGAAAATAACATTAACCAAATCCAAACACACCATCAATGAGTCTAAAAATAATAAATTAATAAATGTGAAACTGACCGAATAAACCATCGGCTATAAATCCAAATCCAACCATAAGTAAATAAATCCAAAATTGTAACTGAAAGTTAATTGGGCAACACGCCCTTAAAAACACTATAACTGAAATGAGATCCCTAATCTAGGAATGAAGAATAGATGCATCTAATCAAGTCTTCTATATGCATCCACAATTTTTTCACCTGCATATCCCTGGAATAGAACCTCAAACTTGTCATCCCTATAACTGGGCACCTAAAAGGTTTTGAAAATATTTTGCAGCAAGGGTTAGAACCCAAAACATTTTGAAAATATTTAGCAAGTGATTAAAATGCAGAAATTAAAATGCATGAATACGCTTCATATTTAAGTTAGTGTCGCACTCCCTTGAGACATTACCCATCTCTCAACTAATGTGCGCACCTACCGCATTTCTTTTATAACGTCCTAGTTATACTCCTCCGTCTAACTAGTCTTGTTATAATCATCACTTGACACCTTAATATCTCCTGAGTAATATTACTGTTGATTTATACATTACGTCTCATTTTAACTTAATTAAGCATTTGTAATTAAATCCATATAACTGTTTCGGTCGTTATATATAATGCAATGCCACTTTATGTATTTAGCCCGTATATAATTTTCTTCCCTATTATATATGTATAACTATATTTAACATTCACACCCATGTTATATATATATTCATCCTACTGAGTAAGGACTCACCAGATGTTTTCTAAAAATGCTATCACCCCCGGTATCTCAATCAATCCTGAATACCATGAAACGGTCATCTCACCCGAGTCAGGTATAAAATAAGCGTAGTGGAGGCGGTCATAGTTCCTACCTGAAAGTGAGACTGAATCATACCCAAGACGTCTTACCCATAAGCGAAACTCTATGACCTAGGAACTATACCCTTCCTGCGTTCACTAACAGGGAGATTCACCCACATCGCGGAACCTCATAATATAGGTTTGTATTTAATAATATCAAAACTAATATTAAATGAGCACATTTTATTATATATATACTATCACACTTACTGCATATATAATTAATTTAATCCCGTCTAATCCGTGTACAAAAATATGTAGCAGTAGCATATAATATCCGAGTCAATATTCCCGAGTCTAAATTAATTTGCACATTAATTAATTTATTAACATGGTGACACTCTCCAAAAAACCCGGACTTATTCCCTTAGTCCTTAGGACTTTTCCTTAGAAATATATTCCTCGAGTATTAAAATCCTAACTCCTTAAGTTAAAATTTATAATTGAAGTTTAAATCTCACAATCCTTACTGTTACATAATTCACAAAATTAATTATTTCAACACAAAATAGAAAAGAAGCAAAACTGGGCTTGATCCACTGGTGTCGCTCGAATGAATCACCACGTCGCTCGAACGACGAGTGATATCACGCGAACAAAATCCAGGTCATTCGAACGACCCCTTGTTGTTTCTCTGTCCTATCCTTCTTCTTCCTTGCGTCAATTTCCATTTTTTTTCTGCAATTTCCTTACAACCCAGACTTCTACCGTTAAGCCTTTATATGACCATGATTCTACCAAACCTCCTCTCCCAATTTCTTTGACCAGATTCAATCTCGTTTCATAGATTTCAAATCATTAATCGGATATGAAATTTCTTTCTAAATTTCCTACGGAATAATTACCCAGATTAACAATACACCCATTTGAATTTGAATTTCTTAATTATCAGTATAAGGAATGAACTTCTTTTGACATAAAAAATACTTGCTATTGCAACTTTTATTAACCCAACAATCTCTAAAATGAATTCGACTCTAAATTCATTATTTCCAAATATCCAATATCATGTCGGATTTACTCAGATAAAAACCCAGATTTAAGTGCGTCGACCCAACCCAAAATCACACCCACTATGATATGAATTAATTATAACAATTTATATTGGAGCCATTTAACCACTTGCCTTTCAAGTTTATAGATTCTGAATTTCCTTTAGTGTAGATGTTGATTCCACAAACAACACCCTCGAACTTCCTTTGATTCCACAATCTCCTTTCTTTCTCCCTCTTTTTTTCTCTCTAGAGCTAGGGTTCGTCCTTTAGAATTGTGTCTTTCAAAGCCCCTCTAAATTGGATTTTATATTTTCTTTCTTTTAGAGTTATGATCTCCCAAAATTTTTAAATTCTAATCTTCTAAAGTCATTGCAAAAATTATGCTGATGGGCTAATTTAAAATTACCCAAACACCCCTGCGTGGGCCCGGTCATGTCTAAAAATGCCCTAACACCCATTTACTAGCCCCAAGGTACACTTTTTCGACTATGTCGTCCTATTCGGAATTAACCATGCACACGGAATTGTCATCCGAATTAATTTAATAAAAATCACTATCTCGACCCTTATATAGTCAATACTCGACTCCCGTTCGAGATATATAAAATCTCGTCGTTTAACTCGCTCCAACGTATAATAATTATTACTATTCACTTAGAAATTTTATTTCCTTAAATAGTAACAAATAACTCTCCCGATTAATATTTAAATAATTTCACAATAATTAGTTCAGTTTAATTATGACACACTTGTAAATTAAATTATTCCAAATTAATTAAATATTTAAATACTCAGAAATACCGGGTGTTTCAAATATCATGTATTGTTATGTATATTTAATGAGGTATGTTGGGAGAGTTTATATATATATATATATATATATATATATATAATGATATTGCATGTATAATTCACTATAAAATTATATACATACATGAATTGATAATATTGTTAAATAAATACGTACTATATGTATCTATACTATTACTATAATATGCAATACAAAGCATTAATTCTCCTGAACATAGACGTTACCCACGCCGGATGTGAGAAATCATCTACCTTGGCTCTCCACATCAGATCTATAACGATACCGTTGTCACCCACGTCGGATGTTAGAATCATCTGACTTGGATCTCCATATCAGATCTCCATCTCATCGACCTTACTTCCATAGCCTTTTCATCTACAAACTACATTAATTTATGTCGATACAAATACCCTTCATCTACAATCTACATTAATTTGTGTCGATACAAATGCAGGTGCTAACTCATTCACGTAATAGCTACATCCACGCAGAATCGGCATAGAACTACAATCAAGCATAATGGAATATGTACACTCATTTGGGAGTAATATATATATATATATATATATATATATATATATATATATATATATATATATATATATATATATATATATATATATATGTTTGTAGAGAAGAGGAATTGTAAGATGAACTCTGTAGCCGGAATATCAAAGATAGTTGAGGCAAGATCATTTGGAGCAGTGGATGCAATAGAACATTTTGGCATCTCAGATTTTGTTGAAGAAGCATCAATACAAGTAAGATTATTTCTAATGTTGCAATAGTATAAAGTAAAATATAGTTGCAAGTATGATATTATAGCTGTATTTTTTATATAAATTTTAATTGAGTGTAAGTATAAATCAACGTAATATATGGATTTAAATAAACAAATGATTATAAAGCGTAGGATATGGAATTAGTAAGCTAGGCATATTTACTGTTTGTTAAAATTCCTTAGAGATTTAGGAAAATATGTTTTCAACTGTTTTGGGTTGGGTCTGCTGTTAAAATTCGTTCGTGTTTTCTGATAATCTTCGATTGCCATTTTTTTTAAAGAATGCCATGGTCTTAGAGGAATAGACTGTTACTTTCAGAGTTGATGCACGCTGCGAAGAAATCGGTCTATATATTTGGCATAAACAATGCAAAACCTTGAAATGTACCCTAATCTCCATTCAAATTTGTTGAGAAATGACCACACAAAATAGCCTATAACATTGACTCCATCATCAACTACCTTATGCAGTTGAGTCAAATAGGCTTTGTAGTAATTCAATGGCCAACTTTCAATTTCGCTGGATTTTTGTTTTGTATATATTTGGTCTCTTATGTTTTTTAAATATAATTAAAAATAATCATTGGGTGGATTGAAAACATGGACTTTAAAGACTATTGATCCCATGTAATTGATTTAGAAACATTCAGTACATAGGTACTTGAAACTACTTCATTTTAATTTTCCCCTCACCTTTTATTCTTCCCCGCTTTGTTTGATTCTCAATTTCATTTCCAAATCATCCTTATCGTATATGCTGCATTAAACTTTCTTTAAAAATAATGCCAATATACGTATAGTGTGGAGGGGTTCTTTTTTCTTTGATTGTCGTTATTTATGTGTTTTGCGTTAGCACAATGAATAGTGTGTGAATATTCTTGGGTGGGCTACTTTACTAAGTTTGTACACATTTTGCTATGGTGCACATTCTATGTTCCCTACAATATATAGTTTCATGAGAAAGAAGAGTCGAACATTTTGTAATCTCAGATTTTGTTGAAGAAGCATGAATACATGTAAGATTATTTTTAATGTTGCAATGGTATAAAATAAATTAGAGTTGCAAGTATGATATTATATCTGTATTTTTTATGGAAATTTTAATTGAGTGTAAGTATAAATCAACTTAATATATGGATTTGAATAAACAAATGATTATTGGGCATAGGATATGTATTTAGTAAGTTAGGCACATTTACTGTTTGTTAATATTCCTTAGAGATTTATGAAAATATGTTTTCAACTGTTTTGGGTTGGGTCTGCTGTTAAAATTCGTTCATATTTTTCGATAATCTTCGATGGCCATTTTTTTTAAATAATGTCGTGGTCTTAGAGGAATAGACTGTTACTTTCAGAGTTGATGCACGCTGTAAAGAAATCAGTCTATATATTTGGCATAAACAATGCCAAGCCTTGAAGTGTACCCTAATCTCCATTCAAATTTGTTGAGAAATGACCACAAAAAATAGCCTATAACATTGGCTCCATCATCAGCTACCTTATGCAGCTGAGTCAAATAGGCTTTGTAGCAATTCAATGGCTAACTTTCAATTCCGTAGCATTTTTATTTTGTATATATTTGGACTCTTATGTTTTCTAAATATAATTAAAAATAATCATTGGGTGGATTGAAAACATGAACTTTAAAGACTATTGCTCCCATGTAATTGATTCAGAAACATTCAGTACATAGGTACTTGAAATGACTTAATTGTAATTTTCCCCTCACCTTTTATTATTCCCCGATTTATTTGATTCTCGTTTTCATTTCCAAATCATCCTTATCGTATATGCTGCATTAAAATTTCTTTATAAATAATGTCAAGATACGTATTGTGTGGAGGGGTTCTCTTTTTGTTGATTTTCGTTATTTGTGTGTTTTGCATTGGCACAACAAAAAGTGTGAATATTCAGGGGTGGGCTACTTTACTAAGTTTGTACACATTTTGCTATGGTGCGCATGCTATGTTCCCTAAAATATATAGTTTCATGAGAAAGAAGATTCAGGTTTCTAAGGTCTTACTAAATAGCTTTATCGTCTGCACTATAACATATGTGGCAATGACCATATTGGGTTACCTGTTATATGGCCAAGCTGTTCAATCACAAGTAACACTCAACTTGCCTACAGAAAAGTTGAGGTCAAAGGTAGCAATATACACCATATTGGATGGTCCAATTGCAAAATATTCAATGACCATAATGCCCATAGCTGTTGCTATTGAAAACTCATTACCAGCCATTTACCAATGAAGAACACCAACTGGTGTTATCATTAGAATTCTTTTGTTACTTAGCACAGTGGTTATGGACATTGTAGATCCATATTTTGAGTCTATATCATCTCTTAGTTGGGTAGTTCTTATTGTTGTTGTCTTCTGTTTGTTACCATGTGCCTCTTACTTGAAATTGTTTGTTTGTTTATGTATGAATTTGTTGGGGATTGATATTTTTTTTGTTATAAAATATGTGCATAATAAGAATGACAATGGCTTCCAATTTGTGGTTCAGGTCTATATAAAATATATTCATTTGTTTGTATGGGATTTCAATATGTGGTTCATCTTGATTTTAACCATAAATTTATAATTTAAAAATTTTGGTGTTGTTTTTACAATCTATAAGTTATTATGTTTTTTTTAATACTTCTAACCCCAAACCACCTCAGTTTCAAAATGCAAATTTTATCATCTTTTCTTATGATATTTTTATTTATCATAGCACCAGATGGATGTTGGAAATGAGCATTATCATTTTCATACACCATAAATAAACTCATTTTATCATATGATATCTGAATAAAATTATCTAAGTATTTACATGAAGGATATAAAACGTTGTTGCTATGCCATGTTATACATATTTCATGAATTTATTATATTTTTCAATTAATGAAACATAATTGTTATTTCATTAAAATTAGATGGATCCCACGTACCAATCTCGCAGTGCTAGATCTCGTCGTAGGTTGATTATGGTTAATAAGTGATCCAGTAACGTGCATCGTATGTCAACACCAACTATTGCTTTAAGTAATAGGTCGTATAATCTTCATCTGTCGATTCAAAACATGTATTCCATTTGGCATCTTAGTTGTACTCCTGACAATCTAAGGGACCGAGGTAGTGCTCCCCCAAAGAAACAGAAGACAATTATGTATCGAACAAAAGTACTAGAAAATGGAGATGCCATAACAACAACAATTGCTGATGAATCATCAAATGTGACTAATCAGCCCGGTAACTATTGTGGATATAACATTACTTTTGTAGACCATGCTTTAGAATCCCAACATGATGTAAATGTATCAGGTTAGTCATTTATTAACTGTACATAATAGTAACACTTTTCTATACGAGGAATACATATTTTTTTATTTTGTTAACATAATTAATGACTATTGTATGTATCTAGGGACTATAGGGGATACAACACGCATTGAGTGTTTGAATCGAAGTAATCCTCATTTGAATAGAATGCTGAAAAGTAAGTATGGTATTAGTAAGAGATCATTGAAAAAACTCATAAAAAATTATGGATTTAGTTGAAATATTTTTTAACAAATTTGATAATATAACGATTTTATAAGGAAGTTTAAAGAAGCATGGGATTTTGGTGGTCCAAGCGCAGTTTGCGACAATTGTAGTGAAATTATATGGTACGAAGAGAGAAGTGATAAGAACTGTATTTCGGCATCTCCTAAATTCTCATTGTGTTGCCAAGAAGGAAATATCATCCTACCCATTATTAATGGAGCACCACAGATTTTAAATGATATGCTGTATTTTGAAAATGATTGGTGTTCATCTAAATTCAAGGACAACATTAGAGCATATGATTCAATGTTCTCCTTTACATCTATTGGATCTAAAGTTTATCATAAAATAAATAATGGTATTGGTCCATATATCTATCGCATAAGCGGGGAAACCCATCATTTGCTTGGTTCATTGCTTCCAGTTGTAGGTGAAAGACCTAAGTTTGCGCAATTATATATTTATGACACAGAGAATGAGTTGGTTAATAGATTGACATCATTAAAAAGAGATAGGCAAACAACAAAATTGGATGCAAAAGTAATTTCTAAATTACTATCAATGCTTGATGAGCACAATGAGATTGCAAAAGATTTTCGAATGGCACGTGAGCGTTTTCAACGTTAAAATGTCATGCCTGTGAGAATAAGGTTGATTAGAAATCATTGGAAAGACCCATAGATTTACAATATGCCTACCGCTTCTGAAATAGTAGCACTTATTGTTGGGGACTTTAATGAGGAAAATGTTATGAGAGATATTATTGTTGGTCATAAGTCAAATGGGTTGCAAAGAATTAGCGATCTTCATCCATCCTTTATGGCTATGCAATACCCATTATTATTCCCATATGGAGAAGATGGTTATCAATTGGGTATAACTTACAAAAACAATAATGGGAAACGTAAGACTAAACGGAATTGCTTAACTATGAGGGAATATTATGGACACCGTTTCCATCAAAGGGCAAATGAAGCTCATACCATTTTGCGCTCAGGAAGACTTTGCCAACAATATGTTGTTGATGCATATACATACATATAATTATAAAGGCTGCAATGGGTTAGAACAAACCAACCATGATTAAGGGCTGAGCTTTATAAAGGCTTGGCATATGTTGTTCTTCAAGGATATTTGACGCCGTCGTCTGTAGGGAAACGTATTGTCCTTTCGTCAAGTTTCACTAGAGGTCCACGTTATATGGCTCAAAATTTCCAATATGCTTTGGCTATTTGTAGATTCTTTAGTAATCCCAATCTATTCATCACATTCACAGCAAATCCTAAATGGCCTGAAATCATAAAGTTTCTCGAACTCATTCCTGACCAGAAGCCTGAGGATAGACTAGATATTATCACAAGAGATTTTAAAATTAAACTTGATGCTCTAATGAAGGATTAGTCCAAGGAAAACACTTTGGCAAAGTAATGGCAGGTACGTATTGTATATTTAATAAGTAATGATCGTTATTTAAAAATCAAACTATATATGTAACTATAATAACATATTGTTTTTATCACAGCTATCTACACAATTAAATTATAGAAAAGAGGATTGCCACATGCCCACATACTTATATTCCTACATGAATAAGCAAAACAACCCACATCAGATGATATTGCTAAGATCATTTTTGTTGAGCTACCTGCTTGTAATAGTGATCCAGTTGGATATGCATCTGTTTCACAATTCATGATGCATGGACCATGCGGGTACACAAATCCCCGTTCTCCTTGTATGGCAAACAGATGATGCTAAAAAAAATTCCAAAAAAATTCACAAGCATGGCTAAATTTAATGAAAATGGATTTCCCATTTATAGACGTAGAGATGATGGGAGATTTGCAGAGAAGACGGGAGTCAAACTTGACAAAAGATTCGTATTTCCGCACAATATTGACTTGATCATCAAATACCAAGATCATATTAATGTTGAATGGTGCAATAAATCAAGGGAGATCAAGTACCTTTTCAAGTACATAAATAAAGGACTTGACAGAACCACAGTTGAGTTGACGGAAATAATTATCCGAAATAGTGATAATTGTATTGACAAAATGGTAGAGGTTGTTAAAATTAAAACATTCCTCGATTGTCGTTACTTATCTACATGTGAATCTTGTTGGAGAATTTATCAATTTCATATACAATATCGAAGCATTGGCGTTGAGCGTTTGACATTCCATTTGCCGGACGATCAGGTTGTCACTTTTACAGATTTTGACAATCGGTATACTATCTTTGAAAGGGTAGATATTGAGAAGACTATGTTTACACAATGGATGCAAAGATGCGAGGGAGTTAACGTATGCCAAATTTCCATCTAAATGGGTTTGGGACTCACAGGCAAAGGAATGGTTTAAAAGGAAAAATTTAGGCACATGCCTAGGTCGTATAGTTTATGCTCATCTAGCCTCTGGTGAAAATTTTTACCTTCGTATGCTCCTCAATGTTGTTTGCGGAGCAACAAATTACGATGAGGTGAAGATAGTGAATGGAATTATTTATCCAACATGCAAATTCGCATGCTACGCTCCTGGTCTTTTAGAGGATGATAAATAATGGCACAACGCTCTAGAACAAGCTTCACAATGGGCTACTGGTAATCAATTGCATGACATATTCGTTGTAATACTTCTTTTTTACGAAGTTGCTAATCCGAAAAGGATTTGGGATGACAATTGGGAGGTTCTGTGAGAAGATTTTATTCATCGTCAAAGAAAAATCTTAAGCCTCCCTGATCTTATTCTTAGTGAAAATGAATTGAAGAATTACCTCTTCATGAGGTAATAGGCTCTTAAGAGAGGAACTTTCATATGATGCGGACTCTTTGTCAAGGGACCATGCAAAAATATTCAATTAATTGAATGATGAGCAATTGGATGTCTATAATCATGTTATACTATCTGTCTACGAAAGAAAATGAGGATTTTAATTTGTAAATGGGGCAGGTGGTACGGGGAAATTTTTTTTGTACAAAACAATCCTTGCGCGATTGCGCTCAGAAGGAAAAGTGGTTCTGGCAGTTGCATCATCTGGATTTGCATCGTTATTGCTACCCGGTGGAAGAACCACACATTTAAGATTTCTATTGATATTCACGCAGAGTCAACATGCGACATTTATCAACGGACTCATCTTGCAGAGCTCATTAGGAAAACAAGCTTAATTATTTGGGATGAGGCTCCTATGAACCATCGTCATTATTTTAAAGCGGTGACAGAACATTAAGAGACATAATGCGGTTCGATAACAAAAATCTTCTGAATAAGCTTTTGGTGGGATTACAGTTCTTTTTGGTGGATATTTTTGTCAAACCCTACATGTTGTTCGTAATGGAAGAAGAGAAGATATTATAAATGCATCAATTAATAAATTAAGTCTCTATAGTTTATGCCATGTATTCAACCTATAAAAAACATGCGGATACAGGATTCGACTTCTTTCAGAGATTGGGTCTTAGCATTAGGTGATCGTAAATTGTAAACATAATCATTCGAAGATGAAGAATATGTGACACCCTTCCTAATTAACCCCGGGTGATCAACCCTAAATTAAATTAGAACAGGTTTCTCAGTTGGTTCATTCTTAGCATCACTGCCGCCTTTTTAATTATTAACCACCTAAGTGAGAAAATTAGACTGGTGCCAATTTTTATTTTTCATTAACTTAAATGAAATACTCATGTGGAAACAAAATAATATGACAATCACAAATAACTGAATTCAACCATTCACAATTAATTAACTGACTGAATAAACCATCGGTTCAAAATCTAATAGAAATAAAGACAAGCAAATAAATCTCAACAAGTCTGACATAAGTACTGAATAAAGCAGTGAGCAACATGCTCGAATAACTGATAGGGAGTTTCTACACTAGAAATGAAAGGAATGAGGCGTCTATCAAACTCCCGCAACATCCACATATACTGCAGCAACGGGTCCCTGAAATGACTCAAGCCTGGCGTTCCTATGGCTGGACACCTCAAAGGTTTTTAAAAGTTTTTATAGAAAGGGTTAGTACCCAAAACATTTGGAAAATATTTAGAAAATGATTAACTTGCAGTAATAAGTAAATATGCATGCTCTCCATATTTTAGTTAGTGTCGCACTCTCTTGAGAACATCCTCACCCCTTCTCTAATGTGCACTACTAACGCCTTAATTAATTTACCTAGTTATTTATCTCATGACTAGATAATTTATATAAGCCCTTGAAACCACCCTACTCAAACCGAGTGTGCCAAAATTGTGATTTCTAAGTTATTATTAACATTAACTTAATTAATCATTTCCCTTTTTAAAATCATATAACTTTCACACCCATTATATGTATAATACAATTCACAGCCTGTATTAATTTACCCGTGTATAATTATTTACCTCATTATATACGTATAGTTATATTACAACATTCACAAACATGCTGGAATAATAATTAATATTGAACATCCTCCCGAGTAATAACTCACCGGATGTAAAATATCTAAAGTTCTATCCCACTAGGCATATTCTCATAACCTAGTTACCCCAAGTCAGAGTTGCTCACTAACTTGGATAATACGTAAGCATTTATTTTATTTTTCCCTTTATATACATAACTGGGCGAGCTGTCAAAATTCTCAGACCATCGATCGATCGATGGTCAACCCTCGATCGATTGACCGTACAGGTATGTGTCTTCTTCCCCCTTCTATTTCAGTCATGGAGGAATAGCTCCAAACCCTAAATTTTTCTACAGTAAAAACCAAGCCTTCTCATCAACAATATATACCAAAAACCTTATAAGGGACACCCATAAAGTCCACAAACATCAATTAATTTACGTTCTCTACTGTTTTAATGAATTGGGGGGGAAAATCCGATTTAATCTTAAACCCATTTAAACGTCAAATCATCATCCCAATTTCGTTTCTAATTCATCCGGGTTGACACATCATACTAGATATATATACAAATCTTAGATTATACATGAATTTCTACACAATTTAGAAATCAAATTATTGGTTTACGAAAACCCCATGTTTGTACCCATTAAATCCCAAAAACGAATTTTGATTTTCCCACATCACATGAATATGAATCAAAATGCAATTTAAATGCTACAAAAATTTAACCACTTGCCTTATGATTCGTAGGGTCTGATTTTGGAGTTGTGAATTCCCAAGGTTGAAGATGAACTCCTTTGTTTTGGCTCTTTCCTTTGTCCCCCTTTTTTGCCTTTAACTGCTTTTTAGGGTTTCCTGACCCACTATGTATTTTCTAAACTCAATTCAGCCGTTCCCCTTTTTCTTATAATTGTTTAATTAGACTAAATCCCGTTTTTTGCCTAATGAGCCAAGCCCAAGTGACCCAAATGCCCCCGTGTGGGACCGACTATGCCTAAAAATGTCCCGTGACCCGTTTACTACCCCGGGTACACTTTTCTGACTATCTCGGCCCATTCGGACTCAACCGTACACTCGGAATTGGCATCCGAATTAATTTATAAAAATCCTTATCTCACACCCAAATTAGTCTATACCGACTCCCGATTGAGATAAGTACATACCCCATCATTAATACCCGAAATGACGTAAATAAATTATTACTATTCACTTAGTAAATAAATTTCCCTAAACATTAACCATTCACTCCCCGGTTAATATTTAAATATATTTTTCCATACTTAATTCAATTAAAATTACGACACACAAGTAATTTTAAATTCCCGAATTAATTAAATATTAAATGCATAAAAATACGGGGTGTTACATACTTCCCCCTTACAGAGGAATTTCGTCCCCGAAATTAGGTCGTACATGTGGTGAAAAGTTCTGGATATTGTTCCCGCATATCCTCCTCCCGCTCCCAGGTAGACTTCCCAACGTTGTGATGACCCCACTGTACTCTAACTAATGGAACAACGTTGGATCGTAACTTTTGATCACTACGGTCCAGAATAGCCACCGGTCTCTCCTCATATGAGATGTCTGGCTATAAATCAATTTCCTCGAGTGGAATGCGCCAGAAGGCCATCTCGCTCCTTCGATATTTCTTCAGCAATGCCACATAGAACACGTCGTGTATCCGCTGAAGATGCTCCGACAATCCTAGTCTATACGCTACCTGCCCCACCCTCTCAATAATAGGGAAAGGTCCTACGTACCTCGGTGCTAACTTATCCTTCTTACCGAACCTCATCACCCCTTTCATAGGGGACACCCGGACTAATACCTGGTCCCCAACCTCTAACTCCACATGTCTCCGTGAAGCATTATCATAACTCTTCTGCCTATCCTGAGCTATCCAAATCCTCCCTTGGATCAACTCTATCTTGACAGACGTCTCCTGGATAATCTCTAACCCCAATAGCTTGTTGTCCCCCACCTCTAACCAACAAGAGGGTGAATAACAAGGTCTCCCGTATAGTGCCTCGAACGGGGCAATGCCGATCGTGAATTGGTAAGATTTGTTATACGCGAACTCTAGCAAAGGAAGGTATCGCTCCCATCCTCCCCAAAGTCTAAAATGCACATCCTGAGCATGTCTTCCAGCATCTGATTGACTCTCTTAGTTTGCCTGTCGTTCTGTGGGTGATAGGCTGTACTCAGATGTAACTCCGTGCCCATGGCCTCCTGAAAGCTCTACAAAAAGTGGGCCACAAAAAATTTGTCTCTGTCAGACACAATATTTATTGGCACCCTGTGCAGCTTAACAATCTCCGCTATGAATAGCTGCGCATAACGCATCATCTCAAAATCCATGCGGACTGGAATGAAGTGGGCCACCTTGATCAACATATCCACAATGACCCATATGGAATCGTGACCCCTCTGTGATGATGGTAACCCTGTAATGAAGTCCATTAAGATGATTTCCCACTCCCACGCGGGAATCTCTAGCGGCTGTAGCATCCCTGATGGTCAACTTTCACAAGCTGACACGTGGAACATTTCGAAACAAACTCTGCTATGTCCCATTTCATTCCTGCCCACCAATACTGCCTCCTCATGCCCTGGTACATTTTATCCCCGCCGGGATGTACCGTAAATCTCTAACCATGGGACTCTATCATAATAGCGTGCCTCAACTCCTCATCCCCTGGCCCAATTAACCTCCCATTAAGGCGTAGCCCTCCTTCTGAGCTGATTGAGTAACCCTTTGCTCCCTCAGCTAATAACTGGCTCACCCTATCCCGGCAGATCCGATCCTCTGCCTGAGCCCTCACTACCCGCATAATGATCTCAGGTGTGATGGATAATGCTGACATGCAGGCCCTGGCTACATCATCCTCATATCGAAGCTCTCTCCACTTCGCTTTCCAGACTTCTGATATTTTCCTAGTCGGTCTCTGGCTCAATGCGTCTGCTACCACATTAGCCTTACCAGGATGATACTGAATATCAAACTGGTAGTCCTTCATGAATTATAGCCCCCACCTCTGCCTCATATTCAGATCCTTTTGTGTGAAGAGGTACTGAAGTGACCTGTGATCCGTGAATAAAGTGAACTGCTCTCCTAAAAGATAATGTCTCCATATCCTCAAAGCAAAAATGACCACTACTAGCTCTAGGTCGTGAGTGGGGTAATTCCTCTCATGGGGATTTAGCTTTCTGGATGCATAAGCTATAGCCTTTTCCTCCTGCTGAAGCACGCCCCCAAGTCCCTGTAAGGATGCGTCAGTGTAAACCCGATATTCTAGTCCTCCCTTCGGCAAAGCATGTACGGGTGCAGATGTCAACTTGTCCTTTAGCTTTTCAAAGGCTAATTTGCAATGATCACTCCAAGTGAAAGGCACCCCCTTTCGAGTCAGATTCGTCAAAGGGCCCATAATTTTTGAGAACCCTTTAATGAATCACCTGTAATAACTGGCCAATCCAAGAAAACTGTGCACCTCGGTCGGTGTCATGGGCTGTCCCCACTCCCTCACCGCTGACACCTTACTCGGATCCACAGCAATACCCCGGTCTGACACCACGTGGCCAACAAATTGCACCTCCCACAACCAAAATCCACACTTCCCGAATTTGGTATAGAGTTGGTGATCCCGTAGTGTCTGTAGAACCATATCCTCGGTGCGCGAGTAGATCAGTATGTCATCAATGAACACGATGACAAATTAATGGAGATACTCCCTTAAAACCCTATTCACGAGGTCCATGAACACTGATGGTGCATACTGAACTCGTCAGATCCATACCGCGATCGAAAAGCGATCTTAGGAACATCCTCCTCTCGGATACGCAGTTAATGATACCCTGACCTCAAGTCGACCTTGGAGAAGTAAGACGCCCCTCTTAATTGGTCAAATAAATCATCAATCCTAGGTAACGGATAATTATTCCATATCATCACCTTGTTCAACTCCCTGTAGTCCACGCACAATCGAAGTGAACCACCCCGCTTCTTTACAAACAACACCGGTGCACCCCATGGCGATGCACTTCCGAATGAAACCCTGACCCATGAGCTGCTGAATTTTCTCTCTCAACTCACGCATCTCTGAAGGGGCCATACGGTAAGGTGCTCGATCAATCGACCTCCTCCCCGGTGCTAAATCGATTAAAAATTCAATTTCCCTGCTGGGTGGCAACCCTAGTATTTCCTGGAACACATCCTCAAAGTCCCTCACTACTGGGATTGAGTCCAACGGAACCACCACCTCCTGTGAGGTTTCCTCCTCGATGTAATACAAGTGGATGTGCGACCCTCCCTCAGGTAACGTCATCGCTATTAAGAACATCTCCTGTCCTGGAATGGAGAACACGATTGTCCTCTCGTAACAATCCACAGTCGCTCGATAACTTGCCAACCAATCCATACCCAGGATGGCATAGTACCCCTCCATGTCTAACACTAAGAGGTCTGCTGCTAAACTAAGCCTCCCGATTAAAATATCCACCCCTCAAAAAATTAAGTGAATTAAAGCCCCGCTGCCTATTGGCGATTCTACACACATACGAAGGCTACCCGCTGTCTCTAGTAACCCGAACCATTTAGAAAACATAGATTTAATGAATGAATGCGATGCTCCCGTGTCAAAAAGTATACTACCCTCATGACCATAAATGAGAAACATACCCTCAAATAGTGGCGACGCCTGCTGTGCTGGAGGATTAGGAACATCCCGAACGTTATACACACGCCTGTAGTGCATTTTCCCCTACTGCTGTGGGGCGGGTGGAGCTGGTGCTGCTGGCGGTATCTACCCCTATTGCCCTTGTTGGGCACCCTATTGATGACTTCTGCCCCTCTGCGGGCACTCCCACTTGAAGTGTCCTGGCTGGCCACAGACAAAATAATATTTCTGACCGTCCCCCTATCGTTGGCCCTGCTGGCCTCCCCTATGGTTCCCTTGGCCCTGACGGCCCTAATGAACCTGCTGCTGCTGATTTGGGCCCGGCTTCCCCTGCCTGAACCCCTATCCTCCCGGTCGGAACCCACCAGGCCTAAATTTCTTAGCCTGATTCCCCAGTTGACTGCTAGTCTGCTGCTGCGTACTACTCGTGTCACCACCAATAACTTCCTTGCCCTGCTGGCTTGATTCCCCTACTCTCTTGCTCCCCTTCGCATGGAAGTGATGATCCTGGAAATATATGAGGGCTGCATTAACGAAATCTATATAATTCACTAACGTTGGATTCCCAATCAACATCCATGAACCTCGACTTCTTTCGCTCCTCATCGCTCACCTCATTTGGCATAAAGTTTGCCAGACGGGTGAACTCTTCCTCATAGTTTGCCACTGACCGGTGACGCTGTACTAACTCACTAAAATTTTTCCTTATCTCAGCCTCTACCGCTGGTGGGAAGTATTTGTGGTCAAACCGTACCCAGAATTCGGATATCGACATCAGATCCCACTCCTCAAAGGTGGTAAATAACTCCCACCACTGTAAGGCTGCCCCCGATAGATGAAAGGTAGCAAGCATCTGTTTCTGCAGGTCATTACACTCCAGCATGTGCAGATGGCAATGAATATTCTTCTTCTAGTCACAAGCCTCTACTACATCGGTGCTACCCCGAAACTCGGGTGGGTGACCCTTCTGAAAGGTCTCCCTAATTCGCTGCCAAGACGGTGGCCCCACTGGAGCCTGATCAGCTGGTGCCACTGGAGTTGGTGCCTGGGGCTGTGGAAAATGAGTTGCCATAGCCTGAATCGCTATCTCAACTACTTGGGCCACTATCACTGCCACCTGAGTAGTGGAGATCAACTCGGGTGGTGGTGGTGGTGGTGGTGGCGATACCTGTGGCTCCTTACGAGCCTCCCTGAGCTCATCCCTAGCCTCAGCCCTCTCCGGTCTTTGCCTCTTCGGTGGCATCTGAAAATAGATCGAATCGTATAAGTACACAATTTATACAAAAACAAATAGCATAAATACGACATCTCACAAGCGAAAAAATGAATCAACCGTCCTAATAATAGGGCTCTATAACAACCGAAAGCTATGCTGAAACGTAGTAATCCGCACATATCCTAATGACACTATAACCTGATGCTCTAATACCACCTGTGACACCCCGCCTAATTAATCCCGGGTGATCAATCCTAAATTAAATTAGAACATGTTTCTCAGTTGGTTCATGCTTAGCATCATTATTGCCTTTTTAATTACTAACCACCTAAGTGAGAAAATTAGACTGATGCTAATTTTTATCTTTCATTAACTTAAATGAAATACTCATGCGGAAACAAAATAATATGACAATCACAAATAACTGAATTCAACCATTCACAATTAATTAACTGACCGAATAAACCATCGGTTCACAATCCAATAGAAATAAAGACAAGCAAATAAATCTCAACAAGTCTGACATAAGTACTGAATAAAGCAGTGAGCAACATGACCGAATAACAAATAGGAAGTTTCTACACTAGAAATGAAAGGAATGAGGCGTCTATCAAACTCCCGCAACATCCACATATGTTGGAGCAATGGGTCACTGAAATGAGTCAAGCCCGACGTCCCTGTGGCTGGACACCTAAAAGGTTTTTAAAAGTTTTTATAGCAAGGGTTAGTACCCAAAACATTTGGAAAAGATTTAGCAAATGATTAACTTGCAGTAATAAGTAAATATGCATGCTCTCCATATATTAGTTAGTGCCGCACTCTCTTGAGAACATCCTTGCCCCTACTCTAATGTGCACTACTAACGCCTTAATTAATTTACCTAGTTATTTATCTCATGACTAGATAATTTATATAACCCCTTGCAACCACCCTACTCCAACCGAGTGTGCAAAAAATTATGATTTCTAAGCTATTATTAACATTAACTTAATTAATCATTTCCCTTTTTAAAATCATATAACTTTAACACCCATTATATGTATAATACAATTCATGGCCTATATTAATTTACCCATATATAATTATTTACCTCATTATATACGTATAGTTATATTACAACATTCACAAACATGCTGGAATAATAATTAATATTGAACATCCTCCCGAGTAATAACTCACCGGATGTAAATTCTCTAAAGTGCAATCCCACTAGGCATATTCTCATAACCTAGTTACCCCAATTCAGAATTGCTCACTAACTTGGATAATACGTAAGAATTTATTTTATTTTTCCCTTTATATACATAACTGGGCGAACTGTCGAAATTCTCGGACCATCGATCGATCGATGGTCAACCCTCAATCGATCGATCGTACAGGTCTGTGTCTTCTTCCCCCTTCTGTTTTTGCCATGGACGAAAATCTCCAAACCCTAACTTCTTCTCCAGTAAAAACCAAGCATTCCCATCAACAATATATACCAAAAAGCTTATAAGGGGCACCCATAAAGTCCACAAACATCAATTAATTTACGTTCTCTACTTTTTCATGAATTGGGGGGGGGGGGGGGGGGGGGGGGAATCCGATTTAATCTTAAACCCATTCAAACATCAAATCCTCATCCCAATTTCGTTTCTAATTCATACGGGTTGACACATCATACCAGATATACATACAAATCTCAGATTATACATGAATTTCTACACAATTTAGAAATCAAATTATTGGTTTACGAAAACCCCATGTTTGTACCCATTAAATCCCCAAAACGAATTTTGATTTTCCCACATCACATGAATATGAATCAAAACACAATTTAAATGCTACAAAAAGTTAACCACTTGCCTTATGATTCGTAGGGTCGGATTTTGGAGTTGTGAATTCCCAAGTTTGAAGGCGAACTCCTTTGTTTTGGCTCTTTCCTTTGTCCCCTAATTTTGCCTTTAACTGCTTCTTAGGGTTTCCTAACCCACTAACTATTTTTTAAACTCAATTCAACCATTCCCCGTTTTCTTATAATTGTTTAATTAGGCTAAATCCCGTTTTTTGCATAATGGGCCAAGCCCAAGTGACCCAAATGCCCCCAGGTGGGCCCGGCTATGCCTAAAAACGTCCCGTGACCCGTTTACTACCCCCGGGTACACTTTTTTGACTATCTCGGCCCATCCGGACTCAATCGTACACTCAAAATTGGCATCCGAATTAATTTATAAATCCTTATCTCACACCCAAATTAGTCTATACCGACTCCCGACTGAGATAAGTACATACCCCGTCATTAATACCCAAATGACGTAAATAAATTATTACTATTCACTTAGTAAATAAGTTTCCCTGAATATTAACCATTCACTCCCTTATTTATATTTAAATATATTTTTCCATACTTAATTCAATTAAAATTACGACACACAAGTAATTTAAATTCTCGAATTAATTAAGTATTAAATGCACAAAAATACGGGGTGTTACAAAATACCCGTCATGGGTAAAAATACCTAACGCCAACCTTATTCCCCATTCGGATAACCCAATTGCCGATATTGTTTCAAGTGCTTACCCCGATTTAGCCAACAGATATAGTCATCCAGATTACATCAAGGGTCGAGCTACTCTTACTCCTATAAACCATATGGTTAACAACATCATTGCTTACATACTTAATGTCATTCTTGGAGATACTACAACATATTTCAGCTCAGACTTAATATCTAAGGTTGATGGGGACATACGTGACCAATATGTTCTTTTCCCTATTGAATTTTTAAATAGCTTGAACTTTGATGGAGTCCCTGGTCATAGATTGGACCTAAAGATAGGTTCACCTATTATGCTAATGAGAAACATTAACCAAAGTGCTGACCTTTGTAATGGGACAAGATTGATCGTTACACAATTATCTTCATTGGTCATTGAGGTAATAATTATCACAGGCTCGAATATAGGCACAAAAGTTTTCATTCCATGAATAATAATGTCTGCAACGGACTCCAATGTGACAACCCGCCTACTAAAATAATAGGTGGTCAGTCCAGTACTCTAATAATCACAGGAATCATAGATGGTCCATTCTCAGCATCACTGTCGATTAAAATAATAGTACGACATAACCACCAATCATTTTAGAAAACGGACTGTCAAATTTAAAATTTTGAAAATAAAAGAAAAACACTTAGACAATCCCATTTGCAAAAACGGTGGATATAAAAAATCAACGGATAAAGAATGACAATATATAAATAATCACCGAATAAGCTGTCGGTGAATAGACCAATACAAATAGTTACACCGAGTATTACACATTAAATATTACATTGTAATAAATGAGTGCAAAGCTTGGGTAACACGCCCGAATAAATAACTGAACATAACTAGAATGAAAGGGAAAGAAGCGTCTATAACCAACAACCTATAACATCCGCAATATGCTATAGCTCCATGACAACCGGAATGGAAATGTAAATATGGGTGTCCATACGATAGAGCACCTGTACGGCAAAGAGTTGCATGCACAATAAAGAAATATAGACGGGTCAGGGCCCGATTTGATATGATTCCCATGTGACTAAAATGCATGATAGTAAGTGCGTAAATCTCTCGCAATTAAGATAACATCTCTCACCTCTCAATCTAAAAGCACAACCTAGCGCAATATCATGAGATGCTCGAGTTAACCCAAGTACTAAGGGATAACTTCTCCCCAGTCTCAACACTATGCCCTATTCGTGCGTGGGGTGTCTCGCAAAGCGAAATCCAAACAAGGAACCCCCCCGATACACTACTACTTAGGCAAGGTTGATCGTCGAGATCCATTAGACCCTCAGCACATATTTAATTTATATATCATATTATAAATCTCCATATTAGAGAACTAAGGATTAAACTTCTACCTCGTCTCAACACAAAGCCATGTTCGTGTGTGGGGTGTATCGCAAAGCGAAATCCAAATAAGGAACCCCCCGATACACTACTACGCGGCAAGGTCGATCGTTGGGATCCATTAGACCCTCAGTACCCAATTAATATATACATATGTGTGTCGGCATATGCATGGGAGGTCACATCTACAACTATTCAAGGAGATATAAAATAAATCCATCCACAACTTAGGGGCACAAATCCTATTTCTTTCTTTAGGAATATACATGTATGGTAAATTCATTTTATCAAATGTTTACCAAATTAAATCTCATTTCGACCTTTCTTTACCAATTTTATTTCCTTTCTTCCATCCAGGAAAAATACCTTTTTAAAGCAAGTTTTATTATCATAAAAATGCTTTATCCTTTCTCATAAAATCCCACTTCTCTTCTTCCATCCAGGAAGTGTAATCAAAAGTCATTTTTATTATCATAAAAATACTTTTGTATACCATATGCTTCCATCTCCCTTCTTCCATCCGAGAAATGTTACCGAAGCCAAACCATATATCCTATTTCCCTTCTCATATACAGTAAATGTAATTAAAGCCAATCCATTATCATGAGTTTCTTTAACATGTAATATAACGCGTTCTAAGACCGCCCGCCTAGGCGCGACCCTAGATGACCATCATCTTCCAGTGCCTATCAATTACGACACCTGGGCACCTATAACACAAGACGTCGGGAAGTGGCCATATGCCTGCGGGCTAGTTATAACCACACCCGGAGTTACCTAACCATCGCAGAAAACATAACATAAATGCTCATATGGCCTCGGACTATATCCACCCTGCATTCACTAGCCAAGGGGGTTCACCTCACGCGCGAACTTCCCTTATGATGTCATTTAGAGAGGGTGTTAACCATAAATTATTAATTATTAAAATCATTTCTTTTTCCTTTTGAAAATGTCCAATTTTACATTCTCAAAATAATTTGTACACATTCATCTAGTACTTCATTTCATAATATGAAATTATGTCATATTTTATTAATGACCTAAGACCCGAAGCGCCATTAACCTCAAACTAGTCTCCAAAGGTTCACACAATTTCATAAACCATTAAAAATGAGTCTCCCTCAAGGAGTGTCACCCAATTGTCTCAATATTTACATTTAATCTCCAATTTATTTTTCGGTTAATCTCCTATCTCATACGGACATTAACCTAAGAAACTAGCCCTCGGGGTAAGCCTAATTATCCCATTCCATCCTAGGACAATAGTCTACCCAAAACCACCCTCTAGGATCTCTTATTACTTCCCAAAGGAAGGGTCCTATACCTCGGACCTAAAAGAAAAAGGGCTAAAAATCAAACTAGGAAAAATCTCACAAAAACAGGGGAACCGAATTGATTCACCCCTAGGGCCGAATTGATTCGCCTAAAAGCTGAATCGATTCGGTGAGCCAAACTTAACTTTCTGCAATTTCCGAATCGATTTGGCCTCAACCCGAATCGATTCGGTTTGCCTAGACCTGTAACCTTCCCCTTACCCGAATCGATTCGCCCCTAGGGTCGAATCGATTCGATCCTGCGATTTTGCCTAATTTGGGCTACGGGTTGAAGAACCCTAAATATCCAAAACCCCAAACCTTTGATTTTATCCAATATCAACAATAATTTGTTCTCCCAAATAACTTCTACACCATTTATAACTAATATATATTCCTCAAATCAAGTTAGAACTAAGATTTAAGGTTCAAATCATCAAAATCAACAAAAACCCATAAAGGGTATAAATCTCCAAAACCTAACCATACATGCAATTTATCACATTAAATCAACATCTAACAAGTAAGAAACTTGCCTCGAGGTTCATAGTCTCAGATCCTCTTCCGGTGGCAACGATTTCCAACCCAAATCTTTCATTTCTCCCTCTTTTCTCCATTTCTCCCAAGCTCTCTGTGACACCCCGACTAATTAAATACCGGGTAGCTACTCCTTTATTAAATTAATACAAAATGCCAAGTTGGTTCAGTTCATACCATCACCGTTGAAAATGTTTTATTAATTACTAACCACCTAATATTTAAAAAGTGAGTCGTCAATTTTAATTAAGTTCGATTAACATGCAATAAGTAAATTATGAAATGATAACACAACCACCATAACGAAATGACAATGGTATAACCATACCATAATAATGAGTCTGTAAGAATACTCCTCACAAGAAACCAAATACGGGAATAAAAAATACTAAGTTTGAATCATAATTAATTACAACCCGAGATCTAAAATAAACTGAATAAATAAAATATTTCTAAGAGAAATGGGGCGACATGCCCAACTGATGAGGAAATCTACTAATAGAGTCAAGATCAAAAGTTGAGGCGTCTACTGTCAAGGTCCTATAACTTCCACAGCAGCTACAGTACGTCATCTGAATGGAATTCCTATGCATGGTGTCCTTGTGGCTGGGCACGTAAAATGGTTTTTACAAGAAAATATATTTGAAAGCAAACGGGTCAGAGCCCGATTGTGGAAAACAGTTTAAAATATAAAAAGTGTTTTAATGACAATAAAACAATGAATGCAAAATACATGTTAGGACGTGCTCTCACATGAAATACTCACCTCTCGACTATTTGTGCACACCTAACGTACCCGTACTCATTCTAGTTATTCCCATATCTAACTAGTCCAAAATAACTTCTAACATTACTATACGATTCTCGCTTTAATTCCGACATCTTCATTTAAATAGAGAGATTTACATTTATTCTCGGTTTCCCATTATTAGTAATACTTATTACTAAAGATCATCCATTTTATCTATACAGAACGTTGCTATAATTATGCTCAGAATTAAACATGACAGTTCATTTCAATTAACAATATATTATTCTCATCATAAATATACATTACAAGCACCCCGAGACTAAGCTGCGGTGCACACATACTCTGCTATCCAATCCCGGTACCTCACGTACATAAGGACCACACATTCCGAATCTCTCAAGAATCGTTTTCAGATAACAACAATCACACAAAATGGAGGCGAACATAGTTCACATCACATGGGTCACGCACATACCTACGCTCCCATGATCAGTAGACTTATTAACTTCTCAATAAGTCCTTATCTGACCTATTTCCTCGAGGTACCAATATAAATCCCCCTGTAGGCACACAAAGATTAGATGGCCCTAATTGAACGCAGACCTCCCATGATAGCAAGTATGGTAGGTATGTTATACACATAAAACTACATATACTAAGCATTCCCACATCTTAGATATCTCGTATTAATAATATAGGTATACATCTCATTCTTATACCGTCATTTAATGTTATACGATTACAAGTCCCCGATTTGTATATTAACGTTATCAATCCTTCTCACGTCGTAATTAGGTACTCGTTTCCTACTCCACAAATGTCATCCGATTTTATTATAAGGTTATAAGTTCTACTCCTCAACGTACCCCAATTCCCACAGTTATACCCACTAATCAATAAGGGAAGGTTAATACTCCAATTAAATACGTCTTCGGAACATTAGAAATGAAATCAGGCCAAAAAGGCCATTCTGTCAACTCGTTAGAAGTCTCGTTCGAACGAGGACGTTCGAACGAAAGGCTTTGAACGAACTACCAACTAGTTAGAAGGGGTACTGTCATCTTGTTAGAAGCTCATTTTAACGAGGTCGTTCGAACGACCTGGGTATGCCTTCTAACGAGATGGAAGACTTCGCCCAGAATTTCCCCCAATTCGTTTTTCTTCAAATTTCTCTTCTCTAAATCTCTACTAACATCATCCCAATTAAGTTTTAATGTTATTAAACTACTCTAACTCCTCCTAGGTCACTCTTTAACATATATTCGGGGTCAATACTTCCTAAATTAACATGAAATCATCAAAATTTCCAAACCTTGTTCCAAACCCTATAAACATGAACCCAGAATTTGATATCTACAATATCTCCTTATAAATCCATTCCTTTACATCATCAAAAGATATATTTTGTATAAGACATTCATCCAATAACATTTTACATGCAATCCCTATATCATATTATGAATTCTACCTCCAATTTCATGGGTTTTCATCAAACTTCCAATATAAGACAAATATTCAATTCTAAGCATGGAAGAAACATTCGCTTGAAATTAATGAAATTAAACCACTTGCCTTAGATTCATTTTCTATATTTGTTGTCGAATGATGAAGGTTGATTCTCCTCTTTCTCTCTACAGATTTCTCCCAAAGATGGTGATGGGTTGGAGGTTTCTTTTGGAACCTCTTCAAACTCCCCCTTTAACTCCCGTAGCCCTCTAACTTACCAAATGCTGAAAATGGGCTTAGTGGGTTCTTTTTTAATATAAAAATAACCTCTCAAATTCGTGGGTTTTAATTTACCTATATTTAAAATTACCAAACTACCCTTTTGGGTTGTCGGTATGGCCTAAAAATGCTCCGGGACCCAAACTAAACCTCCGACTAGTGTTTTCTGGCTATTTCGACCCTTTCGAACACGTTGGCGCACTCAAAATGACCATTCGGTTGATAAACATAATTTATTTTTTAATTCAATTAATTACGTTCCTGACACGACTGACACGCGCGTCCTAATTAAATTTTCCAAATTGTCGTATAGCTACCTCATGACAATTTAAATATCATCAATACTCATATATTACCATACATACTTGGAAATAATAGATTTTTACATCATAATCAAATACCAACTCACATCTCGTTAGTATTTATACCCGAATTAATTTCCAATTGATTCTCATTTAATTTAATTAATCCCTTAAATAAAAATTATTAAAATTACGGGATATTACATACTTCCCTCCTAATAACAGAATTTCGTCCCGAAATTCGGAACTAAAGAGTACCTGGTAAAAATAACTCCGAATAGCGTTCGCGCATCTCATCCTCGCGCTCCCATGTGGACTCCTCGGCATTATGATGCCGCCACTGAACACGTACTAACGGTACTATCTTCGACCTCAGTTTTTGCTCGCTTCGGTCCAAAATAACAATCGGCCCCTCCTCGTAGGAACTATCGGGCCGGAGATCGATGTACTCCAAAGCAATGTGAGTATGGGACAAATCGTCCCTAAGATATTTTCTTAGCGAGGAAATATGGAACACATCATGAATCCTACGCAAGTGCTCCGGTAACCCCAGTCTATACGCAACTGGCCCAATACGTTCGATGATAGGAAATGGCCCCACGTACCTTGGTGCCAGTTTCCCCTTTTTCCCAAAACGCATGATCCCCTTCATTGGAGATATTCTGAGTAGCACCTGGTCCCCCCACCTCTAATTCTCTGAAGAACCTCTTGGCATCAGCATAGCTCTTCTGCCGATCCTGAGCTACCCGAATACGGCTCCGTATCATCTCTATCCTTGCTGAAGTGTCCTGAATCACTTCCGACCCAAGGAGTTTGTTATCCCCCACCTCTAACCAACATGCTGGGGAACGACAAGGTCTACCGTACAACGCCTAAAATGGAGCCATACCAATGGTGAATTGGTAGGAGGTATTATAAGCAAACTCCACCAGTGGAAGGTACTGCTCCCAACCACCTCCAAAATCTAGGATGCACATACACAACATGTCCTCTAACATCTGATTTGTCCGCTCTGTTTGCCCATCAGTCTGTGGGTGATAAGCCGTACTCAGCCGTAACTCCGTACCCATGGCCTCCTAGAAACTCTCCCAAAATTGTGAAACAAATATCTTGTCTCGGTCAAACACGATATTTAGAGGCACACCATGAAGTTTCATTATCTCTGCAATGAAAATCTGGGCATACTGTCCCGTAGTGTAATCCATCCTTACGGGTAGAAAATGAGCAACTTTGGTCAACCGATCCACAATTACCCATATGGAGTCGTGACCCCTCTGTGATGTAGGTAACCCCATGATAAAGTCCATGGATATACTCTCCCATATCCACATCGGAACCTCTAATGGCTGTAGAAGTCCTACCGGTTTCTGATGGTCCACCTTTACTAGCTGACAAGTGGCACATTTTGAAACGAACACGGCGATATCCCTCTTCATCCCACTCCACCAGTACTGTCGTCTCATGTCTTGGTACATTTTATCCCCACCAGGGTGTACCGCGAACCGTGAGCCGTGCCAATCTGCCATTACTTCGTGTCGCAAGTTTTTCCCTTTCGGAACAACCAGTCTTCCATTGAAGCATAATCCCCCGTCTGAACTAACGGTATAGGACTCGGCTCCCTCTGATAGTAACCGAACTATCTGCTCCTGACAAAACGAGTTATTTTCCTGGGCCTTTACCACTCTCGTAACAATCTGCGGTGTAACAGTCATCACAGACATGAATGATCGGGCCACTGCATCCTAGTGTCCCAACTCCTTCCACTTAGCTTTCCACACCTCGGCCACCTCATCTACTGGTCTATGGCTCAACGCGTCTTCTACCACGTTAGCCTTCCCCGGGTGATATTGGATATCAAACTGATAATCCTTCACAAACTCAAGCCACCGTCGTTTACGCATGTTCAGTTCTTTCTACGTGAAGAGGTATTGTAGAGACTTATGGTCTGTGAACAACCGAAATTTCTCCCCCAAGAGATAGTGTCTCCAAATCCGAAGAGAGAATATGACTGCCGCTAACTCCAAGTCGTGGGTGGGGTAATTCCTCTCGTGATGCTTAAGCTTACAGGAAGCATAAGCTATGGCCTGACTCTCCTGTTGTAGCACACCTCCAAGTCCTTGTAATGACGCATCGGTGTAAACTAAATACTCAACTCTCGGTCTAGGCAATGCTAGCATAGGCGCTGAGGTCAACTTGTCCTTCAGCTCATCGAATACCAACTGACAGGCATCGCTCCAGATGAATGGCACACCCTTGCGAGTCAGATGTGTCAAAGGGCCCGCTATCTTTGAGAAACCCCAAATAAAGCTCCTGTAGTATCCTGCCAGGCCCAAGAAACTACCGATCTCAGTCGGTGTCATGGGCTATCCCCACTCCCTCACCGCGGATACCTTCCCCGGATCAATAGATATTCCCCGGTCTGAAATGATATGCCCTAAAAACTGAACTTCCTTCAGCCAAAACCCACACTTCTTATACTTTGCATAAAGCTCGTTCTGACGTAGCATCTGCAAAACCTGCCTCAAATGCTCGGCGTGCTCCTCTTCTGTCTGGGAGTAAACCAGGATGTCATCAATAAAGACGATGATGAACTGGTCTAAAAACTCTCTGAACACCCTATTCATCAAGTCCATAAACACGGCTGGAGCATTGGTCAAGCCAAAAGGCATAACCCGAAATTTGTAGGAACCATATCTCGTCAAGAAAGCAGTCTTCGAGACGACCTTCTCCCTGATACGCAACTGATGGTAACCTGATCGCAAATCAATCTTTGAGAAGAAGGAAGCTCCTCTCAGCTAGTCGAATAAGTCATCGATTCGGGGCAACGGATACTTATTCCTTATCGTGACCTTATTCAACTCTCGATAATCTACACACAAGCTCAACGATCCATCCCTCTTCTTCACGAACAACACAGGGGCACCCCACGGTGAAATACTCCCCCGGATAAACCACTGACCCAACAACTGCTCTATCTGATCCCGTAGCTCTCTCATCTCTGCTGGAGCCATACGGTAAGGTGCGCGGGCAATAAGTCGAGTGCTCGGCGTCAAATCGATCACAAAATATATCTCTCTACTCGGAGGTAGTCGAGGTATATCCTGAAATACATCGGCAAACTCCCTAACAACTTGAATCGCATCGAGTGGTATCACCACTTCCTTAGAGGTCTCCTCCTCTATATAGTACAAGTGAGTGGATGATCCTCCCTCAGGGCAAGGCATTGCCACTAGAAACATCTCCTGCCCGGGAAGGGCAAATATGATACTCCTTCTGAAATAATCAATCATGGCTCGGTACGCAACTAGCTAATCCATACCAACAATCTCATCATACTTAGTCATCTCTAATACTAACATATCAGCGGGTAAAGTAAACCTCCCGATCTCTATACCCACACCTCTACAAATAAGTGAAATTATAGAACCCTTACTCAACGGTGAATCTACACAAATAATCGTGCTCTCTGCAGTGTCTAAGAACCCCAAAGTGCATGCAAATACCCTGGTAATGAAACAATGTGTGGCCCCCTTATCAAATAAAATACGCCCCATAGTCCCCTGAATAGAGAACATACCCTCAATAGCAGGTGGATCCTGTGGGACTGTGGCATGCTGGAGCTGATACACTCTCCCATACTGAAGTCGTCCCTACTGAACTGGGACCGCTAGAATGGGTGGTAATGCTGCCATCTGCGGTGGTACTGGGAGGGCGGCGGGAAACATAGGCCTCTGTGGTTCCTGTCGAGCACCCTGCTGCTGCTGCCGTGGGGCCCTGCCCCTATCAGGACAATCCTAGCGTTTGTGGACAGTCTTGCCACAAACGAAGCACTTCCCAGGGAAGTTTCCCCCTCACTGTCCCTGCTGCCCACGACCCTGATGGCCGTTACCATTCCTTCCCTGACCATGCTGGCCCTGCTGAAACTGTTGCTGCTGACCATTCTGGCCCTGATGGCCATTCTGACCCTGATGGCCATGCCTGAAACCTCCCTATCCACTTCTGAAACCCCCAGATCTGAATCTCTTATGATCCCCCTGTTGGGAACCCTGGTCACCCTGCCTATGCTATCCCTGAGCAGATTGTGCCCCGCTAGCACCATTTCCCCCGGTCCTGCCCTGATGGATGGACTCTCCTGATCTCTTGCTCTCAGACATGTGGAAGCGATGATCCTGGCAGTGAAGTAGTGCAGCGTTAACCACATCAGAATAAGTAGCCAACGAGATATTCCCCAATAAGTGCTGACGGATCCTCCAAGTCAATCCATCAGTGAACTTCTGAATTTTCTTCTCCTCATTTGGAATTTCATCCGGAACAATGTTCAAGAGATTGGTGAACTCAGCCTCATACTAGGCTACAGTCTTTCCCTCCTTCTTGAGGTTCATTAACTTCCTCCTCATTTCGGTGTGAACAGCTAATGGAAAATATTTGCGGTCGAACCGCACCCAAAACTCCTGAATAGAAAGGGTATCTCTCTCCTCCGGGGTGGTAATGGACTCCCACCACTGCAATGCTGATCCTACTAGCTTAAAAGTAGCTAGTATCTGCTTCTGAACATCCGTGTACTCGTACATCCTTAAGTGCCTCTGAATGTCCTTCCTCCACTAACTGGACACAACAATGTCGGAGCTACCTGCGAACTCCGGAGGGTGTACTTTATGAAAAGCATCACGAACGCGTTCCCAAGAAAACGGGAATACATGAGCCTGAACTAGCGCAGATACCGGCGCCTGAGGGGGTGCCTGTTGTACAACTGCTAGGGCGGCATTCACCGCTTGGGCTACAAAAGCTACAACCTCGGCGGCATTTATGGTGCCCTGAACTGATGCAGGTTGTTGCTCGGACTGAGCATCCCTAGGAACTCGCTGTGCACATTGTGGAGGCATCTGAAATGAGAGTAAATTCTTAAAAGTTCGCAGTTATTATCTCAAAATAGTTGAAGAACGAAACATTCACAAAAGAATACAATAGTCCTAAAATATAGGGCTCTACATCAAAGAAAGCTCAGCGGAAACATAACAAGCCGTATAGATCCTAAGGACACTAGAACCTGATGCTCTGATACCACTTATGATACCCCGGCTAATTAAATACCGGGTAGCTACTCCTTTATTAAATTAATACAAAATTCCAAGTTGGTTCAGTTCATAGCATCACTGTCGAAAACATTTTATTAATTACTAACCACCTAATATTTAAAAAGTTAGTCGTCAATTTTAATTAAGTCCGACTAACATGCAATAAGTAAATTATGAAATGCTAACACAACCACCACAACGAAATGACAATAGTATAACCATACCATAATAATGAGTCTGTAAGAATACTCCTCACAACAAACCAAATACAGGAATAACAAATACTAAGTTTGAATCATAATTAATTACAACCCGAGATCTGAAATAAACTGAATAAATAAAATATTTCTAAGAGAAATGGGGCGACGTGCCCAACTGATGAGGAAATCTACTAATAGAGTCAAGATCGAAAGTGGAGGCGTCTACTGTCAAGGTTCTATAACTTCCAGAGCAGCTACAGTACGTCACCTGAATGGAATTCCTATGCATGGTGTCCTTGTGGCTGGGCACGTAAAATGGTTTTTACAAGAAAATATATTTGAAAGTAAACGGGTCAGAGCCCGATTGTGGAAAATAGTTTAAAATATAGCAAGTGTTTTAATGACAATAAAACAATGAATGCAAAATACATGTTAGGGCGTGCTCTCACATGAAATACTCACCTCTCGACTATTTGTGCACTCCTAACGTACCCGTACTCATTCTAGTTATTCCCATATCTAACTAGTCCAAAATAAATTCTAACATTACTATACGATTCCCGCTTTAATTCCGACATCTTCATTTAAATAGAGAGCTTTACATTTACTCTCGGTTTCCCATTATTAGTAATACTTATTACTAAAGATCATCCATTTTATCTTTACAGAACGTTGCTATAATTATGCTCAGAATTAAACATGATAGTTCATTTCAATTAACAGTATATTATTCTCATCATAAATATACATTACTAGCACCTCGAGACTAAGCTGCAGTGCACACATACTCTGCTATCCAATCCCGGTACCTCACGTACATAAGGACCACGCATTCCGAATCTCTCAGGAATCGTTTTCAGATAACAACAATCACACAAAATGGAGGCGAACATAGTTCACATCACACGGGTCAAGCACATACCTACGCTCCCATGATCAGCAGACTTATTAACTTCTCAATAAGTCCTTCTCTGACCTATGTCCTCGAGGTACCAATCTAAATCCCCCCGTAGGCACACAAAGATTAGATGGCCCTAATCGAACGCAGACCTCCCATGATAGCAAGTTTGGTATTATACACATAAAACTACATATACTAAGCATTAGAACATCTTAGATATCTTGTATTAATAATATAGGTATACATCTCGTTCTTATACCATCATTTAATGTTATACGATTACAAATCCCCGATTTGTATATTAACGTTATCAACCCTTCTCACGTCGTAATTAGGTACTCGTTTCCTACTCCACAAATGTCATCCGATTTTATTATAAGGTTCTAAGTTCTACTCCTCAACGTACCCCAATTCCCACAGTTGTAACCACTAATCAATAAGGGAAGGTTAATACTCCAATTAAATAAGTCTTCGGAACATTAGAAATGAAATCAGGCCAAAAAGGCCATTCTGTCAACTCGTTAGAAGTCTCGTTCGAATGAGTTCGTTCGAATGAAAGGCTTCGAATGAATTACCAACTCGTTAGAAGGGGTACTGTCATCTCATTAGAAGCTCGTTCGAACGAGGTCGTTCGAACGACTTGGGTAGGCCTTCTAACGAGATGGCAGACTTCGCCCAGAATTTCCCCCAATTCATTTTTCTTCAAATTTCTCTTCTCTAAATCTCTACTAACATCATCCCAATTAAGTTTTAACATTATTAAACTACTATAAGTCCTCCTAGGTCACTCTTTAACATATATTCAGGGTCAATGCTTCCTAAATTAACATGAAATCATCAAAATTTCCAAACCTTGTCCCAAACCTTATAAACATGAACCCAGAATTTGATATCTACAATTTCTCCTTATAAATCCGTTTTTTTACATCATCAAAAGATATATTTTGTATAAGACATTCATCCAATAACATTCTACATGCAATCCCTATATCATATTATGAATTCTACCTCCAATTTCATGGGTTTTCATCAAACTTCCAATATAAGACAAATATTCAATTCTAAGCATGGAAGAAACATTCGCTTGAAATTAATGAAATTAAACCACTTGCCTTAGATTCGTTTTCAGATTTGTTGTCGAATGATGAAGGTTGATTCTCCTCTTTCTCTCTACAGATTTCTCCCAAAGATGGTGATGGGTTGGAGGTTTCTTTTTGAACCTCTTCAAACTCCCCCTTTAACTCCCGTAGCCCTCTAGCTTACCAAATGCTGAAAATGGGCTTAGTGGGTTCTTTTCTAATATAAAAATAACCTCTCAAATTCGTGGGTTTTAATTTCCCTATATTTAAAATTACCAAACTACCCTTTTGGGTTGCCGGTATGGCCTAAAAATGCCCCGGGACCCAAACTAAACCCCCGGCTAGTATTTTCTTACGGTTTCGACCCTTCCGGACATGTTGGCGCACTCAAAATGACCCTTCGGTTGATAAAAATAAAATTTACTTTTTAATTCAATTAATTACGTTCCTGACGCGACTCACACACGCGTCCCAATTAAATTTTCCAAATTGTCGTATAGCTACCTCGTGACAATTTAAATATCATCAATACTCATGTATTACCATACATACCTGGAAATAATAGATTTTAACATCATAATCAAATACCAACTCACATCTCGTTAGTATTTATACCTGGATTAATATCCAATTGATTCTCATTTAATTTAATTAATCCCTTAAATAAAAATTAATAAAATTACTTGGTATTACACTCTCTCTCTCTCTCTCTCTCTCTCTCTCTCTTGGCTTCTCTCATAAGATAAGGGAAATAAAAGTGTTGGGAGAACTTAAACGGGTCTTAAAACATAATTGCCCTCTTTTAATAGGTAATACACCGTTAAAATGACTCGTATTCACATAATTGAGTCATAACACCCCAAAAGTGCCCAAAACTCAAAAATACGACTTGGCACTTATTTCAACTATCTTGACTATTTTAAAAACAACCGTACCCCCTATTTTGGCATTCGGGATAACGTGAACAAATTTTATTTTCTAAATTCATTTTATCTCATTAATTATACTCCAATTTAAATATGAGTCATAACCGTCGTTTTACATATAACGACGCAATATATTACAATATAATGCTATTTACCTTCTCATAACGGTAAATAGACAAAACATAGTAAATATTATCCCTAAATATCACGGAAAATAATAACTACTCCAACTTCCCCTATTTCATAAAATTAGCCCATCAGGCAAAATAATATAAAATAGTCGATCAAAAGCCTGAGTTGTTACATCCAAGTGGCCATTTATTCTGAGAAGACGTCAATTTCAAGTTCGGATTTCTTTATCTATGACCATCAACAAAATCCAAGGACAAACTCTCGATCAAGTTTCGATATACTTACCAAAGCCTGTTTTTAGTCATGGTCAACTGTACATAGCTATATCTAGAGTAACTTTAAGCATCGGTCTAAAATTATTCATAAATAATGAAGACCAAATCGATAGCCATTACCCAAAAAATGTAGTGTACGATGAGGTTGTTCCATCTATATCTATAGGTATATTTTCTTAATGCATTGTATAATTAATACTCTTAATCCTTTTACTTATGATTCTTCTCCCTTATTTCATTTACAAATAATTTTCTCCTCATACAACTTTTCAGAAACATGAAACAAGTTACAAGACTTGGAGATCTTTCTTTAGGTAGAGATCATTGGACCATCTTTGTACGTGTTGTATGAAAATGGGAATCAAAATGGGAATCCAAGGCTCAAAATGGCAATAGGCAAAAACTATAAGAGGACTTTCTCTTAGTTGATGAGTAGGTATATAATTTAAACCGTATGAATTTATATACTTTTATGTCGTTCTAAATAACATTTTCTTAATTACTATTTTCCATTTAATTATATCATTTTTTCCTTCACATGGTGACTCAATACATGAAGTAATGCGAAGATACTTACTTTGTAAATTAGGCAATTAACTTGAGCTTGGACAAGTCTTCACAATAACTAATTTTAGAGTTATGGAGACCAAGCATAGCTACAGGGTCTCATCCCCCAATCTAATGATTGAATTCATTCCATCTTCAAGGTTTATACATTTTGAACATGCTAATCTTCTAATTCTGACATACCACTTCCAATTTCTGGAATTTGATGATTTGGCATCCAAATTGGGCAATGACACATACCTCACAGGTATACTATCTTCACTACTCATTATTCATTTAAAAATATACGTTAAATGCATTTCTTTTATATCTAATCACTAATTATATGTTCAGATGTGTTGGGACTTTTGAAATCAATATCACCGGTTGAGGATCAGCCTGCTAGGGGCATTGTAGTTAAAAAAAGGGGTTTAAAGCTTAAAACTCGAATGTAGAATTTTCTTACTTAAAAAATATTCAATTCAATAAATTTCATTATATAATAAGCATAATTCATCAACCGTATTATACAGTGGGCCGATGATTTCCGTTACTCTTTGGGCCAAAGAAACTTCGCTAATAACTGAAGATATGTGCAAGAAATTCAAAGATCATTTGATTATAGCCACAACCTCAACTACAGTCAAACAATTTAGAGGTACTTAAACTATATTTTTTATGTAATTCTATTTATCACTATTCTCGATTTTAAATATATCAATTTTACAAATAAATCACTTTTATTTCGTAGGGAATTTTTCGCTCTTCGCAACAAACGCATCCATGGTTTATATAAATCCGAATGTTGAAGCAACTAAAGATTTTATGTCCAAGTACTGTTTACTTCTTCACAATTTAGTTACAATACCAATATATATCATTTATCTTATATCTAAAATATGCTCATTAGAACTTGAACATGAATCAATTATTGTTAATTCATGCCACATAAATGGAACAACGATATTATTTAATTCATATTTAATAAAATATAATATTCCTTTCTACGATTTTATATTAATACCAAAGAGTGAACATCTATAAATTTATTTAAATTCGCAATAACTGTCTTCTTATTTCATTAATCTTAAATTTTACCTTAATTTCACCAAATTTTATTACATTCATACAGACTGCATAATGAAAATTGATCTTTATTCCTTGAAACTGATCCGACAAAGTCCAACACTTCACATCTTCAAATGGAAGATGATTGTAAATCCATTGAAAACATCTTGGCCCTTCGTTCTAACTCACAAAATGAGGTATCCTACTATAATTATGTAATTAATAATCCTCCTTCATTATCTCTTAATATAATATGTTTTGCTGGTTCTATACATCATTTTCCATGCAATAATCACAGATGTAGAAGAACATATTGGGTGGTATTATCCAGCATGAAACCATTGCAATAAGAAACTCAAACATAATATCACTTCCTTCTTCTGTGAATCATGCAACAATGACATTATCATTCCATCTCCTAGGTAATATATTCTTATAAGTTATTTTTTTCCTAATTCGTCAAACATTATTTTACGTAATTCAATCATCCATATATAGGTTCAAAGTGTAAATCAACGTCATGGATGAAACTGCTTCAACCACTTTTGTCCTTTTCAACAAAAAAATGGAAAGTTTAATCAAAGTCCAATGTTCTGAGCTTGAAATATAAACCGTGACATTAGCGTATGTTTTTATTAATAATTGATAATATTCTCCCACAATATTCATTTTACAATATCTTTTCACGCATACTTCTTCTTATTTTATCCAGTCACCAATGATCCAACACCACTTGCAATCACAAGGATTGTCGGTACCTCACACAAATTCCGCCTGAAGCTCAATAACTGCAACTTAGTCCGTGGTTATGAAAACTTTACCGTTTCAAGAATTTTAGAAGACACATTTACCGAAGATATTTCAAATAGTAATACATCCATTCATAAGGTATTTTACACATAGTCATTCAATTATATGTAATAATTTTTTAGAACTTCTAATCCTATCTATTTTACATAATAGGAAAAAATGCCAACCATTCCCAATCTTGCCCCTGTCATTATCACAGACAATGACATCAACATTATTGCATTTCACCATTCATCTCCACTCTCTACTACAACAAATAAAATAAATCCTTCCACTGACATTGAATCCGAGGATATTGGTAGAAGGAGGCATTCGAGAAGGTAATTCTAATTCATTATCTTTTATACTTCTATTCAAATTTTTACTTTACTATTATCATATTCTCCTAACATATATTTTCCATTATTTGTAGGAACGTTGATCAAAGGAAAAAGTGGATGCTTTAGCTTATATTTCACCAGTGCAATCTTCATCAGCATTTTATAGCTTCTACTAATACTTTTGGTTCCCCCTTTATTGGTTGTCTTTATGTCATTCATGACTTTCAGTTTCAAATTTATTGCCTACCTCTTGGTAGTTTATTGTTGCACATTACAATTTTTTAGGTAAATGCTTTATGGAAACTAATGTTTTTTTGACATTAGCATTCAAACGTGGCAATGACTATCTTCAGTCTTCTTAATGCGATTGATTTTTGTTTCTTATTGTGGCTATTAACACTTCAATTTTATATACTGCCTCAACTTCAGTGAACGAAATTATAATTGTTCATTCCTATATTAATATTTCACGCAAACGAAAATTACGTGGAAGAGAAAAATCATATTCTAGATCCTAATCTCTCGCTACATGAACATCATAATGAACATGAAAATAAAATTATGTCAATTTAGGCCTGAGATTTGGATATTATTTAAGACATCCATGAAGGTAGATCTTTTCCCTTGCTGATAAATGGTAGAAAGGAAATGAGTAACTATTACAAATGAAGAGGATGAAGAGAGTATGAGTTGCCTGTGGTTATCTGATACACAATCCCCTTGTGAAGGGTATATATAGTGTGGGGATATCATAATTTGTTCACTGTTTATGGGGCGGTATAGGTAATACGAAACATCAATCCATGATCTATTATTTGGGATTGTTGTTACTGTTCATATATATGTGTGTGTGTGTGTGTGTGTGTGTGTGTTGATTGGAAGAGTAGAACAAATTTTTTGAATGAAATTTGAAGACGAACAAATTTTCATAACATACTCAACGAAAGTTATTTGTAAAACTTACTGGTATACTGCACTTTCAGTTGTGAAATTAAATTGTAAGACTTACTGGTATACTCGTGATGATGCCTATCTGGAGGAAAATGACCTTTGTCAGGTTTGGTGCATTTTGTATCCTGTTACATTGCAATTTCATCCACTTCTGTGTGTGTGTGCGCGCATGTTTACCATTATAAGTGTATAATTTATGCTGCCATTGTACTAATGGTCATTGGTATTACCATATAATAGTACAGCTACATCTTCTTGCTAATTCAGATATTAATGTGATGCTGTCACTTGGGCAATCATCCAAATAGTTCTTTTGGATAAGTTACTCCCCAAAGAGATGCTTTTAATTAATATTTTATCTTATGATATTTATAACTATTACCCATCTATTATGAACCTATTTAATATATATAGCACATTTCTATCGCAGGTGATCTCTCTCTATCGGTAACAAATGCATCCAAAGTTTATATAAATTCGGATGTTCAAGCAAGTATAGAGTTTATGTCCATGTAAGGAAATTTACGTCTCACTTTCATTGCAAGGCTAATATAATTCATTTGTTTCATCTCATCTTATTTCTACCTTTTACTTATCAATGCATTCTCCAAAATCATATAACGTCCACACCCTATTTCTTTACCCTTAATTTATCAACAAATGCATATGCCTATTACATCTTATTCCCAACCTAAATCAAGTATAGTTAATTTTTTTACATCTAAAAGTAACATTTACATCAATAAATGAACTGGTAATATTTATGGAGCATGCCATCTGATAGGCATGCATATGACTCGAATGAGATATCAATGTCCTATTCTGTATGCGAATGTTCCATATGCGACACTCGATTATGTTAAAAATCCTTCTCCTACAGCTTCTCGTATCTAATATCTATATCATGTCGAGTGTTTATACACAAATTGTCTAACTGAACAAATAATTGGAAGCATAATCACTGTTTTAAGACTAATATGTTACATATCTACAAGGGGAGAAATAATTTACATCAGTTTAAATTGCATTCAAATGAGAGTATCAATAACAAAAACATTTTTTCTCATTCATCTACAGCAGTTGAGTATTGTGAATTAGACTTCACCAATACTGATATGTGTTGGCTTTGTCAATTTTATAAATGAAGTATTGGTCCGAATACTCGATTGGTCATCAAGGTAATAAATTAATGAGAGATTCTTTTCTTGACATACACGAATATCCAAATATTCCTTTTATGTATCATAAGTAGCAATAAATAAAGATTTAATAAAAAATTACAACTTATAAAAGACAAGATATATTTAATATTTGGGTGACCAAAAGACAATGACAAACACTATTTAAACAGTGTTGCATATGCTGCTAAAAGGGTTATAGTGATGGAGATTTTGATAAACATGGAAATGTGGTGTTTGGATCAATTATTAGAGATTACATGGGTCATTTCATTTGAAGGCTTTCCTAATTTCATATCAAAGGCCTCAATCATCGGTGCATCTTTACTATTTAAATCCTTAACGAACTTCACTGCTCACTAAAAATGACACCTTAGTGTAGGTTTCAAACGTCTGATCTCAGAACTAGAACCATTTAAGCATTTCCCACTTCTTTCTCTCATGTCCAATGCGAGACTCCCATCTCCACTATTTGTTCAACGTCATCATTTTATATAATTAAGGCCTTATTTACGAGTTCTATTTTGGAGAGAAAAGAAAGGAAGGGAAGGGAAAATGTGTTTCCTTTCCTTCGTTTGGGAGTTTAAGTAGGAAGGAAAGTGACCTTCTCTCGTTTGAGAGTTTAAAAGGAGAGAAAAGAAAGGAAAATTTTTAAAAAACTCTCTTCCTTTCTCTCCAAAACTTTATTTCCAAATCACAAAGAAATGAAGAGAAAGGAAAGTTTTTTCATGAGTTGTTCCTTCTTCCCCTTAAAAAAATTATCTTCCTTCCAAACTCCCAAACACAAGAAAGAAAGTTGTTTTCTTTTCTCTCCCAAACTCCTTTCTCTTTTCTTCTTTTCTTTTCTCTCTTATTAACTTTCCTTTCTTTTGTTTTCCCTCCGAATAAAATTTTCCTTTCTTTTCTTTTCTCTTCAAAACTCCCAAACTAGCCCTAATAGAAAATGCTTTGGAAAGTAAGTGCCATCTGTCATTAAACTCTTTTGGATGATAATATATCTTTAAGAATGACGAACCCAAAATGGCTAAAATAGCTCAAAGTAATTGAGATAAAATAGGGGTAAAAATAAGACAACCAACTGTAGTAGTGCATTGTTGTATTAAATGTTGAAAATTTATGTTTGCGTTTGCTTGATCACCAGATAAAATACTGTTCTTTTTCAAAAAATGAATCCGATTACAAGGTAATGCTTCATGACTCTCAACGTTTGACAATTTTAAGATTGCCTCTAGAGGATGCATATCTCCATTTATGTCTTTATTGATCTTAATATTTTGAATAACTAACGAGTCAAAATTACATCCAATCGGGATCTGTTGATCAACTAAAGAGGTTTGAATTTTCGGATATTGTGTGATACTCTCCCTTTTTTAATGTACTGTTTTAGCATTCAACATAGGAGATATTGGAATATTATCAATTTTACCGAATACTTCATGAGTTTCTGTGATATTTTTCTCTGTTTGAAATTCTTTATTCTACTTTGGACCATCGGCAAAGTGAAAAGCATATCCGTCACTTGAGATAACTCGATTTTTATTTAAAACCTCAACCAGTTCGGAGGTAGTGCCGTACCATTGACCTGTTTGTCTATATTTTAGACTGTTTGATCAATGATAGTACCGCTAATAGTCTCGACAACTATGGGAAAAGAAATGATGGGATCTGCATTTGACTTAGGAACCACTTTAGTAGACTTTATGAACTCATTTTTGGCAGGAACCTTACGGGGAATAATTATCTCATTTGCATTATAATCAGATTGATTTGACCCCTTATGATATTCATTTATTGGAGCAGGAATGATAGTTTTCACTTTTTTTGTATGCCTTCGTAATCAGAAAAACAAATTAAGAAACTATAGTATGTCAATCGGCTTGACTATTTTCTTCTCCTATCGTTGTAGGATCTTTCTCCACCATGCTAGCCATTATATGAAATAATTATTGAGTAGAAGATCTAAATATCCCGACTTATTGAAAGGGAAAACATTTAGTTTATCTATCCAAAATAATTTCTATAAATATAATACTTACATGAATGTGAATGAGCAAACTTCAGATGATGACGACCTTCAGGTAAAAATGGTCTCTCTTTGATAAGCGTTGCATTTCATATCGATATAATATCAAATCAACATGTTTACTGTTCATGATCAATATGTTATGTTGGTTTAAATGCAACAAAGATTATATATGATTTGTTTTAGGTGTTTGGAGCAACTAATTCATCCATGATATGTTTTGGGTGTTTCGACCAACAAAGGTTATAAGGGACGGGGTGCTGATGGAGGTTGTTTCCAGTTGTCAATGCAACCTGATTAAAATGGAAAAGATTGAGCGAGAATGAACATATCAAATATATAGATTAGATAAATTCATTGTACATATAATTTACCTCTTATTTTAGCTCAGTTTTATTTTAATTGACAAAAAAAGTGTATTTGGTTGTTTACACAGGACACCATTGATTGAGGCCAAGCCCGACGCATAGTACACCTCATGTGATGACCGTTATTTACTCAGGACTCAAAATCTTTAAATTTCAGGTACAATTTCATGTGATGATCGTTGTGTACACATGACACTATTCATTGAGGTGGTCTTTAAGAAACTTGTTTTTTGTTGGTTCTCACTAAGTAGTGTTCTATCCTATTCTAGAATTTGGTTTCAGTCCTCTTTTGTTTTTTCAACATTCAATTTCATGCTCTTGATTCTCACAGAGTTCTCACACAGAACATTTTCTAATATTTTCTCAAAGGATAAAGGCCGCTGGATGTTCCTGAGGACTACCAGATGTTCCGTGGATATCTCTATTGCCAGATTGACTGGAATACAAGTGGTCATGATTGTGATGCTTCAATTGATGCCTTTAATAAGCCGGGAAATGAGAAATGTGTATTCTTAATATCAACTAAAGCTGGATGACTTTGAAAGCTTGCACTTATGCTTTGGTTAGTCAACGAGGATGATTACCAGAGAAAAAATGGTTAACAAATACGATCTACTGCAAATGGTCAGGTTTTATGCTGAAATGGTTTTTATTTAAATTGCGGAGGTTTAAAGTGATGGTGATGGACAATGGGCAGTGGAAAACAGTCCAACATTCTTAGAATGTATGTAATTTGACCACTTTGTACGATGTATATTACTGTTATGTATGCAATTGTTGGGAAATGAGCATTTTCTTATATAAAATCTTTGCACAAGAAGATGGAGTAGTTTGGTTGATCCATGGTTCAACTTTATATTTCATGATAGGTAATTTATAGTTTTTCATTGACATTCGTTTGTACTCATTTCAAATTGTACAAAGTTTAATGTTGATTGGTATTGTTGTTGAGTATTGGTATTGTTGATGAATTTATTCTTATTTATTAAACATGCTATATATACCTATAAACAAATAATATTTTGTCAATTGTTTTTTAAATTGTTTAAAATTTTTGGTTGTATATTTCATTACTTAATACGTACCTACCACAGTGTATGTATGTATGTTAAAATATTTTCAACTATTTTAAGTTACTAGGTTTGCATCAGAACTTATTTAAAAAATCGTTTAACTAATGGGAACTAAATACTATGTATGATCTTATCAGCGATGTACATTTTCAAATATTAGCATCGCGCTTCAGTCACGACCTTATTATTATTCATATTTCATGTACAAATTATATTCAATTTCCTACTTTTCATATATTCCAATTTATGTTCAATGTTTAATGCACACAAAATTTTTAAAACATTAAATACGACTATGACACTATTTTGAAACAATCAATCGCGCATCGCACGGGTTTTTACCTAGTATTTTATATTATTCCATACATTAATAATACATATATAAAACTATATATAAGTATCAAGTATCTATTGATAATATTATTTAACTTTATGTACATATATATTTTTATTTATAATAATTACACATATATTCATTTATTATATATGTATATTATATATTAAGGTATAAATGCATTAAAAAAATTAAGAATGAATAATTCTGAGTTGAAAAATAAAAAACAAAAGTTATAAAACACCCTCAACCGGTTTTTCGGAAAACTTGATTTTAAGACGGAATTATTATAATTTAGTGTTTAAAAACAGATTGCTAAATGCATATTTTTATCAAAATTGTATTTAAACACCAAAAATAGAATTATAGTTGCAAACCAAACACGCCCTTGATTTATAAATAAATTAATATTTTATTAATTTATAAAGAATTTTATGTTTTCAAAGAAAATGAAGATATACATGTATCTTATGAAAATCCATAGCCATGGATTCATGTACTAGTTAAACTTTCTAATAAATATAAAAAATTAGAAGATATAAGAGTTTTAAAAATGCATGTGCAATACACACATATTCCTATAATAAGAAGAAAAAGTGGTTTAGAACTTCATGTTCATGTATACACATAAAACATGATCTCCATATACAGAATCTATGTAAGAACAAATTTTTAATTAAGTTAATTTGTTAGTAATTAGCTTAATTCCGAACGAAATAATGTGAGTCTAGGCTAGTTTTATATTGATATTAATTGAAGCCTACGATAGTTCAAGATTGAAGAAAGCAATGAAGAAAAAATCAAGTCAAGGTGTATTCTTGAGACTCTGTGTGTTCTAGATCACCCATGTATGAATTCTTAAAAGCAGTTATGTGATTTAGAATTTTGATTAAATGATGGATGAGTTAAAAGTTTTTTAAAAATCTGGGAATTAATTTAATTTTTGAGAAAAATATTTTAAATGTTTTGGGGTTAAAATAATTTTTGAAAATTCGAGGATTTTATTTAAAAAAGAATTTGGCATTTTCAGTGTCGCAGAAACGACATGTATGTCGTTCTAACGACATGCACATGTCGTTCGAAGGACATGGGCATGTCGCTCGAACGAGTAGCGCCGCCTCGATTTTTGTGTTTTCGTTGTGTTGGACTATTTTTACTCATATATAAATATAGAACTTCGCCCATATGAAAAAGCAGAACATTTTTGCCCATATTTTCATTAGTTTTCCTCATCCAAAGTTTATTCCAGATCCAAAAACATAATTCCATAAGTTTGTGATCTTGAACGCATTCACCGGAATAAAATTTATTCATTGAAGATGCTATTCTTGAATGTGGTCATTGGCGATACTTGCGGATGTGCCTTGCTAAAGACATAATTGTAGTTCGTGTGGATTCATTGCAGGAGCCCATTGCTAATTTGGGTTGCGGCCATTCAGAGTTAGCTGTGGTAAATTCTTTGTTGATTTCACTGTGTATGTAAGTTGTGATTTACCTCTTCATAGTCAAATACAAGGTTTTTCCCTTCGGGGATTTTTTCCTGAAATCTGTGTTTACCTGCATGACTTATTTAAAGGGTGAAATCATTTAAATTCATGTCTTAGGTTAAATAAGATAAAATTGGGATTAAGAAAATTGGTGGATGTTAAAATTGTGAGATTTTGATAAAAATTGGTTTTTACCTAAAGCACGTACAAAAAGGGCCTTCTCAAATTGGTATCAGATCACGTTGCACTATTTTACTGTGTTTGTGATCTCATGACTTTAGGTATGCCTTTAGGTGGTTTTGATGATTTTAGGACTCACGTGTTTGAAAGTTCTAATTAGAAATCTCGCATGAAGTCTGCACTTAAACACTTTGTTAAAAAGGATGATTGTGAGAAGTGTCTTTGCTGTGAGGGGTTTGGCGATAGGATAGATGAGTTGTGATACCCCGACCAATTAAATACCGGGTGATCAGTTCTTTATAAAATTTAAAACAGTATGTTCGGTTGGTTCATTCTTAGCATCACTGTCGAAAACATAACAACCTTATTAACCACCTAATAATTGATTAAGCTGGTGTCAAAATATTTTTTTTCCTTTTTAAATTGTAACCAAAATCATTTATTTATAAGTCCAAGAATTTAAATATAATCCATCTACCACACAAATGAATGAAATAAATATTGAATCTGAATCACGTACTGAAATAAATAAGACTGGATAAAACCTTTCCAGTTCAAAACTCTAAACCAAGAACCAAAGTAATATAAATCCAACTGAAATGATTAGAAAGTAAACTGAATACAATCGTTGATAAAAATCTAAGGAGCGAGCGACACATGCCCTAAATGAAAAGTCTAGATAAAACTAAGTGAAATGATAGTGGCGTCTAATGCAAAGACCTACAACTTCCACAATAGCTTCATCACGCCAAGCAATTCAAGTCTCTAAGTCTGGTGTCCCTGTGGGTGAGCACCTGATATAAAACATATATATATCAAGAAATAAAAGAGATGCACGAGACGGGTCAGAGCCCGATGTGTAAAAATATTTTTTTTAGCAAGTATTTAAAATTTGCAATAAAGCAAGTATCAAATGCATGTTAGTTCGAACTCTCACATGAGATCCTCACCTCTCGCCTATTCTGCATAAACTCTAACCTAGCCATCCGTAACCCTTCTAACTAGGTAAGGAATTATACTTGTAATCATACCTCATGATAGAAACCCGTAATCCCCAGCTTCCACGTTATTAATATCATCATTTATTAATTCGGTTAAGTGTTATCACGCTAAGTTAAGTATTCACAACTTAGTTACTTAAGATTGTACTATCCAAATAACCTACAGTTATCTCACAGTAGGAATAACACAAGTGTATATATATATATATATATATATATATATATATATATATATATATATATATATATTAACCACTATAAGATACATATACTAATACAACACCCCAAGGCTAAACCTGTAGTGCATTGCATACTCTGCTATCATGTCCCGGTACATCTCCTACTCAAATCACACATAGTGGAGGCAAACATAGTTCACGTACCTATGGGTCACGCACATACCTACGCTCCCATAGTCAGCTGACTCATCAACTCACAAATAAGTCTTCATAGTCCTATGTTCTGAGATACAAGTCAAATATCCCCCCAAAGGTCACCCAGGATAAGACTGTCTCTACACAACCTCCCACGATAGAAAGCAGCTAGGTATGTCGTACACATAATATTAAGCATGTAATAGGTATCCACACATCCTATTAAAATTCATTAGGTATCTACCCAACCTGATCATATATATTCAATACGGACTATTCTCTCATTACTACGTATACTATATTTACTTTATCCCAATTAATCTACGTAGAGTATTGCACCTCACTCGGAGGGTACCACTACATTTATATATCAAAACAGTAGATACAGTTCCGATACTCTACAGGTCCAGGGTATTTTTCTCCTCAAATCTCACAATTTAAGATTCTAAAGGTTTCCCCAAAGTTCTTCGGCAGCACTGAAAGTCTATAGAAAAGTGAACCGAACCCATCCTCCAAAAAATGAACCGATCCCAATAAAATAAAACGAACTGATCCCCCTAGAAAACGAATTGCATCCCCCCCAAAAAATGAATCGAATCCCCCATAAATGGAACCGATTTCGTTATGTCAGTTCTTCAACAGTTACGTGTTTACCATTTTTTTTTCACTCAAAACCTCATAGTTCATTCCCAATCTTCAATGTATCTATTTTTATGGATAACCCAACATGTTTACACAATTTCTAACATCCTAGGATCATTCAATCATTATAAATCACAAGGTAAAAACCAAATCCCCAATTAATATCATAAGAACCCTAGTTTTCCAATTTTCCATTTAAGAACATAATTGACTCAGATTTGTCCATCAATTGTACTCCAATTTTGTATTAAATTCTCTTTCATACATGAAGGAATTAACTACTGAACCATCTGTCCATACTCACAAATTACTTCTCCAAATTTTCACCCAATTTTAATGAAATTCATTAACAAATTTACCTACACTAACATGAACATAATTATTGCTAAATGAAAGCAAGTAATAAACACTTGCCTCAAATTCAAAGGTCTGATCCATTGATGATGTTGGTATTGGTGCTTCCTCACTTTCCGATCTACATGTTGGCGGAACTATTTGTGTGAAAGTTTAAGTCTCTGTCTAAGAACACCTATGGAGTTTTTCTTCTCCCTCTTAGGTTTTCCCTCTCTCTGAATTAGGTTTAGAAACTGATAGGTAACCTCTCACTCACGTATCTTTTCTATTTAATTACTAATTTTTTTCATCTTAATCCTCCAAATAATCAAATTACAAAACTACCCCTACGGGGTGCCGGTTTGGCCTAAAGTCTCTCAGAGTCTAAATAAAATACCCAGGTAGTGTTTTCTGACTATCTCAACCCTCCCGGACTCAACGATGCGCTCGAAATTACCATAAGAGTTACTTAAAAATATTTTACCTTTAGATTTCATTTAATTAGTCTCGACACGACTCACACGCGTGTCCCGATTTAATACCAAATTGTCATATATTTCACTTTTGATAATTTATTAGATTTGATAATTCCATATTACTTATTCACTCAGAAATATTCAATAATTCTCATTAATAAGTATTAACCCTTGTCACACTAGTTAATATTTATTTTTAAATCCTAATTAATTACCTATTAATTCTCGCATATTAATTTAAGTAATCGCACAATAATACTTAATCACATAATTATTTAAGTTCGAAAAAATATGGGGTGTTACATGATTACCCCACTAAACTTTGGGAGATTTTAATAAACCGATAAGCCTCATTTCTTCCCTTAGTAAGAGTGACCCTGAAGAAGAAAATTTTTATGCTAGTAAGCGAGACCTTCCCACCTTTGTGTCTAATCATGCGGGCGATGACGACACACTTTTGTATGACTCTTCCGCAGTAACAAGTTATGATATCCTTGAGAGTGAGAGTGAGTTAAGTGAGGATGGGAGCGAGAACAAGAGATATTTGCAAACTGCCTTCAATGAGTTATATGAAGAAACTTTGAAAGTGAAGAAGGCAAACTTAAAATTAGAAGATAAGTTGAAAGAACGAGCCATACAAAATCATAATTCCAATAATTTAATGAGGATCTTAGGTCACGTGAAAAGAAAATTCGAGAGAAACTAGAATATGTCAAGGGTGAGAGAGATAGTCTTCGAGGATTGATGGAAGCTATGAAAAAGGAGCTTCATGAGTTTGAGGATTCTAGACGTTTACTTGAGTCAAGGATAGGTGAGCTTGAGGAGAAATTGAGCGATTCGATTAAAGTTAAGTTTGATTTGGAAGCTAGGTCTGGAAAGTTAGACAAAATTCTAGGATTAGCCAAATCAAAGATAGTAAACGTGGTATTGGCTTCGAGAATCATGTTGCACCTGCTCCTAAAACCAAAACCATTCGAAGGAGAGATCCACCTAGGTTCATTAGGAAAGATCCATCTTGGGTCGTTAGGAAGGAGTCGCTAAGAAATGTTAGAAATAATTATCCTATAGTAAACACTCCCCGCCAAATCTACACTTGCACTCATTGCGGTAGGAGAGGTCATCTTGGACGGTTTTTCTACGATCTCAAAAACTTTACTAGAAAGTCTAAAAATAAGGTTGTTTTGATTCCCAAAACCTCCACTCGTCTCTTCACACCTACTTGGGTTAGGAAATCGAACTTAGAGGCGTTAGGTATTAGGCTTGGTGATACGCGTGTCATTGCTCATGGTTCTCCCCATGTGTCATCTTTCGGTTGAGCATGTTCGTCGATTTTTCATACTCTAGTGTGTTATTGTGATATATTATGTCCAGGGTTATGACGTGTATCTAGTTGTATTCTTTTTATTTATAAAAAAAATCAAAAATATTTTGTTTTTGGGTCAAAATTTTTTTTGAAAAACACAATTTTTTTTTGGTTTTTGTGTCATGAGATTTCATGTTTAATATGTTATATTAGTGTTCTTGGACCCCAGTCATTTCATTATCCATGTGGCTAGGACATTTGGTCTTTGTTATTGATGCGTTGAATGATCTTAACCATTGTTTTAATGGGGGCATTTCAAAGTTGATATGTATTTGAATTCAACTTTGTATATATGCCATTCTCGAACACATGCACGAGTTTATATGGATGCTTGACATCCCATGCATATTTGAGTTTGGTGAGATGTTCTTATCTCAATCTTGTCATCTATGCATAAGTAAACTTAAGGAGGAGGTGTGCATGTAAGAACCATTTACCGTAAGGACTATGTATGAATTAATGAAAAACTTAATGAGTGTTCATGGGAATGGGCTGCGAGAGTAAAAAATTAACTCGTCGTGAAAGCCATCGTTTAAAAAGCCCAAAAGAAAATTATTGGCAATAAAAACTCATATGTAAAAAATGGGGCCAATAGGATTTCTCTAAGGAGAGAAAAATATATCACTTCAAAAGAAAAAGAAATATTATTTATGAGGGTGTTCGGATGGAACAGTAAAAAATGGGTTTGCACCGTGAATCCTAGTGTTGAAACATCACATCATGATGCCGTTGTTTTGAGAATTGTCAAAATTCTGAATTTTTGTGTATGTTGCTCGTTTAGTTCATTTGGATCATCCTTTAATGTCACATATGATTAGAACAATGTTTGTTGACATATTGCTATCAATTAGAGATTCTTGAACGTTTCAATTTGTTGATTTTATGACTCATTTGTTGCAGTTCACAACCATTCACTCCATGTTCATGTTTGAGCCCATTAATTCTATGTTGGCATGAAACTCACATCGTTTTTTTTTTCTTTTTTTTTTTTTTTTCTGTTTTGAGTCTATTTTAGTACTATTTTGTATTTTCAGTAAGTTTTTTAGAAAAGTTTCACTGGACAAAACCTAAACATTTTTGGAGTTTATTGGGAGAAGTTCATATCTCGTTCAAACGAGGTAAGGGTATCGTTCAAGCGAGCGTGTTAAATTCATTCAAGCTACTTATATATCGTTCGAGTGACCTGTTCAAACTCAGGTAGGGTTTATTTTATCATATCTCATTCCGTCGAACCCTAATTTCATAGCTTCTCCTTCCTTCTTATGTTAGAGCGAAACCCAGGTGCGATTCACCATTTTTAAATCAAATCCCATGCTACGAGCTCGTATTCAACGTCTAATCATCCCGTGGTAGTCATTCTTCGATCCTTTCCATTTCAGGCTGGATTGGAGCTTTTTTCTTTTGTATATATTGTGTTAAGATTTGTTGAGGTGACTGATTTGGAGGTTTGCACACATTGAGTTGCCCTTCCCATTTTCGTCCCCTACAATCACTGATTTTTTAATTTCGTCAGGTATTTTTCTTTTTTTGGGTGGGTTTTTTAGATGATTTGTGATTCAAAATTTTGTATAAATGAATATACACAATATTTAATTGATTTTTTTTTGCTAAGTTTTTGTTTGCTTTGGGATCAAAAATCACTTTTTTTGGATTAAACCACGTAGCACCCCTACATATTTGCTGGCATTATGTTTTTTTTAAATTCAGTATGTAGGTGTTCTGTGTCATTTTATCTCAAATTAGGGCGGCTAAATTTTTTAGGAGTGTTATTGCCCCTGTGTGTATCTCAAATTGATCCAAGAATTTTTTTGGGGAATATCTATTTCGTCGGATTTTTTTTGGGATACCCACACTTATGTCATTGTGTTGGAGAAATAATTATAGAGTATCTTTTTTTTTCTCATATCTATTTGTGTTGTTGTTGTGGTTGGTGTTCGCGATGGTTAGGTTGGACTTGTGTATAAAGATAGGATCTTAGTTCCCTTATTGTCTGTTACACTCTTCTTTCTTCCCATTCTATGCGATTTTTTTTGTTATGCCTCCTAGGTGATGAGGTCCCCCTTCGGGCCATCTCGATGAGCAACCTACTTTTGTGTGTGCTCAGCGAACTTGATCTCATATCCCTCCATATTCGACGGTTAGATGGACTACTACTGTCAAGTACAAGCACAACTATTTGCTCGAACTCCATATTCATGCAGTTATTCGAGAGAGGGTTTTTTGGGTATCTCAGTTTGATAGTTTCTCCATTCCCCAGTGGTTTTCAGGTCGGTAGTGGGACTCCTTATTTAAGGCTTACAGTGTAGTATATCTCGACATTGTCAGTGAGCTTTTCTTTCACGCGATACACACTTCTGAGGGGATTATGTTCTCTATTCAGAACATTTCTATCTTCGTCACTACTGATCAGATAGCAAAGACGCTACAGATACCATGCATTCTTGACACGGTATTTCCCCGAATTTCTGAAGATAGTGCTTCGTGTGATGATATTCTCCACCACTATTTTAGGGAGATTCCTCAAACAGGGACTACTATGTATCACCGTCTGCTTCACCCTGCCTTTTGTATCCTTAATAGGTTCGTATCATCATCGATTTATCCTCAGATAAATCACACCCAAATAGGTGTAGATATAGTTTACTTTATGTACAATGTATCCCATGGGTGGGATATTGATCTTCCTGCTATTTTGCTCCGAGTGATGTCCTCCGTTACCATCTCTGGTAGCACACTTGTACGCCCTGCTCTAACATATGGTCTCCTCATTCCCATCTTTGTACCTCTGTTGGGGTTCCCATTTTAAAGGATGATATGTGTGTCTTAGAGCCTGCTATCATAGATCGTGTCACCCTTACTCATTTCGACAACCATTTGAGTGTTGAGGCGAGAGCGGGAGTTTCACCCTCTACGAGAGCCTCTTCAGGAGCTAAATGTTCTTCCCAGCTAGCTGGTCCCGTTCCCCGTTCTCATACCTCTCAGCCTTGCCCATACACATCTGTACCCCCACGCCATACCTCAGAGGATTTCTATACTTTACAGGCACACGTAGCATCTTAGGTACGGATGTATGCTAATATAATGGCTCAATTTGATGCTATGGCCGAGGCTCGTGCCCATAGTGAGTCATAAATGACAACTTTTTTTAACGAGATGAGACATCGAGAGCAGAGGGGCTGGTTTTTCAGGTTTAGGACATATGGTAGCGACATATTTTGATGATGATGGTGGTGGTGGTGGTGATGATGATTATTATGATGAACGTGCGGATATTTAGTTTTTGAAACATTATATTAGAGACTATTGATATTTACGATGTATTTATTTTCTTTTTGATACGATGTTCTCCTGTACTCTTGGACACTTTATATCAACACTTATGTATTTATGGCATGGATATACGTTTATATTCATGATGCAGTCTTATTCATTTACTATCCACTGTTATGCTTCTTTATCTTGTTGATACTGAGATTATTTATCTACCCACGCTATTATGGTTTGTCTGTCCCACGATTTTTCTATTCCAGACAAAAAGGGGGAGATATATGTGACGTAGGGGGAGTTTAGAGTTTACTTATTCCTTCTTTATAGATATTTTTTTCTTCCTCTATACTTCACTTGGGTATTTGTTTTTTTGTCTCGTGTGTGTAGGTATATTTTTCAGATATTCGTTACTACATCAAATTTAGAGATAGAGATTTAGATTCATACGCTTACGGTTCTTTAGTTGTTGCTTCATGTCATTCATGTCTTGTATTTCTATCATTTTGGGTCTAGGGGATAGGACATATATTTTACGGCCTATACCATTTTTCTTTTCTTTTTCTGGTTTTGTCCTAGAATGGCCAAAAGGGGATATTTGTAAGAACAAATTTTTAATCAAGTTAATTTGTTAGTAATTGGCTTAATTCCAGACAAAATAATTTGAGTCTAGGCCAGTTTTATATTGAGATTAATTGAAGCCTATGACAGTTCAAGATTGAAGAATCTGCAATTAAAAGAAATGAAGAAAAACTCAACTCAAGGTGTATTCTTCAGAATCAATGTGTTCTATATCACTCAGGTATGAATGCTTAAAAGAATTGATGTGATTTAGAATTTTGATTAAATGATGGATGGGTTAGAAGTTTTTTAAAAATGTGGAAATTAATTTAAGTTTTGAGAAAACGTATTTTAAATCTTTCTGGGTTAAAATAATTTTACAAAATTCAAGGACTTTATTTGAAAAATAATTTGGCATTTTTATTGTCACTCAAAAGACATGTATGTCATTCTAACTACATGCACATGTTGTTCGAACGACATGGGCATGTCACTCGAATGACTTGGCACGTCGCTCGAACGAGCAACGCTACCTCGATTTTTGTGTTTTCGTTCTGTTGGACTATTTTTACTAATATATAAATACAGAACTTCGCCCAGACGTAAAAATATAATAGTTTTACCATATTCTCATTATTTTTCCTCATCCAAAGTTTATTCAAGATCCAATAACATAATTCCATAAGTTTGTGATCTTAAGCACATTCACCGTAAGAAAACTCGTTCATTGAAGACACTGTTGTTGACTGTGCTCATTGGGGATACTTGCGGGTGTGCCTTGCTAAAGACATAATTGTGGTTCATGTGGACTTGCTGAAGGAGTCCATTACTGATTTAGGTTGCGGTCGTTGTGAGTTTGCTGTGGTAACTTCTTTGCTGATTTACCTCTTCATAGTGAAATACAAGGTTTTTGCCCTTCGAGGATTTTTTTTCCTGAAATATGTGTTTACCTGCAGGACCTATTCAAAGTGTGAAATCATTTATGTGCATCTCTTAGGTTAAACAAGATAAAATTGGGATTAAGAAATTTGGTGGATGTTAAAATTGTGAGATTTTGATAAAAAGTTGTTTTTTACCTAAAGCACATACAAAAAGGGCCTTCTCAATCTATGGTATATACCCAAAATAATGTCATCTTGTTCCTCCTTCGCATCTCATTTAAAAGGAGTGAAGCAAATATATATTAACTGATGAGATGAGTGTAAACATAAATTAAAATGTATAATTTATTCTAGGTGGCACAGAGAATAATCTAAAATTAAATTAACGTGTCATTCACGCTAATAAGGATCTTTAATATTATTGAGTTCACATATAAATTTGCCTACATATAGGGATCATAAGGATCTTTAATATTACACCCAGTTTTGTGGAAATAATAAAGAGCCAAGATTTGAAAAAAATTTAGTACTATGTGACGTTTCTAAGTTTGTAAAATTAATATAAGATAAACTCAAAATAAAAGTAAAAATAAAAATTCATGGTATGGACTAAACACTTAAAAAATTGAAATTTTTATCCATTCGAAATTATCCTGATCAATCATGACGACAGTACAACATCAGTTAATATTATGTTTTCAATTTTCGAGGTGTATAAGTTTAGGGCATTAAATGCAACAATTTTTCATCTCACGCGACCACATTTCTTTCATACCTTTACTGCCCTTGGCATGAAGAGTTTGCACTAAAAGGTTGAAAGCAGTTGATGTGGAATATAAGGTCATTAAAGAGGGTTTAATGAAGGCCACCAACCCAATATCCTCCACTTATGCAGATACGAATTAAGCATTTAGGAAAAATATGAAATTACATTTATCTGTACTTTGTTATCATCCTTATATCCACATAAACTATAATATATTTTCATCTTCTATTTCCAAGTGTTTAACAGTGTGGCAGAAGTTTGTTAATGGGCATATAATTGAGATTTTAGAATAATAAAGTTTTAGAAATCTTTGCTCTAGTTGGGAGCTTATTTCACTTCTTCTTCAAAGTTTAAGTACCTTCTTAAAAGGTAGGCATTCTACACTCCAATTTCATGTTTAAAGACACACACACACACACACACACACACACACACACACACACACTTAACTTACTCAATGAATGGTGTAATCGCATCAATGTTAGTGAGCACATACCGATGCACTTGTATATGAGTTATGGAATGAAGCCAGAATTTTAAGCCTTTCCACACACCATGCCCAGATTCATTACTTCCATAATCAATTCTAGAAGGCCGACTAGACTTAGTTTACACATCACCATCCATATACCTTGAACAAAAGGTGGTGCATTCTTCCATGAGAATTGATTTAGTAATTGAGGCTTCAGGATCATCATGAATGCGCACAAAATATTTAGAGTATGCAAATACCTTTCAATTGGATACATCCAACAATAGATTACTGCACTAGCGATTACTAACTCATCAGGAAAATGAATAGGCAAGTGCTCAATCTCATCAAAGAATACCGATGGGAATATTTTCTCAAATGTGCAAAGTGTAAGACCCATACGATCTTTGAATTTTTCTAAATCAGCTAAAGTATTTACACTTGAGCACGACACTAAAAACACGTTGCTTGGTTCAATTAATGCTTTTACAACATGTTCTGGCAGTACCCTCCATAGTGCTATCGGAAGTAGTAGTTGAATTAGAATGTGATTATCATGTCTCTTAAGTCCCCATATACTTACCTCTTGAGGGTGAACACATCTCGAAATACTTGATCAATAACCATGTGGTACTTTAACATCTGCAACACTTTTAGAAAAATATCATTCTCTTTGTTACTCATTGTAAACTCAGTGATGAGTGCATTAATTTGTATATTTTATGCCCAAATATATACTTTGTGAGTCCCATTTTATTTTATTTAATAAGTTCATAGGATCTTTATTAAAAAAGGAAAAAATATATGAAAGGTTGAATTTATATTCAAAATGGAAATTTTAAGTAAAAAGTGGACACTTTGGTAATTTTATAACATTCTTGTGCGAATTTGTTAAATAAGTTTCCCAGTGAAAATTTTGCAGGTAATGATGAAAATTGGTGGAAATTGATGATCAACTAGATTTATCGCATGAAAATATATTTTTATGAAACTCAGCGTGTGTGTTCAGCAAATAATTATAAGACTCCTCAAGTGGGGGGAAATTTTGTCCCTTATCCGATCCAAAGAATAAAGAGGTGGAGTGATATGTTCCAGCACTGTCCAACCTATTAAGGAGAGTTCCACCAAAACTCAAACACCTCAGCCATTGTCAAATAAAGAGGACCCTTGGATCAAAATTTTGTATAGAATTTAGTGGAACAATTTTTGAGTGATTATATTAAATTTTAGGGCTAAGTTTTTATCATTTTTGTAGAGGATTGAAGATTATTTGTGACATAACTTATTGTATGTTTGATATATTAATGAAAATCTCTACTCATTCTTGCACTTTGACTTTCATTATGGTGGCTTAATTCTTCTATTCGGATTATTGTGGAGTTTATCATAGTCAGCTAATATTGTCACTTTAGTTTAATAGTTGTTTATTTCCCACCCATGTTATATGTTATAAAAAATTAGGTAGTCATTTTAAAGCAATACGAGAGTGCGCTTTAAAACCTTCAAAATTACTTTGTCAAATCAAAATTTGAGATTTAAAAATAGTAATTTTTAATGAATTTTTCTTGCACTTTGATTATTTTGACAGTCCATGCTTAAATACATTTGCGAACTTTAATACTTTTACTTTCTATAGGAATATGGATTTTAACCGTCTATTAGAGACATTAGAAATATTTCGAACATAACCGGCATATTTTTTGAATTAAACACGATGAGAGTCAGTTTCAATTTGAGTTATAATAAGGGAATGGCAACATTAAATTAGTGAGCAATATTAGTTACATGATAAATGGACCCCGAATCCTAATTCTTTCAAATTATTTACAATTCTCGTGTGTTGCTCTCATTATTCATAGATTCTTTTATTTAGTTTAGTTCATAATTATTCTATACCTTATTTGGTCTAGTTGAACCGTTGCAACTCTTTTAAAATTAAAATCGAAAATTCTCTATGGGTCCGAACCATACTTACACTCAATATTCTATAATAGCCCGTGCATTTGGGATATTTTATATAACTGACAACAAATTTTGGGTGTCGTTGCTGGGAATTTGGCAATTTCTTTAAAAATACGTTGGGACTTTCGGACTACTTTTTTTTTTGAATTTTTGTCAGTAAAAAAAAATTGAAAATTAAAAAAAATGATTTTTTTCTAGTAGTTATTTTTATATTTCCAGGAAATTTTTTTAAAAAGTTCAAATTTGTTCCATAAGTGTGCTTCATTATTTTTTATGATTAATACACCACTAATGCGTGTGTTGTGTTAATTTTTTTCCTTACTTTTTTTTGTGTGTCGCACATTTTGTTTCATGTAATTTCTGGTGTGTTTTTCAAAAGCACATTAAAAAGGGAGGGGGGGAGAGGTGAAGAAAAATTCTAAAAAAGTGTTAAAAGGTGACCGAACTTGAAAAAAAATTGTGCAATCTTGACACGAGCACAAGGAACTCTCGGAGACGACTAAAATATAAGTGACTTTTCCTTCCGATTGACACCAACTTAAACTTCGGATCGGTGTAAACAAGTGACCATAAAAATTCCACGTTAGAAGTACGTTTATGTGTGCTCTTACGTGGTTTAATTTTGTACTTTAATTAGCACGTTGCATAAATTGACTTAAGGGCAAAAGTCATGTGAAATATAAGGTAGGGATTTAATCACCCTTCCTTATCCCAAAAATCACTAATTAACCAAGCCTTTTCATATCCCGAGTCATCACATTCAATATAAAATCAAGTAGACATTGACCTTAGGATATCACATAGCTCATAGGAAACCTTTTGACGAGGCTAGAATTAAAAGCTACTCCAATGTGAACTTGCCAAATTGGTTTCGTTTTACCTTGTCTCTGATTGGTGATTTTTAATGAGTCTTTGTACCGACCACCTACCTGGAGGAAAAAATGGTATTTGAGGGGATAACCGTATTTGGCCGTCTTTTAAATTCTCCCTTGTTAAAGAGTAGGAGTTGTCTACTTAGGGAGATTAATTCAGAAACCCCTGTTGTCCGATTATTCTTGGAAAAACTAGATTTTAAAATTAAAATTCCCCTCACCTAAATTAGAAATCCAATTTGCTTTGTGTTATCTAGATATTACGTGGTTTGTGTATAATTATTTGTATTCAATTTTCTTCGCATAAAAAAATTATAAAAAGTAAAATAAAATAAAAATAAAAAATTCAAATGTCAGTGTATGCAAAGTTGGTTTCGAGATCATACCGATCATTTATCGAGTGTGGATTCTAGGATTCCCAATACTTACGTAGTTCAATTTTCGATATTCACCAAAATAAAAGATGAGTTAACACCACGTGCCCTTGACAATTACCTTTATCCAACTAGGTCTAGTCAACCTTAAAGAATACGTCTACCCGAGCACAATGTGAACAATTTCCAATTCCATTCGGGAACAATCTAAATGTTGCCCGTGTTTTGAGGTACCAAAAAACAGGATCCATGCCTTCATGTTCGGGAATTCGAGGAGATACGTGGGACCATTAAGTACCAACAACTCACCCAAAAAAATTAAACTTAAATTGTTTTCATTCTCGTTGAAAGAAAATCCAAGAGTTGGTTTAACTCGTTAAAATCGAATCCATCACCACCTTGAACCAAATGAGAGTCGTCTTCCTGCAGAAATTCAATCCCAACCAAAAAATAGAGTACATATGTCATGCCATCAATACATTTAGCAAAAAGGAGCGATAATCTTGTGGATGTATTTAGAACGATTCAAGGACTTGCTACTACAATGTCCGCACCATGGGATTGAGATGGGATGCTAAGTTCAAATTTTGCATGAGGGGTTCGATTGTAATACTCGAACTATGCTTGAGTCATTATATAACGATGATTTCACTGAGAAAAGTGAGGTGGACGCGTGGATGTTTGAAAAGCGGTGGAACCCCCAATTTTTATAAATCTTGCTTCAACAAGTCAAATTTCAATTTCCTTTTAAATAAGTGCGGAAGCGAGATGATGGTTCAATTAAACAAATTTTAATTTCTTTTCAAAATTAAAATTAAAGAAAGTGAAATAGGGCAAAACACACACACACTTTTAATTTCACTTAAACCCAATTAATTCAAGTCCTAGAAATTTGTCTATGTCATATTTTTCATTTAATCAAATTAGGCCAAACCAAAATTTAACAAATTAAATTAATGACTTGAATTAACTCCACATTCAAAGCATGAACATTACCCAAATTAATTTAGCACCAAATTAAACAAGTAGTGAAATAAACCAATTTTATCTTTTTACCTAAGCATGCGGTCTAGGTGATTTTGCAAAAGATAAAATAAACAATAAATCCACCATGTCGCGATGTACGAGGAAAAACCCAGAAAGGGAAAAAACCTCGGATGGCCCTAGCCTTAAGTCCACTAAGTATGGTTTTACAAATTACAAGGTAGATGACTTACTTCCTCGACTCGACCCCTTTCAAGCCTTGACGCGTCTTCTTGTAATCACCTCTGCCTAGTAGACAACCCCGGAGCTCCACCGGAATCTTGGTATTCACCAAGGAGGCAATAGGTATACCGTCAACCACATATGGTGCCTTTCACCATATGAGAATGCCGCAACAAATCAACACTTCTTCTTCTTTTTGGGATGTAGAAGAAAACCCAAACTTCTCTTCAAACAGATGTAGAGATAAACCGGTGCCAAATACTCCAAGCAAAGTATATATATATATATATGAACTTGGATAAACAAACTTTGGGTGTCAATGCAAGTGTTGTAAAGATTTTTCTTTGAAAAATTAACACTTAAACATGAACCTTTTCTTTGAAAAGATGAACTCTCAAAACTCTCTCTAGGAGTTAGAATATTATGAAAAAGTTAATTAGAAAAAGTTGATTTCCTCACTTAAGAAGTTATGTCAAAAGATAGTGGGAAAAGAAGTGGGAAAGTGGGAAAAAACTTCTCAAACTGCCAAAATAACTATTGCCGCCTAAACTCGTTCGAATGAGATTTTCGTTTGAACGAAGTCTCGTTCGACTAAAGAAGTTCCAATGTGAACTCGTTAGAAATCTCATTCTAACCATCATTCTCATTCTAACGATACTTCGAACGACATTCCAGTAGCCTTTTGGGGAACTCGTTGGCAAACACGCTGAAAATTTCTATTTTTAGCCCAGAAACTTTATATATTTTATTTTAAAGTTTTAATAAAATCTTTCTGAAAATAAACAACAATTTAAAATAAAATTCACCCAATGAAAAATTGTTCCAAGCTCCTATATATATATACTAGTGTATGCCCGTTCCTGAAGGCACAACGAAAATTTGCAATGTACGTAATCGCAAAACGGCAAAAATTTCCAAAAGTACGTAATTGCGAAACGGAAATAATTTATTTCTCCAACAAAACAAAATGTAATTTTAAAAAAATTGGTCATAATTCCCAAAGTTGTGCGCGTCATGACTTCAACTCGCATGCCTTCAACACTTCTTGCATCGTATATAATGCAATTAATAAATATTTTACAAATTATAAGTGTAAACAATTTATAAAATTTAGAAAGTTTTGTCCCAATAATAGTACACGATATAAAACTTGAAGTATCAAAATAATAAAATTACAATAATAAATTTGGTATCTTTCAAAGTAAACCGCATTAGAGAAAGACGATAGATAGATTATATGCAATTCGTCTAGCAAGTGAAATTCATTAACATGTGTGAACTTACATAAAGGAAATATATCGAATCGACATAATTAAAGCAGATGTAAAAGAAATGAAATAAAATAATATAATCCACATATGAAAATTGCATTTTGCAAATAATTTGAGTCGAAAGGTTTTTTGTATTGTAAATAATTTTAAACAATTTAAAAAAATTGGGCAGAACTTCCTCTGTTTATAGGGCTATCCACTATGTTTAAGAAATAAAAAATACACCAATAACAATAATACTGACAATCTGTCCCGAACCTCATATAAACCACGTAAACAATTTAACAATATTCATAAATGGATCCCTAATGTGGACAATACTACATAACAAAAACCTTGGGAGTCAGCTGATGCGCAGTGCATTGCAGCTGCATACAGTAGCAGTGTAAGCAGTGAGCTAAAGCGTTGCACCCTCGCAAGGGCTGAGGTGAGGGGTGCGTAGCCGTGGGCTGAAGCGCTGATTGGCGATGAGATGAAGCGCTGCATGGCAGTGAGCTAAAGCGCTGCATGGTAGTGAGCTGAACCCACTGCGTGGCATGTAACTTCATTTTTTGAAACTGGCAGCCTGAAAGCAAATTTATCTAGTAGTCAATGTTCAAGCGTTACTTTATCACGGGAAAAAGTAAACTCCAACTACAAATGAAACTAAATAATATAATATGATACATAGAATATAAATAGTACAGGACAAATATGAAAACACATAGGGGGCAGTAGCACCCGATTCAGTGGGGGCAGTAGCACATAGGGGCGGGGGCAATAACACACGATTCAGCAGAGGAAGTAACACATGATTCATAAGCTATTTGATCCTTATCGGCAGCAGCCTCCTAAGAGGATAAAGAATGAATTGAAGCCATTGGAGATGGCATTTCCTTTTTATTTCTACAGGAACTGTTATTGAACAAATATGGCCACATAAAATCAGAGTAGCAATGTGCAACAATGATATGCATATGTTGAAATAGTTTAGTATACTTTCTTATTTATAGTTACTTATTTCTAATATGTCTATTATATATTTTAGGTAATTTGTATATATACAAAATTATAGAAAATTGGGGGTTACCTTGGCAACTCGTCCAAAAAAATAAGCATACCAATGTGGATGGAGATGTGAGCTCTAAGCTGTAAGCTGTAATCCGCATACGCTGTATATGGATCGACCATTCTTGACCGCATACGCTGTATATGGATCGACCATTCTTGTCAATTTCATGTTTCGGGGGATTTTCACCCGGAACATTCTTGTCAATTTTACCAGAACTGAAAGTCGGTGTTGTTGTCATTCCACTACATTCACATGATTAGATTGAAAAAAATAAGTTCATATATAATAATCCGGTCGATTCACTTTAAGTTCAACAAATTCAATTAAATATTAAACTATAAACTTTAAATTGAACAATAGAAAATGTTATAAACACAACAAAATGAAGTGCAATGTATAATGTATATACAAAATGTGTAAAGAAACCCATCATGTTGACATAGCTTATAATGAAAAGATACTTTGTATGAACACAGATACTTTGTAAAGACAATGGTAAATAAATTATTTAAAAAAATTTAATGTGTGCTTTCTAAATATTTTGGATCTTAGCAAGCATTCCATGAATTCAATTAATAATATTACAATCCGAAAAAACTTGAAATAATACAATGAGCATTGAAAATAGAAAACAAACTTACCGCTTGTCTAATAGTTCGAGGAAAACCATTGAGATGAAACCCGATTTACCTTTAGATTCTCCAGCCTCACGTCTTCTTTTTCAAGGCTGCCCAGTATCAAAATTCTTATTCTCTGCATAAGAGAGTGACTTTTTTTCCTACATCGAGTATAAGGTAAAGCCGATCAAAACAGGTCCATGTTGCCATTCTTTCACCAGCAGGAACACATCCTCTGAGAATAGGTCCATGAAATGAAATGGGCAGAATAAGTGCATCTCAGATGGGTTTTGATCTTTATTTCGCAACTGATCAGAAGATGTACACCATGTCAAATTGCTAGCTCTAGAGAGAAAACTACCCAAATGAATGCCATCCAAATTTGTTGCAAACTTTAAATTGAAAAAAAAACGTTAAGGATTAATATATCATAAAGAAAATCAAAATTTTGGTCTCGAACATCGAAATCAAACATCCATAAAATTTAGAAAGACTAAGTACTTAGTGATCACCTCTTTTTTATACGTCAGTTGCTCAATAGCATTTGTGTTGCCCATTTGAGTGACCCTCTATCTTCACTATAATAGTAACAACTGCTCAATAACTCGGACCAAATGGGCAACTCAAATAAGCCTCCGGCAGAGTATTATTTCCTCACAAATCCGAGCCCATTTCAGCTCTTCTCCTGCCTGCAACTATATAGTGAAATAGAACAAAAAATTAGTGAGTTAGTCATACCTGCTTTTTTTTGCAAAACTGAAATAGAACAAAAAATTAAGAAAACAAAAACAAAACTGAAATAGATAAAGAGAGGCAGAGAATCGGGCATACCTGCTTGTTTTTGCAAGCCAAGACCTGCTCCTCCCCTGATCCTCCCCTCTTTTGTATAGCCATAACAGTGAATAATGCAAGCCATTAGTGAGTTAGTCATTTTCTGTCCTCATTTATAACTTCAATAAATTCCTCTATCCGAAAATATATATATTGACATGTTTCATGTCTATAGTTTACAAAAAAAAAAATATTCAGTTTATTTAACATGAACTCAACTTCCAAATTTTCAGTTTAAAAATATTCAGTTTATTTCATGTAGTTGAGGAAAAGATCCGATGCATCGCAGAGCCTCGCAAGTTGAAGTGCGTCCACTACGCTATCGATTGTCAACCGTTGAGCTAATGCGTTGGTACCACCAAGTACATGTGATATATCCCTAGAAGATGAATCACATACTCATCTATTTAGACTTGCAAACTTTTCCCATTCATGACTTTAGTAACAAAGATTACAGCACACAATCGTTTCCCATTCATGTACGCCTAAAATCACATATAGCATATAAAGGCATCTCGAGTGTTAACTTTTCTTTACAAAAGAAATGTTATTATATAAAGACATTAGATATAAGTATATATAGTGAAATAGAACAAAAAGTTAAGAAAATAAAAACAAAACTGAAATAGATAAAGAGAGGCAGAGAATCGGGCACACCTGCTTGTTTTTGCAAGCCAAGACCTGCTCCTCCCCTCTTTTGTATAGCATATAAAGGCATCTCGAGTGCACGCGCATGTATGAAATGCATAAACTCGATGTCTTTCAACACCTGTGCCACCATTGCTACAGCTCCCGCTTTCATACACAGCAAGACAAACTTGTGGTAAATGCATAAACTAAGCTATGTCACTTCTCATAGCTACTTCACATAGCTGCTTCTCAACACTGATATTAAAAACATATGCATCTCATAGCTGAACACTCATAGGGAATCATATATAAGTGCTCATAGCTAAACTCTCGTAGGGAGTCATATATCAGTGCTCATAGCTGCTTCACACAGCACCACAGCTATGAGAGTTCATTCTGTTAGACATATTTGAAATTGGACTACTAAATTTGTAGTAGTACACCAACTTCTAATTCAGCAATAAAAAACAACCTATAAGCTATATTATAGCTACAATCAAAACATCCAATTGCTTAATTATAGTTCCAATAAAGTAAAATCGAGCAACCAATTGAAATTGGGCAACTAATTTTTAGACTATATATTCTGTTAACGTTATTTTTGTTTTGGGGAGAAGTTGACTGAGTTGTGTATCCTATGTGTTGTTATCCTCTCTTAGTTTTTTGTATCAATCAGACATACCTCTTGGATAAACCTATAGTACCTACCAACTAAATAAGGTAGGTCATGCATGTTCTGGAAACATTTACTTCAAATGACTCATTGAAGTCTCAAGGGTAATAAAACAAACACATATCAAGCATTATTAGGTAAAACATTCAAAATTATGTATATTACCAAATTAATTCAAAATTTGTCAAACATGTCTAACCATTTAGGCAGGTCACTTCAGATCAGCAGAGAGACGCCGTCGATTAGGAACTGATGAGAGAGTGAAGGTCTGATGAGAAAGTCACCAAATTGACCCCAAATAATCATGAAGATTTCTACATATGAAATAGTCCTCAGGAAACTTCGGAGAGCTCGATCTACACCAAATTACTCATACCATCATCTAGAACACAAAAATTTCCAGTTGAATTAACTTAAATCTATATAGAACAAAAAAACTGAGCAATAAAACAACAAAAATTGGCAACAAAATATTATAAAACATAACAGAGTCTCTATTTACACTCCTTTACTACCTAACTTCAAATCAAAATCCACAATTGATAATACGATCATCTACAACAACAATAATATGAACTGTGTGAAAAATATTCATGTTCCAACTATGTCAAACGCCATAAATGAATGTTGTCTCTATGGTGTGTTTCTTAGATAAACGCCAAAATGAGAGAGCAATGAAAACACCAAAATATGTTGTGCGTGTATGAAATTATAGTTAGAGCAATGAAATTATAGTTTTGATTGAGTGTGAGTGATTGTGTGTGTGAAATTATATAATCTACAATTAATTGATTCATGTTGAGAGATAAAATCGAAAGAAAAAAAGTCCAGATTGTTCATACCAATTAAATGTGAATGAACCGGAGGTGTCGAAGAACCCTTAGAGAGATCTACAACTGAAGCAGATAAGTTGAGCAATGTTAGAACTGTGAAGCGAATAAATATGGGGGTTGAGACTATGAAATATGTCCACAAATGGTGTAAGAATAAACTAAAACCACCAAATGATAATAATAAAATCCAACAAAAATCAGAACCTTTGGACTTTTAGCCTCCTATGGTGAGACTATAAAATACATCCATATGGTGATTTCCCGTGTTTGAAAAAATCACACAAAAGTCTTAACAAAATTTAGAACCTCATACTTGTAGATTGATTGAATGAGCTTATCTTGAAGAGGCTAATAACCTCACAAAATTCAGAATCTCATACTTGTAAATTGATGGAAGATTTTAACTACTATGATGATGAAAAAAATAAGATTAATCTCTGAGCCATAAAACAACCAAACTACATAAAAGGGAAACAAAATGGATGTTAATTTGGAAGACCCTATTAATACCTCACAAAACAGGGCAAAAATGAACACTGATTGAACCACTGACATGTACTTTAAACTGAAACACATGACAAAAATTATGATGTAAAAAAATTCAAATCACCCCAATTTGAAACTCAAACAAATGATCACTTACATCTATCATATATAGAACTCACATTGTTGTAGCGTCAATTTACCTCAAATCAGGGCACGTGATCCTATAAGACCATCTATGAATGTGGAAACACTAAAATATTGAAAATAAAGCTTTATTGCACATAAACGAAATAATTCACCTTAATAAAATGGGAAAATAATGGGAGACCAAATAATAAATCAATTTCACTTCCATCGTCAAACTAATTACCAAATACCAAAACAATTGAGAACATGAAAACAATTACCAAATACTAAAACAATTACCAAAAAAACTAAAAGCATTTTGCAAAGGTTATTGTAGAAATCTAAAGAAGATGAAAATAGACCCCAAGCATGATTCCATTAATTAACATACCAAACTAATCAAAGCACTAACAACACATTTCATGAACAATATGTATATATCTTCAATACGTAAACACACATTTCATGAACAAATAGTTTATAAGTAAACACACATTTCATGAACAATAGATATATATCTTCAAAATAGGGCATAAGTAAATAATCTCACTTACCTCATTAATACCAAAAAGGCATTGTTGGGTTTTCTTCTTAAAGAGTATCACCCTCTCCTAAAAATGAAATCGAAACGAATTGGACATACGTAAGAACTGAAATCGAAACGAAATAACATTTCAGTTGATATACACATAATATATAACCTTTATATAAAACTAATCAGTTTAAAACAAAAATGTCATAAACTGTTTTAAATCCAATCTCATGTTCCTAATTTATTTCATTGCCATCAATCCATCTTATAAAGAATCACAAAACCAAAATCACCTTCAAATTAGAACTCAAATCTTGAACACAAAATTTAAGGTTGCATAGTCTTTTCGATTCCCCTGTTATCGGCAATGGCTTATATGGCACCGGTAGTGCTGCAAACTCTTATTTTGTAAACTTTATAGTTGTTTCAAAGTATAGAAACCATTGAAATTAAAAATTAAAAACAGGTAGAGGGAGAGAAACAATTACAATTACAAAAATCAAACTAAAGATTTAAAACATTGTTTAACCTTTAAATTGCTTGGATTCTTGGTGGTGGAGTAGTATCAGTAGCAGTTTCACTTCTGGAAAAAAAAAGTTAGTTCAAACCGAAATACAAAACCCAAAATCAAAAGTAATATGGAAATACCCTAACTCTTCAATCCATTTTGTTAAATATGTGTACTAAATCTTTAATTCATTTTGAATCCCAAAATACAATCACTCAATCTAAAAAATACTCTTTTTCCAACCAATAAAAAGTTAAAACAAATATACATATCAAAACCCAAATCTAAAATCTGAAATTGTGGGGACAAATTGTAAATCTGAAGAAGAGAGATCTAACCTTGGGGATTTGACCCAAAAATCGCATATCTGAAATCCCAAATCGTAAATCTGAAATCATGGGAAACAAAATCTCCAATTATTAGTGTATATATACCCATAAAAATAAAATACAGAAGAGAGAAGAAGAGAGATATCACCTTGGGTGACAACGTTAGTGAGTATCTATCCCAGTTTATGGCTTGGAACATTGCGAAAAAGAGTGTACCTGTTACAAAAAAGGTGTGATTGTGCTCCCAGATCTGTGTGTGCGTGAGAGGGTGACAGAGAGGCGGAGGTTGAGCGGTGGGGAGGCGGAGGGTGACAGATCTGTGTGTGCAGATGTGTGTTCTTGCGTGTGTGAGAGTGTAAGGGAGTAGTATAGAGAGACAATCAGAAAGGGGAAGCGTTGGAGGCGGAGAGCGGCGGTGGTAAGGAGCGGCGGCAGCTAGGGTTTGTGTGGGGAGGGTTCGTGTGGATAGGGTAGAGATCCGAAATGAGTGAGGTAGAGAATGAGATAGACGGGTTAGGGTTTTGGATTGAAGGGGCGATTCCCTCATTTGCCACCTCATAATGCTCTCCTTATGATGTGGCACGTTCTAAGCCCATTAGATCGCACCAAGAGAACAATTTACACCCGTTAGATCGTGTTACTATTCAAACACCCCTCTCCCATATTAGATAGATATATGTAATGCATTCACACTTGGGAGCAATTGGAACTATGTTGGTGATGTAGAAACAAGGCACATTAAACACAGCATTTGATGAATATTTATACTCTTGGCCGCTACGTCTTCAACAAACACGTCGTAGGCTTGAATGGATAAACTTGAACTCTATCCTAAAACTCAAATGTTTTTGTCCAGAATTGAGTCAAAACTACAAATGACTCAATTTGAAATTTGTGTCCTTACAATGTTCTTAGAATTTAAAGCGAAAACATCCCAGCGATGGCCACCCAGATTTAGGTATGCCACGTCTAATGAGGATTTCGCTCACCAAGTTAAACAAAGTTATGATTTAAATTCTAAAGTGGACAGAATGGCCCGATGTTTATTAACTTTAGAAATGAGCAAAGAGGGAAATCAAACCGCAAATTCGGTTGCGTAACATGTAGGTTCCCCTATGTTTATACTTTGTGACGCATTCGATCACTTAGTCGAGAATTGTCCCGTACTTTCGGCCCACAAAGCACTCATGGAACAAGCCAATGCCCTCTACCAAAATAGGCCAATGTATGACCCATATTCTATTGTGTACATTCCAGGGTTGTGAGAACACCCCAAATTAAATGGTCCAGGGGTCAATACTAAGAAAGTGGAGGCTAATTTTCTGATAACCCACCTCTAGGTTTCCAAAAGAACGCCCTTGAACCAACGCATCCTTCATCCCAAAAGATCCAAGCTTTAGAGGATGTGGTGAATTTGCTTACTTAATGTACCATTCAATTCCATCAGTCAACTCAAAGTGTCCTCCAATCCACCCACCAGAGCTCGCACACAAACACTCAATCCATAGCTAAACTCGAGGTTCAAGTGGTCCAACTAAAGAACGCGTTGAGTGAGAGAAAGAAAGGAATATTCCCAAGTCAACCTGACCCAAATCCTAAAGGAAACATGCCTAAAGGAGAATATTTTGTTCAAGACAACGTTTCTTCATCACAGACCCAAGAGGATTTCAAAGCAATCGTCATGCTTAGGTCCGATAAGGAAGTCAAAAAGAGTGTCTCACCACCCACCGAGAGTGAATTTAAGAAAGGTAAAGAGATTAAGGATCCACCCATGTGCAGACACCCCATTCTAGGTTCCCCCTAAGCATCTCCTTAGGTCCCTAACACTTCCTCATTCACCATAAACCTTTGGTCATACTCCGAGTACTGATATGGGGGCCACCGGGAGCTCCCGAGCCCCGTTTGACTACCGATTAACTCTCTCGTCTGAGGAGAAGCTGATTTAATATTCAAATGCCCTTGAATACCATTTCCAATGGCCTACATCGTGCGTGAGTCAGCCTTACAGCTCGAACGACCAATTCATTGTCACCCAAAAAATGATGTGGAGGGCACCGAGCTCCCGAGACCCATTTGAATCTGGTAAATTATCCAACTTGAGCAAATCTCTTTGGATATTCAAAGGGATCTAAATCCCCTTTACAATTGTCTACCCTATGTGCAAATCAGCCTTACGATACGGACGAATGACCCGTTTTTCTCCGAAGGGTCATTTGAAATTTTAGGAGCCATTTGACCATGATCAAGTCTTCAAACTGAGGAAAGTTGTTTGGAAAATATAAGGGCTATGCATAACCTTTATAACGGTCCATCCCATGCACGAATTGACCATACGGTTTAGACGAACGATCTATTACCATCCGAGAATTTTCCCTATAAAGGACCCATGGGCGCTTTCGAGCATCGTTTGACTATTGTTAACTCCCAGACCCAACATAAGACCATTGGATTCTTAAAGGTCTCTAAATACCCTTTCTAAAGGTTCATCCCGTGCAAGATGTGGACTTACGAATTGCGTTTTACGACCATTTTTCCTAAACAATTGTAGAGGACTGTCGAATGGCAAACTCATTTCCCTACCTTTCATTTTTGTCATGGGGTACCTACCGATAGGAAGGTCAAGGACGGTGCCAATAGGGACCTTATTGACCTTATAAGAGGAGAGCATGATCTCACTTCAAAAGGCACCTCAGAAAATAACTCTCAGTGATCTAAGTAACATTCGCTTGAAGTTAGCACGATTTCCATATTAAAACTACTCTCCCGCCTTTCATTTCCATCCATTCCTTACCCTAGTCGATAAATATGAGAGGCCTCATGAGTTTCTCCGACAAGAACAGAATTCGTATTAGGGATCCATAGGCAACATACCCAACTTCGATTGGTCGCCAACTTCTATTAGGAATAAAAACCCTGATCGATTGGATTGCCCAATAACCAGGTACATTCTCTCCATCATCTTATTTAGGCCTAAGGTGATGTGACGACCCAACTTAAAAGGTAAAACGAATGGAATGACATTTCCTGGACATATTGGACTAGGAGAATGTTCAAACAAATGAAATACAGGGGTACTAGCACTTAAATATCGTTTAGCAGAAGGAAAAAGTCAAAAACGGTTCAAATAAAGTAGAAGCTAAAACCTAAAACTGACCGATTAGGATCATCCTCGTCAATAAGATTTAACATACAACCATCAAAGTCTCTCAAATGTCATTTATTCGGATATAAAGTTAAAAATGAAAAACTTAGAGGCAAGCAGATGTTCAATTGGCTAAATTGTATAACTAGCCTGATGTTTAGTTAGCCGGATCTCAAACCACACATACTTGAAAGATAATAAGCAGCAATTTTTCATTGGGTGAGAAATTATGTTTACAATCAAAACTCAAGTTTACAAAGGATTCACGCTGGCCCAGGAGGACGAGCAAGGTAATCTTGTACGCGCGCCTTGCGACCATCATCCGGATGAGGCACAAATTCTTTGTTAACATCTTTTAGGTGATGATCCAGAAGTTGGGCAGGAAGAACATCAATAGGGATCCATCGATCATCTTTGGAAAAGGTATTATGTCGATAATATAGGCAATAAACTTGGTATTTAAACCATAACGGGGGATCTTTGGGTACCTTAAGCTTTCTGAGGGCACCAAGCCAACCCCTCGCAAAGTTAAGGTCTTATGCCTCCTTAAGCTTTGTTGGGGCATCAGTCCAGCATTGGTTATAACCATCTACCTATACCTATCTAGGACCCCTACCAAATAGATGTCTCAGCCGTGTCACATCCCTTTGGAGCCCAGTAGTAGTGACATATGCTCGCCTGACATCTCCCTTCAGCTCAGCAATCTCCCTTTACAGAACTTGAGTCGTAGCCTGAGAAACCACTCGGGACAATGATGGAGTTTCTCGTAACACTAGGTAGGACCCAAAGGGAATTCTTCCCCTTATATGAGCAACCTCTCTCTTCAAATTTTCATTTTCCTTTTGGATCAGCTCGCTCACTTGGTTGACCTCATTGGCGTCCAGGAGTTTGGCCTTTAGATCATTCACCTCCTCTTGGACTAAATCCCCAACTTATTCCAGCTCTTGGAGATTATCTTTTAACTTGATAACCATCTCGGACTGGTCCTTGTACTGCTAATTTCTTTCCCGCAAGTATTTACAGATCTTTACAAAGGCCTTGTGAACCCTAATGTCAGCATGTGGTCCAAGAATTCGCCCTAATTGAGAATTCACAGGAATATGGTCATCTATATCAATGGCCAACAATCAAAATAGGCAATAAATTTGGCAACACATCAGTAATCATCACAAGAACATCAAGGAAAAAGGGACTATTTTTCATTATACATGAATGAAGGCGGACGCTAGTACAAACTAAAGGGTTATAAGGATAATAATAATGAAAAATAAAAAAATCCTAGGCTAACACTAAAAAAGGTTGGACCTGCACAAAAGATACCGACCCCTTTCCCTTGTCAGCGGTAGAGGCAGCGTGGTCGGTAGCAACGATAATGGCCCCAAGGCAATAAGTAACTTAGCTGACGAGAGGAACTACATCAGCTTGATTAGAATATCCCACCCCAACTGTAATGGAAGACTAGTCGGTGGAAGGCCCCTCGACGTCCAATGGGTTTGGACCTAGCATGTGTAGGGAAAATAGATGGGAGTCAACGAGGAATTCGACTAAGATTAAAGCCTAGTCCTAGTCCTTTTTAACACACGCTTCTTAACATCTAACATAAGCTATCTGGCGCTCAGCATTATCATACGCTGCCTCCCAGTCTTCAATGTACTCACCGTCCGATGCGGCCGCCGTATCCTCTTCCAAATTACCCACCTTGGCGACTAGCGCCTGGTTGTCCTCGACCACCTTCAACTTGACATAAATTACTTGGATACAAGTCACCTTCAAGTCGGCCTTCTCCTTAGAATACTACACCTTTAGGGAAACCAAAGCTTCTTGCTTCACTTTATCAAAAGAATCCTTGGCCTCGGCTAGGGCATTTTAAGAAATCTTCAATGCCTTCTCTATTTCGACAAACTGCACGAATAAGAGAGAAATATCGATCAATTTAGAGAAATATATGAGACAACTAAGGAAACTGAGAGAAAAAATGGATGTACCAAAGCAATCCCATGGGCAGAATTAAGAGCTTACTGGTCAGATACCATCTTTAGAGATCGCTCGTGATTTGCAGCAACCACAACCTTATCTTGCAAATTCGTGGTAGTGTGGGGGGTTTTAGTAACACTTTTCCTCCTATATGCAACTACAATAGGGAAAGGCATAATTGAGGCCTTCAGGTCCTGTGCCCCCTTCCACCCTTCTTCTCTCTTATTCCTTTCTCGCTCTTCCTTCTTTTCCTCCTCTTATCTCCTTTTCTTCTCTGACTCGTTCTCTTTAGCCCCTGACTTGGAGCCACTTTCCATAGGGGAATCTCCATCCTTCATTTTGAAGGACTTGAAGCGATCAAATAGTAAGTCATCATCATCATCAGGAAGCATCAAACACCTTCTCTTTGGGGGTGCCATGTCCACTTCCTCATCTTCATCTTCTCCTTCTTCTTCATCACCAAAACCTTCCTTATTAGAATCTCCCAAAATCCCTTCTTCACTTTCTTCTTCAAGAGGGATAGGATTAGAAGGTCCAATAACCTCTTTCTCAGGAATTTCCATCTCGGGGATAGAATCAACTCACTGAGCAGTAAAACTGGAAGTAGTGTTCTTGTACTCCAGCAGATACGCTACTAAATGAGGGTGCTCGCCGTCAGTAAGATAATCCATAATATTCCAAGCTTTCAGAAGTTCAGAAGAACTTAACTCACTAGAGTTTTGTTCTTAATTCTTTGCCTTAATTGCAGATCAAGGGGAAAACACAAACACATTAGAAAAATCTGGAAGAAAAAATAAAAAATATAGAATGGAAACATGAGACCACGGTAGCAACCTATATATTCCTCCCCAAAGGTTGGGATCCTAGGTCCCCTGTACCTCGTGCCCTCTAGTTAGGGAGGGTATTGCCAATTCCTATCAATAAACCCTTCATTCCAGTAATCTTTGTGAGAATCAGGCAAGTTAACAACTAAAACCCGATCAACACTCCTTGCCTTCAAGTATAGGAGACAACCTCTTGTAAGAGAAAAGACATAACCAAAGAAAATTTTTGCAAGACCTAAGTTGGTCCCATATAACTCATTTATCCTATGTATACCATTTAAAATTTTCCAAACATTTGGAGACCACTGGACGGGAACAATATCAAAGTACTTGAAGAAATGTAAAAATAAGCGTCTTGGAGGAAATGTTAAACCCCCTCGAGAAACTAACAGGGTGTGAATCCAATGTCCATCTTTTAAAGTGCAAATGTTTCAAATATCCACCCAATTAAGAATATTATAGCACTTTCTAAAGTCAGAATGGGATTTGTTACCAAGCATAGCCATTTCTACACAAAACCCTAGCCATAGCTACATAAACGTTTTATAAGAGAAGGGATAGAAAATAAACTTACTAGCTTAGATGGGTCCTCGAGGTCGCTGAAGAAACGAAGCTCTGATTATTAAGAAGAAAACATAGAGGAGAAGCTTGGAGATGAAGAACCAACAAATCTGAACGAAAACACTGAATTGACGGTTAAGTTACGGTTGAACGATTTTCAAAGTGCCTCAAATCATGAGTTGCATGTAACACCCCGCAATTTAATTGGTCAATTATATTAAATTACTCTGGAACTTTGGGGATGATAAAATTTTGCAATTTATAAATATTTAGAAGTTAAAAATGTTGAGTTTTAATATTTAAAAGTAGAATTTTAATCGGATTCGAAATCGGAATAAAAATGGAATTTAAAATGACTTTTAAATTTATTTACTTATATAAGTACATGTGTGGAACTGTGCAAAATGCGAAGGGAGAATTGATTCGGGTATATGCCTAATCGATTCGTCTTCAGATCTGAGCAGCGCTGCTTCGGCAGTTAGCTAAAGAGTTTATTAAAAACAAAATTCCTCTTAATAAAAATAGCATAAATTCGTGGTTAGGGTTTTTAAAACTCATTATTTACAACCCTAAGAGCAGGAGGATCTCATATTTTCTATCACCTTCAACCTTCAAACCCCAAACTCAATTAAACCCAAAATTTTGTCCAAGTTTTGAAGGCCAAAACAAGATTTTCTCAAGTTGATCCAAGACAGGATCTTTGTCAACTTTTCGAGAAGCGCACACTCATACGATCATATTTTTTTACCCAAATCCCCGAAAAGGTTACTCTATTCCTTTCCCTTAATATTATGTGTCCTGATCTTGGCCTACACTAATACACATATTTTTATAAAATAAAATGGAGATGTAATTAGAGAAAGTGATAATATTTTGGGACTGCTTTTATGAAAAACTTTAATATGTTGTAATACTCATAACCCTTATTTGTTTGGCATAGAAACGGGTTTCCTGGGTATTATGAAAATGCGTACATGTAGAGGTTGCATAGGAATAGTATTATTTGACTAAATCATATTAAAATACCTTTTTAAAAAATGGGTTACTTGTGTTCTAAGAAATTACCATGATAGGATAATGGGACTTTGCATGTAGTTGAAAACTTGAAATAATTATGCTATTAATTTGCCTAGTTGATTGTGTTAAATGAAATGGAAATAATTATATGAATTGTGATGTCTTCCATAATTTTGTTTGGGTTCATAAAATTGTTAGTGTGTGCCACTTAGTAAATTATGTGATTTTTGACATCGCTGGAACGACGGGTTATTTGGGTTATTTTCAGTTCCACCTTATTTAGGATACTTTGTAGGTATGGTACTAGGTAGTTATTGCTTGTAGGTATGGACTAGATAGTGGTGATGATTTACGGATGGAAATTTATGGGGTGGGATAATTTTTAATTTAATTCTGGAATTTAGGAGCCTATGGACGAGGCTAGATGATATTTTGAGCGGCTGTTCTTCCTAGTAGGATAGGATAGAATATGAGAGGATTTTGGAGACACTTAGGTATAGGACTAAGGGTTGTTTTGAGAATCTCACATCAATAATAAGAGTGGGGTTAATTCATTAAAATAATGAGAATGAAGAAAACTTGAGAATTAAATACCTAAGATAATAAAACGAGTATCAAAAAGAATTTGTGAAGCCTATATGTACGGAGTCGATAGTTTAATGGTTGGCTGGCTAGGACGATGTGGGTGTGTGTGGCGTAACTAATAAAGTGCATGGGTCAACAGTTTAATCGAATCGGCTGACTATTGGGATGTGTCATGCGTGGAACATTACTATATCTGTAGGCCGATTGTGTAATCGGGTCGTCAGACTACAGTAAGGGGAATGGGGTGTGATGTGTTGAACTTGTTGTACGCCAAGTGGAAGTGCGGGGACACAGAGGAGTTGGCTGGCCACGTTGGGTCGTACACATTAATTAATTAAAATAATCTAATGAGATTTATTGTTAATCCTTCCTGTTTAATATAAATGATATGTTAAATCGGAACAGTGGGAGATGATTTGTAGATGTGGGTACTCTAGTAGTAATTTTCTTTACTCGCATTCAAATTTAATAACCTCGTTAGATTTAAAATATTCTATTGTTATGGTTAATATATGTAATGATATTGTCTAGGTTCAAGGACCATATTTAAGAGGAGTATCCGGTATCCATGCTCGGGGCTCTAACCCCTGCTTGACTAACCTTTTTTAGGATTAGCGCTTGAGTAGTTGCATTGGAGTGTTTGGAGATATATTTTGAAGTGTTTGGAATTACATGTATTTTGATGGTGTAGCTGAAGGGTCCATTTTATTTATTGCATTACTAGTATAGATTTCTTGTACTAAGTTTTTTTATATTATGAGACTTCATTATGGATTTGGTGGGCCATTCGGTTCCACAATTGTACGGTGTTTAGATGAATATTTACAATTGGATTCTTTGTAATCAATTTTAATAAATACTGGTGTTGGATTATTTATTGGAGATAGCATGGTGATGGATTTATTTATTTCGGTTGAATTATTCATAATGGGATTGATTCAAATCATATTATCTTGTGGAAATGTAAATTTATATTGTCTCATATATGTCACATGCTTAGAATGGTATTTAGTTTAGTTTACGTCCCGCATAGTCTTAGTGGCGTCCGACGCTAGGAATACGCTGTGTGTGACAGATGGTATCAGAGCACGGTCTTGGGTCTCGTAGGTTGTGAGTCCGTTTAGCTTCTGCATTTTTTATTGTTGATTCCCTTTTGATTGATTTGTACTCCTTAAAGTAGAGGGTCTGTAATACGTGTTAGATATGTTTCTTGGAGATATGAAGTCTCGTGATAAGGATGTTGTAAGCATTGAGGGTAGAACTAGTGATCTGAATGAGAAAGACACTTCAGACGGATTTGGGAGGAGAAATCCATTTTTGGAGATTTTTAGTGCAAGATGTTAGGCATCGTAAGTATCAAAGGTGGTGATGTCAAGTGATTAAAGGACTTAGGCATTTTGATGACCGTTGGAGAAAGGATCGAGTGGTGATTCACAAGAGCGTGTAGTATGCGGTTATTTTTATAGTTAGGCATATATATATGGTGTAACACCCTGTATTTATGAGAATTTAAATATTTAATTAATTCGGGATAATTTAATTTTCAAGTGTTGTAATTAAATTGAATTAATTATTGTGAAATTATTTAAATATTAATCGTAAGTGTAAATGGATAATATTTAAGGAAATAAAAGTACTAAGTGAATAATAATAATTACTATACGTTATAGCGAGTTAAACGACGGGATTTTATATATCCAATCGGGAGTCGAGTGTTGACTAGATAAGGGTCGAGATAGTGAGTTTTAGTAAATTAATCCAGATAACAACTCTGATTGCACGGTTGATTCCGAATAGGTCGAAATGGCCAGAACATTGTACCCGGGAGTAGTAAATGGGTCTCGAAGCATTTTTAGGCATGATCGAGTCCACACGGGAGTGTTTGGGTAATTTTAAATTAGCCCATAAGCATAAAAATGGGAATGACTTTATAAGATTAAAATTTAAGTGTTTTGGGTGAACAAAACTCAAAAAGAAAGATAATATACAACGTAATTTAGAGGGCCTTTGACAGACACAATTCTGAAGGAAGAACCCCAGCTCTAGAGAGAGGAAAAGAGGGAGAAAGAAAGGATATTGTGGGCTCAAAGGAATAGGAGGGTGTTCTTTGTGGAATCAACATCTATACCAAAGGAAAATTAAGCTCTACAAACTAGAAAGGCAAGTGGTTGATTTGCTTTAATATATATTTGTGATAACCAATTCATATCATAGTGGGCATGATTTTTGGGTTGGGTTTATGCGTAAACATATAAATCTGGGTTTTGATTTGAAGAAATTTCTTATGTGATAATTGGATATTTGGAGATATTGATCCATAGATTAATTGTGGAGAAAATCATGTTGTTGTGAATCATTAATGAATTCAAATGTTAATTTTGTTTCGAAATTTTGGTTTAAATTGATATTATAAAATTAGTTGTATGCCAAATTTGTTATACCCCATGGTTCTACAGACATTACGGGATCATCAGCTGTACGCCAAATTCGTTAAGTTTGGGTTTTGTCTTCGAGAGGTGCAGTTTCTTGGCCATATTGTGTCCAACAGGGGCATTGCAGTTGTGGACAACAGAGGGTGGCCTATCTTTAATGGGAGGATTGTAGTTCCCGAGGATGAGTATTTAACGTACGCAGTTATAACAAAGGCTCCTAGTTCGAGATTTGCAAAACATCCCTACGGGGATAAGATGTACCAGGATATGAGGAGAGTGTACTGGTGGACAGGCCTAAAGCGAGAAAGGGTTGAGTTTTTCTCAAAGTGTGTTACGTGTCATCTTGTGAAAGTTGACCATTAGAGGCCGTCAGGGATGCTACAGCCGTTAGAGGTTCCCATGTGGAAGTGTGAGAGCATTTCAATTGACTTTATTGCTGGGCTACCTACATTGCATAGGGGTCATGATTCCATATGGGTGATAGTGGATCATCTAATCAAGGTGGATCATTTCTTGCCGGTTCACACCGATTATGAGACGAATGAGTATGCATAGCTATTCATTGGAGAGATAGTGAGGCTTCACGGGGCGTCGATTAACATTGTGTCTAACAGAGATAAAATTTCCGTATCCCACTTCTAGAAGAGTTTTCAAGAGGCCATGGGCACCAACTTGTGGCTGAGTACCGCATACCATCCACAGAGAGACGGACAGACTGGGCGAGTAAATCAGATAGTGGAGAACTTATGGAGGATATGTATTCCAGACTATGGGGGAAGATAGGAGCGATACCTTCCATTGGTGGAGTTTGCGTACAAAAACTCTTACAAATTTACTATCGACATGGCACCATTTGAGGCACTATATGGGAGACCTTGTCATTTACTCACTTGCTGGTTGGAGGTAGGGGAAAACAAGGTATTAGGGTCAGAGATGATTCAGGAGACAACTACCAAAATTGAGCTTATTCGGGGATGTAAACGAATAGCTCATAGTAGACAAAAGAGTTATCTCGATGCAGACCGGAGACATGTTGATCTGGAGATTAGTGACCAGGTATTAGTGCAAATGTCACCAATTAAGGTAGTCATGAATTTGGCAAAAAGGGGAAGCTAGCACCGAGATATGTGGGGCCTTTCCCTATCATTGAGATAGTTGTATCAGTGGCATATATATTAGGATTTCCTGAGCAGCTTTAGAAGATACATGACGTATTTCACGTGACATCACTGAAGAAATACCAGAGGGGTGAGAGAGACTTTTGGCATGTTCCACTTGAGGAGATAGATTTGTAGCCAGACATGTCATACGAGTAGAGGTTCATGGCCATTCTAGATCGTAGTGAGCGTAAGTTGCAGTCTAAGGTAGTACCACTGGTTGGGGTGCAGTGGGGACATCACAGCGTTGAGGAGTAAACCCAGGAGCGAGAGGATAACATGCGAGAGTAGTATCCGAAGTTGTTTACCACATGTATTACCTAATTTCAGGGGTGAGATTCCTTTATGGGGGAAGGGGGGGGGGGGGGGGGGGAGGAAGTATGTAACACCACGTATTTATGAGCATTTAAATATTTAATTAATTTGGGATAATTTAATTTACAAGGGTGTCATAATTATATTGAATTAATTATTGTGAAATTATTTAAATATTAATCGGAAGTGTAACTGGTTAATATTTAAGGAAATAAATTACTAAGTGAATAGTAATAATTATTATACGTCGTATCGAGTTAAATGACAGGATTTTATATATCTCAATCGGGAGTCGAGTGTTGACTAGATAGGGGTCGAGATAGTATTTTTAGTAAATTAATATGGGTGACAATTCAGAGTGCACGGTTGATTCCGAAGAGGCCGAAATAGTAAAATAAAGTGTACCCGGGGGTAGTAAATGGATCTCGGAGCATTTTTAGGCATGACCGAGCCCACACAGGGGTGTTTGGGTCATTTTAAATTATCCCATAAGCATAAAAACGGGAATGACTTTAGAAGATTAAAATTTAAGAGTTTTGGGTGAACACAACTATAAAAAGAAAGATAATATAAAACCCAATTTATTGGGGCTTTGACAGACACAATTCTAAAGGAAGAACCCTAGCTCTAGGGAGAAGAAAAGAGGGAGAAAGAAAAGAGATTATGGACTTAAAGGAATAGGAGGGTGTTATTTGTGGAATCAACATCTACACCGAAGGAAAATTAGACTTTACAAACTAGAAAGGCAAGTGGTTGAATTTCTTTGATATAAATTTGTGATAACCAATTCATATAATAGTGGGCGTGATTTTTAGGATGGGTTTATGTGTAAACATATAAATCTGGGTTTTGATTTGAAGAAATTTCCTATGTGATAATTGGATATTTGGAGAGATTGATCCATAGATTAATTGTGGAGAAAATCATGCTGTTGTAAATCATTAATGAATTCAAATGTTAATTTCATTTGGAAATTTTGGTTTAAGTTGATATTATAAAATTAGCAGCCATAGTGTTTATCTACAAAGGGATTTAAATAGAAGAGAATTTCTGGATGTGAATAAAGTTAGAAGATTTTCGCTACTGATAAGATTTGTGGGTTTATATTGGTTCAGAGGACTAACTGAAGAAGACGGATAGGAGAGAGAATCCCCAGAGTCGTTCGAACGACCTGGCCTTCATCCGTGCGATAGACCATGACATTCAAATGACATGGTTGTCGTTCGAGTGACGCTAGTGGTCCAGCCCAGTTTCGTTCCCTTTTTTATTTTGGGCTGGGGGAATTAAATTTCGAGGGTTTTAATAACAGTAAGGAATTTTGCATGTTAAATTCAGTTATGAGCTCTAATTTAAGGAGTTAGGATTTTATTATGATGAGGAAAAAAATTCTAAGAACCAAGGGAAAGAGCCTGGATATTTTGGGAGAGTGTCACCATGTTATTAAAATTAATTAATGTGTAAATTAATTAACTTAGAGTTAGGAATATTGACTCGGATATTATAGGCTAGTGTTACGGATTTTCATACACGGATTAGTCGGGTTTTTAATAAATTATATATATGCGGTAAGTGTGATAGTGTATATATAATAAAATGTGATAATTTAATATCAGTGTAGATATTATTAAATACATAACTATATATTAGGAGGTTGCACGACGAGGGTGAATCCCTCGACTAGTGAACGCAGGAAGAGAATAGTCCCGAGGTTATAGTGTTCTGGTTAGGGTTAAGACGTCTTGGATATGATTCAGTCTCACTTTCAGGTAGGAAATATGACCACCTCCACTACACTTATTTTATACCTGACTCGGGTGAGATGACCGTTTCATGGTATCCAGGTTTGATTGAGATACCTGGGGTTATAGCATTTTCCAATCCAAACCTCGAACAAACTTTGATATACGTTTCTCTTCCGTATTTACCTCATCAGGTACTAACTTTGCCCATCTAGAAAAGTCTTCCTCATATTCCTCCACAGTTCTATTTCCTTAAAAAATCTTTATATCTCGATTAGGGGAAGGAAAATACCTTCGATCAAAAAGTTCCCAAAATGTTGTTATGGGTAAAGTATCACTCTGTTCAGATGTGGTGACAGACTCCCACCATTGAAGAGCTGCACCCGATAACCTAAAGGTGACTAAAAATTGTTTCTGCACCTCACTACACTCAACCATACGAAGATGCCTCTGCATGATATTTTTCCATTGACTTGCAGCCATTGTATCAACTCCCCCTGCAAACTCGGGAGGATGCCCCTTACTAAAATCTTTCTTCACTCTCTCCCATAAAGACAATCCTAAATGGGGTGGGGCTGCTCAAGCGACAGATTGCTGAGCCATCGTAGAAACGGCAGCAGTTACTGCTTGTGCCACTATATTGGCAACATCATCCGTAGTCATGTTCCTTTGAGGCATTTGGGGTTTCACATTCCCTTTATTTGCCCTGACTGAACGACTTCCCTTCGGTGGCATCTGAAACAAGAACAATTGTATCAGAACGCCTTTCAAATATTTTCGAATAACAGAAAGATATGGACATATGAATGTAATCGTCCTAATAATAAGGCTCTACATCAAGAACTCTTACGGAAGATCGTAGTAACGCACACAGATCCTAAAGACACTAGAACCTTATGCTCTGATACCACCTGTGACAACCCGCTCCAAATAATAACGGGTGGCCATCCCTATACTATAATAAATCAGGTATCTCAGATGGCACAGTCTCAACATCAACTACTAACCACTATAATATAAGGCTAACTACCCGAAATCATTAAGTGCGAATTGCCAAAAATTTAAAACTTTTATAATAACCACAACAACAAAACCAATATTGCACATAACCAACAATATACATCTAACTATAATGTGTGAAAAGTGCATGCTCCAATAATATGAAAGAGTACAATACATTGTACAACAAAATCTCAACAATGAAATACCCGAATATGCTGTCGGGTAACAGACAATACATAATATGTGAAAATGAAATATGAAAGTGTTAATCTACAACACTTGAATACTAACTCAATACAACTAAATCCTAATCTAGATGTACAATAGATAGGAATCGAACAAAGCAAAGTGCCGCAACAGTCCGCTACTGCCACAGCTCCACAATTACCCTGGATGGATAACATCAAAGGCGTCCTTGCGGAGGAACACCTGAAGTAATACAATATATACAAGGAGGAGGAAAATATAAACGGGTCAGAGCCCGAGTTTGGAAAACATTTTTATAGCAAGTGTATTAAAATGCATAATAATTATAAATTCATTATTACATGATTTAGTTGGAATCGAACTCTCCATAATAATTCAACTCACCTCTCATCTAAAGCGCGCACTAAATGTATGCACGTGATCTCCAAAAGGATGACCGATTCTAAATAGGTAAGAGGATCCTAACTTAAACCCAAAATAAGTATTTAAGCAAAATCATCTAACCTATTTCCCAATACATTCGTTCCCATAATTTATAAGTCATATACATTAACTTTAATGTAATAGTTATAGTTATCTTTATAATGTTCATTTGTTGAACATATAAAGTTACATGATCCAATCATGTCCACATCATCACAATATATCAACAATCTCATTTACTCTAGTGATGCCCATATAAGGCATGAAACCATATATATAATTATTATAGATGAGTTATTAGCATCAAGAGTTAAGGACTAAAATCCTCCCGATTCTCAACACGGTACTGCGTTTCGTGCGTGGGACGTCTCGCCGAAGCGAAATCCAAACAAGGAACCCCCCTGTTACACTACTCCTGATCGTATCGATCCTCGGGGCTCATTATGCCCTCAATGCAAGATGCATGTAACCCAAATGATTATTATCCAATTTTAATTAATTAATATTCCTAATTCTCAACAGTACACGACGTTTCATGCGTGGGACGTCTCGCCGAAGCGAAATCCAAACAAGGAACCCCCCCGTTTCACTACTCCTGGCACTGTCGAATGTCGGGATAGGTGATATATATGTATATATAATTATTAGCATTAAGGACTAAACTTATCCCCAAGTTCCAACATTACACTGCGGTTCGTGCATGGGACGTCTCGCCGAAGCGAAATCCAAACAAGGAACCCCCCCGATACACTAATCCTGGCAATGTAGGTCGTTGAGGTCCATTATGCCCTTGACACCCAAATAGAAACACAACCAATAATAACCATCCAACCGAGCTATAACTCGAAGGACGCAGGCTCACATTCTATCATCTTCCAGTAGCCCATATACGTAGCAAACTGGGGCCACCTGGTGGGGTTCAACGACACCCACCTCGTGATCAACTCACGCACACAACGTCCCGGGAAGCGGCCATAGTTCCTAACCGACAAGTGAGAGAGACACATAGCCACGACCTCTCACCCCCAAAATAAATAAATGTATATATAAATGCCATTTGCTGATCACAAAGGACGACTATGACCTGGGGAATATCCACATCCTGCTTTTCTAGTCAGAATGCTCACCCTCTACGCACGAAACTTCCCAATGATAGCAAGGAGGGGGTATGCTTAACATGTATATACACCATCATATAAGGTATACATACATCCCACATAATAAAGATATACCATTTTATAAGGTATACCTGCAACAACATATTTATTATCATTATACGCTCTTAGGCGTAATTCGATTAACATCATTGTTTAGTATATCCCTCTCTTGATACACTAACCGTCAATACTCACACATTTACCCCACTTAGTATATACTATACTAATTCTCGCTTGAAGCTCTCATGTCGCTTCTAGTATGAATTGTCTTTCAATTCTATTTAAGTTAAGGATATTCTATATCTTATTGCACCTCAATTAACATTTCTCATTGTATGAGATATCTCCCAAATCAATCATCAATAAGGATATTTCTATATCCATATGCACATCAAATAGCATTTATTATTTTCCATTCATAATAGGGTTCAATTCATTTTATGAACCTTTTTAAAGTTATCCCGTTTGGGATTTGGATCCTAAGATCCGGCATCTCTAAATTATTCTCATTCTCAGATCGTGAAATTTATTCATTATCACCAAATAAAACCCCAAATAAAAGTGGGCTTCCCCACTTAGAAAAATCCCAAAATCTCCAATCGTTATTCTATATTCCTCAAATACTAACCTCGATACTTAGAGGATTTTTTTCCCAAATTGATATACTCTTTTAGATTCTCACTTCTCAACATCAATCACTAAAACTCTCCAACATTTACATTTAGTCTTTCAATTATCAATTAGCCTCATATATCATCTTTTGACTCTAAGGTCTATAATCCCCTTATATAATCACTTAATCCTTTATGATACTCTGATTATGGAAGTCCATATATACAAACCCAAAGAAGAAGGGGATAACTTAAATTCTCAACTTGAACCAAAAATAGGGGACCGGTCGACCGGTGCCCAAACCGCGGTCGACCGCGTTTCTTAATTTTTCCTATTCTCGAAGACAGCATGCCCAATTCTGGAGGCGCGGTCGACCAGTCCTCTGTACGCGGTCGACCGGCCCTAACAGGTATTACGGCCAACACCATTTTTATACATTTCCAACTTCTCAAAAACTCCAATAAAATTCCATTCAACCACAAATCTTCAACCCAAACATATTCATAACATTTATATTCATTCTAGAATACTTATAAACTGATTTTTATCATTAAATCAAAGATCTACATATTAAATCTAAGATTATACCCAAAAGTTAGGTTTTGTTAAACTAAACCTAAAACCCAAAATATTAATCCACAAATCATGCAATAATTGGTACACAACAATTATTTAGCAAGTTTAATCACTTGCCTCGAGTTCGTAGGGTCTGAATCCGCCTTGAGATCGCGTGGAAACCGGAAATCTCCACTTTCTCTCCCTTTTCTCATTCTTTCTCTTCTTCTTTATTACTCTCTCTATTTTCTAGGGTTTTCCTCTTTCTCTTAAGTGAGAAAGACTTCTCACGTGGCTTTTAAGCCTAGTCTCCCAATGTACACATCTTTAAATGATAATACACACTTTAAATGACCCGGTAACTTTAATTCGAGTCAAACGGTCCTAAATTATTTCGGAACCTAAATAGACCCCAAGTACAGTCATTTCGACTTTCTCGGCCCTTCCGGAAACGATGGTACCCTCAGAATCGACATTCGACACTCTTTCTAACGACTCTAAATTTTGACCTCAATTGCCAATTAAATTATTTCTCCAATAAAATATTATTTATTTCTCCCCAAAATAAATAAATTGTCGACTCCAAAACCTCGGGTTGTTACAAACTTCCCCACTTACAAAAATTTCATCCTCGAAATTTAGCTAAGCCTATTTCTCCGAAGCTCAACTAGCCCTACTATACCCATAAGGTGTTTGTATTTGTTGAGGCCTTGTGTCTTAAACATAAGGTGTTTGTTTGGCGTGTCGAAAGACACGGAATATATTTATATTGTATTATTGTATAGGCCCTCGGGAAATATCTAAAATATGAAAAAAATCTTTTATAAAACCTTAACCCTGGTTCAACTAATCTCAATCCCCGACGTAGCTACACAGTAGTGTATTGGGAGGGTTCCTTGTTTGGATTTCTCTTGCGAGACCTCCCCCGCACGAAGGTAGCTAGCGTCAGGAATTGAGGAGAGTTCAACCATTGGGAATTTTAAACTTTTATATAATTAGTATATTGTTATAAATTATATTACCGAGGGTTATCTTACAATTTGAGGCTAATGGAGCTTGATTAGGATTTTACGAGTGGAAACTCGGATACGGGGTGTATGGGCACCCCGGGGTAGTTATTTGTTTTAAAATGCATATGGTTCGACATGAGAACTAGGGAGGATCGGTATAGTGATCCTAAGACTTGATGTTAGGACTAGATGATATTGAGGTCCTAGGCATATCTTAAATTTCGCGAACGAAATTCTTGTAAGGGGGGAAGATTGTAACACCCCACAACTTTGGAGACTGAGAAATTAAATTTTTGGGAAGATAAAATTTAATTAAATTGGAGAATTTTAGAATTTGGGAAATGAGGTCCAAAAATAGAAAATATTTTAAAGTATTCCGGATGATGATTTTGAGGGTACCATCGATCCCGGAAGGGTCGAGATAGTCAAAATGACTGTCATTGGGTTTTATTTCGGCTCCGGAATATTTTTAAGTCAGTTTGACTCTAATTGGTCTAAACGAGTCATTTAAAGTGTGTATTAACATTTAAAACTGGGTTTGTTGTTTTAAAGGATTGGAGGCTTACGGATAAAGCCTTCTCAAATAGAGAAAGAGAGAAAGAAAAAGGAAGAAAGAAAGAAGAAGGAAAAGAAGAGAGAGAGGAAGAAAAAGGTTGGGATTTCCGGCCCAACCGCGACATCGAGGATGATCGAACCTCTACAAATCTTAGGCAAGTGTTTAATCTTGCTAAATAGCTATTTGTGTATTTCATTTCATAATTTGTGGGGTAAAGAAATGGATTTTTGGGTATAAATACCAAAACCTAGATTTTTAGGTTTAATCTTGAAATCAATGTTTAATAGGGATTTAATGGATTAGAAGTGGTTGGGATCAATTTTGGGTTGACTTATGGGGTTAAAATCATAAATTAATGAAGGTTTAATTGTTAGAAATGAAAATTTAGGGTTTAGAATTCGTGGGTTTTGATGAAGAAGAAGAACCCTTCAAAAATTTGCAGGTCCGAATCGATTCGCCCCTTAAGCGAATCGATTCGGTTTAGTGAAATTGGCAGGTCTGCATTGACCGAATCGATTCGGACCCAAGCCGAATCGATTCGGCCTATTGCAGAAGCCCAGGTCTTTGGACCCGAATCGATTCGCCTTGGGGGCCGAATCGATTCGCTAGGCCGAATCGATTCATAATAGGGCCGAATCGATTCGGAAACAGGGCATTTTGAGGTATTTTCTCCATAGTGATTTCAAACCCTTTTTGGTTGGGTTTATTGATTTGGGGGCTTTCTCTTAGGATGTAAAAGATATATTCTTGGAGTTATATAAGGAGCTTCTCACATATTGGGATTTGGGGACTCCTTAGGGTAACTTGAGGGAAATGTACCCATGTACGTATTGGAATTACATATGGATATCGGGGAAACCTCTTTGAGGTTGGAATTACCAATTATAGATAAAGGTATATATACATGTTTGAGGTTGAGAACTCTTAGAGAGTGAGGGGTATACTATCCTTAGAAATATTTAGACTAAGGAACAAATGATAACCCGATAGGAGTAAGGGTTCATATAATAAATTGAACCATAGGTAAAAATGGGAAACAACTTGGGGGTGTACTATCGACTAGGATAAGCGGTAGCGTAAATTCTAGTTAGGATAGTTTATACGCCATTGTGGGGATATGGCCATTGAGATTTCCAATACTTGAGATGAGGTTGGAATAAATTGAGGTTTTAGACTATTAAGTCATGTTTATGCCTATGGTTAGATAGTACTAAAGATAATTATGTACTTTCACATTTAGAGGTGAAAGGTGTAGTGATGGATTCCTACACAAATTCTTGGGTGATAACCCTAATGTTGAATGTATATGTATAGATATATACATATGGTTTTGGGAGACTACTCATCATAGGAAGATGATTGAATATGTTTCAAGTGAGGGATTGTATTCACATATCGAGGTAAATTTAATGGAAACTGTGGTGACGGCTTGTGTATTGAGTATTATGTATACTTATAACCGAGTTTATATATCTTGTACATATGAACGATACTTAGTTTATATATATAGATATAAGGATATGTGAATATGTGTTGATATATATATATATCTGTATGTATATAGATATATGGATATCTTCATGTTGTGGACATACATGGTATGGATATTTAAACCGTATACGATGGTTTATTATTTGATCATATGATTGGATCATATGGATTATATATATTATGCATGTAAATGATATACATACTTAATTGGTTAAGCATACCCCGCTCATGCTATCATTGGGAAGTTGCGCGCGTAGTGGGTGAGCATCCTGGCTAGAAAAGCAGGGTGTGGATATTCCCCAGGTCATAGTCGTCCCGTGTGTTACCATATGATATATATATTTATTTTGGGATGAGACGTGATGGGTATGTTTCGTCTCATTGCCGGTTTGGAGCTATGACCTCTTCCCGGGACGTTGTGTGCGTGAGTTTACCACGAGATGGGTGTCATTTAGTCCCACCATGGTGGCCCCAGTTTTGCTACGTAAGCCGGGCACTGGGAAGATGATAGCATTGATGCAGTTTATCGGCGATATATATAGCCGGGTAAATTATGTGCATGGCCTTGTACATCATATGTAGTATGTACACTTGGCTATTGGATTGATGATGATGTATATACGGTTAGAAATAAATACCTATATATATATATATTTATATATATATCCTATAGATGAAAGGATATGGACTTTTATGAAGTACATCTTAGATGATTATGGTGTACTAGATTGATGGGGGTTGATGTATCGCACATAAGGTAGTATTCGGTTACATCATCCCAAGGATATTATTGGAGGTTCTTTTATTTTATTTTATTTGTTTTCTTTTTTATTTTCTTCTTTCTTTCTTTAGTAGTTATAGTTAGTAGTAATGGTAATATTAACTTGTATGTTGAGGATTAGGGATCTTTAGGATCGACATTGCCCAGGAGTAGTGTAACGAGGTGGTTCCTTGTTTGGATTTCGCTTTGCGAGACACCTCACGCACGAAACGCAGTGCCATGTCGAGATTTGAGAGAAGTAATTCCATAGGTGGCATCTCGGATCTCTGGTCTTGACCTTGTCAGGAGTAGTGTAACGGGGCGGTTCCTTGTTTGGATTTCGCTTTGCGAGACTCCCCACGCATGAAACGTAGTACAATTTTGGGATTAGAGAGAAGTCTTGCCAATATTCCATGTGTATGTTATCAAGTATATTAATTCTTACGTTTTTAGCATATATATATATATATATATATATATATATATATGTATATGTATAGGGGAAATGTTTTAGGAATTATGATGATTATAATTCATAAGATTATTAATCGAAATTCATTAAGCCTATTATGGCAAAATTGTTTGTATTCATAATCTAGTAAGATTAGAAACAGGGTGGATTCTTGGGCTAGGTTAGGAAGGCAAATTCTCGTGGGGATAAGCTAGGCCTATAATAAGTTAGGTTGTCCAAATAATGTGGGGTAATTTAACTAAAACTTGAGGACGCGAATAGGTGCGCGCCTTTAGATGAGAAGTGAGTTGGGGTTTCGCGAGAGTGCGGTCTCACTTTAATTATGAAATAAAGTGCACCGATATTTATTATGCACGGTTAACACACTTGCTAAATATTTTACACATTCAGGGCTCTGACCCGTTTACTTTTCTCTCCTCCTTGTATATATATATGTTACCACAGGTATCCTACCGTATGGATGCCGGATGACCTTCTATCCTGAGTCTTGGGAGCCGTGACAGGTGCGGACTGTTGCGGGATGTTTCATGTAGCCGCTTCCTACTTCTTTAAAATTATAGGTAGGATTCATGTTGTATATCGGTTTTGTACCCAAGGGATATTTACATACATGTTTATATTTATTCCATTCAGTTATTGTATTGGCTGTGATCCGACAGCTTATTCGGGTCTACTTTTTGTAGTACATTCGGTTGTATTTAATTGGTTCATTTTATCTCTAGCATTTTAATTATTATAGTTCTTTCCTGCATCTCTCCTATTCATTAGTAGTTTTATAGTGTTGGGTTGTTGTATGTTGCAAGTTTTAATTTTTTATAACATCTCGCTTATATGATTTCGGGTAGTTAGTCCTATATTATATAGTATCGTTAGTTGATGTTGAGACTGGACCATCTGGAATTCCTGATTTAATATAGTATAGGGCTGGCCACCCGTTATTATTTTAGGCGGGTTGTTACAGATGGTATCAGAGCATCGGGTTCTAGAGTCCTTAGTATCTGTGCGAGTTTTCCGCATTCTTCCGTTAACGTTCTTGACATAAATCCCTACAAATAGGACTGTTGTGTTCACTGCGTTGCTTTCTTCTGTGAAGTGTATTCACTTGATTGACGTTCTGATAACAATTGCTCTTGTTTCATTTCAGACGTCGCCTAGATTTTGTCGTCTAGGAAAGGATAGGTTTAGAAGTACAATACCCATAGCATATTTTGGGTACGCTTTGATCGGGGGTAGTTGTTTTCCCCGATTCTGGAGGAGTTATTGAGGAGATTTCTAGCAATGGTTCGAGGTGATTTGTCGGCAGTTGAGTAAGAAAGGAAAATTTACTCGAATGACAAACCTTGGACTTGATAAAGTAAGTCTGAGGAGAGGTTATTGTAGTCTTTGGGAGGTTTGGATTTAGAAACCCGTCAACCTTCGCTAGGAAGGATTTTGAGGAAGATGTTTCTCTTAAGGAGAAATAAAGTGCACCGATATTTATTATGCACGGTTAACACACTTGCTAAATATTTTACACATTCGGGGCTCTGACCCGTTTACTTTTCTCTCCTCCTTGTATATATATATGTTACCACAGGTATCCTACCGCATGGATGCCGGATGACCTTCTATCCTGAGTCTTGGGAGCCGTGACAGGTGCGGACTGTTGCGGGATGTTTCATGTAGCCGCTTCCTACTTCTTTAAAATTCTAGGTAGGATTCATGTTGTATATCGGGTTTGTACCCAAGGGATATTTACATACATGTTTATATTTATTCCATTCAGTTATTGTATTGGCTGTGATCCGACAGCTTATTCGGGTTTACTTTTTGTAGTACATTCGGTTGTATTTAATTGGTTCATTTTATCTCTAGCATTTTAATTATTATAGTTCTTTCCTGCATCTCTCCTATTCATTAGTAGTTTTATAGTGTTGGGTTGTTGTATGTTGCAAGTTTTAATTTTTTATAACATCTCGCTTATATGATTTCGGGTAGTTAGTCCTATATTATATAGTACCGTTAGTTGATGTTGAGACTGGACCATCTGAAATTCCTGATTTAATATAGTATAGGGCTGGCCACCCGTTATTATTTTAGGCGGGTTGTTACACGAATGCGATATTCATGACACTTTAGTAGTGCCGCATTCACTACCTCGATGAAAGTCACTAACCTAGGACTCCCTAACAAATGTTGTCGGATTTTCCAATCCAAACCTCGAACAAACTTTGATATACATTTCTCTTCCGTATTTACCTCATCAGGTACTAACTTTGCCCATCTAGAAAAGTCTTCCTCATATTCCGCCACAGTTCTATTTCCTTGAAAAATCTTTATATCTCGATTAGGGGAAGGAAAATCCCTTCGATAAAAAAGTTCCCAAAATGTTGTTATGGGTAAAGTATAACTCTGTTCAGATGTGGTGACAGACTCCCACCATTGAAGAGCTGCACCCGATAACCTAAAGGTGACTAAAAATTGTTTCTGCACCTCACTACACTCAACCATACGAAGATGCCTCTGCATGATATTTTTCCATTGACTTGCAGCCATTGCATCAACTCCCCCTGCAAACTCGGGAGGATGCCCCTTACTAAAATCTTTCTTCACTCTCTCCCATAAAGACAATCCTAAATGGGGTGGGGCTGCTCGAGCGACAGATTGCTGAGCCATCGTAGAAACGGCAGCAGTTACTGCTTGTGCCACTATATTGGCAACATCATCCGTAGTCATGTTCCTTTGAGGCATTTGGGGTTTCACATTCCCTTTATTTGCCCTGACTGAACGACTTCCCTTCGGTGGCATCTGAAACAAGAACAATTGTATCAGAACGCCTTTCAAATATTTTCGAATAATAGAAAGATATGGACATATGAATGTAATCGTCCTAATAATAAGGCTCTACATCAAGAACTCTTACGGAAGATCGTAGTAACGCACACAGATCCTAAAGACACTAGAACCTTATGCTCTGATACCACCTGTGACAACCCGCTCCAAATAATAACGGGTGGCCATCCCTATACTATAATAAATCAGGTATCTCAGATGGCACAGTCTCAACATCAACTACTAACCACTATAATATAAGGCTAACTACCCGAAATCATTAAGTGCGAATTGCCAAAAATTTAAAACTTTTATAATAACCACAACAACAAAACCAATATTGCACATAACCAACAATATACATCTAACTATAATGTGTGAAAAGTTCATGCTCCAATAATATGAAAGAGTACAATACATTGTACAACAAAATCTCAACAATGAAATACCTGAATATGCTGTCGGGTAACAGATAATACATAATCTGTGAAAATGAAATATGAAAGTGTTAATCTACAACACTTGAATACTAACTCAATACAACTGAATCCTAATCTAGATGTACAATAGATAGGAATCGAACAAAGCAAAGTGCCGCAACAGTCCGCTACTGCCACAGCTCCACAATTACCCTGGATGGATAACATCAAAGGCGTCCTTGCGGAGGAACACCTGAAGTAATACAATATATACAAGGAGGAGGAAAATATAAACGGGTCAGAGCCCGAGTTTGGAAAACATTTTTATAGCAAGTGTATTAAAATGCATAATAATTATAAATGCCTTATTACATGATTTAGTTGGAATCGAACTCTCCATAATAATTCAACTCACCTCTCATCTAAAGCGCGCACTAAATGTATGCACGTGATCTCCAAAAGGATGACCGATTCTAAATAGGTAAGAGGATCCTAACTTAAACCCAAAATAAGTATTTAAGCAAAATCCTCTAACCTATTTCCCAATACATTCGTTCCCATAATTTATAAGTCATATACACTAACTTTAATGTAATAGTTATAGTTATCTTTATAATGTTCATTTGTTGAACATATAAAGTTACATGATCCAATCATGTCCACATCATCACAATATATCAACAATCTCATTTACTAGAATTTATATTCTAGTGATGCCCATATAAGGCATGAAACCATATATATAATTATTATAGATGAGTTATTAGCATCAAGAGTTAAGGACTAAACTCCTCCTGATTCTCAACACGGTACTGCATTTCATGCGTGGGACGTCTCGCTGAAGCGAAATCCAAACAAGGAACCCCCCCGTTACACTACTCCTGACCGTATCGATCCTCGGGGCTCATTATGCCCTCAATGCAAGATGCATGTAACCCAAATGATTATTATCCAATTTTAATTAATTAATATTCCCAATTCTCAACAGTACACGACGTTTCATGCGTGGAATGTCTCGCCGAAGCGAAATCCAAACAAGGAACCCCCCCGTTACACTACTCCTGGCACTGTCGAATGTCGGGATAGGTGATATATATGTATATATAATTATTAGCATTAAGGACTAAACTTATCCCCAAGTTCCAACATTACACTGCGGTTCGTGTGTGGGACGTCTCGCCGAAGCGAAATCCAAACAAGGAACCCCCCCGATACACTAATCCTGGCAATTTAGGTCGTTGAGGTCCATTATGCCCTTAACACCCAAATACAAACACAAGCAATAATAACCAACCAACCGAGCTATAACTCGAAGGACGCAGGCTCACATTCTATCATCTTCCAGTAGCCCATATACGTAGCAAACTGGGGCCACCTGGTGGGGTTCAATGACACCCACCTCGTGATCAACTCACGCACACAACGTCCCGGGAAGAGGTCATAGTTCCTTACCGGCAAGTGAGAGCGACACTTACCCACGACCTATCACCCTCAAAATAAATAAATGTATTTATAAATGCCATTTGCTGACCACAAAGGACGACTATGACCTGGGGAATATCCACATCCTGCTTTTCTAGTCAGAATGCTCACCCTCTACGCACGAAACTTCCCAATGATAGCAAGGAGGGGGTATGCTTAACATGTATATACACCATCATATAAGGTATACATACATCCCACATAATAAAGATATACCATTTTATAAGGTATACCTGCAACAACATATTTATTATCATTATACGCTCTCAGGCGTAATTGGATTAACATCATTGTTTAGTATATCCCTCTCTTGATACACTAACCGTCAATACTCACACATTTACCCCACTTAGTATATACTATACTAATTCTCGCTTGAAGCTCTCATGTCGCTTCTAGTATGAATTGTCTTTCAATTCTATTTAAGTTAAGGATATTCTATATCTTATTGCACCTCAATTAACATTTCTCATTGTATGAGATATCTCCCAAATCAATCATCAATAAGTATATTTCTATATCCATATGCATATCAAATAGCATTTATTATTTTCCATTCATAATAGGGTTCAATTCATTTTATGACCCTTTTTAAAGTTATCCCGTTTGGGATTTGGATCCTAAGATCTGGCATCTCTAAATTATTCTCATTCTCAGATCGTGAAATTTATTCATTATCACCAAATAAAACCCCAAATAAAAGTGAGCCTCCCCACTTAGAAAAATCCCACAATCTCCAATCGGTATTCTATATTCCTCAAATACTAACCTCGATACTTAGAGGATTTTTTCCCCAAATTGATATACTCTTTTAGATTCTCACTTCTCAACATCAATCACTATAACTCTCCGACATTTACATTTAGTCTTTCAATTATCAATTAGCCTCATATATCGTCTTTTGACTCTAAGGTCTATAATCCCCTTATATAATCACTTAATCCTTTATGATACTCTGATTATGGAAGTCCATATATACAAACCCAAAGAAGAAGGGGATAACTTAAATTCTCAACTTGAACCCAAAACAGGGGACCGGTCGACCGGTGCCCAAACCGCGGTCGACCGCATTTCTTAATTTTGCCTATTCTCGAAGACAGTATGCCCAATTCTGGAGGTACGGTCGACCGGTCCTCTGTACGCGGTCGACCGGCCCTAACAGGTATTACGGCCAACACCATTTTTATAGATTTCCAACTTCTCAAAAACTCCAATAAAATTCCATTCAACCACAAATCTTCAACCCAAACATATTCATAACATTTATATTCATTCTAGAATACTTATAAACTGATTTTTATCATTAAATCAAAGATCTACATATTAAATCTAAGATTATACCCAAAAGTTTGGTTTTGTTAAACTAAACCTAAAACCCAAAATATCAATCCACAAATCATGCAATAATTGGTACACAACAATTATTTAGCAAGTTTAATCACTTGCCTCGAGTTCGTAGGTTCTGAATCCGCCTTGAGATCGCGTGGAAACCGAAAATCTCCACTTTCTCTCCCTTTTCTTCCTCTTTCTCTTCTTCTTTCTTCCTCTCTCTTTCTTTCTAGGGTTTTCCTCTTTCTCTTAAGTGAGAAAGACTTCTCACGTGGCTTTTAAGCCTAGTCTCCCAATGTACACATCTTTAAATGATAATACACACTTTAAATGACCCGGTAACTTTAATTCGAGTCAAACAGTCCTAAATTATTTCGGAACCTAAATAGACCCCAAGTATAGTCATTTCGACTTTCTCGACCCTTCCGGAAACGATGGTACCCTCAGAATCGACATTCGACACTCTTTCTAACGACTCTAAATTTTGACCTCAATTGCCGATTAAATTATTTCTCCAATGAAATATTATTTATTTCTCCCCAAAATAAATAAATTGTCGACTCCAAAACCTCGAGTTGTTACACTAAGAAATTGCCATGATAGGATAATGGGACTTTGCATGTAGTTGAAAACTTAAAATAATTATGAGATTAATTTTCCAAGTTGATTATAATGAATCAAATGGAAATAATAATTTGAATTGTGATGTTGTCCATAAATTTGTTTGGATTCATAAAATTGTTAGTGTATGACACTTAGTAAATTATGTGATTTTTGACATCGCGATAACGACAAGTTATGTGGGTTATTTTGAGTTCCACCTTATTTAGGATGATTTATGAGTATAGGACTAGTCAGTAGGCCTTTGGGTAGTTATTGCTTCTAGGTATGGGACTAGATAGTGGTGACGGTTTACGGATAAAAATTTCTGGGGTGGGATAATTTTTAATTTAATTCTTGGCTATAAGAGTCTATGGACAAGGCTAGGTGATATTCTGAGCGGATATTCTTCCTAATAGGATAGGCTAGAATATGAGAGGATTTTGGAGACCCTTAGCTATGGGACTAAGGGGTGTTTAGAGGATCTCACATCGATAATAAGGGTGGTGTTAATTCATTAAAATTATGAGAAAGAAGAGAAATTGATAATTAGATATGTAAGATAATAAAACGGGTACTAAAAAGAATTTGTGTCGCCTATAAGTGCGGAGTTGACAGTTTAATCGGGCTTGCTGCTATGACGATGTGATTGTGTGTAACATCACTAATAAAGTGCAGGGTCGACCGTTTAACCGGACCGACTGTTTATTGGGACGCGTTGTGTGTGGAACCTAAATGTATGTATACGCCCACAGTTTCATCGGGTCGTCAAACTACAGTAAGGGGAATGGGGTGTGATGTGTACAACTTGTTACACGCCAAGTGTGAGTATGGGACCGCAGAGGAATTGGCTAGCCACAGTGGGTCGTAATTAATTAATTAAAATAATCTAATGATATTTATTGTTAGTACTTCCTGCTTAATATAAATAATATGTTAAATCCTAACAGTGGGTTGATATGTAGTTGTGGGTACTTTAGTATAATTTTCTTTACTCGCATGCGAATTTAATAACCTCGTTAAATTTAAAATATTCTATTATCATGGTTGATATCTATAATGCTATTGTCTGGGTTCAAGGACCCTATTCCAGAGGAGTAGCCGGTATCCATGCTCGGGGCTCTGACCCGTGAGTTAACTAACCTTTTTCACGATTAGCGCAGGAGTAGTTGCATAGGAGTGTTTAGAGATATATTTTGAAGTGTTTAGAAATACATATATTTTAAAGGTGTAGCTGGAGGTTCCATTTTATTTATTGCATTAATAGTATAGATTTCTTGTACTCCATCATTTTATATTATAAGACTTCATTATGGATTTGGTGGGCCATTCGGTTCCACAGTTGTACGGTTTTTTATCGAATATTTACAATTTTATTCTTTGTAATCGGTTTTAATAAATAGAGGAGTTGGATTATTTATTGGAGATAGTATGGTGATGGATTTATTTATTTCTGTTTGATTATTCATATTGGGATTGATTCAAATCATATTATCTTGTGGAAATGCAAATTTATATTGTCTCATATATGTCAAATGCTAAAAATGGTATTTAAATTAGTTCACGCCCGGCGTAGTCTTAGTGGCGTCCGACACTAGGAATACGTGGGGTGTGACATTGTGCTTGTCCAAAAAGATCTCAACTCTTCAAATTTCTTCTCAAGAGACAATCGCGTCCTCACCAGCTTTCACAAATAACAAGAGTACCACTTCGCTATTTCAGACCTTGGGACTATTAGCTCGATTAAAATCTACTGGCCCAAAAGATTTTAGGCCCAAAGATTTTAGGGGAAATTGTGGGATCCCACTTTTCACAAGTCCATGAGAGTAGTCATCCAAGATAAACTGGTGTGGTGCGTGATTCGTATCGAATATTGCATATTTTCGCCCCTTATCTCTATGTATTCTAGCGCTTTATGGTACTTAATGCCTATATTTATGATCATTAACCAGACATCCTTGGATTTCGATATATACATGCTTTGCAGGGGTTAATTCTGCTTTTGTAGGTATTGGAACGCTAAAAGTGAGGATCCGTTGCATTTCGAAGAAGTTCCGTCACCAAATGCTACTTCAAGGGCATTTTAGTCAATTAACATTTCCTCTTTAGCTCATATAAATTCCACGGATGTGTAGTTCATTGACCAAGCTTCGCGTGGCAACAAACGGTGCGTGATTCTGAGTCCGGATGATGAAGATATGGCCGTTTTCGTAATCAACCTTTTCCCCTCTTCATGGACCAAAGGATTGCAGAAAACAGAGTCGCGGTCGACCGTGGTTTGAGGCCCAATTGACCGCATTTTGGCATTTTTCCTTGGATCGAGGACAGTGAGCTTTTACAAGAAGGCACGATCGATCGACCCCTGGCCACGGTCGACCGCGTATGCCAAATATTTTTGGGATCTTCTCTTTTCTTTTCGTTTTCCTTTATTTCTTTTCCAACTTACTATATATGCCAAATTTGGTTTCTATTTTCAGGTTGTTACATTTTACGTTAGGCTTAGGGTTTGTGAGGATATTTTTCCCTACTCCATTTCCTTTAGGTGTTTTACCCACTTTGATGTATGTAAGCTTTCTAATTTAGTTGTCTTCCTTTAATTCTTTCTTTGTTTACTTGCTTCCATTAATTTCCATGCCTAGTTAATATTTCTTTCTTGATATTTATTGCTTTGATTAATTAGTTTTACTCGCTTTCTTTCAATACATGTTTTTTATCATGCTTTCTATCTAAGTTAGTCTAGGTTGTGTTTGAATGGAACTCACTCAGGTTGACATGTTGCTTTGGTGATGGTGTTTACGGGTTTATTTCGGGTGCGTTGTCCTAATTATTATGCCTAGGAGATTTGACGGGGCATATCATGTATGTTCCGTGCTTACGACCTTGCGTGCGTAATTTTCGGGGTATTTGTTGACACCAAAACCGTTTTAGGATTTTATGCAAATTTGGGGGGTGTGACAACTCTTGATTTAATTAATTGTCGAAACGAGATGCATTGGTAATAACTCGTCGACCCATGTAACCATTTTATACTAATTAACATGGGTGAGGGATATTCGACGCAACCTATAGTTTTATCCGCTTTGTTAATCTAGTTTCCATACACTCGCCTAGATTAATATTTCCCTTTTTCGCATCTTTTCCTTTTTGTTGTTATTTATCTTTTACGCTTTTATTTAGGAATATTAAATCCTATAAATTATAGCAACTCGTCTCTGTGGATCTTTCGATACTCGGACATGGCCACTATACTCACTTGTTGAGTGTAGTCATAAGTTTAGGTTTTTTGTATAGAGCTGGTGAGTCAAACATAACATGACCGGCACGCAGGTGACTCTCGCGCCACTGCAAAACCCTGCCTATCAAATGGCGTCGTTGCCAGGGACTTATTTGTTTTAGAATTTATTTGATTTAGAATTTCATATTATTTTCTTTTTATTTGTATTTTTTGCCCAACATTTTTGTAGGACTTCTACATTTGAGCACCAAGAAACGCTCGAATTTCTTGCGCGCGCATCTACTTTATGGAATTTGCCACTTTAAGGCATTTTTGGGGTAAGCATGTCATATTCTAATTATTTCGGTAATCATTATGATAATTCTCAAAATTCCCGCAAGCCTTTGACTTTTGGTCAATACTTAGAATCCCAAAACATTGAAGCATCTAAAATGACTTTGGGCGAGTATAACGAAAGTCAAAACTTAGGTTATTGGAATTTTGAAGATGATGATAATGATTTTGGGCCTCAACCTCCTTATAATAGGAATTTTGAATTGAATTGCAATAGTTTTCAAAATTCCTATAGTAATGAGTTTAACTTTAGTGTCGCTAATTATTTTCAAACTCCTCATTTTCAAGCATCCGCACCTCAGACTATGACTTTCGGCGAGGGTTTGCTCATGCTTGAGAATGAGAGGTGTGAAGAACGTTATCGGGATGAAAATAGTTGTTGGGATAAAGACTTGGATTTATTATTCGAATCCGACGAGGATTTCTCTTCCGAGACTTTTGAAGTCGAGGAATGTTTTGAACCAATTGAGGACTTTGTGCCTAAATTGGAAGAAACCATTCGTCACTTTCCCCACCTTTTAATTGATAATGAAAGTGAGGATGAAGCGGATGTAGTATCCATTTGCAATGAGATGATTTCTTCTTTGGATCCCAAAGAAGAAAGTTTAATTGAAAATGATCCTAGCTCCTTTGAAAATCCAATTTTGAGCGATGATAACTCATCTCTTGAGTTTGAATTTCTTTCCTCCCGATTTTAATTCTCTGTTATCACACCGTCACAAGTACCCTATGAATCAGTGTCGAACTTTAAAACGTTTAATCCTTTCACCGACGAGGAGTACATGCTGGAGTTACTTTCCATGAAGGCATCTTTTCCCTCGTGTGTGCCACCTCCCATTCCGCTTGCTACATCTTTGGGAGGATATTCTTCTTTTCTCGGTCCCCACATGTTTTTGTCACCCGTTCAATCCAAATACCCCATCGTCCCTCCAAAACTTTTAATTGACGATGGTTCGTTTCTTACGCCTTACACATGTCTTCCGTTGTTCGAACGGAATTCATATTTTTAGGAAGGCATGCTTGTTTGTGAGGGTACACCGGTCAACCTCCAAAGTAAAATCATTTTCACGGTGGACCCTCAGCTATTTAGTCTTCTAGTGTACCGTTAGTGTGAAGCCTAAATAGTAGGTTGTATATAGTTATCTTTTTATCATTTCTTTCTTTAGTTTTTTTTGGTAATTTAGTCTCTTGTAATTAGTTAACTTTTTGTTATTTGTTTTTGCTATACTCGGTACTAACTTGTTTTGTAGATTCTTTGGACTTGTTATTACAGGGATCGCTCCAATTTTGGGTAATATCGCTCTTTTCCTCTCTTGAACTTGGTTCTTAGTTCACATTGAGGACAATGTCAGGTTTTAAGTTAGGGGGTCTGGGATAGTCTATCCATTTTCTTTATTTAGTCCATGCTTTTGCTCACATATTAGTTACTTAGTATGCTTTTCTTAGAAAAATTGAAAATTTTAAAAAAGATTTTCTTTCTTTTTTCTCTTTTATTGGGCATTTTGCCTTTGTTTTCGATGATAAATTTCAATAATTGCCCATCTAATTGACAACCCAATGATGCATGTTCTCGATTTTAGAAGTTATTAGACTTTAGTCCTCAATCATTGATGTTATGAATAACTTCATGAATTAAACTTTAATCCCATGAGCACATGCACTTTTCTTGCCTTATTGATTTGGTTTAAGATTTTTATAACTCGGTAATATTTTGTTGCATTGTATATACATACACCGAGTAAGCTTTGTACCTTTTATCGTTTGTGAGTGTTATACACTATTCTTTCCTCTTTGAAAACGTTGAATTCATTGGTAATCTATCTATTCTTTCATTTGATCGTTCATTAATCGAGTTCATATATGAAATGTATTATTTGAACATGATTTTCAATTATTGTTTTGACTCGAGAATTGCATAAATTTTAGGAAATGATCATAGGCAATCTTTGTTATATCACCCTTGTTTGCCTTGACCTCACCGAATATGCTTACACTCGTCAACCCCTTTGAGCCTTAATATAGCCTTTCGTTTCATAACCAAAAATTCCATAACCAACTCCAAATTGGAGTTTAAGCTATACATACATCTTCCATACCTTTGTTTGGAATGTTACTTGGGATTGAATGATGTTGATGTGTTGCGGTTGCAATTTAGGCATGTGAGAATGAGAAAAGGAAAAGAAAAAGAAAAAGAGTGAAAAAGAGAAAGAAGAAAAAAAAAGAAAAAAAAAGAGAAAAATGGGAAAAAGAATAAAAGAAAAGAAAGAGAAAGTTTGTAAATGTTGTGTATAGTGTTCAATAGGCTTTGATCGCTCTCCAATTGATATATCTAATGCTTGCTTTGAACTTGTTTTCCAATTTTTGATATTGCCCACATTTTCCCATTATCCCGAGTTTTCATCCCGAACACTTTGAATCCGTATATACATTCCTTTCATTTCGTACCCTAACCTAACCTACATTACAACCCTATTATAGTCCTATGTGATCTTAAGTAGATGTAATTCAAAAGTTTAAATAGTTTTGATAATCTATGAAAATGCATTTCGCCTCCTTTAATGAGCAGCATCCTTTCATTGAGATTATAATTTTTCAATTTTTATATAGAGTTCTTCATTTGTGATATGTGTGCGGCCTAGTTTCCACTTACATTTAATATTTATACCCGCATGTTTTGTGTGTTAACTCCATGTTTCGAGTGAATTCACTTTATGAGTGTAATGCCCGTGAGGATTGAATATATGCTTGCTTTATTTAATACCCGATTTATTTAAGTTTTTTCCAAATCATACATTTGCATGTGCTCGCTCCCCTCCCACATTTTAAGGTTTCAATTCTATGAGGTGCATTCTATAATGGTAAGTATTCGGACTTTCATTTGAATTCGTTCATTGTGCTAATAATGCATATGAAATCTTTTTCTCTTTTGCTGGGCTTGTGGCATGTTGATTGGGCATATTTTGAGGAAACCATATGATGTTTGTGGGTATCATCCCTGAAAACCCTCACGAGATGACACTTGTCCACTAGGGTAACCTAGGGGGTTAACGGCTTATTGCATATGCTAAATGCAATCGTGCTCCCTACGAAAGTGGCATTTATATTTTGATGCATATGTACGTATTGTACTTCCTTTTGTGGACTGGTTTCGTTTGTTTTATTACTAGGGACTAGCAACGTTTAAGTTAGGGGGTGTGATTCGTATCGAATATTGCATATTTCTGCCCCTTATCTCTATGCATTCTAGCGCTTTTATGGTCCTTAATGCCTATATTTATGCTCATTAACCAGACAACCTTGTATTTGGATATATACATTTTTTGCAGGGGTTAATTGTGCTTTTGTAGGTATTGGAACGCTAAAAGTGAGGATCTATTGCATTTCGGAGAAGTTCTGTCACCGGATGCTACTTTAAGGGAATCTTAGTCAATTAACATTTCATCTTCGGATCATGGACATTCCACGGATGTGTAGTTCATTGAGCAAGCTTCGCGTGGCCATAAACGGTGCGCAATTCCGAGTCCGGACGATGAAGATATGGTTGTTTCCGTAATCAACCTTTTCCCCCTCTTCATGGACCAAAGGATTGCAGAAAACAGAGTCGTGGTCGACCTCGGTTTGAGGCCCAGTCGACCGCGTGTTGACATTTTACCTTGGATCGAGAACAATGAGCTGTTACAAGAAGGCGCGGTCGATCGGCCCCCTGGCCACGGTCGACCGCGTATGCCAGATATTTTTGGGATCTTTTCTTTTCTTTTCTTTTTCCTTTATTTCTTTTCCAACTTACTATATAGGCCAAATTTCGTTTCTATTTTCAGGTTCTTACATTTTACATTAGGTTTAGGGTTTGTGAGGATATTTTTCCCTACTCCGTTTCCCTTGGGTGTTTTACCCACTTTGATATATGTAAACTTTCAAATTTAGTTGTCTTCCTTTAATTCTTGCTTTGTTTACTTGCTTCCATTAATTTCCAAGCCTAGTTAATATTTATTTCTTGCTATTTATTGCTTTGATTAATTAGGTTTACTTGCTTTGTTACAATACATGTTTTTAATCATGATTTCTAACTAAGTTAGTCTAGGTTGAGTGGAACTCACTCGGGTTTGTTACAATACATGTTTGAGTGGAACTCACTCGGGTTGATGTGTTGCTTTGCTTTGGTGATGGTGTTTACAGGTCTATTTCGTGTGCGTTGTCCTAGTTATTACGCATAGGAGATTTGATGGGGCATATCATGAATGTTCCATGCTTACGACCTTACGTGCGTAATTTTTGGGGTATTTGTTGACACCAAAATTGTATTAGGCTTTTATGTAAATTTAGGGGTGTGACAACTCTTGATTTAATTAACTGTCGAAACGAGACGCATTAGTAATAACTCATTGACCCATGTGACCATTTTATACTAATTAACATGGGTGAGGGATATTAGACGCAACCCATAGTTTTATCCGCTTTGTTAATCTAGTTTTAATACACTCGCCTAGATTAATATTTCCCTTTTTCGCATCTTTTCCTTTTTGTTGTTATTTATCTTTTACTCTTTTATTCAGGAATATTAAATCCTATAAATCCTAGCGACTCGTCTATGTGGATCTTTCGATACCCGAACTTTGCCGCTATACTAACCTGTTGACTGTAGTCATAAGTTTAGGTTTTTTGTATAGAGCTGGTGAGCCGAACATAAAACGACCGATGCGCAGGTGACTCTCGCGCCACGGCAAAAATCTGCCTATCAGTGCGGCCCGGCCCAAATCAGGGACTAATTCCTATACGAGTAGTTTAGTTAGAAAAGGATACTCACAAATATTATCAAAAAGGGTGCCAAGAATCTTGGTCGAGATATTCAATCATCTTCTGACCAATACACGCACAAGGATGGAGTTCTTTAAACAACCCAAACTCTGTAACGAATAAGTTCTACCAATTGTACACCCTGACCAGGGGCAAAGGGATGAAAACTTGTAACTTTGACAGACACTTAGTCAGAAACAAGTAACCTCTTCGTGGACGTAAACGAGTTGTCGAACAACCTACATCTTTGTTGTGTGTGATTCCATTTATTTTTTGTATGTTGTGATTGCTTTCGTGAATCTTTTATTGTGAGTTTTTTTGCACTCACGGGTAACTTAGACTGTTGTATTTTTAAATAAGGCAAGTTATTAAGTTTTTAAAATTTGACATCGGGCATAAATAGGTTAATAGTAATAAAATTACTTTTCGACACAAATTGTAAGAATGAACCAGACTGAGATTCCTATTTAATTTTAGTAAGGAATTGAATAACTACTATTAGAATAGGTAGGGTGCCATAGTTTGTTTTACAAAAAAATTCCAATTCTTCTGTATACCTATACATGTATAAACATAAAAGAAAATACAGACCAATCTATACCCATCAAATCACAAGTATTTGAATTATGCAGAAACCGTTAACTCATATTCTATATATATTCATTTAGATATTACTATACTAACCTCCCAAGCACCCCCCCCCCCCCCCCCCTCTCTTTAGGTTTCCTAAACCATCCTTAAACCCAAGATTAGACATCCAATCTAAACCCATAAAACCAGCCCAAAAACCAATCACACATTAACCTAAACTCACTCAACCACCATAACAACCCCTTTATTCGCACCTTGTTCAGCGTTTGGATCCTAGAGTGTCATGTAGATGGAGATTAAAACCGTGTTCGCTCCCCAGACCTCTGCACATGAGGCTTCCCTCTAACCTCCACCCCCAAACGGCGTAGTTTAGTTGTTTTTCACCAACTAGCACAAACTTACGAACCCTAGTTTTCCATAAATGAGTTTTTTTAATGCTCCCAACACCTCCATAACACTCTATTATGATTTCTAATCACTTTGATTTCATAACCCGGATTTTTAATGATTATAAAAATGTTTAATTCTATTATTATGGGCATAAACATTTGCTTTTACATATTCTTCATATGAGCCATCCTTAAGCACGAATTTAGATTATTAATCAACTAGGAACTCCATTAAACATGAAATTTAACAAGGATCAGTGGTCTCATTAAGTATTATAATCAAATTCATCGTCTCTATACTGTTCTACAATAAATTATCAGAGGTTTTCACCATCACAAAAAGATATTCCTAAATTAAACATACAATTTAATCATGAACATGGATTCTATCATTTGAGCAATTTAAATATATATCTAAACATGTTTAATAATCAAATTTATAAGTCAGTAATAAGAATTCAATTCTAATACCATGTTTCTAATCAATTGATTAAAATACGACAATAAATATTATAAACATGTTACGTTAATACAATAAGCAAGATAGTATTTGCCTTAACAAAGATTACACTCGATTAAGCACTATTACTTTCTCCCCCTCTTCTCCTAAATTTTGCCTCTACTAATAGGTTATGAAATACGACCTGTTATGATGATTAATTATCTGTGTATAACCCTAATCTCACATTTTCCCTATGGTCCAACCTTTGGACAGTCAATTAAGCACATGACATTAACAAGCTAACCATAAAACTTGGATTAAATGAAGTATCTACACTTGGGGTTCCAATTTGACACATTAAAAACACTAGTTTGGTTATCTATCTTCTTCTATAGCTCGATCCAACCATACCAACCCGTAATATAGAAATTAATCACCACGATATTATTAAATTAAGGAATATGTCACATATTAGATAAATCCTCACTTTAAATCCCGATTACAAATTCAAACCAACAAAAATATCTGCAAATTGAAGGTTAATTTACACGAGTACATATTAGTTAATTGATAGTTATTTATTTAATTCGTTAAAATATTAGTTATTATAATAAGTATATATGTTTTATTATAAACAAGCAAGGAATAAAAAGTAGAGAAATAAAATATTTTATATGGATTTTAGGAGTACAATTAAGTAAAAAGATACTTAAAATATTATATCCTCGCCCTCGTGATGGATGTTTATTTAAAAATGAGTGGTTATTATGACCCAAATTTACTGGATAATGCATAGTGCAAAGTGCAGTCTTGATTTAGTATGTCTATTTTGTCTTAATTGTTATGTTACGATAAAGTGCAAAACAATCCATTATCTATTATAAAAAAAAATGAGCTCGTAGATGTCACACCCCGCTTAATTAAATACCGGTGGACCGGTCCTTTATTAAATTAAATCACAATATACATTTGGCTCATTCTTAGCATCTCTGTCGAAAACTATATTAATTACTATCCACCTAACTTATTAATTAAACTGGTGCCAAATTTTATCATTTATTAACATAATAATAAATAAGTGGAATAAACAATCATCCATAAACCAATCACACCATCAATTAGTCTGAAATAATGCTGAATAAATAAATATGAAACTGGCCGAATAAACTGTGGGCTAAAATCCAAATCCAACAATAAGGAAATATATCCAAAGCCGTGCTTAAAGTAAATTGGGCAACACACCCTCAGAAGTGTTATAACTGAAATGAGATCCCTAATCTAGGAATGAAGGACAGATGCGTCTAATCAAGTCTTCTCCATGCATATAGGTTGCACCTGCGTATCCCTGGAATAGAATCTCAAGCCTGTCGTCCCAGTAACTGGACACCTAAAAGGTTTTGAAAATATTTTACAGCAAGGGTTAGAGCCCAAAACATTCTAAAAATATTTAGCAAGTGATTAAAATGCATGAATGCGCTTCATATTTAAGTTAGTGTCGCACTCCCTTGAGACATATCTCACCTCTCAACCATCGTGCACACCTACCGCATTTATTTTATAACCCCCTAGTTATACTACCTTGTCTAACTCGTCTTGTTAATTATCCCTCACTTGACACCTTACTCTAGCCCAAGTAACCTTGGTGATTTATAAGTTATGTCTCACCTTAACTTAATTAATCCTTTAGTTTATATCCATATAACCGTTTCACTAGTTATATAAGTAATACAAGTTCAGCTTATGTATCAAGCCCATATATAATTATTTTCCCTGTTATATATGTAATAATTATATAATAACATTCACACCCATGTTATATATATATATATACCTATCCTGCCGAGCCATACTCACCGGATTCTATTTATAAAATATTATAACCCCAGGCATCTCAATCAAACCTGGATACCATGAAATGGTCATCTCACTCGAGTCAGTTAAAAATAAAGCGTAGTGGAGGTGGTCATATTTCCTACCTGAAATTGAGACTAGATCATAACTAAATCGTCCTACCCATAACTGAAAACGATATGACATGGGAATTATACTCGTCCTGCGTTCGCTAGCCAGGAGATTTTACCCACATCGCGCAACTTCCCATTATAGGGTATGAATTTAATATTAATACCTTCACTAATATTATATAAGCACATTTTATTATATTTATACTATCACACATACCACATAAATATAATTAATTTAAACCCAACTAATTCGTGTACAAAAACTATAACACTAGCCCATAATATCCGAGTCAATATTCCGACTCTAAGTTAATTAATTTAAACATTAATTAATTTTTTTAAAGGGTGACACTCTCTCCCAAAATACCCGAACACGATTACCTTGGCTCATAAATTATCCTTTAGAATTTATAATTCAAATTCTACAAAATAGATTTCTTCTTCTATTTACGTGATTAAATATCTCTTATTATCCCAATACCATAACTAATTAAAATCTGCAAGTTTCCTATTGAAACTCCAAAATTTCCCAGCACCCTAGATCCTCAAGCACAGCAGAAACCAACCCAAATTGTGCCTGACACGACAACGTCATTTGAACAAATGCCATATCGCTCGAACGACACGTGGCGTCGCTCGAGCGATCGCCAGGTTGGTCGAACGACCTCTCTTTTTCTCTCTCCTCTTCCCTTCTTCTTCCTACGTTCAGTTCTAAACTCTTAAAACTTACAGAACCCAGAATTCATACAGGAACGCAAACCCAACAACACTCTATTATTCTAAAATCATTTATAATTCACGACAGTGCCTATTGATATTATAACATAACCTAACAAACATCTAAATGGATTAAACCTCAAGTTTCATTATTTTCCTTATGAAAAAGTATCTCATATGTCCTCAAATGATTAATAGTTTTAATCTAACCAATTAATCAAACACTACGTAGGAAGCTTTAAATCCAAACCAATATTTATACAAATTCAACCCAAAATCACACCCACTATGATTTGAATTGATTACCATAAATATGTATCAAAGCAATTCAACCACTTTCCTTATAAATTCATAGGGTCTCATTATCCTTTGATGTAGATGTTGATTTCTCAAAGAGCACCATAAAATTCCCATGAGTCTATATCTCTTTTTGCTTTCTCCCTCTTTTCTTTTCTCTATGGTTAGGGTTCCTCCTTTAGAATTTTGACTGTCAATGGCCCTCTAAATTGGGTTTTATACTATCTTTCTTTTAGAGTTATGTACATCCAAAACTCTTAGATTGTGATCTTCCAAGGTCAATCCCGTTTCTCTACTTAATAGTTATTTTAAAAAGGCCAAAACACCTCCGTGTGGGCCCGGTCAGGCCTAAAAATGCCCCGGGACCCAATTACTATCCCCGGGTACACTTTTTTGACTATTTCAGCCTCTCCGTAGTCAATCGTGCACTCAGAAATGACATCCAATTTAATTTAATTAAAATCAATATCTCGACCCTTACTAGTCAACACCCGACTCCCGATTGAGATAGATTAAATCATGTTGTTTAACTCGCTACGACGAATAATAATTATCAATATTCACTTAGTAATTTTATTTCCTTAAATATTAACCAATTTAACTTCCAATTAATATTTAAAAATAACCCAATAATTAATTCAATTTAATTATGACACACTTGTAAATTCAATTGTCCTGAATTAATTATATATAAATGCTCAAAAAATATGGGGTGTTACATACTTCCCCCCTTAAAAGGGAATTTCGTCCTCGAAATTAGATAATACCTGTGATAAATACCTTTGGATACTGCTCTCGCATGTCATCCTCCCGCTCCCAGGTTGACTCCTCATCGTTGTAATGTCCCCATTGCACCCAAACCAGTGATACTACCTTAGATCTCAGCTTATGCTCACTATGATCCAGAATGGCTACGGGTCTCTCCTCGTATAACACGTCTGGCAGTAAATCTATCTCCTCTAGTGGAACATGCCATAAGGCTCTCTCACTCCTCCGGTTTTTCTTCGGCGATCCCATGTGGAACACATTGTGTATCCGCTGAATATGCTCAGGAAAACCCAACATGTATGCCACTAGTCCCACTTTCTTAATGATAGGGAAATGCCCCACATACCTTGGTGCTAACTTCCCCTTTTTGCCAAACCTCATGACTCCCTTTATTGGTGACACCAGAACCAATACATGGTCTCCAACCTCCAGATCAACGTGCCTCCAATCAGCATCGACATTACTCTCCTATTTATCCCGAGCTATTTGTATACACCCCCCGAATAAGCTCAATTTTGGCATTTGTCTCCTGAATCATATCTGATACTAATAGCTTATTGTTCCCCACCTCTAACCAGCAAGCGAGCGAATGACAAGGTCTCCTATACAATGCCTCAAATGTTTCCATGTCGATAGTGAATTGGTAAGAATTGTTGTATGCAAACTCCACCAATGGAAGGTATCTCTCCCATCCTCCCACGAAGTGTAAAATTCACATCCTCAACATATCCTCCAGCATATGATTTACTCCCTCAGTCTACCCATCTGTCTGTGGATGATATGTGGTAACTAGCGGTAAATATGTGCCCATGGCCTCGTGAAACCTTTACCAGAATTAGGATACAAAAATTTTGTCTTCGTGAAACCTTTACCAGAATTAGGATACAAAAATTTTGTCTATGTCAGTCACAATGTTAATCGGCACCCCATGAATCCTCACTATCTCCTCAATGAAAAGTTGTGCATACTGCCTCGTCTCGTAATCGGTGAGAATCAGTAAGAAATGAACCACCTTGGTTTGACGATCCACTATCACCCATATGGAGTCATGACTCCTCTACTATGTAGGTAGACCAATAATAAATTTTATTCCACACAGCAAACCATTAAAACCCTTTGATTCCGTAATCTCTAATGCTTTCTCCGTCTTTTCTTCAATCTAGGGCTAGGGTTCCTTCTTTCGAATTGTGTTTTTCAACGCCACTCTAAAATTGGTTTTATATTATCTTTATTTTAGATTTATGTTCACCCAAAACTCTTAATTATTGATCTCCCAAAGCCAATCCTGTTTTTATGCCTATGGGTTAATTTAAAATGGCCCAAATACTGTCGTCCGGGCTCGGTCATGCTTAAAAAGGCCCCGAGGCCCATTTACTACCCCCGAGTACACTTCTCCAACTATTTCAACCTATTCGGAATCAACCGTGCACTCAGAGTTATCATCCAAACTAGTTTACTAAAAATACTATCTCGACCCTTAATTAGTCAACACCTGACTCCCGGTTGAAGATATATAAAATCTCGTTATGACGTATAATAATTATTACTATTCACTTAGTAATTATATTACCTTAAATATTAACCATTCTCTCCCGATTAATATTTAAAAAGTTACACAATAATTAATTCAATTTAATTATGACACATTCTGAATTAAATTATTCTGAATCAATTAAATATAAAGATGCTCAGAAATACGTGGTGTTACATACTTCCCCCTTACAAGGGAATTTCATCCCCGAAATTAGGTAATACCTGCGGTAAACAACTCTGGACACTGCTCTCGCATGTCATCCCCCCACTCCCAGGTAGACTCCTCAATGCTGTGATGTCCACAGTGTACACTCTGCAGTGGTACCATCTTAGACTGCAACTTACACTCACAATGATCTAGAATAGCCACATGTCTCTCCTCACATGACACATCTGGTTGTAAATCTATTTCCTTAAGTGGAACATGTCAGAAGGCTCTCTCACTCCTTCGGTATTTCTTATGTGATGCTACGTGAAGAATGTCATTTATTCACTGAAGTTGCTCCAGCAAAATCCCAGTCTATATGCCACTGGTCCCACTCTCTCACGGGTAGGAAATAAACCACATATCTCGGTGCTGACTTCCCCTTTTTGCCAAATATCCTGACTCCCTTCATGGGTGACACCCATACCAATACTTGGTCACCAGTCTCCAACTCAATGGTTCTTGACCATATAATGCCTCCAAAGATTATCCCACACTCCTTCGGCGCTGCTATTTCTATGCTAGGAAAGGCCCCACCTTCCCAGGTGCCAATACCCTTACTGCTAAACACGTGACTCTCCTCAAAGTAAGTACTCGTAACAACTTCTGACTACTCATGTCAGAATTCAAACCTTTATCTCATGGTGACATAACTCCCATTATGCTCCTTAATTGTGAGAAATTGCCTTAGATTAACTCAATCCTTGCCGACGGAACATAAATCATCTCAAGTTCGAGAAACTAGTTATTCCTCACCCTTAACCAAACGTAACGTGGGTAATAAGATTTTTGTGTCAAGCCTCAATAGGTGTCACATATATATTAAACTGGTATAAAGTATCGTGAATAGCTTTACCAATGGTAATTCATACTCTCAATTACCCAAAAAATCTAGAATTCACATTCCTTGATTTCCCCTATAACCTAGCCATTTCTTGTCTACCCATTGGCTTATGGGTGACATGTCTAGAACAAAATGTAGCTTCATCCACATTGCCTCCTGAAACTCCCTGTCATAGATGGTACTGAAAATTCTCCTCCAAGTTCACAACAATATTCTGGATGATTCTAAAATCAAACTAACCAGGGCACCCATACACCCTTATAACCCATGCATCCCAGCATAAATATTACTATGTCTTGTATGCAACATACTTAACTCAAGTTCATCCCCGCACTCTCATCATGGCTACATGATTTCGGTATCCTCGATTACCCCATAAATTTGCAGTTTACTTCCTCTCAATTTTGCCCCACCCATTAGCTCGTGGAGCAAAATTTTTTGTGGTGTTTCCTTCGCAACACTACCCGGCTCCAATGGCCATCTATCATTATAGCTCTCAACTTAAAGTGTGTTTCTCTACACATTTTATAATTTACCTACAAACCGATTCCCTACCATACCATAACGTCTCTTTACTCCTGACGTTTATTAAGGTCCCTGTGTGAAACTTCCTGCAACGAAGCTCGAAACGAATTTTGCCAATGCACTATCCCCTAGCATTGTCGATCATTAAAATTCATGGGTCTAAAGCATTTCCCTACAATATCATAAATTTTGTCTCTCAACACATAAATCAAATCACCTATGACCATGTCCCTTTAAGTGTCCCACGATACGATGCTTCCACTATTATTATGTTCTCAGTACATAAATGGTAATGAGCTAAATATCTCCGCTCAACGGTAAACCTGATATACCCTGAATCACCTCAGTAACAGTCCCTATACACCGGGATCCCATATATTTAGACAACTATACTCTCGGAATTCTACCTCCTAAAATATATCCATGAGCTCAACTCTCTTTCAAGCGAAACATCACAAAATATACCTCCTGCCCTGGAAAAACGAACACAATCATCTTGATGTAACTACCCAACATCGCTTAACAGTCCATTCCCAGGATAAAATCATGCCTCGAATATTACTTCTCAAAATGAGCTATCCTCTTAAGATATATCCTCTTAGTGTTCACACCTGTTCCCCTACAGATGGATCCAAAGAGAGCCCCTCTACTCAATGATAACTATCTACACACTATAATAATATTAATGATACTTTTACTAAATACATTTCACATGTGAATTTAGTATTAACAAACTACTGTGACTCTCTTGTGTCACACAAAATAAATTCCAATCACCCCGGGATAAAACTCACACCATTGATTGCCAAAAACACTGGGGTTCAAATGGTTCCTAGACATAACTCCCTTGTCCCGACCAAAACAAAACATTTATAACTATTACCCCACTAGACATCCTGCTCTTGTCCCTCAACTCGTTGCAGACAATATTTATACATAATTCTTCACTTTTAACACATAAGACACCTCTCTAGGTCACCTGTCTTATCCAATCACCGGGTCCCGAACGTAACTCAAACTGTCGGGACTGACCCACTATCTGCTACCACATTTGTACATACAGGATCTCATCCGATAGTTACCCTCTGCCTCACTTTAGTTAATACTTCTTCTTGTGGCCCGTCTTTACACAACTGAGTGAATTCCCAAAGAACTCCCCAATCTCTGGTCCTCGCCTCACTGGCCTCCCTCGTCCTTCCTATGGCCTTGTCGACCCTGAAGAACAAAATATTTTGGTTGTTAAGTACCTTGATGGTCCTGCCTAAACCCACTACTCGTTGGTTAAAATTTTTGGGCCTAACCCTCTTAGCCCGATTTCTTTGTCAAAGTCTTAGACCTCCGACGATTGTTGTGCCTCACTGGCACCATTCTCATCTACTTCCCCAGACTGACTAGTCCTACTTTCTCGCTGTGGAGAAGTTCACGTTAGGTGGAACCACTTCCCACAAACCAGATGCATTTTTATATCTTTCCCTTGTCTTTGTCCCCACTAGCCATGTCGTGGTGTCCTCTCTTGGACCTGGTAGTCTTACCCTCAATTGCTACCCCCATTATCCATTTCACTCCGTTGGCCCTAGGGACCTAATTATTGGCATCAATGGCCCTTAATGAACCCACTGTCACTTGGTAGGGATTCTGTTGACTTCAATCGTTAAAATGGATTCTTTAGTGGGTATTCCCTCCCTGTGGTTACTCACTAGCACCGTTATATTCAGTCTTGCTCTTTGGATAGATTTTCCAAACCTCTTGACTCCCCTCTCATGGAAGCGTTGATTTAACTCGCAAACATACGACTTTTGATGACATTCACAATAGTCATCCTCTCTGGATTTCCCATCCATACCTGTGTATTCCCCCCATGAGTTCACGTGGCGTTGCTCGAGCGACTGTCAGGTCCTTCGAACGACCTTCCTGTTTTCTCTTTCATCTTTCCTTCCTCTTCCTTCGCCAAATTTATACGTTCTAAAACTCATCTCCACCCAGAATTTATTCAAAACCATAAACCCATAAATTTTCTTTATTCTAATTCCCTTTATTATTTAAATACATGGACACTGTTTTGGCAATAACTACTCTAAACGATTTCAACAACTATCATTCATTATTTAAACCTGAAATAGTATTTGATAAATCCACAAATATTTGATGGGTTAAATCTCTCAAATCCCAAAAATCACATAGGAATACTTCTATAATCAAAACCCAGATTTATATAAACCCAACCCAAAGTCACACCGACTATGATATGAATTGATTATCATAAATTTGTATTAAAGCAATTCAACCACTTGCCTTATATTTCTTAGAGTCTTAATCCTTTGGTGTAGATGTTGACTATACACAGTACACTCTCAAATTTCTTTGATTCCAGAGTCTCTAATGCATTATCCCTCTTTTCTTCTCTCTAGGACTAGGGTTCCTTCTTTAGAATTGTGTCTGTCAAAGCCCCTCTAAAATGTGTTTTATATTATCTTTATTTTAGAGTTGTGTTCACCCACAACTCTTAATTATTGATCTCTGAAAGCCAATCCCGTTTTTATGCTTGTGGGCTAATTTAAAATGGCCCAAATACCCCTCATGTGGGCTCAGTCATGCTTAAAAAGGCCCCGAGACCCATTTACTACCCCAAGTACACTTTTCAGACTATTTCAGTCTATTCGGAATCAACCGTGAACTCAGAATTGTCATCCGAAGTAATTTACTAAAAAATAATATCTCGACCCTTAATTAGTCAACACCCGACTCCCGGTTGAGATATATAAAATCCCGTCGTTTAACTCACTACAGCGTACAATAATTATTACTATTCCTGTAGTAATTATATTACCTTAATTATATTAACCATTCTCTCCCGATTAATATTTAAAAAGTTACACAACAATTAATTCAATTTAATTATGACACACTTCTAAATTCAATTATTCCGAATTAATTAAATATACAGATGCTCAAAAATACGGGGTGTTACAGTTAGTGTATGCATTTAAAATATGTAAATAAGAGAACTTTTCAATTTGTACACAAGATAATATAATTATTAAAATTTATAAGGGGGTTGTGGGTGGTAATTTTTTGAGTCGCAATGTTATAAACATTGAAAAGATTATATTTTATTAATTTTTTCTCTAAGTTATTTTTCTTTTGTAACAAAGGAAGTGGTGCGAGAGTAAAGCAATTATATAATGAAAAAAAAAATTTGTCATTGGGATTGAAAAGTCATGAAATAAAAAAAGATTGACAAACTTTTATTTAGGTGTCACGAATATTGGAAGTTGACATGGTTTCAATATTCAATGACGTTGACGGTTCCCTTTAGCGGTCAAATAACTTGCACTTATTGGTAGGTGATGTGTCACTTCAGAGTTTTAATTTTTTCAATTTCAATATTCAAGCCTAAAGGTGTAGATTAGAAAGTAAGGTTTATTTAAATACTTGCATTTGATGCCCTCTCTTTCACAACAATTTTGTAATTGAGTCAACTGTGAAGTAACTGTCTTTATTTTCTATTAGTCCTACTTTGGATACTTAAATTGTATTGTAGTGAATTGAATTGTAGACATACAAAAAAAATGGGATGAGATGAAGTACTCTCCAACCTCATTTCATATTTTTTTCGCTATCATTGAACTAATTCAGGTTTAACGATTATTTTATTTCATTGTTTCTTGATAAGGTACATATTCTAATAGAACTTCGTTGTTTATCAAATTTTTATACTAGGACGTCCATCCGTATTTCCTACGATTTGCATGTTTTCTTTTATACAAATACTTAACTCCAAACACACTCTTATATAATTCAATTAATGGTTTGTATAGTGTCATTCTCGCATTTTCTCTTCTAAAGCCCGAGCATAGTGACAAAAATTTTGTTGTTTGAGAGTGTCATGTTTACTGTATGATTGTGTGCAACATCATGCATATTTAAAATTTTACATAATTACAAGAAGGTAATAGATGGAGCCATAAAGTTGAAGTATATTTTAGCCTTGCAATTAAAACTATGTTTGTTCTAAAATCATATAATTGTCTATTTCAGGTAGCATTTTGGGCTCTTTTAAGTTCCCAAAATTAGGACTTATGGGGGGATACCGGATTAAGGAGTTTCGTTATGACCTAAGCCACCCTAAGTAGGTTCCCTATCCATTTTTAATTAAACCCAGCAGCGACAAACCTTCTAGGAGAAGTTAACAAGTTTATATACAAGAAAAGGAGAAGAATCTCGAAGGAAGAGTCTTGAATCGTCATATAAGGTGAAAAAATTCTTGCAATATTGTTAATAATGTGTTTCATAATTTATTAGCATGCCTTATCATATGATTTCAAGTTATTAATTATGTTGCAGACTGATTTACATAACGATTTATGATTTCAACTGATTATGATTAATAGTAATTTGTCTTATTTTCAAGGTTAAGACATTGGTGGTAAAACTCGAAATCGACATCGAATAAGGAATGCAAATTACGTTAGAATCCATGTTTAGATTTGTAGTTACTTTTTGATCAAATCCATGTTTAATGAATCGTGAAATGAAATATATTAGTATTATAAATTATTCTTGAGAGAAATTGGGTTAATTTGATTATTGATTTAAATCATGTCAGAAACCCTTGTTTATGATTAGAAATCATCAGGATTTTTTTCCCCAGATGTTAGTTTTAGGTTATAGTATGATGGGGATGTGATTGGAGACCTTGGTGGGACTTTAATGGAGGGTTTGTGGGAGTTTTGGAGTTAATTTTCATACTTGGGGACAAAGCACATTGCCATTCTCATCGTAACGCCATTGGAACATTGTTCTAATGAGTTGCCATTTGTAACAACCCTCGATTTTTGGAGACTGAGAAATTAAATTTTGGGAAAATAAAATTTAATTAAATTGGAGAATTTCAATATTTGGGAATTGAGGCCCAAAAATAGCGAATATTTTAAAGTATTCCGGATGATGATTCTGAGGGTACCATCGATTCCAGAAGGGTCGAGATAGTCAAAATGACTGTCATTGGGTCTTATTTCGGCTCCGGAATGTTTTTAAGTTATTTTGGCTCGAATCGGAGTAAACGAGTCATTTAAAGTGTGTATTAACATTTAAAACTGGGATTTTGTTTTAAAGGTTTAAGTGGCTTACGGATTAAGCCATTCTCATTTGAGAGAAAGAGAGAAAAGCCCTAGAGGGAGAAAGAGAAGGAAAGAAGAAGAAAAGAAGAGAGAGAGGAAGAAAGCTTGGAGATTTTCGGCCCAACCGCGATTTCGAGGACGATCCAACCTCTACAAATCTGAGGCAAGTGTTTAATCTTGCTAAATAGCTATTTGTGTATTTCATTTCATAATTGTGGGGAAAAGAAATGGATTTTTGGGTATTAACATCAAAACCTAGAGTTTTGGGTTTAAATCTTGAAATCAATGTTATTCTATGGTTTAATCTCATATAAATGGTTGGGATGAGATGTAGGATGGGTTTTCTTGTTAATGATAGTATTGGGTTAAAGATTTGGGGATTGGAATGAGAATTTTAGGGTTTAAATTCGTGGGGTCTGCTGAAATGGAAAAGCGGCCAGCTTAACTGGTATGGCCGGTCGACCGCGGTCTGGGGACCGGTCGACCGCGCCTTAAAGGAAAAGTGTACTGCATTTCTTCGTAGGCAAAATTTGGACCCGCGGTCGACCGGGGATCAGGGTCCGGTCGACCGGTCCCCTGTTTTTAGCCCAAAGTTTGGAGTTGTTCTCCCCCTCTTTCTTTGGAGTTTATTCTTAGAGGCTTCCTTAATGGTTATTTTAGGAGGTTTATCTAGGCGGACTTCTAGCCCGTTTTGGTTGGGTTTGTTGATTTGGGGCTCTCTCTTATGATGTAAAAGACATGTTCTTGGAGACATTGAAGGAGTTTTTCATATATTAGGATTTTTGGGGACTCCTTCGGGTTATTTGGGAGAAATGTACCCAAGCAAGTATTGGAGTTACATATGTATATCGGGGAAACCTCTTTGAGGTTGGGAATACCAATTATAGATAGGTATAAATATGAGGTGAGGTTGAGAACTCTTAGAGAGTGAGGGGTCTCATATCCTTAGAAATGTTTAGACTAAGAAACAATCGATAACTCAATAGGAGTAAGGGTTACCGGGATTTATTTCGAACCATAGGTGACTTTGAGAACACTTTGGGATCGTACTATCGACTAGAATAAGCGGTAGCATAGATTCTAGCTAAGATAGTTTACTCGTAATTATGGGGATATGATTACTGAGATTCCAATACTTGAAAGGAGGTTGGAATAATTTGAAGTTTTAGACTATTAAGTCATGTGTGTGCCTATGGTTAAATAGTACAAAGGTAAATATTGTATTTTTTGGTTATGGATGAAACGTGTAGTGATGGATTCCTACACATCCTCTTAGGTGATAACCCTAATGTTGAATATATATGTATAGATATATACATATGGTTTTGGGAGACTATTCATCATAGAAAAAATGATTGAATATGTTTCAAGTGAGGGATTGTATTCACATATCGAGGTATATTTAATGGTTATTGTGGTGACGGCTTGTATATTGAGGATTATGTATACTTATAGCCGGGTTTATATATCTTATACATATGAACGGGAATTAGTTTGTATATATATTGTTATAGCGATGTGTGTATATATGTACATATATCTATGTTGTGATCATACATGGTATGGATAATTAAACCGTATATGATGGTTTACTATATTAGATCATATGATGGGATGATATGGATGTATGTATATTGCGTATATGAGCGATATATATACTTATTTGGTTAAGCATACCCCGCTCATGCTATCATTGGGAAGTTTCCGCGCAGAGGGTGAGCATCCTGGCATATAGTGCAGGGTGTGGATATTCCCCAGGTCATAGTCGTCCCTTGTGTTATTTTACGATATAGATATATATTTTTGGGATGAGACGTGGTGGGTATGTTTTGTCTCATTGCCGGCTGGAACTATGACCGCTTCCCGGGACGTCGTGTGTGTGAGTATATCACGAGGTGGGTGTCGTTGATCCCCACCAGGTGGTCCCCAGTTGTTACGTGAGCCGGACTCTGGGAAGATGATAGCATTGATGCAGTTTTATCGGCGCTACATATAGCCGGGTATTATATTTGCATGGCCATTGTACATCACATATGGTATGTGCACTTGGTCATGGGTATATGGATGATTGGTATATGTATATATATGGTGAGCATAAAATACCTATATACATGTATTTATATATCCTATATAGGAAAGGATATAGAGTTTTGGTAAAGTACATCTTAGATGATTATGGTGTACTAGATTGATGGGGGTTGATGTATCGCACATAAGGTATTATTCGGTTACATCATCCCAAGGATATTATTGGAGATTCTTTTATTTTATTTCTTTTGTTTTCTTTTGTTTTCTTTTCTTTCTTTCTTTCTTTCTTTGATAGTTAGTTTAGCAGTAATGGTAGTACTATATAGTATGTTAAGAATTATGGATCTCTAGGATCGACATTGCCCAGGAGTAGTGTAACGAGGGGGTTCCTTGTTTGGATTTCGCTTTGCGAGATGCCTCACGCACGAAACGCAGCTATGTCGAGAGTTGAGAGAAGTAATTCTATTTGTGGCATCTCGGATCTCTGGTCTTGACCTTGTCAGGAGTAGTGTAACGGGGCGGTTCCTTGTTTGGATTTCTCTTTGCGAGACTCCCCACGCATGAAACGTAGTGCAAGTTTGAGATTAGAGAGAGGTTTTGCCAATATTCCATGTGCATGATATTAAGAAAATAAATTCTTACAATTTAGCCTATATATATAAGTATATATATATATATGTATATGTATATATATATATATAGGGATAACGTATTAAGACTTATAATTCATTATGATTATGAATCGAAATCCTTTAAGCCTTATGGCATAATTGTTGTAATTATAATCTAGTAGGATTAGAAAGGGTGGATCCTTAGATTGTGATGGGAAAGTAGCTCTCGTGGGTATAGGCTAGGCCTATGATAAGTTAGGTTGTCCTAATAGCAATGGGGTAATTTAACTAAAACTTGAGGACGCGAATAGGTGCGCGCATTTAGATGAGAGGTGAGTTGAGGTTTCACGAGAGAGCGTTCTCACTTTAATTATGAAATAATGTACACCGGTATTTATTATGCACGGTTAACGCACTTGCTAAATATTTTTCACATTCGGGGCTCTGACCCGTTTACTTTTCTCTCCTCCTTGTATATATATGTATTACCACAGGTATCCTACCGCATGGATGCCGGATGACTTTCTATCCAGAGTCTTGGGAGCCATGACAGGTGCGGACTGTTGCGGGATGTTTCTTGTAGCCGCTTCCTACTTCTTGAAAATTCTAGGTAGGATTCAAGTTGTGTATCGGGTTTGTACCCAAGGGATATTTATATACATGTTTATATTTATTCCATTTCAGTTATTGTATTGGCTGTGGCCCGACGGCTTATTCGGGTCTACTTTTTGTAGTACATTCGGGTATGTTTATTTAGTTCATTTTATTTCTAGCATTTCATTTATCCTAGTTCTTTCATGCATCTTTATTTTCTTTTGTAGTGTTAGTTGGTTGGTTGTTGCACATTTTATTTAAATTTTTCACATCCCGCTCATGTGATTTCGGGTAGTTAGTCCTATATTATATAGTAACGACTGTTGATGTTGAGACTGGACCATCTGAAACTCCTGATTTAATATAGTATAGGGCTGGCCACCCGTTATTATTTTAGGCGGTTGTGACAGATGGTATCAGAGCATCAGGTTCTAGAGTCCTTAGGATCTGTGCGAGTTTCTGCATTCTTCCGTTAACGTTCTTGACATAAAGCCCTATAAATAGGACTGTTGTGTTCACTGCGTTGTCTTCTTCTGTGAAGAATATTCACTTAATTGGTGTTCTGATAACAGTTGCTCTTGTTTCGTTTCAGACGTCGCCTAGATTATGTCGTCTAGGAAAGGATAAGATTAGAAGTACCATACCAATAGTATGTTTTGGGTACGCTTTGATCGGGGGTATTTGTTTTCCCCGGTTCCGAAGGAGTTATTGAGGAGATTTCTAGCAGTGGTTCGAGGTGATTTATCGACAGTTGAGTAAGAAAGGAAGTTTACTCGAATGGCGAATCTTGGTCCTAGTAAGGTAAACCCGAGGAGAGGCATGTAGGGTAGTCCTTGAGAGGTTTAGATTGAGAATCTGTTAACCTTCGTTGGGAAACCTAATGTTGGTGACTCTTACCGAGGTGAGGTTGGTGTAGTTATCCCAATATCAGGAGTATCGCCCTCTAAGATGAGGGAGAATGCCTTTGGAGACTCAGTTTCGTTGTGTAGGACGGAGGGAGTTTTCGACAGTTGCAATCGCGCATTGCCCTTCAAAATGGTTAGGAAGGGTTTTGAGGAAGAGGTTTCTCTTGTGGAGAAATAGGCTTAGGGTTAATGATTGTCCTAGAAGAAGTTGAGGACCCTGAGTTCAGATTCTAGAACAAGGGGGAAACCATTGAGTTACGGAAATGTAAGGTAGAATACCTTTATTTGAGAGTAAGTTACGCTTTGTGCGATATTGGGAATGTCGCGTGTGAGATGTGATGAGTAGGTAACCGCTTTACCGCTAGGGTGTATAAAATTTTTTTCCTAGAGGAGAAAGTGAGCAAGTGTGGCCTTTGTATGGCGTCTTTGGAGACGTTACACCTTTTCATGACTGAGAGGTTCAGAGTTTAGTAGATTCTGTGGAGCGGATAGTTTAGCTCATAGTTGTGCTAGTTTTGAGAACTAGATATTGTTTAGCCATATTGTATTGTTGTACAAGCCCTCGGGCGATATCTAAAATATGGAAAATCATCTTTTTATAAAACCTTAACCCTAGTTCAACTAATCTCAATCCCCGACCTAGCTACACAGTAGTGTATTGGGAGGGTTCCTTGTTTGGATTTCGCTTGCGAGACCTCCCCCGCACGAAGGTGGCTAGTGTCAGGAATTGAGGAGAGTTCTACCATTGGGAAATTTTAAACTTTTGTATATTTAGTATGTTGTAATAGGTCATATATTACTGAGGGTTATGTTATGATTTGAGGCTAATGGAGCTTGATCATAATTTTACGAGTGGAAACTCGGATACGGGGTGTATGGGCGCCCTGGGTTGTAGTTGCTATATAACAGTATGGTTCGCCATGAGAACCAGGAAGGATCGGTATAGTGATCCTAAGGATTGATGTGAGGACTAGATGTATATTGAGGTCTTAGGCATGTCTTAAATTTCGCGAACGAAATTTTTGTAAGGGGGGAAGTGTGTAACAACCCTCGATTTTTGGAGACTGAGAAATTAAATTTTGGGAAAATAAAATTTAATTAAATTGGAGAATTTCAATATTTGGGAATTGAGGCCCAAAAATAGCGAATATTTTAAAGTATTTCGGATGATGATTCTGAGGGTACCATCGATTCCAGAAGGGTCGAGATAGTCAAAATGACTGTCATTGGGTCTTATTTCTGCTCCGGAATGTTTTTAAGTTATTTTGGCTCGAATCGAAGTAAACGAGTCATTTAAAGTGTGTATTAACATTTAAAACTGGGATTTTGTTTTAAAGGTTTAAGTGGCTTACGGATTAAGCCATTCTCATTTGAGAGAAAGAGAGAAAAGCCCTAGAGGGAGAAAGAGAAGGAAAGAAGAAGAAAAGAAGAGAGAGAGGAAGAAAGCTTGGAGATTTTCGGCCCAACCGCGATTTCGAGGACGATCCAACCTCTACAAATCTGAGGCAAGTGTTTAATCTTGCTAAATAGCTATTTGTGTATTTCATTTCATAATTGTGGGGTAAAGAAATGGATTTTTGGGTATTAACATCAAAACCTAGATTTTTGGGTTTAAATCTTGAAATCAATGTTATTCTATGGTTTAATCTCATATAAATGGTTGGGATGAGATGTAGGATGGGTTTTCTTGTTAATGACAGTATTGGGTTAAAGATTTGGGGATTGGAATGAGAATTTTAGGGTTTAAATTCGTGGGGTCTGCTGAAATGGAAAAGCGACCAGCTTAACTGGTATGACCGGTCGACCGCGGTCTGGGGACCGGTCGACCGCGCCTTAAAGGAAAAGCCTACTGCATTTCTTCGTAGGAAAAATTTGGACCCGCGGTCGACCGGGGGTCAGGGTCCGGTCGACCGGTCCCCTATTTTTAGCCCAAAGTTTGGAGTTGTTCTCCCCCTCTTTCTTTGGAGTTTATTCTTAGAGGCTTCCTTAATGGTTGTTTTAGGAGGTTTATCTAGGCGAACTTCTAGCCCGTTTTGGTTGGGTTTGTTGATTTGGGGCTCTCTCTTATGATGTAAAAGACATGTTCTTGGAGACATTGAAGGAGTTTTTCATATATTAGGATTTTTGGGGACTCCTTCGGGTTATTTGGGAGAAATGTACCCAAGCAAGTATTGGAGTTACATATGTATATCGGGGAAACCTCTTTGAGGTTGGGAATACCAATTATAGATAGGTATAAATATGAGGTGAGGTTGAGAACTCTTAGAGAGTGAGGGGTCTCATATCCTTAGAAATGTTTAGACTAAGAAACAATCGATAACTCAATAGGAGTAAGGGTTACCGGGATTTATTTCGAACCATAGGTGACTTTGAGAACGCTTTGGGATCGTACTATCGACTAGAATAAGCGGTAGCATAGATTCTAGTTAGGATAGTTTACTCGTAATTATGGGGATATGATTACTGAGATTCCAATACTTGAAAGGAGGTTGGAATAATTTGAAGTTTTAGACTATTAAGTCATGTGTGTGCCTATGGTTAAATAGTACAAAGGTAAATATTGTATTTTTTGGTTATGGATGAAACGTGTAGTGATGGATTCCTACACATCCTCTTAGGTGATAACCCTAATGTTGAATATATATGTATAGATATATACATATGGTTTTGGGAGACTATTCATCATAGAAAAAATGATTGAATATGTTTCAAGTGAGGGATTGTATTCACATATCGAGGTATATTTAATGGTTATTGTGGTGACGGCTTGTATATTGAGGACTATGTATACTTATAGCCGGGTTTATATATCTTATACATATGAACGGGAATTAGTTTGTATATATATATTGTTATAGCGATGTGTGTATATATGTACATATATCTATGTTGTGATCATACATGGTATGGATAATTAAACCGTATATGATGGTTTACTATATTAGATCATATGATGGGATCATATGGATGTATGTATATTGCGTATATGAGCGATATATATACTTATTTGGTTAAGCATACCCCGCTCATGCTATCATTGGGAAGTTTCCGCGCAGAGGGTGAGCATCCTGGCATATAGTACAGGGTGTGGATATTCCCCAGGTCATAGTTGTCCCTTGTGTTATTATACGATATAGATATATATTTTTGGGATGAGACGTGGTGGGTATGTTTCGTCTCATTGCCGGCTGGAACTATGACCGCTTCCCGGGACGTCGTGTGTGTGAGTATATCACGAGGTGGGTGTCGTTGATCCCCACCAGGTGGTCCCCAGTTGTTACGTGAGCCGGACTCTGGGAAGATGATAGCATTGATGCAGTTTTATCGGCGCTACATATAGCCGGGTATTATATTTGCATGGCCATTGTACATCACATATGGTATGTGCACTTGGTCATGGGTATATGGATGATTGGTATATGTATATATATGGTGAGCATAAAATACCTATATATATGTATTTATATATCCTATATAGGAAAGGATATAGAGTTTTGGTAAAGTACATCTTAGATGATTATGGTGTACTAGATTGATGGGGGTTGATGTATCGCACATAAGGTATTATTCGGTTACATCATCCCAAGGATATTATTGGAGATTCTTTTATTTTATTTCTTTTGTTTTCTTTTGTTTTCTTTTCTTTCTTTCTTTCTTTCTTTGATAGTTAGTTTAGCAGTAATGGTAGTACTATATAGTATGTTAAGAATTATGGATCTCTAGGATCGACATTGCCCAGGAGTAGTGTAACGAGGGGGTTCCTTGTTTGGATTTCGCTTTGCGAGACGCCTCACGCACGAAACGCAGCTATGTCGAGAGTTGAGAGAAGTAATTCTATTTGTTGCATCTCGGATCTCTGGTCTTGACCTTGTTAGGAGTAGTGTAACGGGGCGGTTCCTTGTTTGGATTTCTCTTTGCGAGACTCCCCACGCATGAAACGTAGTGCAAGTTTGAGATTAGAGAGAGGTTTTGCCAATATTCCATGTGCATGATATTAAGAAAATAAATTCTTACATTTTAGCCTATATATATAAGTATATATATATATATATGTATATGTATATATATATATATAGGGATAACGTATTAAGACTTATAATTCATTATGATTATGAATCGAAATCCTTTAAGCCTTATGGCATAATTGTTGTAATTATAATCTAGTAGGATTAGAAAGGGTGGATCCTTAGATTGTGACGGGAAAGTAGCTCTCGTGGGTATAGGCTAGGCCTATGATAATTTAGGTTGTCCTAATAGCAATGGGGTAATTTAACTAAAACTTGAGGACGCGAATAGGTGCGCGCCTTTAGATGAGAGGTGAGTTGAGGTTTCACGAGAGAGCGTTCTCACTTTAATTATGAAATAATGTACACCGGTATTTATTATGCACGGTTAACGCACTTGCTAAATATTTTTCACATTCGGGGCTCTGACCCGTTTACTTTTCTCTCCTCCTTGTATATATATGTATTACCACAGGTATCCTACCGCATGGATGCCGGATGACTTTCTATCCAGAGTCTTGGGAGCCGTGACAGGTGCGGACTGTTGCGGGATGTTTCTTGTAGCCGCTTCCTACTTCTTGAAAATTCTAGGTAGGATTCAAGTTGTGTATCGGGTTTGTACCCAAGGGATATTTATATACATGTTTATATTTATTCCATTTCAGTTATTGTATTGGCTGTGGCCCGACGGCTTATTCGGGTCTACTTTTTGTAGTACATTCGGGTATGTTTATTTAGTTCATTTTATTTCTAGCATTTCATTTATCCTAGTTCTTTCATGCATCTTTATTTTCTTTTGTAGTGTTAGTTGGTTGGTTGTTGCACATTTTATTTAAATTTTTCACATCCCGCTCATGTGATTTCGGGTAGTTAGTCCTATATTATATAGTAACGACTGTTGATGTTGAGACTGGACCATGTGAAACTCCTGATTTAATATAGTATAGGGCTGGCCACCCGTTATTATTTTAGGCGGTTGTGACAGATGGTATCAGAGCATCAGGTTCTAGAGTCCTTAGGATCTGTGCGAGTTTCTGCATTCTTCCGTTAACGTTCTTGACATAAAGCCCTATAAATAGGACTGTTGTGTTCACTGCGTTGTCTTCTTCTGTGAAGAATATTCACTTGATTGGCGTTCTGATAATAGTTGCTCTTGTTTCGTTTCAGACGTCGCCTAGATTATGTCGTCTAGGAAAGGATAAGATTAGAAGTACCATACCAATAGTATGTTTTGGGTACGCTTTGATCGGGGGTATTTGTTTTCCCCGGTTCCGAAGGAGTTATTGAGGAGATTTCTAGCAGTGGTTCGAGGTGATTTATCGACAGTTGAGTAAGAAAGGAAGTTTACTCGAATGGCGAATCTTGGTCCTAGTAAGGTAAACCCGAGGAGAGGCATGTAGGGTAGTCCTTGAGAGGTTTAGATTGAGAATCTGTTAACCTTCGTTGGGAAACCTAATGTTGGTGACTCTTACCGAGGTGAGGTTGGTGTAGTTATCCCAATATCAGGAGTATCGCCCTCTAAGATGAGGGAGAATGCCTTTGGAGACTCAGTTTCGTTGTGTAGGACGGAGGGAGTTTTCGGCAGTTGCAATCGCGCATTGCCCTTCAAAATGGTTAGGAAGGGTTTTGAGGAAGAGGTTTCTCTTGTGGAGAAATAGGCTTAGGGTTAATGATTGTCCTAGAAGAAGTTGAGGACCCTGAGTTGAGATTCTAGAACAAGGGGGAAACCATTGAGTTACGGAAATGTAAGGTAGAATACCTTTATTTGAGAGTAAGTTATGCTTTGTGCGATATTGGGAATGTCGCGTGTGAGATGTGATGAGTAGCTAACCGCTTTACCGCTAGGGTGTATAAAATTTTTTTCCTAGAGGAGAAAGTGAGCAAGTGTGGCCTTTGTATGGCGTCTTTGGAGACGTTACACCTTTTCATGACTGAGAGGTTCAGAGTTTAGTAGATTCTGTGGAGCGGATAGTTTAGCTCATAGTTGTGCTAGTTTTGAGAACTAGATATTGTTTAGCCATATTGTATTGTTGTACAAGCCCTCGGGCGATATCTAAAATATGGAAAATCCTCTTTTTATAAAACCTTAACCCTAGTTCAACTAATCTCAATCCCCGACCTAGCTACACAGTAGTGTATTGGGAGGGTTCCTTGTTTGGATTTCGCTTGCGAGACCTCCCCCGCACGAAGGTGGCTAGTGTCAGGAATTGAGGAGAGTTCTACCATTGGGAAATTTTAAACTTTTGTATATTTAGTATGTTGTAATAGGTCATATATTACTGAGGGTTATGTTATGATTTGAGGCTAATGGAGCTTGATCATAATTTTACGAGTGGAAACTCGGATACGGGGTGTATGGGCGCCCTGGGTTGTAGTTGCTATATAACAGTATGGTTCGCCATGAGAACCAGGAAGGATCGGTATAGTGATCCTAAGGATTGATATGAGGACTAGATGTATATTGAGGTCTTAGGCATGTCTTAAATTTCGCGGACGAAATTTTTGTATGGGGGGAAGTGTGTAACAACCCTCGATTTTTGGAGACTGAGAAATTAAATTTTGGGAAAATAAAATTTAATTAAATTGGAGAATTTCAATATTTGGAAATTGAGGCCCAAAAATAGCGAATATTTTAAAGTATTCTGAATGATGATTCTGAGGGTACCATCGATTCCAGAAGGGTCGAGATAGTCAAAATGACTGTCATTGGGTCTTATTTCGGCTCCGAAATGTTTTTAAGTTATTTTGGCTCGAATCGGAGTAAACGAGTCATTTAAAGTGTGTATTAACATTTAAAACTGGGATTTTGTTTTAAAGGTTTAAGTGGCTTACGGATTAAGCCATTCTCATTTGAGAGAAAGAGAGAAAAGCCCTAGAGGGAGAAAGAGAAGGAAAGAAGAAGAAAAGAAGAGAGAGAGGAAGAAAGCTTGGAGATTTTCGGCCCAACCGCGATTTCGAGGACGATCCAACCTCTACAAATCTGAGGCAAGTGTTTAATCTTGCTAAATAGCTATTTGTGTATTTCATTTCATAATTATGGGGTAAAGAAATGGATTTTTGGGTATTAACATCAAAACCTAGATTTTTGGGTTTAAATCTTGAAATCAATGTTATTCTATGGTTTAATCTCATATAAATGGTTGGGATGAGATGTAGGATGGGTTTTCTTGTTAATGACAGTATTGGGTTAAAGATTTGGGGATTGGAATGAGAATTTTAGGGTTTAAATTCGTGGGGTCTGCTGAAATGGAAAAGCGACCAGCTTAACTGGTATGGCCGGTCGACCGCGGTCTGGGGACCGGTCGACCGCGCCTTAAAGGAAAAGCCTACTGCATTTCTTCGTAGGCAAAATTTGGACCCGCGGTCGACCGGGGGTCAGGGTCCGGTCGACCGGTCCCCTATTTTTAGCCCAAAGTTTGGAGTTGTTCTCCCCCTCTTTCTTTGGAGTTTATTCTTAGAGGCTTCCTTAATGGTTGTTTTAGGAGGTTTATCTAGGCGGACTTCTAGCCCGTTTTGGTTGGGTTTGTTGATTTGGGGCTCTCTCTTATGATGTAAAAGACATGTTCTTGGAGACATTGAAGGAGTTTTTCATATATTAGGATTTTTGGGGACTCCTTCGGGTTATTTGGGAGAAATGTACCCAAGCAAGTATTGGAGTTACATATGTATATCGGGGAAACCTCTTTGAGGTTGGGAATACCAATTATAGATAGGTATAAATATGAGGTGAGGTTGAGAACTCTTAGAGAGTGAGGGGTCTCATATCCTTAGAAATGTTTAGACTAAGAAACAATCGATAACTCAATAGGAGTAAGGGTTACCGGGATTTATTTCGAACCATAGGTGACTTTGAGAACGCTTTGGGATCGTACTATCGACTAGAATAAGCGGTAGCATAGATTCTAGTTAGGATAGTTTACTCGTAATTATGGGGATATGATTACTGAGATTCCAATACTTGAAAGGAGGTTGGAATAATTTGAAGTTTTAGACTATTAAGTCATGTGTGTGCCTATGGTTAAATAGTGCAAAGGTAAATATTGTATTTTTTGGTTATGGATGAAACGTGTAGTGATGGATTCCTACACATCCTCTTAGGTGATAACCCTAATGTTGAATATATATGTATAGATATATACATATGGTTTTGGGAGACTATTCATCATAGAAAAAATGATTGAATATGTTTCAAGTGAGGGATTGTATTCACATATCGAGGTATATTTAATGGTTATTGTGGTGACGGCTTGTATATTGAGGACTATGTATACTTATAGCCGGGTTTATATATCTTATACATATGAACGGGAATTAGTTTGTATATATATTGTTATAGCGATGTGTGTATATATGTACATATATCTATGTTGTGATCATACATGGTATGGATAATTAAACCGTATATGATGGTTTACTATATTAGATCATATGATGGGATGATATGGATGTATGTATATTGCGTATATGAGCGATATATATACTTATTTGGTTAAGCATACCCCGCTCATGCTATCATTGGGAAGTTTCCGCGCAGAGGGTGAGCATCCTGGCATATAGTGCAGGGTGTGGATATTCCCCAGGTCATAGTTGTCCCTTGTGTTATTATACGATATAGATATATATTTTTGGGATGAGACGTGGTGGGTATGTTTCGTCTCATTGCCGGCTGGAACTATGACCGCTTCCCGGGACGTCGTGTGTGTGAGTATATCACGAGGTGGGTGTCGTTGATCCCCACCAGGTGGTCCCCAGTTGTTACGTGAGCCGGACTCTGGGAAGATGATAGCATTGATGCAGTTTTATCGGCGCTACATATAGCCGGGTATTATATTTGCATGGCCATTGTACATCACATATGGTATGTGCACTTGGTCATGGGTATATGGATGATTGGTATATGTATATATATGGTGAGCATAAAATACCTATATATATGTATTTATATATCCTATATAGGAAAGGATATAGAGTTTTGGTAAAGTACATCTTAGATGATTATGGTGTACTAGATTGATGGGGGTTGATGTATCGCACATAAGGTATTATTCGGTTACATCATCCCAAGGATATTATTGGAGATTCTTTTATTTTATTTCTTTTGTTTTCTTTTGTTTTCTTTTCTTTCTTTCTTTCTTTCTTTGATAGTTAGTTTAGCAGTAATGGTAGTACTATATATTATGTTAAGAATTATGGATCTCTAGGATCGACATTGCCCAGGAGTAGTGTAATGAGGGGGTTCCTTGTTTGGATTTCGCTTTGCGAGACGCCTCACGCACGAAACGCAGCTATGTCGAGAGTTGAGAGAAGTAATTCTATTTGTGGCATCTCGGATCTCTGGTCTTGACCTTGTCAGGAGTAGTGTAACGGGGCGGTTCCTTGTTTGGATTTCGCTTTGCGAGACTCCCCACGCATGAAACGTAGTGCAAGTTTGAGATTAGAGAGAGGTTTTGCCAATATTCCATGTGCATGATATTAAGAAAATAAATTCTTACATTTTAGCCTATATATATAAGCATATATATATATATATATGTATATGTATATATATATATATAGGGGTAACGTATTAAGACTTATAATTCATTATGATTATGAATCAAAATCCTTTAAGCCTTATGGCATAATTGTTGTAATTATAATCTAGTAGGATTAGAAAGGGTGGATCCTTAGATTGTGACGGGAAAGTAGCTCTCGTGGGTATAGGCTAGGCCTATGATAAGTTAGGTTGTCCTAATAGCAATGGGGTAATTTAACTAAAACTTGAGGACGCGAATAGGTGCGCGCCTTTAGATGAGAGGTGAGTTGAGGTTTCACGAGAGAGCGTTCTCACTTTAATTATGAAATAATGTACACCGGTATTTATTATGCACGGTTAACGCACTTGCTAAATATTTTTCACATTCGGGGCTCTGACCCGTTTACTTTTCTCTCCTCCTTGTATATATATGTATTACCACAGGTATCCTACCGCATGGATGCCGGATGACTTTCTATCCAGAGTCTTGGGAGCCGTGACAGGTGCGGACTGTTGCGGGATGTTTCTTGTAGCCGCTTCCTACTTCTTGAAAATTCTAGGTAGGATTCAAGTTGTGTATCGGGTTTGTACCCAAGGGATATTTATATACATGTTTATATTTATTCCATTTCAGTTATTGTATTGGCTGTGGCCCGACGGCTTATTCGGGTCTACTTTTTGTAGTACATTCGGGTATGTTTATTTAGTTCATTTTATTTCTAGCATTTAATTTATCCTAGTTCTTTCATGCATCTTTATTTTCTTTTGTAGTGTTAGTTGGTTGGTTGTTGCACATTTTATTTAAATTTTTCACATCCCGCTCATGTGATTTCGGGTAGTTAGTCCTATATTATATAGTAACGACTGTTGATGTTGAGACTGGACCATCTGAAACTCCTGATTTAATATAGTATAGGGCTGGCCACCCGTTATTATTTTAGGCGGTTGTGACAGATGGTATCAGAGCATCAGGTTCTAGAGTCCTTAGGATCTGTGCGAGTTTCTGCATTCTTCCGTTAACGTTCTTGACATAAAACCCTATAAATAGGACTGTTGTGTTCACTGCGTTGTCTTCTTCTGTGAAGAATATTCACTTTATTGGCGTTCTGATAACAGTTGCTCTTGTTTCGTTTCAGACGTCGCCTAGATTATGTCGTCTAGGAAAGGATAAGATAAGAAGTACCATACCAATAGTATGTTTTGGGTACGCTTTGATCGGGGGTATTTGTTTTCCCCGGTTCCGAAGGAGTTATTGAGGAGATTTCAAGCAGTGGTTCGAGGTGATTTATCGACAGTTGAGTAAGAAAGGAAGTTTACTCGAATGGCGAATCTTGGTCCTAGTAAGTTAAACCCGAGGAGAGGCATGTAGGGTAGTCCTTGAGAGGTTTAGATTGAGAATCTGTTAACCTTCATTGGGAAACCTAATGTTGGTGACTCTTACCGAGGTGAGGTTGGTGTAGTTATCCCAATATCAGGAGTATCGCCCTCTAAGATGAGGGAGAATGCCTTTGGAGACTCAGTTTCGTTGTGTAGGACGGAGGGAGTTTTCGACAGTTGCAATCGCGCATTGCCCTTCAAAATGGTTAGGAAGGGTTTTGAGGAAGAGGTTTCTCTTGTGGAGAAATAGGCTTAGGGTTAATGATTGTCCTAGAAGAAGTTGAGGACCCTGAGTTGAGATTCTAGAACAAGGGGGAAACCATTGAGTTACGGAAATGTAAGGTAGAATACCTTTATTTGAGAGTAAGTTACGCTTTGTGCGATATTGGGAATGTCGCGTGTGAGATGTGATGAGTAGCTAACCGCTTTACCGCTAGGGTGTATAAAATTTTTTTCCTAGAGGAGAAAGTGAGCAAGTGTGGCCTTTGTATGGCGTCTTTGGAGACGTTACACCTTTTCATGACTGAGAGGTTCAGAGTTTAGTAGATTCTGTGGAGCGGATAGTTTAGCTCATAGTTGTGCTAGTTTTGAGAACTAGATATTGTTTAGCCATATTGTATTGTTGTACAAGCCCTCGGGCGATATCTAAAATATGGAAAATCATCTTTTTATAAAACCTTAACCCTAGTTCAACTAATCTCAATCCCCGACCTAGCTACACAGTAGTGTATTGGGAGGGTCCCTTGTTTGGATTTCGCTTGCGAGACCTCCCCCGCACGAAGGTGGCTAGTGTCAGGAATTGAGGAGAGTTCTACCATTGGGAAATTTTAAACTTTTGTATATTTAGTATGTTGTAATAGGTCATATATTACTGAGGGTTATGTTATGATTTGAGGCTAATGGAGCTTGATCATAATTTTACGAGTGGAAACTCGGATACGGGGTGTATGGGCGCCCTGGGTTGTAGTTGCTATATAACAGTATGGTTCGCCATGAGAACCAGGAAGGATCGGTATAGTGATCCTAAGGATTGATGTGAGGACTAGATGTATATTGAGGTCTTAGGCATGTCTTAAATTTCGCGGACGAAATTTTTGTAAGGGAGGAAGTGTGTAACAACCCTCGATTTTTGGAGACTGAGAAATTAAATTTTGGGAAAATAAAATTTAATTAAATTGGAGAATTTCAATATTTGGGAATTGAGGCCCAAAAATAGCGAATATTTTAAAGTATTTCGGATGATGATTCTGAGGGTACCATCGATTCCAGAAGGGTCGAGATAGTCAAAATGACTGTCATTGGGTCTTATTTCGGCTCCGAAATGTTTTTAAGTTATTTTGGCTCGAATCGGAGTAAACGAGTCATTTAAAGTGTTTATTAACATTTAAAACTGGGATTTTGTTTTAAAGGTTTAAGTGGCTTACCGATTAAGCCATTCTCATTTGAGAGAAAGAGAGAAAAGCCCTAGAGGGAGAAAGAGAAGGAAAGAAGAAGAAAAGAAGAGAGAGAGGAAGAAAGCTTGGAGATTTTCGGCCCAACCGCGATTTCGAGGACGATCCAACCTCTACAAATCTGAGGCAAGTGTTTAATCTTGCTAAATAGCTATTTGTGTATTTCATTTCATAATTGTGGGGTAAAGAAATGGATTTTTGGGTATTAACATCAAAACCTAGATTTTTGGGTTTAAATCTTGAAATCAATGTTATTCTATGGTTTAATCTCATATAAATGGTTGGGATGAGATGTAGGATGGGTTTTCTTGTTAATGACAGTATTGGGTTAAAGATTTGGGGATTGGAATGAGAATTTTAGGGTTTAAATTCGTGGGGTCTGCTGAAATGGAAAAGCGACCAGCTTAACTGGTATGGCCGGTCGACCGCGATCTGGGGACCGGTCGACCGCGCCTTAAAGGAAAAGCCTACTGCATTTCTTCGTAGGAAAAATTTGGACCCGCGGTCGACCGGGGGTCAGGGTCCGGTCGACCGGTCCCCTATTTTTAGCCCAAAGTTTGGAGTTGTTCTCCCCCTCTTTCTTTGGAGTTTATTCTTAGAGGCTTCCTTAATGGTTGTTTTAGGAGGTTTATCTAGGCGAACTTCTAGCCCGTTTTGGTTGGGTTTGTTGATTTGGGGCTCTCTCTTATGATGTAAAAGACATGTTCTTGGAGACATTGAAGGAGTTTTTCATATATTAGGATTTTTGGGGACTCCTTCGGGTTATTTGGGAGAAATGTACCCAAGCAAGTATTGGAGTTACATATGTATATCGGGGAAACCTCTTTGAGGTTGGGAATACCAATTATAGATAGGTATAAATATGAGGTGAGGTTGAGAACTCTTAGAGAGTGAGGGGTCTCATATCCTTAGAAATGTTTAGACTAAGAAACAATCGATAACTCAATAGGAGTAAGGGTTACCGGGATTTATTTCGAACCATAGGTGACTTTGAGAACGCTTTGGGATCGTACTATCGACTTGAATAAGCGGTAGCATAGATTCTAGTTAGGATAGTTTACTCGTAATTATGGGGATATGATTACTGAGATTCCAATACTTGAAAGGAGGTCGGAATAATTTGAAGTTTTAGACTATTAAGTCATGTGTGTGCCTATGGTTAAATAGTACAAAGGTAAATATTGTATTTTTTGGTTATGGATGAAACGTGTAGTGATGGATTCCTACACATCCTCTTAGGTGATAACCCTAATGTTGAATATATATGTATAGATATATACATATGGTTTTGGGAGACTATTCATCATAGAAAAAATGATTGAATCTGTTTCAAGTGAGGGATTGTATTCACATATCGAGGTATATTTAATGGTTATTGTGGTGACGGCTTGTATATTGAGGACTATGTATACTTATAGCCGGGTTTATATATCTTATACATATGAACGGGAATTAGTTTGTATATATATTGTTATAGCGATGTGTGTATATATGTACATATATCTATGTTGTGATCATACATGGTATGGATAATTAAACCGTATATGATGGTTTACTATATTAGATCATATGATGGGATGATATGGATGTATGTATATTGCGTATATGAGCGATATATATACTTATTTGGTTAAGCACACCCCGCTCATGCTATCATTGGGAAGTTTCCGCGCAGAGGGTGAGCATCCTGGCATATAGTGCAGGGTGTGGATATTCCCCAGGTCATAGTCGTCCCTTGTGTTATTATACGATATAGATATATATTTTTGGGATGAGACGTGGTGGGTATGTTTCGTCTCATTGCCGGCTGGAACTATGACCGCTTCCCGGGACGTCGTGTGTGTGAGTATATCACGAGGTGGGTGTCGTTGATCCCCACCAGGTGGTCCCCAGTTGTTACGTGAGCCGGACTCTGGGAAGATGATAGCATTGATGCAGTTTTATCGGCGCTACATATAGCCGGGTATTATATTTGCATGGCCATTGTACATCACATATGGTATGTGCACTTGGTCATGGGTATATGGATGATTGGTATATGTATATATATGGTGAGCATAAAATACCTATATATATGTATTTATATATCCTATATAGGAAAGGATATAGAGTTTTGGTAAAGTACATCTTAGATGATTATGGTGTACTAGATTGATGGGGTTGATGTATCGCACATAAGGTATTATTCGGTTACATCATCCCAAGGATATTATTGGAGATTCTTTTATTTTATTTCTTTTGTTTTCTTTTGTTTTGTTTTCTTTCTTTCTTTCTTTCTTTGATAGTTGGTTTAGCAGTAATGGTAGTACTATATAGTATGTTAAGAATTATGGATCTCTAGGATCGACATTGCCCAGGAGTAGTGTAACGAGGGGGTTCCTTGTTTGGATTTCGCTTTGCGAGACGCCTCACGCACGAAACGCAGCTATGTCGAGAGTTGAGAGAAGTAATTCTATTTGTGGCATCTCGGATCTCTGGTCTTGACCTTGTCAGGAGTAGTGTAACGGGGCGGTTCCTTGTTTGGATTTCGCTTTGCGAGACTCCCCACGCATGAAACGTAGTGCAAGTTTGAGATTAGAGAGAGGTTTTGCCAATATTCCATGTGCATGATATTAAGAAAATAAATTCTTACATTTTATCCTATATATATAAGTATATATATATATATGTATATGTATATATATATATATAGGGGTAACGTATTAAGACTTATAATTCATTATGATTATGAATCGAAATCCTTTAAGCCTTATGGCATAATTGTTGTAATTATAATCTAGTAGGATTAGAAAGGGTGGATCCTTAGATTGTGACGGGAAAGTAGCTCTCGTGGGTATAGGCTAGGCCTATGATAAGTTAGGTTGTCCTAATAGCAATGGGGTAATTTAACTAAAACTTGAGGACGCGAATAGGTGCGCGCCTTTAGATGAGAGGTGAGTTGAGGTTTCACGAGAGAGCGTTCTCACTTTAATTATGAAATAATGTACACCGGTATTTATTATGCACGGTTAACGCACTTGCTAAATATTTTTCACATTCGGGGCTCTGACCCGTTTACTTTTCTCTCCTCCTTGTATATATATGTATTACCACAGGTATCCTACCGCATGGATGCCGGATGACTTTCTATCCAGAGTCTTGGGAGCCGTGACAGGTGCGGACTGTTGCGGGATGTTTCTTGTAGCCGCTTCCTACTTCTTGAAAATTCTAGGTAGGATTCAAGTTGTGTATCGGGTTTGTACCCAAGGGATATTTATATACATGTTTATATTTATTCCATTTCAGTTATTGTATTGGCTGTGGCCCGACGGCTTATTCGGGTCTACTTTTTGTAGTACATTCGGGTATGTTTATTTAGTTCATTTTATTTCTAGCATTTCATTTATCCTAGTTCTTTCATGCATCTTTATTTTCTTTTGTAGTGTTAGTTGGTTGGTTGTTGCACATTTTATTTAAATTTTTCACGTCCCGCTCATGTGATTTCGGGTAGTTAGTCCTATATTATATAGTAACGACTGTTGATGTTGAGACTGGACCATCTGAAACTCCTGATTTAATATAGTATAGGGCTGGCCACCCGTTATTATTTTAGGCGGTTGTGACAGATGGTATCAGAGCATCAGGTTCTAGAGTCCTTAGGATCTGTGCGAGTTTCTGCATTCTTCCGTTAACGTTCTTGACATAAAGCCCTATAAATAGGACTGTTGTGTTCACTGCGTTGTCTTCTTCTGTGAAGAATATTCACTTGATTGGCGTTCTGATAACAGTTGCTCTTGTTTCGTTTCAGACGTCGCCTAGATTATGTCGTCTAGGAAAGGATAAGATTAGAAGTACCATACCAATAGTATGTTTTGGGTACGCTTTGATCGGGGGTATTTGTTTTCCCCGGTTCCGAAGGAGTTATTGAGGAGATTTCTAGCAGTGGTTCGAGGTGATTTATCGACAGTTGAGTAAGAAAGGAAGTTTACTCGAATGGCGAATCTTGGTCCTAGTAAGGTAAACCCGAGGAGAGGCATGTAGGGTAGTCCTTGAGAGGTTTAGATTGAGAATCTGTTAACCTTCGTTGGGAAACCTAATGTTGGTGACTCTTACCGAGGTGAGGTTGGTGTAGTTATCCCAATATCAGGAGTATCGCCCTCTAAGATGAGGGAGAATGCCTTTGGAGACTCAGTTTTGTTGTGTAGGACGGAGGGAGTTTTCGGCAGTTGCAATCGCGCATTGCCCTTCAAAATGGTTAGGAAGGGTTTTGAGGAAGAGGTTTCTCTTGTGGAGAAATAGGCTTAGGGTTAATGATTGTCCTAGAAGAAGTTGACGACCCTGAGTTCAGATTCTAGAACAAGGGGGAAACCATTGAGTTACGGAAATGTAAGGTAGAATACCTTTATTTGAGAGTAAGTTACGCTTTGTGCGATATTGGGAATGTCGCGTGTGAGATGTGATGAGTAGCTAACCGCTTTACCGCTAGGGTGTATAAAATTTTTTTCCTAGATGAGAAAGTGAGCAAGTGTGGCCTTTGTATGGCGTCTTTGGAGACGTTACACCTTTTCATGACTGAGAGGTTCAGAGTTTAGTAGATTCTGTGGAGCGGATAGTTTAGCTCATAGTTGTGCTAGTTTTGAGAACTAGATATTGTTTAGCCATATTGTATTGTTGTACAAGCCCTCGGGCGATATCTAAAATATGGAAAATCCTCTTTTTATAAAACCTTAACCCTAGTTCAACTAATCTCAATCCCCGACCTAGCTACACAGTAGTGTATTGGGAGGGTTCCTTGTTTGGATTTCGCTTGCGAGACCTCCCCCGCACGAAGGTGGCTAGTGTCAGGAATTGAGGAGAGTTCTACCATTGGGAAATTTTAAACTTTTGTATATTTAGTATGTTGTAATAGGTCATATATTACTGAGGGTTATGTTATGATTTGAGGCTAATGGAGCTTGATCATAATTTTACGAGTGGAAACTCGGATACGGGGTGTATGGGCGCCCTGGGTTGTAGTTGCTATATAACAGTATGGTTCGCCATGAGAACCAGGAAGGATCGGTATAGTGATCCTAAGGATTGATGTGAGGACTAGATGTATATTGAGGTCTTAGGCATGTCTTAAATTTCGCGGACGAAATTTTTGTAAGGGGGGAAGTGTGTAACAACCCTCGATTTTTGGAGACTGAGAAATTAAATTTTGGGAAAATAAAATTTAATTAAATTGGAGAATTTCAATATTTGGGAATTGAGGCCCAAAAATAGCGAATATTTAAAAGTATTTCGGATGATGATTCTGAGGGTACCATCGATTCCAGAAGGGTCGAGATAGTCAAAATGACTGTCATTGGGTCTTATTTCGGCTCCGGAATGTTTTTAAGTTATTTTGGCTCGAATCGGAGTAAACGAGTCATTTAAAGTGTGTATTAACATTTAAAACTGGGATTTTGTTTTAAAGGTTTAAGTGGCTTACGGATTAAGCCATTCTCATTTGAGAGAAAGAGAGAAAAGCCCTAGAGGGAGAAAGAGAAGGAAAGAAGAAGAAAAGAAGAGAGAGAGGAAGAAAGCTTGGAGATTTTCGGCCCAACCGCGATTTCGAGGACGATCCAACCTCTACAAATCTGAGGCAAGTGTTTAATCTTGCTAAATAGCTATTTGTGTATTTCATTTCATAATTGTGGGGTAAAGAAATGGATTTTTGGGTATTAACATCAAAACCTAGATTTTTGGGTTTAAATCTTGAAATCAATGTTATTCTATGGTTTAATCTCATATAAATGGTTGGGATGAGATGTAGGATGGGTTTTCTTGTTAATGACAGTATTGGGTTAAAGATTTGGGGATTGGAATGAGAATTTTAGGGTTTAAATTCGTGGGGTCTGCTGAAATGGAAAAGCGGCCAGCTTAACTGGTATGGCCGGCCGACCGCGGTCTGGGGACCGGTCGACCGCGCCTTAAAGGAAAAGCCTACTGCATTTCTTCGTAGGCAAAATTTGGACCCGCGGTCGACCGGGGGTCAGGGTCCGGTCGACCGGTCCCCTATTTTTAGCCCAAAGTTTGGAGTTGTTCTCCCCCTCTTTCTTTGGAGTTTATTCTTAGAGGCTTCCTTAATGGTTGTTTTAGGAGGTTTATCTAGGCGGACTTCTAGCCCGTTTTGGTTGGGTTTGTTGATTTGGGGCTCTCTCTTATGATGTAAAAGACATGTTCTTGGAGACATTGAAGGAGTTTTTCATATATTAGGATTTTTGGGGACTCCTTCGGGTTATTTGGGAGAAATGTACCCAAGCAAGTATTGGAGTTACATATGTATATCGGGGAAACCTCTTTGAGGTTGGGAATACCAATTATAGATAGGTATAAATATGAGGTGAGGTTGAGAACTCTTAGAGAGTGAGGGGTCTCATATCCTTAGAAATGTTTAGACTAAGAAACAATCGATAACTCAATAGGAGTAAGGGTTACCGGGATTTATTTCGAACCATAGGTGACTTTGAGAACGCTTTGGGATCGTACTATCGACTAGAATAAGCGGTAGCATAGATTCTAGTTAGGATAGTTTACTCGTAATTATGGGGATATGATTACTGAGATTCCAATACTTGAAAGGAGGTTGGAATAATTTGAAGTTTTAGACTATTAAGTCATGTGTGTGCCTATGGTTAAATAGTACAAAGGTAAATATTGTATTTTTTGGTTATGGATGAAACGTGTAGTGATGGATTCCTACACATCCTCTTAGGTGATAACCCTAATGTTGAATATATATGTATAGATATATACATATGGTTTTGGGAGACTATTCATCATAGAAAAAATGATTGAATATGTTTCAAGTGAGGGATTGTATTCACATATCGAGGTATATTTAATGGTTATTGTGGTGACGGCTTGTATATTGAGGACTATGTATACTTATAGCCGGGTTTATATATCTTATACATATGAACGGGAATTAGTTTGTATATATATTGTTATAGCGATGTGTGTATATATGTACATATATCTATGTTGTGATCATACATGGTATGGATAATTAAACCGTATATGATGGTTTACTATATTAGATCATATGATGGGATCATATGGATGTATGTATATTGCGTATATGAGCGATATATATACTTATTTGGTTAAGCATACCCCGCTCATGCTATCATTGGGAAGTTTCCGCGCAGAGGGTGAGCATCCTGGCATATAGTGCAGGGTGTGGATATTCCCCAGGTCATAGTCGTCCCTTGTGTTATTATACGATATAGATATATATTTTTGGGATGAGACGTGGTGGGTATGTTTCGTCTCATTGCCGGCTGGAACTATGACCGCTTCCCGGGATGTCGTGTGTGTGAGTATATCACGAGGTGGGTGTCGTTGATCCCCACCAGGTGGTCCCCAGTTGTTACGTGAGCCGGACTCTGGGAAGATGATAGCATTGATGAAGTTTTATCGGCGCTACATATAGCCGGGTATTATATTTGCATGGCCATTGTACATCACATATGGTATGTGCACTTGGTCATGGGTATATGGATGATTGGTATATGTATATATATGGTGAGCATAAAATACCTATATATATGTATTGATATATCCTATATAGGAAAGGATATAGAGTTTTGGTAAAGTACATCTTAGATGATTATGGTGTACTAGATTGATGGGGGTTGATGTATCGCACATAAGGTATTATTCGGTTACATCATCCCAAGGATATTATTGGAGATTCTTTTATTTTATTTCTTTTGTTTTCTTTTGTTTTCTTTTCTTTCTTTCTTTCTTTCTTTCTTTGATAGTTAGTTTAGCAGTAATGGTAGTACTATATAGTATGTTAAGAATTATGGATCTCTAGGATCGACATTGCCCAGGAGTAGTGTAACGAGGGGGTTCCTTGTTTGGATTTCGCTTTGCGAGACGCCTCACGCACGAAACGCAGTGCAAGTTTGAGATTAGAGAGAGGTTTTGCCAATATTCCATGTGCATGATATTAAGAAAATAAATTCTTACATTTTAGCCTATATATATAAGTATATATATATATATGTATATGTATATATATAAAGGGGTAACGTATTAAGACTTATAATTCATTATGATTATGAATCGAAATCCTTTAAGCCTTATGGCATAATTGTTGTAATTATAATCTAGTAGAATTAGAAAGGGTGGATCCTTAGATTGTGACGGGAAAGTAACTCTCGTGGGTATAGGCTAGGCCTATGATAAGTTAGGTTGTCCTAATAGCAATGGGGTAATTTAACTCAAACTTGAGGACGCGAATAGGTGCGCGCCTTTAGATGAGAGGTGAGTTGAGGTTTCACGAGAGAGCGGTCTGACTTTAATTATGAAATAATGTACACCGGTATTTATTATGCACGGTTAACGCACTTGCTAAATATTTTTTACATTCGGGGCTCTGACCCGTTTACTTTTCTCTCCTCCTTGTATATATATGTATTACCACAGGTATCCTACCGTATGGATGCCGGATGACTTTCTATCCAGAGTCTTGGGAGCCGTGACAGGTGCGGACTGTTGCGGGATGTTTCTTGTAGCCGCTTCCTACTTCTTGAAAATTCTAGGTAGAATTCAAGTTGTGTATCGGGTTTGTACCCAAGGGATATTTATATACATGTTTATATTTATTCAATTTCAGTTATTGTATTGGCTGTGGCCCGACAGCTTATTCGGGTCTACTTTTTGTAGTACATTCGGGTATGTTTATTTAGTTCATTTTATTTCTAGCATTTCATTTATCCTAGTTCTTTCATGCATCTTTATTTTCTTTTGTAGTGTTAGTTGGTTGGTTGTTGCACATTTTATTTAAATTTTTCACATCCCGCTCATGTGATTTCGGGTAGTTAGTCCTATATTATATAGTAACGACTGTTGATGTTGAGATTGGACCATCTGAAACTCCTGATTTAATATAGTATAGGGCTGGCCACCCGTTATTATTTTAGGCGGGTTGTGACACCATTCTCATTCAAAAGATGTACCTTTTTCATTAGAACGAGATCCCTTTATCACTCAAACTACTTTAAAAGTTATCCAAGTTGTGCATAATTCAAAGTCGAACGTGTGGGTGCTAATTGCGTATTTTACTCATTTTTTTCTGATTTAATATGATTTTTCTATTCAAAGTTGAGAACGAGAGTTGGATTTTGTGATTTTTAGTTGGGAATTTCCTTTAGTATACATTTAATATTATGATGGATTAGACAAGGTTAATATTTAGGATAGTTATGCAGGTTAGAGGTATGACTTTTGTACTATTCTATGAGCATCCGGTGTTAGGAATTGCTTTGGATTGGCAAATGCATGAGTGAGTGGTATCATATGGTCGTATGTGTATATCGAGCTTAAAGAGTAACGGTTTAAAGTGTTTGCGAGAATTTTTTTTTTAAACGTGAGATCTTTTAAGGAGAAATAAAATGGGGAAAATCCCCCCATAAGTGGCTTACATCAAAAGGTTGCAATGTGAGCCCCTATAGAGGATAGAGAATCTAAAATTTATTACAAAATTTAGTTTTCTTGCATGTAAAAGGGAAATTTCTAAATGCCATTTTTATCTCCCCACAAATAAGCATGAGAATAGAATCTTCCTTCATTTGTACACCCTCGTACATGCATTTATTTCTTGCACACCATAAAAACCAACAAATGTAAGCGGGGATAATTCGACATAGGATGCCCCTAATTTTGTAACCTTTGGAGTTAATCCACCAATTCATTAGATTGATACTAAAATGTGAAGATAAAGACCTCAAAACAAGAATATTATAGAAGCAGCGCCAATTGGATTGAGCCATATGACTACACCAAAAAAGATGATCTATGTCCTCCTCACAACATCTACACTTCGAAGCAAGTGGTATATGAATTCTTTTCATGTTATCGTCTATGGAAATACCTATATGAAGAAGAAGCCACATAAATATAGAATTTTTTTTAGAAATCCTCTTATCCAAAATTAGCGAGAAAGAGGGTTAGATACAACCTTTATCTCTCACTAAATGCCAAGCTGATTTAATTGAGAACTCTCCATTTTTTATCAAGAGCCACTTCCCGGTAGTAGAATAATTTTTTTTTCAAAATTCTTCATAATAATTTTTCAATCGCTTCCATACCTGCGAAGATATTGATATTGTACCTCTCACATTTTGAACTTCCAATTTTTTATATTTAGTATGCATGAATTGGAACAATAAAGAATTGGAGTTGAAAATTTCCACCACAGATTTATGACACCCCGCCCAATTAAATATCGAGTGATCAGTCCTATATCAAATTAAAATAGGTTTCTCATCTGGTTCATTCTTAGCATCACTGTCGAAAACACATTAAAACTTACTATGCACCTAGTATTCAAAAAGTTGATGTGAGAATTTTAATCTTTTTATTAAACAACAACAATAACATCAATATGATGAATCTAAACCATCCATACAAACACTGAGCATAAATCAATATTGGATACATAACTAAAAGGCGAGAATTATAAACCCTCGGCTAAAAATAGAAATCCAATAATAATCGACCGAGTACAAAGTCTGACTAAAATAAAATATTGGCAACAAGCCAAAATGGAATAACTGAACTGCAGCTACCCTAGGAATGAAATGACCTAAACGTATAAGTTTGAATCCTATAACATCCACATATACTGTAGCTACGCATCCCTAGATAGATCTTGAAGTTTGGCATTCCAGTGGATGGACAGCTAAAAGATTTTAAACATATTTTGTAGCAAGGGTTAGAATCCAAAACGTTTTGAAAATATTTAGCAAGTGAGTAAAATGCAGAAATAAAAATGCATAAATGCGCTTCATTTTTAAGTTTGTGTCGCACTCCCTTGAGACATTACTCGGCTCTTAACTAACGTGCACACCTACCGCATTTCTTTTATAACCCCTAGTTATACTACCCCGTCTAGCTAGTCTTGGTATAATCCTCACTTAACACCTTACTCTAGCCTGGGTAATATTACCATTTATTTATAAGTTATGCCTCCTCTTAACTTAATTAATCACGTCCAATTAGAACCATATAACTGTTTCACTTAGTTATATATGTAATACAATTTCACCTATGTATTTAGCCCGTATATAATTTTCCTCCTTATTATATACGTAAAATTATATAATAACATTCACACCCATGTTATACATATATACATGCCCATCCATCCGAATACGGGCTCACCGGATGCAGTCAATAAAATATAATAACACTAGGTATCTCAACCAAACCCGAATACCCTGAAACGCTCATCTCACCCAAATCAGACATAAAATAAGCATAGTGGAGGCGGTCATAGTTCCACACCTGAAAGTAAGACCGAATCATAACCAAGACGTCTTACCCATAACCGGAGCACTATGACCTGGGGTTACACCCTTCCTAATTTCACTGGCTAGGAAATTCACCCACATCGCGAAACCCCCTATAATAGGGTTTGTATATGAAAATAATATCTTCATTGATATTAAATAATAACACTTTATTATATATACACTTTCACACTTACATCATATATATAATTAATTTGAGCCCGAACATAATACCCGAGTCAGTATACCCGACTCTAAGTTAATTAATTTTCTACATTAATTGATTTATAAAAAGGGGTAACACTTTCCCAAAATATATCCGGACTACCGCCTATATAGCATTGACTTAAGGCAGATAATCCATGCACTGAACCCGTGACACTAGCCTACAAATACCGAGTCATTCTTCCCGACTCTAAATTTAATTAATTTGCCCATTAATTAATTTTATTAACCTGGTTGTCACTCTCCCGAAATACCCGGACACATTATTCCTTGGCCCGTAATTCGTCCATTAGAATTGATAATCTCCAAATTCTATGAAGTAGATTTAATCCATATATATACGTAATTAATTATATCGTCAACTCATAATTATTATTAATATAAAAGTTAGCCACTGAAAACCAGAACCTTATTCCTCCGGCCCAAACAGAATTCCTTTTGAAAACTCAGTCAGACTTTGTACTCAGTCGATTATTATTGGCCACTAATATTTGCAGGAATAAGTTCTCTGCAAATATTTTAAACTCAGAATTCCTTTTGAAATCTCAACCCAACAATTTTCCCCTTGTTTAATTCTCTCTGCAACTAGAATCGATGGCCACTAATATTGCAACAATAATTAACCCAACTCTGGATGAATTCAATAATAAAAATTCATTATCTCTTCATTAACAACGTGTGATTTCTCCACAAAAACTTAATGATTCAATTTGCCCAAACCCAAACATCTCGTAGGATTTGTCTAACAATCAAAACCCAGATTTACATGTATAAACCCAACCCAAAAATCAAACCCACTATGATATGAATTGGTTATCACAATTTGTATTAACACAATTCAACCACTTGCCTTATAGTTCGTAGAGTGGGAATCCTTTGGTGTAGATATTGATTCCACACAGCACACCCTTAAATTCCTTTGATTCGACAATCTCTAATGCTTTCTCCCTCTTTTCTTCTCTCTAGGGCTAGGGTTCCTCCTTTAGAATTGTGTCTGTCAAAGCCCCTCTAAAATGGGTTTTATATTATCTTTATTTTAGAGTTGTGTTCATTCAAAACTCTTAATTATTGATCTCCTAAATCCAATCCCCTTTTTATGCCTATGGGCTAATTTAAAATGGCCCAAATACCCCCGTGTGGGCTCGGTCATGCTTAAAAATGCAACGAGACCCATTTACTACCTCCGGGTACATTTTTTTGACTATTTTAGCCTATTTGGAATCAACCGTGCACTCAAAATTGTCATTTGAATTAATTTACTAAAAATCACTATCTCGACCCTTAATTAGTCAACACCTGACTCCTGATTTAGATATAAAAATCCCGCCATTTAACTCGCTACGACATATAATAATTATTACTATTCACTTAGTAATTATATTACCTTAAATATTAACCATTAACTCTCCCGATTAATATTTTAAAAAAATTATACAATAATTAATTCAATTTAATTATGATACACTTGTAAATTAAATTACCCCAAATTAATTAAATATAAAAATGCTCAGAAATACGGGGTGTTACAAGATTATGAGTATAAGCAAGAGATAAATCAATCATCGATCTATGGTTTAGACAACCCTCTTCCTTTGTTGTGCAAATGTCTTGCCATTTCACCCATTGGAATTTCATCTTCTCTTCTTGTTTTCCCTATAGAAATCGAGCTAGCAAATTATTGATATGGTTAAGAAAATTTATCGGATGGTTAATTGATGTAAGAAGATGAAGATGCATGGATTATGCCACTGATTTGATAAGGGTTACTCTCCCCGCCTAAGATATATTATGGTTATTTCAGTAGTTAGGCTTCCTAACCAATTTGTCAATATAAGGAGCAAAGTATGATTTTGTTTCCTTCCTATGAATAAAGTTATCCCCAAGTAGATTATTGGGATATTTTTTCATTGCAAACCGGTGACATTTTCTATATTTTCTTCTTGCCATATGACTCATTTCCCAGCAGATAAAATGATGATTTGTTGGAATTGACCACTTCTCCCTATTGTTCTTCATATGCTTTCAAAAACTCCGTGAGGTGCTTTAAAGAACGAATTTCTCCATTGGCAAAAATAAGAGTGTCATCTGCAAAAGAAAGACAATAAATAATTGGACAACCCCGTGTTAGAGCGAAATGTTTCATTTTTCCACTTTCCATCATTTTCTGAATTTCCCGATTCAACACTTCTGAAGCTAACACGAATAAACCCGGCGATAATGGATCTCCTTATCTCACCCCATTTTTTGATTTAAAAAACCACGCGCCTTTTCGTTAATCACTATAGAATACCAACAATTTGAGATCAAACTCCAGATTAAGTCGATGACTATTTCTAAAAAGCCAAATCTCCTGAGCGTTTTAATGATGAACAACCATAAAATCTTATCGTACACTTTTGACATATAAAGATTGATAATAAGGTTCGAACCCCTAACTTTCGTTTTAAGAGAATACATCATCTCTTGAGCTAACAGAACATTTTCCAATATAGATCAATCCTTAATAAATCCGGATTAAACTGAAGAGGTAATGTTTGGTAAAAAAAAAATCCCATTGTTTTCGCTAAAATTTTTGAAACAATTTTAGACGAAAAATTGCAAAGACTAATGGGATGTAGATCCCCAAATGTTTTAGGCTTATCAGTTTTGGTGATTAATACGACATCACTTGAAGTCCAACTAATTGGTAATTCTTCACCAACAAAAAATGAGCCTACAGCTTTGTGGAGGTGAACTTTTATAATGGGCCACTAAGTAGAAAATAAATTACCATTGAAATTGTCTGGACCTAAAGCTCCATCTTTGTTCATCTCACAGCTTGCCTCGTGTATCTCCTCTATAGCTCGAATAGAACTCCGTTGATCATTGTCAACTGGAAGCAATGCGTTAGGAATACAGTCCCAAATATCTTCGAACCGGGTACCATGGCATATACATGAAGAACTGGTTAGGGTTCATTTTTTTACGAAAGTACAATGTTGATTGATAACCGCTGTTGTTCTTGATGGACTTGCTAAGCTGGCAGTTGACGTTAGTGGTTGAACAGGTCTGTTTCACCTGTAGCTCCTATTTTCTTTGCCTTTTTTCCAGTTAACATTTTAGAAAACCATCCCACTATCTCCTCTTCAACTTCCTGCTCAATCGTTACCCACTGCCCATTTTCATTCAGGATTTTGTCTGACTTGAGATTGGCCCTCTTTTTCCTCGTGATAGCATGAAAAAATTTCATGTCAGCATCCCCGTCTTTAGCCCATTTAGCTCTAGACCTTTGTTTCCAGTATTCTTCTTCTCTTTTTAAAGTTGTTATGTATTCTTCTTCTCTTTTTAAAGTCTTTAGCCCATCCTATTTTCTATAGGCGAATCAACATCAAATTTTCTTTCAATTTCCAGTATATCATCTTCAGCCTTTCTCGCCATTTGGAAAATGTCCCTAAATTTTCTTTTCGACCAAATTTTAAGGAAAGATTTGACTAATTGTAATTTCTCCGCAAAAACTTTGAAAGGTATACCCTTTATTTCGAAGCTCCACTACTTTAAATAATTCATAACTTTTAGTCCAAAAAGACAAAAATTTGAATGGTCTTGAAAAAACATTGTTATCTACTTTAATTTTGAGAAGTATATGACTATATTTCGAGTGAGTCCTATGTAGATGCTCCATCAAACTTTCAAACACCCCATTAATCCATTCTGTATTACCCAACACCCTATCAAGGTGAGCCCAAATCCGATCATTACCCTCTCGAATATTACACCACATAAATCTAGAGGACTTATAAGTAATTGCTTCTGAACCCACATTTAAGAGAGTAATGTTGAAATCCAACACTCATTCCCAATTTATTCCATTCCCACCAAATTTTTCTCCATCCAAAGCAGCAATGTTAAATTCACCTCCCACTACCCATTTCATATCTCCCATTTTAGACAAATGATCAAGATCATTCCATAACTCCATTGTTTCTTCTTTTTTACATTTGGCATAAATAGCCGTGAATAGAATTGGCTTGTCAAAAAAATTATCACTCAACCAAAGTGAGAGAACTTGGGAGATATTATGCACTAAGTTCACCTTCCAATTTGTATTCCAAAATATCCATATTTTATTATGGATATTTGCCAACCCACCTTCAAAATTTAATTTCCTACTGTAATACCCCATACTTTTGGGAAAAATTAAATTTCGTAAGTAGGCGTAATTTGGAGATTAAGGGGAATTTTGTGAATAGTAATTTTAGGATTTATGAACATATGATTATTTCTGGTGTGTTTCATTTACTTTTGAGACTAAGTAAATGAGTAGGAGTATTTTAATTACATGTCGCAGTTGGATAAACCGACAACGGTTAATATTTTATTTGGAAAACCCGGTTTGAGAGGCGTTGGGTTTAATTAGTAAATCATAGTTAAGTGACTCGGATGGAGATTTCGAGTGTGCGACTATTTTTATAATGGCTGAGAAGAGTGCGCTTGCATTCAAATAAGGAAGTTATTTGATTAAACACAGTTTTTACCACTTCAGTCCTAAACATGCATCTATATGTGATCAAATACGATGATGAAACATGAAAGAACACATATATGAGGAAAAATCCCCAACGGGGCAAAACCTTTTATTTTCACAATAATTTTTGTAAGAAAACGGCTTACAATGGATTACAATGAAAATACAGTGACACAGAGATATCCTCGGGTGTCGGTTCTGTTGTCGGCGGCTGGAACAATCCCTTTCCAGTAGGGCAGCAGTGACGAAGAGAGCGGCTTCCTCACAAAGTACTCCAGATGAGTAAATGATCTTCTTGAAGGTTTAAAGATTCGCACACATATATGAGAATGGTTTTGTGAATCAAAAAGGTTTAGAAAACCTTAAAAGGTGAAGTCTTATTCTGGTCAGATTTCGCAGTATATTGAGATTGCAGAAAGACTTAAAAAACGTGTAGAAGGAGATCAGATATTTATACAAAAATCGAGGCGGTGGCTCAATCGAACGAGATAGCCATGTCGCTCGAACGAATGACAGAAGTCGTTCGAACGATATCGCGCGACATGACTATCTCGCGCGAACGACTTTCAAAGTCGCTCGTCGATCGAGGCCATTCGCTTCTACACTTAGAAAAATTATGCTTTTGATAAAAAAATTAACCCAGACTTCAAAAATAATTTTCAAAAATATTTCCCCAATATTTATGCAAATATTTAAAACTCCAATATAACATTTTACTGATACAGTGTAGTGGAGTAGTGGGAATGAGCTGAGCAGCACGTTGCATGTAGCATGATGCACGTGAAGAAAGTGGATGCAATGAATTCGGATATAGGCCGTCGAGGATGATCGTGTTGACGTGCCGAATGTAGCGGTATCAGACATATGAACTGTGATCTAGGAGAAAACATAAAATTCCTAGATTCTACCCCGGACATTTATAGAATTTTGTCCTTACAAATCTCCCCCTATGTCTATGCCGGTACATACATAAAAAATCCGAATTATGCAATCAAATGACATATAAGATAATATCCTCATTAAACCCTCAAACTGAGAATACTAAATGACATGTCTCCCAAATCTTCATCTCTTCAGAAACTTTCAAAGCTTTTCTCATCAGGGTGTGCAATCCAAAAATGAACAATGATGTACCTACACACATGAGATAAAGCAAATACCCGTGTCAAGCAACAGTTTGAAATATAATGATATGCAAAAACTAATGATCAATTAAGCTTAAGCAAACCATTCATAAATTAACCAAACACCAAACAATTATCCCCCATAATTCTTCTCCCCCTTTTCATGATGTCCCCAAATAGAAAAATATGAGAAGCAGCAATGAATGCACATGGAGAATGACACATGGGAATAAAATGCTATTTTATATTTTTCAAAAATTTTCACACATAATATACAACAAAGAATCACACCATGGAAGATCACAAAAACAATCAAGTCAATGATAGCGAAAATGAAGGGGTGTGATCAGATTCGATAGGAAAATCAATGCATACAAACATGACATATGTGCACGATGAATATCGGATACTCCTAACGAATGAACTCAAAGTCTTCCTTTGGTGGAAAAAGGTGGAAATATAAGACATTGACTCAATCAAATCAACAAATCAAAGCTCAAAGTGATTTCCACACCAATAACATCCAAAACTATTTCATGCTTTTTCAGGACTTTCAAGGAAGTGCAAACCCGTTTGAATTCTCCAACCAAACTCCCTCAGATATTAATTTTGAATAGAGGATTTCTAAATTCTCAAACTTTTGAGAATTGAAGGTGAAACCTAAGTGGCCCATATTTGGCAAGAATTGCTTTTTATTGCCTTTAAATTTTTTCGGGCTCTTTTAACCTCTTTGAACCCCGGATAATAAAATTCCTCCATTTTTAGGTCCTTTTGAACGGTGGATTTTACGCAAAGAAGAGAATTACCTTTCGCAGCCCCTCCCCGTTCTTAAATAATCACTCAGTCTCACAAAAACGGTTTTTACATGCATTCCAATCTTGTCAAGTTATATCGCATATTTCAAGTTGTATAGACAGAATTGAGATGGAAACACTCAAGCCAACATGTGATAGTCAAGTACAATAATCAAATAAAGCCGTGCATGTGTGCAATAAAGGAGATAAGAGTCAAACATGTAGGAAAATATCACTAATTACATCTCAAAGACTCCATATAATGAAAAGCACATGGATGAAATGATGTAGCGTCTCAAATCTCTATCAAATAGTCACAAGAAAAAATGGAATGAAATTGTGACTTGGCTATCTTAAATGTTCATCCATAAAAGATGTATATAAAAAATACAAAAATCTTTTTGGGATTTTCTGAAATATTTATATACAAAAACAAAAATCTTTTTGTATTTTTTAAAAGAATAAATAAATAGATGTACAACAAAGCAATGGTACATATAAAACAGACTAACAATAGGAAGCATATGATATGAACATAAAAAAGCATTTTATTCTAGACATAGACCAACCCCTCAGTCAACTGTGCAAATCCCTAAAGACTTCCTAAGACTCTCAAATCTAAGGGCATCTAAAGGTTTCGTGAAAATATCGTCTAACTGACGGTCGGTGGGAACAAAACTCAGGGATACGACTTTCTTCTCAACTAACTGACGTATAAAGTGCTCATGTATCCTGATGTACTTTGTGCGTGAATGCTGGACTGGATTGCGGGATATGTGCATCGCGCTCATGTTATCACATGAAATGGTCATGATGTCCTGTGAAATCCCATAGTCCTCCAGCATTTGCTTCATCCACAAGAGTTGCGTGCAACAACTCCCGGCGGCTATATACTCAGCCTCCGCAGTGGACAAAGAGATGGAATTTTTCTTCTTGCTCAGCCAGGAGACAAGAGCAGAACCAAAATAGAAACACCCACCAGAAGTTCTCCTATAACCATCTACATCCCCGACCCAATCGGCATCTGAATAGGCGTATAAACGGTCATCAGTATCAAAGGAATACCAAATACCGTATGAGAGAGTCCCACTCACGTATTTAATAATACATTTTAGAGCAAGTAAATGTGACTCTTTCGGGGATGCCTGATAACGCGCACAGACTCCAACACTAAAGGCTATATCGGGACGACTGGCAGTCAAGTAGAGAAGACTACCTATCATACTCCGATATAAGGTTTGCTCTACATCCTTGCCTGGAGTGTCCTTATTAAGCTCGGTAGTGGTACTCATAGGTGTACGTGCATGCTTAGTGGAGTCTAACCCAAATTTCTTCACTAGGTCTCTAGCATACTTGAATTGGGAGATGAACATCCCATCCTCCAGCTGACGAACCTGGAGACCAAGGAAGAAAGTAAGCTCACCAACCATGCTCATCTCAAACTCACTTTTCATCTCCTTTTCAAAGTGATGAGCATGTTGAGAGCACGTGGATCCAAAGACTATGTCGTCCACATAGACCTGGGCAACCAAAATTGCACCGTCATCTCTCTTGACGAACAACGTCATATCAACTCCCCCTCTCATGAAGGCACGAGCTAAGAGATAGGAAGTAAGCCTTTCGTACCAAGCATGGGGTCCTTGCTTCAAACCATACAAGGCTTTTCTCAGATAGTAGACATTCTCCGGGTGCTGAGGGTCTTCAAACCCTTTTGGTTGTTCCACGTAAACATCCTCCTGGAGAATGCCATTCAGAAAGGCACTCTTGACATCCATCTGATATAACTTGAAGCGCAGATGACATGCGATGGCGAGTAGTAGACGGACGGACTCAAGCCTCGCAACAGGAGCAAATGTCTCCCCAAAGTCTACACCCTCTATCTGTGTGTAGCCTTGAGCGACCAACCTAGCTTTGTTTCTGATTATGGTACCATTTTCATCCATTTTATTCTTAAAAATCCAATGAGTACCTATCACATTAGTCTCACTAGGTCGGGGAACAAGCTCCCAGTACATTATTCCTTTTAAACTGAAGCAACTCATCCTGCATAGCAGATATCCAATGTTCATCCTAGAGTGCTTCTTTATGATTCTTGGGCTCGATTTTGGATGTGTAGCAAAGATGGCTAACAACGTTCTCTAACTGAGCACGAGTCTTGACCCCTAGAGTGGGATCGCTAACAATGGTAGACGGGTCATGACTCTTGCGAACCCAAGCGGGTGTGTCCCCTAACACAGGAGTGGGGACCACAGAGTGTGGGTGGGGGACAAGTGGATCACTATCAGACGAGTCCTCATCCTCACACTGAAGGTTAGGATCAATAACCATCGAAGGTTCGTCATCTTTCACGGTGATGTTTATTGATTCCATAACCTTAGAGCTCTTCAGGTTAAAAACCCGATACACTCTGTTATTCGATGAATATCCTAGCAATATTCCTTCGTCGCTCCGGGAGTCAAACTTTCCTAATTGCTCTCTATCCCGTAGGATGTAGCATTTACTCCCAAAAACACGAAAATATGCCAGGTTGGGTTTCTTGCCTGTCCATAATTCATAAGGCGTCTTTAAGTGTGTGTGGACGTAGGTAAACCCTATTCACCGTGTGGCATGCAGTAGACATTGCCTCAGCCCAAAATCTCCTAGAAACATTACGACCTAGAAGCATAGATCTAGCCATTTATTGGATCGTTCTATTCTTTCTCTCAACAATCCCATTTTGCTGAGGAGTCTTCACAGCAGAAAACTCATGTTTTATCCCAAGGCTATCACAATACAAATCTACCTTTGCTTCCTTAAATTTAGTGCCATTGTCACTACGTATCCTATTAATAGTGACTCCGTGTTGATTTTGTAGGACACGACACTTGGTTGTTAAAAACTCTACAGCCTCGGATTTCTTTCTCAGAAAACCCACAATGGAGTACCTGGAGAAATCATCCACCATCACGAGGATATACCTCTTACCACCCAGACTCTCGGTACGAGTGGGACCCATAAGATCCATGTGTATAAGCTCAAGAACACGAGAGGTGGTAATGGAATGCAACTTCCTATGGGGACTACGAATTTATTTTCCCAACTGACAGGGTCCACAAACCGTCGAAGTTGGCCTTCCAAGAGATGGTAAGCCACGTACTAGGTCCTTTTTATCTAAGCGAGTGAGATCTCTAATATTTACGTGACCTAGACGTTGGTGCCACAGATCCATAGGAGTGATCGTGGCGCTGTTGCAGACAAGTGAGGAAGTAGGCATAGTCCCATAACAATTATCCTCGGTCCTCACCCCTTGCATCAAGAGTTTACCGGCTTGATTGTAAACATTACACGCATCCCGGACAAACTTTACTGCAAAGTCAGTGTCGCACAGCTGGCTAATGCTGAGAAAGTTTAATTTTAAACCTTTGACGTATAACACATTATCTAGCTTAGGAAATCCTGGTAACTCTACAGTACCTCGTCCTACAATGCTAGACTTGCTCCCATCTCCAAAGGTGACTCTGCCATCCTGATAATCCTCAAGAGATGTAACAAATGAGGTTTCACCTGTCATATGTCTGGAGCACCCACTGTCAAAATACCACTGTGAGGTATTATGTTCCTTGAGAGAGACATGAACAACGAAGGCCTTTTTATCTTTCTTAGGTATCCAAGAAGTGGTGACCTTTTTTTTGCCTTTGTTGTTGTTAGTTTTAGCTGAAATGTGAGAAGCATTCACTAACGGCAAATACATCCATCGAAATTCTTCCATCAAACTCTGAGACATGGAAGCTAAGAACTCAACTCACTCTCTCAGACTAGAAAACTCATCAGTATGACGTGGTGGAGCAGTAGTACGTCGTGTCCGACCCATGCTATAGCAAAACTCCCTGAGGTGGCCTTTTCTTTTGTAATAAGTATAAAAGAACACAGCCAAAGGCGGACCTCGGTTTGCTTTTCTTGGTCAAACTCTCCTGTGAGGTTTTTGACGATGGCCGTAAGGAGTCATAGTAAACTCAGGAACTGGTCCGGGTGCAATTTGGGACGTGAAGGCACCATCATAGCCAATTCACTGCCTATCACCAAAACCTAAAGCGGGGTCGAGGAGCATCTTTCCCATTTTCCCAGATCTGTCCTCGATTTGTACCTTGACTTCTCGTGCTTTCTTAAGATCATGAATCAGCTGGGCAATAAGGGCATCAAGTTTCTTCCGAGTCTCCACGGAGGAATGGAGCTCACTCGTAAGACTAGCCACTTGTTTAGTCAAGTCCCCTCTCTTTTTCTCAAAATTACTCTCTCTCTCTCTAAACAAACTCTCTTTCTCAACAGAGGAAGATTCTCTCTCTCTCAGGGCGGTGCAGGTGGAGGACTCTCACTCTACATTTTCTTAAATCTTCCTCTAAGCTGGTGATCTTAAGAACTAATGCTTTGTTACACTTTTTTAGTTTTAAATAACTCAGAATATAACTCAGCGTAGGCGCGTTGAATATCACTCTCGCTCTCACTTGTGTCATCCTCCCCCTCACTCACATCGATCTCATTGTCGAGGTGTCCCTGTGAACCATCATACTCATCGTTGTGAGGAGAACTAGAAGTGCTCACATGACTAGCCATGAATGCGGTGAAGTTACACTCATGCGATGACTCGACTCCAGAATCCACCGACTCGACCTCACTGTCGTCGCTAAGGGTAGCATTAAGGATAGCTTTCCCTTTCTCTCTGTTCAGACGTGTGGCACACTCAAAGGCTCTATGACTCCTACCGTCGCACTCAAAGCATCTCTCACTTTCTTTCTTAGGAGGATCTTTAAAAACTTTTTCATTTTTCTTTTCAAACTTATTTTTCTCAAATTTCTTTTTATATTTAAAATTTCAATTTTTCTTAAATTTGAGAATCCTCTTGAAATTTTTTGCAAAAAGAGCCAAATCATTTAAATCAAAATCACAATCAGAATCTGACGTGTCAGTCTTTCTCTTTCTAGATGACTCTACCCTCTTTCTAGCCGACCCCTTACTCTTTCACTCGTAGGCATTAATTGCAATTCCCTTATCTTTAGACCTAGAAGTTTTAGGGAACATATCAATTTCATATGTTTACAAATCTCCTACAAGTTCTTCAAATTTTAGTGTATTTAAATTACCCATAGAATTTAGCACAATGACTTTAGGGATAAAATGCTTAGGCAAAGAACGAAGAATCTTTTTAATAACTCTGGCATTAGGAATATGTTCACCATGATTAAATCTAGTATTAACAATGTCAGAAAGTCTAGCATAAAAATCATCAAAACATTCAGTCTCATGCATGGTGATGGTTTCAAATTGAGTTGTCAAATTTTGCAATTTAGACTCTTTCACAGCATTAGTTCCTTCATGGGTGAGTTGAAAAACATCCCATGCCTCTTTTGATGTGGTACACGTCATTATGCGTTTGAACTCATCAGGTGTGACAGACCCAGAAATAACACTTAGACCCTTAGAATTGAATGATGACCATTTAAATTCGTCTTCAGTCCAAGAAGTGACAGGTTTTAAATTGATCACATTATCAACGGTGACGGAGGGAGGTGTTCACCCTCTTTCAACCAAAATCCAGACACATTCATCAATGGCTTTTAAAGCAGACCTCATTCGGGCTTTCCAATATGCATAGTTTGTCCCATAAAAAACTGGCATTTTATTATATAACTTCTCCATAATGAACACACTCGTTTTCAAAAATTAATTTTTCAGAAAATTGACATCTTAGAAAAATTTTGCGGAAAATTACACGGTAAAATTGTGTAACTGGCTCTGATACCAATTGGAGAAGAGTGCGCTTGCGTTAAAATAAGGAAGTTATTTGATTAAACACAGTTTGTACCACTTAAGTCCTAAACATGCATCCATATGTGATCAAATACGATGATGAAACATGCAAGAACACATATATGAGAAAAAATCCCCAACGGGGCAAAACCTTTTATTTTCATAATAATTTTTGTAAGAAAACGGCTTACAACGTATTACAATGAAAATACAGTGACACAGAATTACCCTCGGGTGTCGGTTCTATTGTCGGCGGCTGGAACAATCCCCTTCCAGTAGGTCAGCAGTCACGAAGAGAGCGGCTTCCTCACAAAGTACTCCAGATGAGTAAATGATCTTCTTGAAGGTTTAAAGATTCACACACATATATGGGAATGGTTTTGTGAATCAAAAAGGTTTAGAAAACCTTAAAAGGTGAATTCTTATTCTGGGAAGATTTCGCCGAATATTGAGATTGCAGAAAGATTTAAAAAATGTGTAGAAGGAGATCAGATATTTATACAAAAATCGAGGCGGTGGCTCGTTCGAACGAGATAGCCATGTCGCTCGACCGAAGGACAAAAGTCGTTCGAACGATATCGCGCGACATGCCTATCCCGTGCGAACGACTTTCAAAGTCGCTTGAACGAGCTCGTCGATCGAGGCCATTCGCTTCTATACTTAGAAAAATTCTGGTTTTGATAAAAAATTAACCCAACTTCAAAAATCATTTTCAAAAATATTTCCCAAATATTTATGCAAATATTTAAAACTCCAATATAACATTTTATTGATAGAGCGTAGTGGAGTAGTGGGAATGAGCTGAGCAGCACGTTGCATGTAGCATGATGCACGTGAAGAAAGTGGATGCAATGAATTCGGATACAGGCCGTCGAGGATGATCGTGTTGACGTGCCGAATGTAGCGGTATCAGACATATGAACTGTGATCTAGGAGAAAACAGAAAATTCCTAGATTCTACCCCAAGCATTTATAGAATTATGTCCTTACAATGGCCAAGATAGTCAGAATAAAGTATCCGGGGTGAGTGTTTAGGCTTCGGGAACTTTTAAACAAATAGGGACTCGAAATTGAGTAAACGAGTCATTTTGGGTTTTAAAGGGATAAACCCTTATTCTCCCCTATATAAGGAAAGAGAGGGTGGGAGAAAAGAAAGAAAGAGAGAGAAGAGAAGAGAGGAGAGAAAAGAAGAGAGAAAAGGGAGGTTCAGGGAAAACTCCGCGGGATTCGGCTCGAGGTCGTCGGATTATATCCACGAGGCAAGTGTTTACTTGCTTTATTTCCTTTTGAGCACAAATATCATATTAAAATTTGGTAATAACAAATTAGAAGATTTTGGGGTTGGGTTTTCGTGAATCAAAATGGTTTTTCAGAAATGAAATGAGTAAACCCCGAATAATAACCAATTTGAGAAACTTAGGATTTAATTAAAATCGATTGTTGGTTATGGGTTCTAGGATGTATAGTGTAATACCTCGTACTTTTGGCTATATTTATTTTTGGGATTAATTAATTAAATGCGTATTAATTGGAAATTAATCCGGGTTATAAATACTAATATGATGCGATTTGGTATTTGTTTATGTACATATAAGATTATATATGTATTTGGTATTATGAAATTTGTCGTGGGATTCATATACGGCAATTTGGAAATTTTGTTGAGACGCGTGGGACCGCCGCGTCACGGTATAATATTTTGATATTAAAAGTGAATTTAAAATCTATAATCCGTATGGTCGTTTTGAGTGCGCCAACGCGTCCGGAAGGGTCGAGATAGTTAGAAAACACTAGCCGGGGGTATAGTTTGGGTCCCGGGGTATTTTTAGGCCATACCGGTAACTTAAAGGGTATTTTAGTAATTTGGTATTTTTGGGTAATTAAAAGTGACGAAAATTGAGAGTTGTAATCTGATAAGGATTGACCCCAACCAACCCTTATTAACCCAACTAGCTACGGAGGTTTATCAAATTAGGTTTTCATAAGTTTCCCCAAAGCAAACCCTAGCCACCATAGCCTTTTGGAGAAGAAAGCTTGGAGAAGGAGAGAGAGAGAGGAACTCTGCAAAAATTCGACACCAAATCCACACCAAATTCAGAAATCAAACCAAGGCAAGTGACTTTATTTCATTTAAATTCGAAGAATGTCTTTTCCATGTTAGATATTGAAGAATCTTGATTGTTCTTGAAAGATTAAAAGAAAACCCATGAAAATTGAAGTTATTATTGAATGTTGGGATAGGTTTGCATGTAGAAACATTGTTGGGAGATTTAATTTCGGAGATTTCATATCTAGGTGATGTATAAACGAATTAAAATCTGGGGATTTATGATGAGAAAAAGTTAGGGTTTATGTTCTTGAAGAAAATTGGGAATTAATGTAGAAATTATGATTTAATGATGTTTAGAAGATATTAAACCCTTTAATGATGTTAGTATAGCCCCTTAACATGTTTGAGGATGATTAGAGAACTCAATATATTGTGGGAACGAATTTTAGAAGAGGTTTGAGGAGTAAAAATGGTGAAAAACGAATTGGGGAAAAATCTGGGCCGAAACTGGCCACTCGTTAGAAGCTGCCCCCAGGTCGTTCGAACGAGCTCGTTCGAACGAGCTTCTAACGAGTTGACCAGTCGTTATTAACGAGTAGGGATTTTCGTTCGATATCTCGTTCGAACGAGATATCGTTAGAAGGGTCAGTTCGTTCGAACGAACTGGGACCTCGTTCGAACAGCCTCGTTCGAACGAGACTTCTAACGACCTGACAGTCCAAACTCGTTCGAAGCCTCGTTCGAACGAGACTTCTAACGAGTTGACAGTTTGACCCCTTTTGGACTGTTTTGACTTTTGGAGTTCCGGGAACTGGTTCAAGGGTAGAGTTAGCATTCCTTTGATGATATAGTGATTTATTTGGGACTTTTGGGTTATTGAGATGAGTAAATCATATACTAGAATTATATTCATTGAACCATTTGGGTTGAGACGTGAGTGTCTACTACGATGTGAGGATGAATTATGGCGCGTATACTTACAAACCGGAATAGTACGAATTGTGTTAATTATACTTAGTACGAGAATACGATATGTACTACGAAAATAATGCGGTATTACTAAGATGTGTGTTTACTTAGTATTGATATATGGATTGTATGTATGACATACCTACCATACTTGCTATCACGGGAGGTTTCGTTCGCTTAGGACCCTCTATTCCTTGTGTGCCTACGGGGGGGATATAGACTGGTACCTTGATGAACATAGGTCATAGAAAGACTTATTGTGATATTAATAAGTCCGCTGACCATGGGAGCGTAGGTATGTGCGTGACCCATGTGATGGTGACTGTGTTCGCCTCCACTATTTGTGATTTGTGTTATCTGAACTATTCCTGAGAGATTCGGAATATGTGATCCTTATGTACGTGATGTACCGGGATGGATAGCAGAGTATGTGTGAACTACAGCTTAAATTGCGGGGTGCTTGTATTGTATATTTATGAGATGAATAATATACGTTATATTAATGGGAATCCTCATGTTAATGTTGTAAAAATATTACGGTATTGTTTCGAGATATATAATGAGTTAGCTGATACTTATATCAATGGCATAATTAGTAACTGAGTTTACGTTAAACCTCTATTTAATTACGAGCGTTGTTATGTTAATTGGAACCGAGTAATATGGGTAGAACCTTTGGCAGTTTAGCTAGTTATGTTGTCAGTTAGCTAGAAATATGGGTCGTTATAGATGGGTACTTGCGTTAGGAGTGCACAGTTAGTCGAGAGGTGAGAATTTAATGTGAGTGCACGTCCTAACATGTACATTGCATTTAATGTTTTTAAATGTTTTTAAAGCACTTGCAGTTTTTTATAATGATTTCCACTTTCGGGCTCTGACCCATTTGCTTTCAAATATATTTTCTTGTAAAACCATTTTAGGTGCCCAGCCACAGGGACACCAAGCATAGGATACTCATTCAGGTGACGAGCTGTAGCTGCTTGTGGAAGCTACAGGGATTTGCATGTAGACGCTTCTATCTTTTGGCTTCCAGAGTCACCATCTATCCGTTGTAGGGCATGTTGCCCATTTCTATTTAGAGACATCATTTTTATATTTCAGTTTTCAGACTCTAGCATGTATTACTCAGTATTCAGTTTTAGTTATTTATTTCAGTTTACTTATCAGTTGTGGGATTCGTATTGAGGAGTTTTTCCTCCAGGTTTTATTTACATATTGTGATGGTTATCCGTTTTCACTTCAGCATGGTGAATGGTGTTATTTAGTTATTCATTAATTCTGTTGCATGTTAATCAGATTTAAAAAAATTTGGCACTTACTTTTTTAAATACTAGGTGGTTAGTAAAAATAAAACGTTTTCGACAGTGATGCTATTAACTGAGCCAACTTGGCATTTCGAATTAATTTTATAAAGGAGTAGCTACCCGGTGTTTAATTAGTCGGGGTGTCACAGGTGGTATCAGAGCATCAGGTTCTAGTGTCCTTTAGGATCTGTACGGCTATTATGTTTCCGCTACGTTTCTTTGATATAGAGCCCTATATTTTAGGACTGTTGTATTCTTTTTGTGTATGCTTCGTTCTTCAGCTATTTTAAGTTTATAAACCGTGAACTTATAAACTTTGTTCTTATTTCAGATGCCTCCACGACGTGCACGACGAGTTCCCAGGAATGCAGTGCCCGAACCCCAGCCCGCTCCAGTTCAGGGCATGTTGAGCGCCGCTGAGGTTGCAGCTATAGTAGCTCAAGCGGTGAATGCCGCGATTGCCGTTGTTCAGTAGGCACCACCATCGGCGTCGGTTGCCGCGCCAGTACAGGTTAATGCATTACCGTCTGCTTGGGAACGTGTACGCGACGCTTTTCAGAAAGCGCATCCGCCAGAGTTTGCAGGAAGCTCAGATGTGGTAGTCTCGAGCCAATGGAGGAAGGATATGCAGAGGCATTTGAGGATGCATGAGTGCACTGACGTCCAGAAACAGGTGCTAGCTACTTTCAAGCTAGTGGGATCTGCACTGCAGTGGTGGGAGTCCATTACCACCGCGGAGGAGAGGGATACCCTCACGATTCAGGAGTTCTGGGTGCGGTTCGACCACAAATACTTTTCGTCCGCAGTTCATACAGAGATGAGGAGGAAGCTGATGAGTTTGAGGCAAGAGGGCAAGACAGTGGCCGAGTATGAGGCCGAGTTCACTAACCTGTTGAATATCGTTCCAGACGAGATTCCAACAGAAAAGAAGAAGATAGAGAAGTTCACTGATGGGTTGAATTGGAGAATCCGGCAGCATCTGCTTGGGAACCTATCGTTGGCCACGTATTCTGATGTGGTTAACGCTGCATTACTACACTGCCAGGACCACCGTTTTCATATGGCCGAGGTCAAGCGGTCAGGGGAGTCTAGCCATCAGGGCAGGACTGGAGGACATGGTGCCAGCGAGGCACAAACCGGTCAGGGGCAGAGACAGACTGAGCAGGGTACCCAGCAGGGGGACAATAAGAGGTTCCGGTCAGGGAACTACAGGCAGGGACAGGGAGGTTTCCGCCAGGGCCATCAGGGTCCAAACGGCCATCAGGGCCAACAGGGGCAGAATGGGCAGCAATTTCATCAGGGCCAGCAGGGCCAAGGGAGGAATGGTAACGGCCACCAGGGCCGGGGACAGCAGGGGCAGAGGGGAGGGAACTTCCCAGGGAAGTGCTTTACTTGTGGCAAGACTGGCCATAAGAAGCAGGATTGTCCTGATAGGGGCAGGGCCCCACAGCAGCAGCAGGGTGCTCGCCAGGAGCCACAGAGACCTATGTTTCCCGCCGCTCTTCCTGCACCGCCACAGATGGCAGCTTTGCCACCCATTCCAGCAGTCCCAGCTCAGCAGGGGCAGCTACAGTATGGACGTGTCTACAACGTTCACCAGGCTGCAGTTCCACAGGCACCGCCCGCGATCGAGGGTACGTTTCCTATCCATGGCACTATGGGTCGGGTGTTATTTGATACGGGTGCTACACACTGTTTTATTGCTACACACTTCGCGAAAGCTTTAAGATTGTTAGCTACGGCAGAGAGCACAGTGACGTGTGTCGACTCACCATTAGGGAATGGGTCACTTATTTTCTTTATATGCCGGGGAGTGGGGGTAGAGATTGGTGGTTTGGTATTGCCTGCAGACATGTTAGTGTTAGATATGCATGTTCACGATGTGATCATCGGTATGGATTGGCTCGTAGCATATAGGGCCATGATTGATTGCTTCAGCGGGAGCATTGTTTTTGCCATTCCGGGGCAAGAGATGTTTATAGTGGCGATGCCTCGCCCAGAGGGAGGATCGACCGCTCATCTGTATTACATAGAGGAGGATACCTCTAAGGAGGTTGTGATTCCTTTAGATTCGATCCCGGTTGTCAGGGAGTATTCAGATGTGTTTCAGGAAATACCAGGCTTACCGCCCAGTCGGGAGATAGACTTCGTTATTGATTTGCTACCGGGTACGAGACCTATAGCACGTGCACCGTACCGTATGGCTCCGGCTGAAATGCGAGAGTTACGGGATCAGATAGAGCAGCTGTTAGGGAAGGGCTTTATTCGCAGGAGTACCTCACCTTGGGGCGCTCCGGTTTTGTTTGTGAAGAAGAGGGATGGTTCACTGAGATTGTGCGTGGACTACCGAGAGTTGAATAAGGTCACGATACGGAATAAATATCCATTGCCTCGAATCGATGACTTATTCGACCAGTTAAGAGGAGATTCTTTCTTCTCGAAGATTGACTTGAGGTCAGGATACCATCAGTTGCGTATCAGGGAGGAGGATGTCTCGAAGACTGCGTTTTTGTCGAGATATGGTTCTTACGAGTTTCGGGTTATGCCTTTCGGTTTGACCAACGCTCCAGCAGTGTTTATGGACTTGATGAACAGGGTGTTCAGGGATTTCCTAGATCAGTTTGTCATTGTCTTCATTGATGACATTCTGGTTTACTCTCAGACAGAGGAGGAGCACGCCGAGCATGTGAGGCAGGTTTTGCAGACACTTCGTCAGAATGAGCTGTATGCAAAATATGCGAAGTGCGGGTTTTGGCTGAAGGAGGTCCAGTTCTTGGGTCACATTATTTCCGACCAGGGAATATCTGTCGATCCGGGGAAGGTGTCAGCGGTGAGGGAGTGGGGACAGCCCACGACACCAACAGAGATTCGTAGTTTCTTGGGCTTAGCAGGATACTACAAGAGGTTTATTCGGGGTTTCTCGGAGATAGCAGGTCCTTTGACACATCTTACTCGTAAAGGTGTGCCATATATATGGAGTGATGCTTGTCAGTTGGCATTCGATGAGTTGAAGGACAAATTGACCTCAGCACCTGTGTTAGCATTGCCGAGACCGGGAGTTGAGTATTTGGTTTACACCGATGCGTCTTTGCAAGGGCTTGGAGGTGTTTTGCAGCAGGAGAGACAGGCCATAGCTTATGCTTCCCGTAAGCTTAAGCCTCATGAGAAGAATTACCCCACGCATGATTTGGAGTTGGCGGCAGTGGTATTTGCCTTACGGATTTGGAGGCACTATCTTTTGGGGGAGAAGTTTCAGCTGTTCACGGACCACAAGTCACTACAGTATCTGTTCACGCAGAAGGAACTGAATATGCGGCAGCGTAGGTGGCTTGAGTTTGTGAAGGACTACCAGTTCGACATCCAGTACCACCCGGGTAAGGCTAACGGGGTAGCAGACGCGTTGAGCCGCAGGCCAGCAGATGAGGTGGCAGAGGTGTGGAAAGCTAAGTGGAAGGAATTGGGACACCAGGATGCAGTGGCCCGATCTTTCATGTCTGTGATGACTGTTACACCGCAGATTATCACAAAGGTAGTACGGGCACAGGCTAATGACACGTTCTGTCAGGAGCAGATAGTTCGATTGCTAGCAGAGGGAGCCGAGTCCTATACCGTTAGCTCAGATGGGGGATTACGCTTCAATGGGAGATTGGTGGTTCCGGAAGGGGAAGAATTGCGGCACGATGTGATGGCAAAGTCGCACGGCTCACGGTTCGCGGTACATCCCGGAGGGGACAAAATGTACCAAGACATGAGACGGCAATATTGGTGGAGCGGTATGAAGAAAGATATCGCTGAGTTTGTCTCGAAATGCGCCACTTGTCAGCTTGTAAAAGTGGACCATCAGAGACCAGCAGGATTGCTACAGCCATTGGAGGTTCCGGTGTGGATGTGGGAGAGCATATCCATGGACTTTATCACGGGGTTGCCTACGTCGCAGAGGGGCCACGACTCCGTTTGGGTAATTGTGGACAGGTTGTCCAAGGTCGCTCACTTTTTACCCGTTAGGACTGATTACACTGCGGGTCAGTATGCCCAACTCTTCATTTCAGAGATTGTGAGACTTCACGGTGTGCCCCTGAATATCGTGTCTGACAGAGACAAGATATTTGTTTCGAGGTTTTGGGAGAGTTTCGAGGAGGCCATGGGCATGAAATTGCGGTTGAGTACGGCTTATCATCCGCAGACCGATGGGCAGACATAGCGCACCAATCAGATGTTGGAGGACATGCTACGCATGTGCATTATTGACTTCGGGGGTGGATGGGAGCAGTACCTTCCACTGGTGGAGTTTGCTTACAACAACTCCTATCAGTTCACGATTGGCATGGCTCCGTTCGAGGCATTATACGATAGGCCTTGTCGTTCCCCAGCATGTTGGTTGGAGGTGGGGGACAACAAACTACTTGGGCCGGAAGTGATTCAGGATACTTCGGCAAGGATTGAGTTGATTCGGAGTCGCATTCGGGTAGCTCAAGATAGGCAGAAGAGTTATGCTGATGCGAAGAGGTTTTTCAGGGAGTTACAAGTGGGGGACCAGGTTCTGCTCAGGGTATCTCCGATGAAGGGGATTATGCGATTCGGGAAGAAGGGGAAGTTGGCACCGAGGTATGTGGGGCCGTTTCCTATTATTGAGCGGATAGGACCGGTTGCATATAGACTCGGGTTACCGGAGCATTTGCATCGGATTCACGACGTGTTCCATATTTCCTCGCTGAGGAAATACCTTAGAGATAATTTGGCTCATTCTCACATTGCTGTGGAGGACATCGATCTCCAGCCGGATAGCTTTTATGAGGAGGGGCCGATTGCGATTTTGGACCGAAGCGAGAGGAAACTGCGGTCAAAGATAGTCCCGTTAGTGCGTGTTCAGTGGCGACATCACAATGTCGAGGAGTCCACATGGGAGCGCGAGCATGAGATGCGCGAGCGTTATCCAGAGCTGTTTTTAGAAGGTACTTTCTAGTTTCGAATTTCGGGACGAAATTCAGTTATTAGGGGGGGAGTATGTAATACCTCGTACTTTTGGCTATATTTATTTTTGGGATTAATTAATTAAATGCGTATTAATTGGAAATTAATCCGGGTTATAAATACTAATATGATGCGATTTGGTATTTGTTTATGTACATATAAGATTATATATGTATTTGGTATTATGAAATTTGTCGTGTAATTCATATACGGCAATTTGGAAATTTTGTTGAGACGCGTGGGACCGCCGCGTCACGGTATAATATTTTGATATTAAAAGTGAATTTAAAATCTATAATCCGTATGGTCGTTTTGAGTGCGCCAACGCGTCCGGAAGGGTCGAGATAGTCAGAAAACACTAGCCGGGGGTATAGTTTGGGTCCCGGGGTATTTTTAGGCCATACCGGTAACTTAAAGGGTATTTTAGTAATTTGGTATTTTTGGGTAATTAAAAGTGACGAAAATTGAGAGTTGTAATCTGATAAGGATTGACCCCAACCAACCCTTATTAACCCAACTAGCTACGGAGGTTTATCAAATTAGGTTTTCATAAGTTTCCCCAAAGCAAACCCTAGCCACCATAGCCTTTTGGAGAAGAAAGCTTGGAGAAGGAGAGAGAGAGAGGAACTCTGCAAAAATTCGACACCAAATCCACACCAAATTCAGAAATCAAACCAAGGCAAGTGACTTTATTTCATTTAAATTCGAAGAATGTCTTTTCCATGTTAGATATTGAAGAATCTTGATTGTTCTTGAAAGATTAAAAGAAAACCCATGAAAATTGAAGTTATTATTGAATGTTGGGATAGGTTTGCATGTAGAAACATTGTTGGGAGATTTAATTTCGGAGATTTCATATCTAGGTGATGTATAAACGAATTAAAATCTGGGGATTTATGATGAGAAAAAGTTAGGGTTTATGTTCTTGAAGAAAATTGGGAATTAATGTAGAAATTGTGATTTAATGATGTTTAGAAGATATTAAACCCTTTAATGATGTTAGTATAGCCCCTTAACATGTTTGAGGATGATTAGAGAACTCAATATATTGTGGGAACGAATTTTAGAAGAGGTTTGAGGAGTAAAAATGGTGAAAAACGAATTGGGGAAAAATCTGGGCCGAAACTGGCCACTCGTTAGAAGCTGCCCCCAGGTCGTTCGAACGAGCTCGTTCGAACGAGCTTCTAACGAGTTGACCAGTCGTTATTAACGAGTAGGGATTTTCGTTCGATATCTCGTTCGAACGAGATATCGTTAGAAGGGTCAGTTCGTTCGAACGAACTGGGACCTCGTTCGAACAGCCTCGTTCGAACGAGACTTCTAACGACCTGACAGTCCAAACTCGTTCGAAGCCTCGTTCGAACGAGACTTCTAACGAGTTGACAGTTTGACCCCTTTTGGACTGTTTTGACTTTTGGAGTTCCGGGAACTGGTTCAAGGGTAGAGTTAGCATTCCTTTGATGATATAGTGATTTATTTGGGACTTTTGGGTTATTGAGATGAGTAAATCATATACTAGAATTATATTCATTGAACCATTTGGGTTGAGACGTGAGTGTCTACTACGATGTGAGGATGAATTATGGCGCGTATACTTACAAACCGGAATAGTACGAATTGTGTTAATTATACTTAGTACGAGAATACGATATGTACTACGAAAATAATGCGGTATTACTAAGATGTGTGTTTACTTAGTATTGATATATGGATTGTATGTATGACATACCTACCATACTTGCTATCACGGGAGGTTTCGTTCGCTTAGGACCCTCTATTCCTTGTGTGCCTACGGGGGGGATATAGACTGGTACCTTGATGAACATAGGTCATAGAAAGACTTATTGTGATATTAATAAGTCCGCTGACCATGGGAGCGTAGGTATGTGCGTGACCCATGTGATGGTGACTGTGTTCGCCTCCACTATTTGTGATTTGTGTTATCTGAACTATTCCTGAGAGATTCGGAATATGTGATCCTTATGTACGTGATGTACCGGGATGGATAGCAGAGTATGTGTGCACTACAGCTTAAATTGCGGGGTGCTTGTATTGTATATTTATGAGATGAATAATATACGTTATATTAATGGGAATCCTCATGTTAATGTTGTAAAAATATTACGGTATTGTTTCGAGATATATAATGAGTTAGCTGATACTTATATCAATGGCATAGTTAGTAACTGAGTTTACGTTAAACCTCTATTTAATTACGAGCGTTGTTATGTTAATTGGAACCGAGTAATATGGGTAGAACCTTTGGCAGTTTAGCTAGTTATGTTGTCAGTTAGCTAGAAATATGGGTCGTTATAGATGGGTACTTGCGTAGGAGTGCACAGTTAGTCGAGAGGTGAGAATTTAATGTGAGTGCACGTCCTAACATGTACATTGCATTTAATGTTTTTAAATGTTTTTAAAGCACTTGCAGTTTTTTATAATGATTTCCACTTTCGGGCTCTGACCCATTTGCTTTCAAATATATTTTCTTGTAAAACCATTTTAGGTGCCCATCCACAGGGACACCAAGCATAGGATACTCATTCAGGTGACGAGCTGTAGCTGCTTGTGGAAGCTACAGGGATTTGCATGTAGACGCTTCTATCTTTTGGCTTCCAGAGTCACCATCTATCCGTTGTAGGGCATGTTGCCCATTTCTATTTAGAGACATCATTTTTATATTTCAGTTTTCAGACTCTAGCATGTATTACTCAATATTCAGTTTTAGTTATTTATTTCAGTTTACTTATCAGTTGTGGGATTCGTATTGAGGAGTTTTTCCTCCAGGTTTTATTTACATATTGTGATGGTTATCCGTTTTCACTTCAGCATGGTGAATGGTGTTATTTAGTTATTCATTAATTCTGTTGCATGTTAATCAGATTTAAAAAAATTTGGCACTTACTTTTTTAAATACTAGGTGGTTAGTAAAAATAAAACGTTTTCGACAGTGATGCTATTAACTGAGCCAACTTGGCATTTCGAATTAATTTTATAAAGGAGTAGCTACCCGGTGTTTAATTAGTCGGGGTGTCACAGGTGGTATCAGAGCATCAGGTTCTAGTGTCCTTTAGGATCTGTACGGCTATTATGTTTCCGCTACGTTTCTTTGATATAGAGCCCTATATTTTAGGACTGTTGTATTCTTTTTGTGTATGCTTCGTTCTTCAGCTATTTTAAGTTTATAAACCGTGAACTTATAAACTTTGTTCTTATTTCAGATGCCTCCACGACGTGCACGACGAGTTCCCAGGAATGCAGTGCCCGAACCCCAGCCCGCTCCAGTTCAGGGCATGTTGAGCGCCGCTGAGGTTGCAGCTATAGTAGCTCAAGCGGTGAATGCCGCGATTGCCGTTGTTCAGTAGGCACCACCACCGGCGCCGGTTGCCGCGCCAGTACAGGTTAATGCATTCCCGTCTGCTTGGGAACGTGTACGCGACGCTTTTCAGAAAGCGCATCCGCCAGAGTTTGCAGGAAGCTCAGATGTGGTAGTCTCGAGCCAATGGAGGAAGGATATGCAGAGGCATTTGAGGATGCATGAGTGCACTGACGTCCAGAAACAGGTGCTAGCTACTTTCAAGCTAGTGGGATTTGCACTGCAGTGGTGGGAGTCCATTACCACCGCGGAGGAGAGGGATACCCTCACGATTCAGGAGTTCTGGGTGCGGTTCGACCACAAATACTTTTCGTCCGCAGTTCATACAGAGATGAGGAGGAAGCTGATGAGTTTGAGGCAAGAGGGCAAGACAGTGGCCGAGTATGAGGCCGAGTTCACTAACCTGTTGAATATCGTTCCAGACGAGATTCCAACAGAAAAGAAGAAGATAGAGAAGTTCACTGATGGGTTGAATTGGAGAATCCGGCAGCATCTGCTTGGGAACCTATCGTTGGCCACGTATTCTGATGTGGTTAACGCTGCATTACTACACTGCCAGGACCACCGTTTTCATATGGCCGAGGGCAAGCGGTCAGGGGAGTCTAGCCATCAGGGCAGGACTGGAGGACATGGTGCCAGCGGGGCACAAACCGGTCAGGGGCAGAGACAGACTGAGCAGGGTACCCAGCAGGGGGACAATAAGAGGTTCCGGTCAGGGAACTACAGGCAGGGACAGGGAGGTTTCCGCCAGGGCCATCAGGGTCCAAACGGCCATCAGGGCCAACAGGGGCAGAATGGGCAGCAATTTCATCAGGGCCAGCAGGGCCAAGGGAGGAATGGTAACGGCCACCAGGGCCGGGGACAGCAGGGGCAGAGGGGAGGGAACTTCCCAGGGAAGTGCTTTACTTGTGGCAAGACTGGCCATAAGAAGCAGGATTGTCCTGATAGGGGCAGGGCCCCACAGCAGCAGCAGGGTGCTCGCCAGGAGCCACAGAGACCTATGTTTCCCGCCGCTCTTCCTGCACCGCCACAGATGGCAGCTTTGCCACCCATTCCAGCAGTCCCAGCTCAGCAGGGGCAGCTACAGTATGGACGTGTCTACAACGTTCACCAGGCTGCAGTTCCACAGGCACCGCCCGCGATCGAGGGTACGTTTCCTATCCATGGCACTATGGGTCGGGTGTTATTTGATACGGGTGCTACACACTGTTTTATTGCTACACACTTCGCGAAAGCTTTAAGATTGTTAGCTACGGCAGAGAGCACAGTGACGTGTGTCGACTCACCATTAGGGAATGGGTCACTTATTTTCTTTATATGCCGGGGAGTGGGGGTAGAGATTGGTGGTTTGGTATTGCCTGCAGACATGTTAGTGTTAGATATGCATGTTCACGATGTGATCATCGGTATGGATTGGCTCGTAGCATATAGGGCCATGATTGATTGCTTCAGCGGGAGCATTGTTTTTGCCATTCCGGGGCAAGAGATGTTTATAGTGGCGATGCCTCGCCCAGAGGGAGGATCGACCGCTCATCTGTATTACATAGAGGAGGATACCTCTAAGGAGGTTGTGATTCCTTTAGATTCGATCCCGGTTGTCAGGGAGTATTCAGATGTGTTTCAGGAAATACCAGGCTTACCGCCCAGTCGGGAGATAGACTTCGTTATTGATTTGCTACCGGGTACGAGACCTATAGCACGTGCACCGTACCGTATGGCTCCGGCTGAAATGCGAGAGTTACGGGATCAGATAGAGAAGCTGTTAGGGCAGGGCTTTATTCGCAGGGGTACCTCACCTTGGGGCGCTCCGGTTTTGTTTGTGAAGAAGAGGGATGGTTCACTGAGATTGTGCGTGGACTACCGAGAGTTGAATAAGGTCACGATACGGAATAAATATCCGTTGCCTCGAATCGATGACTTATTCGACCAGTTAAGAGGAGATTCTTTCTTCTCGAAGATTGACTTGAGGTCAGGATACCATCAGTTGCGTATCAGGGAGGAGGATGTCTCGAAGATTGCGTTTTTGTCGAGATATGGTTCTTACGAGTTTCGGGTTATGCCTTTCGGTTTGACTAACGCTCCAGCAGTGTTTATGGACTTGATGAACAGGGTGTTCAGGGATTTCCTAGATCAGTTTGTCATTGTCTTCATTGATGACATTCTGGTTTACTCTCAGACAGAGGAGGAGCACGCCGAGCATGTGAGGCAGGTTTTGCAGACACTTCGTCAGAATGAGCTGTATGCAAAATATGAGAAGTGCGGGTTTTGGCTGAAGGAGGTCCAGTTCTTGGGTCACATTATTTCCGACCAGGGAATATCTGTCGATCCGGGGAAGGTGTCAGCGGTGAGGGAGTGGGGACAGCCCACGACACCAACAGAGATTCGTAGTTTCTTGGGCTTAGCAGGATACTACAGGAGGTTTATTCGGGGTTTCTCGGAGATAGCAGGTCCTTTGACACATCTTACTCGTAAAGGTGTGCCATATATCTGGAGTGATGCTTGTCAGTTGGCATTCGATGAGTTGAAGGACAAATTGACCTCAGCACCTGTGTTAGCATTGCCGAGACCGGGAGTTGAGGAAAGATGTAGAATATATATATATATATATATATATATATATATATATATATATATATATATATATATATATATATATATATGTGTGTGTGTGTGTGTGTGTATGTGTGGATGTGTATATATATATGGATATGTATATATATCTATGTGTGGATGGTATATATATATATTTATTTATGTGAAGCATACCCCCTCCAATACTATCATGGGAAGTTACGCGATGTGGGTGAGGCCCTTGGCTTGAGGAGCAAGGAGCGTATAGTCCCCAGGTCATAGCGACCATTATTATATTGTCTGATTTTTATTAGGGGTGAGACGTGGTGGGTATGTTTCGTCTCATTTCCGGGGAGGAACTATGGCCGCTTCCCATACGTTGTGTTTTGGATTTTTACCATGTCGGTGATATTTAGTCCGACCACTGGTACCCAGGATGGTATATCAGTAATGCCCTGGAAGACGATTGCATTGAGATACCGCATCCTCGAGTTATAGCTTGTTGTGATGGTTATTTTACTTTTGTGTATAGTATAGTATAATACTTGTGTATGAGAACACGATAATGTATATATAATCTCTAACGAGAGTACAGAGATAAATTGGATATGAAATTAAATCTCATTCCGGGAGATTCTATCCGGATGTATATTGTAATATGTATATTAGGGTGAGTATGATAAAATAAATAATTCTATGTGTATGTATGTATGTATATATATATATATATATATATACGTTGTGTACTAAGGGTCTAATCGATCTCGACGATCGATGCTACCAAGTAGTAGTGTATTTTGGGGGTTCCTTGTTTGGATTTCGCATTGCGAGACACCCCATGCACGAACATGGCTCAGTGTTGAGACTGGGGAGAATTTTAGCCCTTAGTACTCAGTTTACTTAGGACTTTTAGAGTTTGAGGGTGACAGACTAGTTAGGCAGGGTAGCTTGACTAGGATGTTTAGAGGGATGCGATAGGTGTGCACCATTAGAAGAGGGGTAAGGGGTATCTTATGGGAGTGTCGATACCAATTTAAATATGAGGTAAAACATATTTTTTTCATAAATAAAGCATTTATGCACTTGTAAAATATTTTCACAACTCGGGCTCTAACCCGTTTATCTGTTTTCCCTCTCTTTTGCTAAATATATGTATATTTATAGGTGCACAGACACAGGGATGCCTGGATGATGATTCCTTCTAGTCAGACGTATGCTACAACAGCTGTGGATGCATACAGGTTTCTTTTAGACGCTTATATTCTTTTGATCTAGTTAGGAAGCATAGTAGTATCACTGGGGCCGACAACCCAACTGCATTTATTTATTCTTTTACTGCCTTTTAGTGCGGCATTCATTCTGATTGTATTACTGTTAAACCGAGTGTTCGATTATTATATTTCTTTTCAGTTTCATTTTTTTAAACTGTGTAATGGTTTTACTTAGTTGGTTTGATTAAAAAGATTAGTTAAATAAAATTTTGATGCCAGCCTAATAGATTATTAGTAATTAAATTGGTTTTCGACAGTGATCCTAAGAATGAATCATATGAGACTCCTATTTTAATTTGGTACAGGATTGATTGCTCGGTATTTTATTAGGTGGGGTGTTACACCTACACACCTCCTTAAGTTTGATTTCTTCAATTTTTGGTTCAAGTAAAGCTAGAATAGAGATTTTATGAATACGAATTAATCACTTAAGTCTACAAATAGAGGGATCATTTCCCACACCTCTAACATTCCAAAAAAAGGCCTCAGATCATTTGGAAACTGCAAAGAGTAAAGCTTTAGGGTTTTTACCTCCAGATCTTGTAAATATTTGGGATGTTTTTAATGCTAAATAGTTCTTCATGGGTCTTCTTCTTTACACCACTGTAAATTCTTCTTCATCCACACCTGACTCTTGTAACAAGAATTTTTTGTCCAATCTAGGGAATTTTTTAGATATACCTTTAGAAAAACTCTCCCAATCATCTTTTAAATCCCTTACTAAATTAGATTCTGAGTCAGAGGCGTACTTGTGTCGCCAATCTTCCACGATGTCTCTATCTATTGAAATTCTTGGTGCCCTAAGGGAAAGGAAATAGCTTTTCATTGTTTCAGGGTCCATGACAACTTTTCTGAGTTTTGGTACATTGGTCATATCAAAATTCCACTCTTTAATTGTATTGTTTTTCACTTCTTCATGCATGGGATATTTATCCTCTAACATGTCAGGCATTGGTTGTAGTGATCCGTCTTCCAGAACCAAATCTCCAGACGCTAACAGGTCAAATGGATTGGCTATTGAGAGGCCAGTTTCTTCTATGTGGATTTCAGGGGTTGGTAGCTTCTTGGCAGCTTCACTAGGTTTCGAAATATCTAACTTGATATGTTCTCTTGTGATATCTACTCCTTTGATCCTTGTTTACTTTCATTTCATTGCATTAAACATTTATTTGTTGGCTTCCAAAGCAGTTTTTTCTTAGGCTCCGTTTCTGGCATTAGAGCTTTCGAAGATTCCACTTCGTTAAAAACAACTGGCTTGTCTTCCTTTTTACAATCTATACTGTCATGACCCAGTTTAGAGTAGATATGGAAATATGGTGGGAGGTTTTCATAGCATATTTTCTGCATAAAACCCGCTGATGGTGTTCCTAGCCAAATCCTTTTAGGAAGTTGTTTAAGCACATTAACCTCTATCCAAATCCTCCCCATACTCGGTCCTGAAAGGGTCCCTGTAGCTTCGTCAAGATTTATGGGGTTACCTATTTCTTTTTCTATAGAAAATAGGGTTGATTTGGCAAAGCAATGCACATAAGATAAGGAAAGTTAACCCAAATCGGAACAAAGGGACTATCCGTATTTGCTTTAAAATTCGACGGGCATTTCACTACACGCATAGGTAATCTGTGGATATAACATAGGTCTCTCAACCACATATGATGAAAATATTCTTCGCATTGGAGATGGATAAGAATATGTTTTGATTCCAATAAGCTTTACTAAGAAGCCAGTTTTGAGAGAGAAAGACATGAACATTTTTCTGATTATTTCAAGCGATGGTCTTCCGTGATGGAATTGTCCTATCAAAGCATGTTTCAAAGGTGAAAATAAAGAGGTGATGTCCTCATTAGATAAGAATAAGGAAATCTCCCTTTTATGTTGCGCAGCAGGAACAATGGAGATGGAAGACTCCAGGGAAGTTTTATTAGAGATTATATCGGCAAAGGTTTTAACAGCATAATGATTCAGAGGTAACTAGTTAGAGTTGTTGGAATCAGGTGGTGTGGGACCGGTGCTTGGGAGCAGCGCTGCTATACTGGTAGGGTTTCCATGATAGTTGGAGAGGAGAGAGATTTAGTAATATGAATAAATTAACGGGTCTAATTCGGGTTTGCGAGAATTAATTCAGGTCTTGAGAGGATATAAGTCGTGGAATAAATTTATCAATTAAATGAAGGAAATATATATTTATGTTATGAAAGAGTGTGCATATATAAGCGATAAATGTAATCATAGTTTAAAGACGCAATACACTAGGAGTCGACTTTAATAAGTATTAGAGTTAATGATCCTAAGAATGTAAGAATAATTCGATGTTTAGGGATTTAATTGATTTGCGGTACAATGGAGTGTATGTGACATCTTACTTGTATATATATGTTTAACTTAGTTTTGATAGATACTAAATCGATTTAAAATAAGGATCCAAAGACATGGGGACCTAGATACTTGGGTACACTTGAGTATATGCATCAACCTATATATATATATATACTCACACACAATGTGATTATGTGGACATACCTGTATTCGTGTTGAATCTATTAGTCGGAGGTTGTGTTTGACATCATAACGTGCACCATACGTCAACTAATATGTGATACCGTAGTGGAGGTCATTATTTTATACCATACATTCAGGGTCACCACTTGGTGAGGGGAGAAAGAGGATGACCAGATCCATCTACATAGCCTGGGTATGGGTGGTAGGTGGTGTTAGTGCATAGTGATCACCCCAATTATATGTGTTTTGTTTAAGTGCATTAGGTGAGGGATTCCTCCAAACTTGTCAATAGAGTTACTGTAACACCCAGTGATTTTAGAACCGAAAATAATTCATTTTAAATTGAAATCGAAAACATGTTTCTTGGTTGATTTAATTATTTTTAACAATTAATAATGTTGGTTTTGATTTATATAAATTAATGTTTTTAATCGGAATTGAAATCGGGATAAAAATTTGGAATCTCTAGCTTTATATATATAAATATGGGGACTTGGGGTGTTTAGGCTGATTGAACCGGTTCGGCTTTTGGGGCGAACCGATTCGTGCTGGTAGATCACCGATAATTGTTTTTAGAGTTTTTGTTATATTAAAACACCTCCACTTCTTAATATAAATATAATTCGGTGTTAGGCTTTTCTAAACACTTTTATATCAAACCTAAGGACAGTAGCCTCCCTTGTTTACATCTCCGTTCATCTACAAAACCCACACCCCATTTAAAATAAAGATTCAACCCAAGTTTTGAAGGTTCAAACTGTGTTTTCTCAACATCATCCAAAACTGCGTCATTATCATTTTCTCGAGTGGAACGTAACTATCCAATCAGATTCATCAGTTGACTTTTTACACGCATGAAATCCTTTAGTATTGTGCATTTTAAATGTTGCCTAAACACTAATAACATGGTTTTCGTAAACTAAATTATAAACACTAATTAGGAATAGTGAAACTAAAGTTGGGAGTATTTTTATTCAAATCTCTAATACGAATTAAGACTTAAAACTCTGGCATGATTAGATTAGAGGTTGGGACTCCGTTAGAATATTTGGAGGTTCGCATGCTAAAATGAATCGTAGAAATCGTATAATTTAAATTTGACTAGAAAAATCATGTTATTTATGTGCATCTTGTAGAGTATAAATTATTGTTGTATGCCCCCAAAATATGCAGGTGAATGAAAATTTTATAAGTTCTTGAAACCGCAATTCCTTAATTAAAATTAAAATTAAACGAACATATATTGGTTAAATTGGAATCTGGAAATTTATTTGAAAGAATTGCGTTTAAATGGGAAAAATGTGCCTTAGACGAACATTAGTTGTGTGAATATTCTATACTGCGGGGACGACGGTATTTTTAGGGTAGTCATGCTTTCACCTTACATTTAGGATTGATTGCTAGGTATGGGACTAGTAGATAGTCCTTTGTCTTTGTAACACTTTCTAGGTATGGAAATAGTTAGTGTAGGTTTTTTACGGATGGGTAATCCTGGGGTGGGGTTAAACTGTACGTCGTTACATTGGTTCATTAGCCTAGATGCAAGACTAGGTAGTAGCTATTTATTGGTATTCTTCGTAAATGATAGGATAGGATATACTTGTATTTTGGAGACCTTTAGGTATGTTACTAGGGGTGGTTTGAGGATTTAGGTTGGGCTAAAGGGTGGGGCTAATAGAAAATAACAGGAACTTGATTAAATTGATAATTAAGGCATAAAATAATAAGCGACTATTAAAAATGAATTGCGTCGTGAGTGTGTGCAAGGCAACCAATAAGGGGCAAACTTGTAGCGGCGTGGGTGTGTGTTGGCGTCACGGGTATGTGGAAGGCTAAAAAAATTTGGCGAACTAACTATAGTGACGTGTCGTGTGTGGAACCTCACGAGTATGTGCAGTGCTAACGAAATTAGGCGAACTGGCTATAGTGAGGGGAATGTGTGCATGGTGTAGAACTTAAGCGGGTGAGGAGTATTTGTAGTAACAGGAACTGGATATACTGGTGTCGCATATATAAAATGGATTAAATTAATTTAATTAAATTGTTGAATCTCGAATTTATGTTGATACATCATAATTGGACTTAAATACTCGGGTGGCCTAGTGTTGTGGGTAGATAGCGTTATTTTATTTTACTCGCATTGTTAATATATCTTCCTTAATTTAAAATAGTTTGTTGTGATATTTGAAGTGCGTAATGTTATAGTTTGGGTTTATGGACCCTATTTGGGAGGAGTAGCTAGTATTCATGCGGTGGGCTCTGACCCAATGCGTTGGACAATTTTTTAGGTTTATTTTTTGCTACACATAATGGATTAGAAATTTGTGAAGTGGAACTGAAGATTTATTTTATTGCTTTTTCAATTCATAGTTATTTCATTTCGTCGTTTATGTATGAGACAATCATTTATGGGTTTGGTGGGTCATTCGGTTCCACAATTCTTTACGATTTTCTATTAGAGATTTATAGTTGGATTATAAACTTTCACTTTGAAATCTATTGTTAGGAGTTGGAGTTTATTTTGATGTTAGCATTAAAATTAATTTTAATTTGCATGAATGTTTATAATTTTTGAATAAATCTAAATATTATTTTGGGGAAAAAAAAGTTTTTAATGTCCCGTATTTACATCACATGCTAATAATGATATTTAATTTAGTGACGCCCAATGTAGTTTGGCAGCGGTTGACGCCAAAATGCGTGGGGTGTTAAAGTTACGAGATGGACACCGAGGGTAGACGCCTTAGTGTTATATATATATATATATATATATATATATATATATATATATATTCTTATTTCTTTCTTGGGCATTTAAGTGAATACAAATTTGAACTGAGTTAAATATTGTGGCATATAATGTTCTTTGTATAAACATTCTTGTATATTAATATGTTTCATTTCAATTGTCCATGTGTTTTGTGTACTAAGTCTTTTGGTATAGTACCCTAGTATGTAAATGTATGAAATTGATCCCAAATCACTTTGGGTTTATTTATTGAGTTATGTAATATAAAAAAATACATTAGATTTTTGTTCTCTGTAAATAGTCCATTCATCACACAAACTGCATACTAGTTATACTGTATAATCTAATCACTTGATCCAAAAGTACAAATAAATGTGTATAATATAATGAACTCACATACTCTCCTATTCATTTCTCATCACTGAAAGTGAATTCATAGAAAAGGGGGATTATTCGGTGTAAGACCTCTAACCCCCAAGTCTTATTCACAACTATGAATTCAAGTACATAATTCCAACATTATTTCTATTTTGTAATCTTGATAATCTAATATGTTCACTAAGAATATGTTAAGAATTTTATTAACATTGCAACCTTTAGAGAATGAGTAATGTTATTAGTCTAAGTCATATCTATAATTTGAGTCTGTAGAACCACATTAGTCGAGGGACTATTTGTGAAATGTTGTTCAAACTCCTCATTTTCTTTATAGAACACAACTTGACCAAATCATTCAATTAATTAAATAAATAGTTGTAATCAAGATATCATAATCAAAGACAATATATATTAGCATTCTGGAACAACAAAAAAGAGCTATGGTTTAAAATTTTCATACTTAAAAACGAATGTAAAAAGCAAGTTGAATGAGCTTCTGTCTGGACCAGCTGAAAAAATAAACAATAACCCCCCAAAATTTTTGGTGAATCCAACTGCAAAAATGTCTACAAAAACCATTTAATGATAAACGTTCATTTTTCGTTGATTGTTCATAAAGCTAAGCAAGAAAATGATTGTTGGGAAAATAGAGTATAATATAAGCAACGAAAATAAAATAAAAATAATGTTATATTACACAACATTCTTATATTTTACATCTGAATTACCAATGCAATACAATTAATTTATTAAACATCTACATAACTTAAACACTACTAGATACGGAAAAAATTAGGATTACCATTATAGTCCATAGAAATATTTATAAATCGCATATTACATATTCTGAATAGTAACAAATTGATATTTTAACTGTAAATAATTTTTCGTGATAAAAATACAATTTTATTATAACTCCCCCACATAATCTATTTTTTTATTTTTTTATATGGGATGTATTTGACTAGAATGTTTCAATGTACATCACATAACGCTCCTCTTATTATTTAAACCAAAGGTTTAGGAAAGGTATACCCTCATCCTCTTTCCTTACCTTTTATTATATTCAAAGGAGTCCCAAGGTTATGTCTGGCAACGAACCTGGTGAAATCCATCGAGCCGATTTTGTATTAGGGTTTGTGTGAGTATTTCCATTTAAATAAAAGAATGTGTTGACTTACTACCACTCAAATCAAGAAAAAAAAATTGATGTCTTAGTGACATTAAAAAATTTCCCTTAAATTGCCTAAAAATTGTTGGCCATGTGACATTTGGTACCTCTAATTTGGAAGTATGGAATTGAGGTTTTCGATTTAAAGTCAGTGTCGATACTAAATACAAAATACATTGGCACTATTTCCAATATGATGGCATTCCATGGTTCCAAGCATATTATATGTAGACTTGAGAATATTGAAGAATAAATGTGAAAGAAAGAAAGAAAATATAAAACTTACCTAGTAGAAAGGAGAGATGGGGTTGGGTGTGTGGGTCACAGAGAAGGTGTTGAGAAGATCAGTAAGTGTTGGTAAATATAAATGATACTTAAATTTATATAAAATAGTAAAGTGAGGTACGTTGGATATGAAATAAATAATATAAAGTGTATCATTACACTTATTCACTTTGGTACCCACTTTGGTACGTGGAAAATAAGATAAGGCATTAAAAGGTTGTATTTTCAGCCTTGAGGACAACCACAATAACAAGGTATAGAATTTTTATGCACAGAATATGAAAAGGGGGAAAAAGTGGGTATGTGTGTAGGGTTATCCTAATTTGAAATGTTAATGAATTCTGCGTGAGGCATCTTCTATGTAGCTTTGTGTTAGGCATCTGCACTGAGCGTGCTTCGCAGTGAAGGATAATGTGACACCCCGTCTAATTAAATACCAGGTAGCTACTCCTTTATTCAAATTAGTTCAAAATGTCAAGTTGGTTCAGTTCGTAGCATCATTGTCGAAAACTTTTTAACAATTACTAGCCACCTAATATTTAAAAAGTGAGTTGTCAATTTTAATTAAATCCGATTAGCATGCAATAAGTAGATTATGAAATGCAAACATAACCACCACAACATGGTCACAATAGAATAACCATAAAATAATAATGAATCTGGAGGAAAACTCCTCACAACAATCCGAATACTGAAGTAAACAAATACCAAGTCTGAATCACTGAATTAATTACAACCCAAAATCTGAAATAACTGATAAAATGTCTCTAAAAGAAATGGGGCGACATGCCCAACAAATGAGAAAATCTGATAATATAGAGTCAAGATTGGAAGTGGAGGAGTCTACTATCAAGGTCCTGTAACTTCCACCAGCTACAGTACGTCACCGGAATGGAACTCCTATCAATGGTGTCCTTGTGGCCGGGCACCTAAAAGGTTTTACAAAAAAATAGATTTGGAAGCAAACGGGTCAGAGCCCGATTGTGGAAACAGTTTTAAAAATAGCAAGTGTTTTAATGACATTAAACAATGAATGCAAAGTACATGTTAGGGCGTGCTCTCACATGAAATGCTCACCTCTCGACTATTTGTGCACTCATAACGTATCCGTACCCATTTTAATTATTCTCATATCTAACTAATCTAATACAAAAATCTAATATTACGATACGATTCACGATTAAATTTCTGGCATCTTCATTTAAACAGAGAGATTTACATTTATTCTCGGTTTCCCATATTAGTAACACTACTTACTAGAGATCTTCCATCTTATCTTTACATAGCGTTGCTATCATTTTTACTCACATATAAACATGACAGTTCATTTCAATTAACAATATATTATTCTCATCATAAATACACAATATTAGCACCCCAAGACTAAGCTGCGGAGCACACATACTCTGCTATCCAATCTCGGTACATCGCGTACATAAGGACCACGCATTCCGAATCTCTCAGGAATCGCTCTCAAATAACAACAATCACAAATAATGGAGGCGAACATAGTTCACATCACATGGGTCACGCACATACCTACGCTCCCATGATCAGCAGACTTATTAACTTCTCAATAAGCCCTTCTCTGACCTATGACCTCGAGGTACCAATCTAAATCCCTCCGTAGGCACACAAAGATTAGATGGCCCTGATCGAATGCCGACCTCCGATGATAGCAAGTACGGTAGGTATGTTTTACACAGATAACAACATATACTAAGCATTCGCACATCTTGGATATCACAATATTTTAATAGAGGTATACTTCTCGTTCTTGTATCATCATTTAAATGTAATACGCTTATAAGTCCCCGATTTATATACATTAAAGTTGTCAACTCTTCTCACGTCGTAATTAGGTACTCGTTTCCTAATTCATAAAGGTCATTCGATTTACTACAAGATTCTAAGTTTTACTCCTCAACGTACTACAATCTCCCAAATATACCCACTAGTCAATAAGGAAAGGTTATTACTCCGTTAAATAAGTCTACGGGATAATTGAAATAAAAATCAGGCCTAAAAGGCCATTCTGTCAACTCGTTAGAAGTCTCGTTCGAATGAGGTCGTTCGAACGAGTGTCATTCGAAAGAAAGGCTTCGAATGAACTACAAACTCGTTAGAAGGGATACTGTCATCTCGTTAGAAGCTCGTTCGAACGAGGTCATTCGAACGACCTGGGCAGGTCTTCTAACGAGATGGCAGACTGCGCCCAGAAATCTCCAAATTCATTGTTTTTCTTCATTCTTCTCTTCTCTAAATCCATCCTATGATCATCCAAACTAAGTTTTAATGTGTTTAAACTACACTAAGTCCTCATAGGTCGCTTTTTAGCATATATATGGGGGTAATACCTCCTAAATCAACATGTAATCATCATAATTCCCAAATCTTGTCCCAAACCCTATAAACATGAACATAAAATTTAGTGTCTACAACTACTTCTTATAAATACGTTTTTAAAATCATCAATAGATATATTTTGGATATGAAATTCTTCCATGACTATTCTACATGTGATTCTCGTATAAGATTTCAATTTTTATCTCCAATTTCATGGGTTTTTATCAAAATTTCAATACAAGACAATTATTTAATTCTAAGCATGGAGGAAACATTCACTTGAATTCATGTAATTAAACCACTTGCCTTAGATGTTCTGATTTGATGTTGAAGGATGAAGGTTGGTTCTCCTCTTTCTCTCTACAGATTTCTCCCAAAGATGGTGATGGTCGCTAGGGATTTCTTTTGGAACCTCTTTGGACTCTCCCTTTAACTCCCGTAGCCCACTACTTGATAAATGTTGATAATGGACTTAATGGTTTCATTACTAATATAAAATTAACCTCTAAAATTCTTGGGTTTTAATTCCCCTATTTTTAAAATTATCAAACTACCCTTTTGGGTTGCCGGTATGGCCTAAAAATGCCCCGAGACCCAAACTAAACCCCCGGCTAGTGTTTTCTGACTATTTCGACCCTTCCGGACACGTTGGTGCACTCAAAATTACCATTCGGTTGATAAAAATGTAATTCACTTTTTAATTCAAATAATTTCATTCCTGACGCGACTGACACGCGCGTCCCAACTAAATTTCCAAATTGTCGTATTTCTGCCTCGCGACAATTTTAATATTTTCAATACTCATAAAATTTTCAATTTTAACATCATAATCAAATACCAACTCACATCTCTCTAGTATTTATATCTGGATTAATTCCTAATTAATTCTCATTTAATTCAATTAATCCCTTAAATAAATATCAATCAAATTACGGGGTATTACATACTTCCCCCCTAATAACAGAATTTCGTCCCGAAATTCGGAACTAAAGAGTACCTGGTAAAAACAACTCTGGATAACGCTCGCGCATCTCATCCTCGCGCTCCCATGTTGACTCCTCGGCATTATGATGCTGCCACTGAACACGTACTAATGGTACTATCTTTGACCTCAGTTTTCGCTCGCTTTGGTCCAAAATAGCAATCGGCCCCTCCTTGTAGGAACTATCGGGCTAAATATCTATGTCCTCAAAAGCAATGTGAGTATGGGCCAAATCATCCCTAGGATATTTCCTTAGCGAGGAAATATGGAACACATCATGAATCCTATGCAAGTGCTCCGGTAACCCAAGTCTATATGCAACTAGCCCAATACGCTCGATGATAGGGAATGGCCCCACATACCTTGGTGCCAGTTTCCCCTTCTTCCCAAAATGCATAATCCCCTTCATAGGAGATACTCTTAGTAACACCTGGTCCCCCACTTTGAATTCTCTGAAGAACCTCTTGGCATCAGCATAGCTCTTCTGTCGGTCCTAAGCTACCCGAATACGGCTCTGTATCATCTCTATCCTTGCCGAAGTGTCCTGAAACACTTCTGGCCCAAGGAGTTTGTTATCCCCCACTTCCAACCAACATGCTGGGGAATGACAAGGTCTACCATACAACGCCTCAAATGGATCCATGCCAATGGTGAACTGGTAGGAGTTATTATAAGCAAACTCTACCAGCGGAAGGTACTGCTCCCAACCACCTCCAAAGTCTAGGATGCACATACGCAACATGTCCTCTAACATTTGATTTGTCCGCTCTGTTTGCCCATCATTCTACGGGTGATATGTCGTACTCAGCCACAACTTGGTACCCATAGCCTCCTGGAAACTCTCCCAAAATCATGAAACAAATATCTTGTCTCGATCAGACATGATATTTAGAGGCACCCCGTGAAGTCTCACTATCTCCGCAATGAAAATCTGGGCATACTGTCCCGTAGTGTAGTCTGTCCTTACGGGTAGAAAATGAGCAACTTTGGTCAATCGGTCCACAATTACCCATATGGAGTTGTGACCCCTCTGTGACGTAGGTAACCCCGTGATAAAGTCCATGGATATGCTCTCCCACATACACGTTGGAACCTCTAATGGTTGTAGAAGTCATTCCGGTCTCTGATGATCCACCTTTACTAGCTGACAAGTGGCGCATTTAGAAACAAACACGGCAATATCTATCTTCATCCCGCTCCATCAATATTGTCATCTCATGTCTTGATACATTTTATCCTCACCAGGGTGTACCGTGAACTGTGAACCGTGAGCCGTGCGACTCTGCCATTAACTCGTGTCGCATGTCTTCCCCTTCCGGAACGACCAATCTCCCATTGAAGCGTAATCCCCCCTCTGAGCTAATGGTATAGGACTCGATTCCCTCTGCTAGTAATCGAACTATCTGCTCCTGACAAAACGAGTCGTTTTCCTGGGCCTTTATCACTCTCGTAACAATCTGAGGTGTAACAGTCATCACAGACATGAATGATCGGGCCACTGCTTCCTGGTGTCCCAACTCCTTCCACTTAGCTTTCCACACCTCGGCCACCTCATCTACTGGCCTACGGCTCAACGCGTCTACTACTACGTTAGCCTTCCCTGGGTGATATTTGATATCAAATTGATAATCCTTCATAAACTCAAGCCACCGTCGTTGACGCATATTCAACTCCTTCTGCGTGAAGAGGTACTGTAGAGACTTATGGTCCGTGAACAATCGAAACTTCTCCCCCAGGAGATAATGTCTCCAAATCCGAAGGGAAAATACAACTGCCGCTAATTCCAAGTCATGGGTGGGGTAATTCTTCTCATGAGGCTTTAGCTTACGGGAAGCATAAGCTATGGCTTGACTCTCCTGCTGTAATACACCTCCAAGTCCTTATAAGGACGCATCGGTGTAAACTAAATACTCAACTCCCGGTCTCAGCAATGCTAACACAGGTGCTGAGGTCAACTTGTCCTTCAACTCATCGAATGACAACTGACAGGCATCGCTCCAGATAAATGGCACACCTTTGCGAGTCAGATGTGTCAAAGGACCCGCTATCTTTGAGAAACCCCAAATAAACCCCCTGTAGTATCCTGCTAGGCCCAAGAAACTACAGATCTCAGTCGGTTTCATGGGTTGTACCCACTCCCTCGCCGCGGATACCTTCCCTGGATCAACAGATATCCCCGGTCTGAAATGATATGCCCCAAAAACTGAACCTCCTTCAGCCAAAACCCACACTTCTCATACTTTGCATAAAGCTCGTTCTGACGTAGCATCTGCAAAACCTGCCTCAAATGCTCGACGTGCTCCTCTTTTGTCTGGGAGTAAACCATAATGTCATCAATAAAGACAATAACGAACTGTTGTAGGAACTCTCTGAACACCCTATTCATCAAGTCCATATACACGGCTGGAGCGTTGGTCAAGCCAAAAGGCATAACCCGGAACTCGTAAGAACCATATCTCATCAAGAAAGAAATCTTCGAGATGTCCTATCTCTGATACGCAACTAAGGGTATCCCGATCGCAAATCAATCTTTGAGAAGAAGCAAGCTCCTCTCAGCTGGTCGAATAAGTCATCGATTAGGGGCAACAGATACTTATTTTGTATCGTGACCTTATTGAACTCCCTGTAATCTACACACAACCTCAACGATCCATCCCTCTTCTTTACGAACAACACAGGGGCACCCCACGGTGACGTACTCCTCCGGATAAACTCCTGACCCAACAACTGCTCTATCCGATCCCTTAGCTCTCTCATCTCTATTGGATCCATACGACAAGGTGCGCGGGCAATTGGCCGAGTGCCCGGCGTCAAATCTGTAACACCCCGCCTAATAAGATACCGGGCGATCACTCCAATATTAAATTAAAACAGGAGTCTCATATGGATCATTCTTAGCATCACTGTCGAAAATCCATTTAATTACAAATAACCTATTAGGCCGGTGTCAAAATTTTAACTTTACTACTCTTTATAATAATAATAAATAAAACATCCACACAGTTTATGCGTAAATGAAACTGAAATGAAATAAAGTAACCGAACACTCGGTAAAAATATACAACCATATCGAATGCTGTACTGAAAGAATAACTAAATGCAATTGGACCATTGGCTTGAATGTTTATACAATGCCTCCTATCTAGAGTACAATAATGGAAGTAGCTATCAAAAACCTGCACGCATCCACAGCTGCTGCAGCTGACGTCTGACTCGAAAGAAGTGCCATCCAGGCGTCCCTGTGTCTGGACACCTATGTATATATATAATATAGAAAGAAAGGAAAAGTAGATAAACGGGTCATAGCCCGAGTTTTGAAAATATTTTGCAAGTGCATAAATGCCTTATTTTTAGAAAAAGGTTTTATCTCATATTTAAATTTGGTATCGCACTCCCATGAGATACCCCTCACCTCTCCACTAATAGTGCACTCCTAACGCATACCTCTAAACATCCTAGTCAAGCTATCCTGCTAAACTAGTCTATCACCAACCCACTATCAATCCTAGATAGTCCAAGCAATGTACTAAGGGCTAAACTTCACCCCAGTCTCAACGATATGCCATGTTCGTGCGTGGGGTGTCTCGCAAAGCGAAATCCAAACAAGGAACCCCCCGATACACTACTACGTGGCACGGTCGATCGTCGAGATCCGCCAGTACCTCAGTACAGAAAGATATATATAAATATATACCATAAGCATTTATAATATTAGAGCACTAAGGATTAAACTTCTCCCCAGTCTCAACACATTGCCATATTCGTGCGTGGGGTGTCTCGCAAAGCGAAATCCAAACAAGGAACCCCCCCGATACACTACTATGCGGCAAGGTCGATCATCGGGATCCATTAGACCCTCGGTACTCAATTCATCCATTTATATATACATATTTCCATAATCATCCGGATCTATCTCCCGGACTGAGGATTCATATATCAAGTATTTATCAATACTTTCATTTTTCTCAAAACTTTCCGTTTCCCTTTTTATACTCAGGAAATGTAAATATAAAAGCCAATTCATTATCATGAATTGCTTAAACAAATCATATACTTTTAAAAGCCAATTTTATTATCATAAAAAATTCTTTTCCGTTTTATATCATCCCATTTCCCTTTTTATACTCAGGAAATGTATTCAAAGTCATTTTCATTATCATAAAAATGCTTTGATCATATCATATGCTTCCACAACCCTTCTTCCATCCGGGAGTGTTACCGAAGCCAAACCTTTATCCCATTTCCCTTCCTATATCCAGGAAATGTAATTAAAGCCAATCCATTATCATGAATTGCTTTAATATATAACGCGTTCTAAGACCGCCCGTCCGGATTTCTCCACTGTGCGCGCCCCTAAATGTCTATCATCTTCCAGGGCCTATAATCAAGACAACCTGGGATCCTACATCGCAAGACGTCGGGAAGCGGTCATATGCCTGCGGGATAGTCAAGACCACACCCGGAATCTCCAAACCAGCGCAGAAAAAATACAACAAACACTCATATGGCCTATAGGACTATATCCACCCTGCGTTAATTTGTCAGGGGGCTTCACCATACGCACACAACTTCCCTTATGATAGCGATTTAGAGAGGTGTGTATCCTCATTTTTATTAATTAAGAAAATCATTTATCTTTCCTTTTTGAAAACATTTATTTTTACATTTTCAAAAGTCATTTCCCTTAATTCATATATATACTTTAATCACATAGAATATATATATATATATATATATATATATATATATATATATATACCATATATTCCTACCTGAATATATAAAAATGTCCATATTTGCCAAACCATCTATCGATGACCAATAATCCCAAAGATTCTCTCAAAGAATCATAATCATGCATTCATATATGCATAATACTAAACCCAAAGTATATTCTTACTTTAATAAGTCATATATATCAAAATCCCATCTACGGATTCATTTGGATATCTCCAATTATACTAATTCACTCTAAGTGAATATACACATATATCTACACTCCCAATTCCTCAAGTCCTTTAGGACATAACCCTCCATAATCTCTAATTTGGAAGGCCCTTAAACATTAAACTCAAAAAGGAGAAATAATCCTAATCTCCAAAATCTTGGGCTGAAAACAGGGCACCGGTCGACCGGTCCTAGACCCCCGGTCGACCGCAGGTTACAAATAAGCCTACGAAACAAAGCAGTAGGCCCTTTCTCCTTGACGCGGTCGACCGACCTTAGGGGCGCGGTCGACCGGTCACACCAGGTCTCCCAAATTAAAATTCCTCAATTCCTTAATCCAACCACCCAAATTCATTAACGGGGTTTCTAAACTACACCAAAAATAATCGCACACATCTACACGATTAATGCTAGCCGTAATTTTTCCAATTCCCGATTTGATTTCCGAGTTGATGATTTCAACCCGGAGCTGTCATCTTGTAAAAATCATATCAAATCGTAGAAAAATCAGAAAAATACGTGGTTAGTGCCCACGTGACCGTATCGAAAAGATCTACAACTTTCGTGTTTTTGGCCGAAAGCTAAATCAATCCTTTTCCTGGCCAAAAAGGCCTCCTAAAGTGACGGGTTACTATTCATCGTCTTCTCCGAGACAATTTCGGCCATTAAAGCTTCTCCCAAGCTTTTGTCGCCTCACCCAACGTCCTACAACCTCAACCAACTACAAATACACATATATTAAGGGTTCTAAACATCCTAGAACCCAAAACCACCAATTAATTTAGGTTAAAACCTAAGTTCCATAAATTGAAATATTATTTGGGGTTTAATTGTTTTAACTCCCAAAAACCCATTTTATCCACGATAACCCACCCCAAAACCATTAGGGTTTGTTTATACCAAACTACGGTATGAGATATTTATGCAAAAAGATAAATAAAGCAAGTAAACACTTGCCTCGTGGATATAATCCGACGACCTCGAGCCGAATCCCGCGGAGGTAGGCCGGAATCTCCCCTTTTCTTCCTCTTTTCTTCTTCCTCTCTCTCTTCTCTCTCTTTTATCTTCTTTCTTTCTCTTTTTCTCCCTCTCCCTCTCTTTATATAGAAAGAAAAGGGTTTAACCCCTTAAAACCCAAAAACGAATCGTTTACCCAATTACGAGTTACTTTTACCTCTAAAATTACCCGAAACTCATTTTCGACTATCGGACACTCTTTTCCAACTATCTCGACCATTCCGAGAATCATGGCGCAGTCGAAATTCCCATCCGAGGTACTTGACCGCAAATCACTATTCCAACCCAAAATAAATAAATGCGGGTTTTCTAATTAAAAATCTTACCTCGTGTCGCTTTTCTCCACGACGACATATAATTAAAATATCTCGACCTATACAGTCCCAAAAATAATCACAACATCCTTCGAAACTCATTTAATCCTCGAAAATCTTAAAAATTACTATTTAAGAAAATTCCCCAAATTCCAATTTATTTTTAATTATGGAATTTAATCGTCTCCAAAAGGGCGGATTGTTACATACTCCCCCCTTACAACGGAATTTCGTCCTCGAAATTCGGATACAACCTACACCATATAACTAGGATCACTCCAAATCCTAATTTCTCAAGGGAAACGATACTAACCCAATGATTCCCAACCATATGCTACACGACTACCACGATCTTAAAGTGACTCTAATACATCACATAATACCCATCATCTATAATGCCTATCGGCATGAATTTCAACCTTATATACTACGCCCATTCTATTCCAGGTGGTATATAAAACCATCTTACCAAGGTGCCCATACACCTTTCCAAGTTGTGCACATCTGCACATCCGTACTGAACGTCTGACACGTAACACTCTCTCCCAATAAGGATCTCCTTTCCTCGGTGAAATACTCACCTATGGGTCCTCCCAAACCTTGAAATTCAATTCAATTCGCCAATAACTATACTAAACTTACATCCTAATAATACTAAGGTCTATGCGATGTACTACATACGCGAAACTACTATAATCCTAAGTATGTCCCTAGTGCCCAAGGCCTCTCTCAACTCCCGACAATTGCTTGGTTTCATGCGTGGGACGTCTCGCCAAGGCGAAATCCAAACAAGGAACCCTCCCATTACACTACTCCCTCGCATAGTCGGTCATCGAGATATAGCAACCTAAGGCACACCAGCGGGACGTCCTAAATACTGCCTACGCTAAACTACGAACACATTTCTACTATCATATCCTTCCGCCCATACGGAAGGAAACCTAACCAATCGAAGTGCCCACTTTCTATAGAAAGTGTCACGAACATAATACCCAAAATTTATCTCCTCAAAATTTGCCTTTTCATTAAGGCCTGACTATTGTCCTCAAATCAATTTCTCTAAGTCCAACCTCACCCACCCACTTGTGGCGAGGGGACCACTTTAGTTCTTTTCCATAGCACAATCTTTCCATAGTATATCAACATCATGTGGATCATAGCCTATAGTGGTTCATCCACACTATAAGACCTTTCCACAAAATCAACATCCTTGCATCCCTAACAGCTCCCCACTCCCGACACCGTTAAGAGTCATGTGTGGAGTGTCTCGCAAAGCGAAATCCAAACAAGGAACCCCTCCACACATTAACCCTTGACTTCGTTGGTTATGGAGTTCCGTCATTTCAACATGCAACCGGGATATCCCTATCCCCTAATCCAACAAAAAGGTGGTTTGAACTCCTATCTCTAACTAAGAGTCATACCACCCTGCGCTCGCACTTATTTTTAAGTCCTTCCGCAAACAATAATGAGATTTATGTTCAGCTCAACAAAAATCCTGCGGCCTTAAATCATATATATAAGGTCGCCATAAACCCAGATCACGATAAGGAAACCTCTTCTCATTGAAGTTCCATTAACCCATAACAAATAAGGTGAACTCAACCTATATCTAGGTGAGACACCGCAACTACAACCCGTTCCCTCCAGGAACCATGGACACGATAGTCTTGCCATCATTAGCCTGCTATCGTTCCAAAAATACCATCATCTTATACAATATATAAAATATAAACACCCGCCTCTATGACGAGTGAAGGAAAACAAAATCCCGCTATCGCGGAAAAATACATAGACATACATGTTATTATGTTATCGTTACCGCCATAACTCAAATTACACACACGAGTCTAGGGCTAACTAATACCGTGACTTTATCTAGTCACGCCAAATATACCTCCTCAATTGAGGTAAAACTCATAACAACAACTTCATTTTAACAAATTCCCCGAGTGGATGTCCAACCATGGGGTCCTCGAACATACCCATTCTTTAGTGAGCCCATCCTTCTTGGAAAGGACTCAATATTCATTGCACCCAACTCACTTAGGTATAAGGTTCACTTCGCCATAATACTCTTTATTCACCGTCGGCCTCTGGTTGAACCTTAGGCGAACAATTCCCAAAACAGCATTCTTCTCATCCTACTAATTCATGGGGACTCACGGTTAGAACTATCCGTAAGATCCCTTTCGAACCCTCAATTTCCATGAGGAATTCGACTTTAGTACCACTCTCCACTTCAGCGGTACTGCCGTACTCATAAATACTTATTATTTAGTAGTCGCCACCAAAATCCTTAACAATTACCATAGGGAGAGTGACCTCTAATAAGGTCCTCATCCCAACCTTCTACCAGCTGCTCCAGCTAAGCCTCACCTCCTGCTGCCATCCAAGCTCCGCACACGATTCTCAAACGAGCGCGCAAAAGATTTATATAATCTCATAATATGGCGGGAGAACGAAATCTCACAAGAGAAATCAACAATCCTATTCCTGAGGCTCTATAACAAATCGAGAGCAACGTTGAAAGCGTAGTACGTCCGCACAGATTCCTAAGGACACTAGAACCTGATGCTTTGATACCATCTGTAACACCCCGCCTAATAAGATACCGGGCGATCACTCCAATATTAAATTAAAACAGAAGTCTCATATGGATCATTCTTAGCATCACTGTCGAAAATCCATTTAATTACTAATAATCTATTAGGCCGTTGTCAAAATTTTAACTTTACTACTCTTTATAACAACAATAAATAAAACATCCACACAGTTTATGCGTAAATGAAACTGAAATGAAATAAAGTAACCGAACACTCGGTCAAAATATACAACCATATCGAATGTTGTACTGAAAGAGTAAATAAATGCAATTGGACCATTGGCTCGAATGTTTATACAATACCTCCTATCTAGAGTACAATAATGGAAGCGGCTATCAAAAACCTGCACGCATCCGCAGTTGTTGCAGCTGACGTCTGACTCGAAAGAAGTGCCATCCAGGCGTCCCTGTGTCTGGACACCTATGTATATATATAATATAGAAAGAAAGGAAAAGTAGATAAACGGGACAGAGCCCGAGTTTTGAAAATATTTTGCAAGTGCATAAATGCCTTATTTTTAGAAAAAGGTTTTATCTCATATTTAAATTTGGTATCGCACTCCCATGAGATACCCCTCACCTCTCCACTAATAGTGCACTCTTAACGCATACCTCTAAACATCCTAGTCAAGCTATCCTGCTAAACTAGTCTATCACCAACCCACTATCAATCCTAGATACTAAGGGCTAAACTTCACCCCAGTCTCAACGCTATGCCATGTTCGTGCGTGGAGTGTCTCGCAAAGCGAAATCCAAACAAGGAACCCCCCGATACACTACTACGTGGCACGGTCGATCATCGAGATCCGCCAGTCCCTCAGTACAGAAAGATATATATAAATATATACCATAAGCATTTTTAATATTAGAGCACTAAGGATTAAACTTCTCCCCAGTCTCAACACATTGCCATATTCGTGCGTGGGGTGTCTCGCAAAGCGAAATCCAAACAAGGAACCCCCCCGATACACTACTATGCGGCAAGGTCGATCATCGGGATCCATTAGACCCTCGGTACTCGATTCATCCATTTATATATACATATTTCCATAATCATCCGGATCTATCTCCCGGACTGAGGATTCATATATCAAGTATTTATCAATACTTTCATTTTTCTCAAAACTTTCCATTTTCCTTTTTATACTCAGGAAATGTAAATATAAAAGCCAATTCATTATCATGAATTGCTTAAACAAATCATATACTTTTAAAAGCCAATTTTATTATCATAAAAAATGCTTTTCCGTTTTATATCATCCCATTTCCCTTTTTATACTCAGGAAATGTATTCAAAGCCATTTTCATTATCATAAAAATGCTTTGATCATATCATATGCTTCCACAACCCTTCTTCCATCCGGGAGTGTTACCGAAGCCAAACCTTTATCCCATTTCCCTTCCTATATCCAGGAAATGTAATTAAAGCCAATCCATTATCATGAATTGCTTTAATATATAACGCATTCTAAGACCGCCCGTCCGGATTTCTCCACTGTGCGCGCCCCTAAATGTCTATCATCTTCCAGGGCCTATAATCAAGACAACCTGGGATCCTACATCGCAAGACATCGGGAAGCGGTCATATGCCTGCGGGATAGTCAAGACCACACCCGGAATCTCCTAACCAGCGCAAAAAAAATACAACAAACGCTCATATGGCCTATAGGACTATATCCACCCTGCGTTAATTTGTCAGGGGGCTTCACCATACGCACGCAACTTCCCTTATGATAGCGATTTAGAGAGGTGTGTATCCTCATTTTTATTAATTAAGAAAATCATTTATCTTTCCTTTTTGAAAACATTTATTTTTACATTTTCAAAAGTCATTTCCCTTAATTCATATATATACTTTAATCACATAGTATATATATATATATATATATACCATGTATTCCTACCTGAATATATAAAAATGGCCATATTTGCCAAACCATCTATCGATGACCAATAATCCCAAAGATTATCTCAAAGAATCATAATCATGCATTCATATATGCATAATACTAAACCCAAAGTATATTCTTACTTTAATAAGTAATATATATCAAAATCCCATCTACGGATTCATTTGGATATCTCCAATTATACTAATTCACTCTAAGTGAATATACACATATATCTACACTCCCAATTCCTCAAGTCCTTTAGGACATAACCCTCCATAATCTCTAATTTGGAAGGCCCTTAAACATTAAACTCAAAAAGGAGAAATAATCATAATCTCCAAAATCTTGAGCTGAAAACAGGGCACCGGTCGACCGGTCCTAGACCCCCGGTCGACCGCAGGTTACAAATAAGCCTACGAAAGAAAGCAGTAGGCCCTTTCTCCTTGACGCGGTCGACCGGCCATAGGGGCGCGGCCGACCGGTCACACCAGGTCTCCCAAATTAAAATTCCTCAATTCCTTAATCCAACCACCCAAATTCATTAACGGGGTTTCTAAACTACACCAAAATAATCGCACACATCTACACGATTAATTTTAGCCATAATTTTTCCAATTCCCGATTTGATTTCCGAGTTGATGATTTCAACCCGGAGCTGTCATCTTGTAAAAATCATATCAAATCGTAGAAAAATCAGAAAAATACGTGGTTAGTGCCCACGTGACCATATCGAAAAGATCTACAACTTTCGTGTTTTGGCCGAAAGCTAAATCAATCCTTTTCCTGGCCAAAAAGGCCTCCTAAAGTGATGGGTTACTATTCATCGTCTTCTCCGAGACAATTTCGGCCATTAAAGCTTCTCCCAAGCTTTTGTCGCCTCACCCAACGTCCTACAACCTCAACCAACTACAAATACACATATATTAAGGGTTCTAAACATCATAGAACCCAAAACCACCAATTAATTTAGGTTAAAACCTAAGTTCCATAAATTGAAATATTATTTGGGGTTTAATTGTTTTAACTCCCAAAAACCCGTTTTATCCACGATAACCCACCCCAAAACCATTAGGGTTTGTTTATACCAAACTACGATATGAGATATTTATGCAAAAAGATAAATAAAGCAAGTAAACACTTGCCTCGTGGATATAATCCGACGACCTCGAGCCGAATCCCGCGGAGGTAGGCCGGAATCTCCCCTTTTCTTCCTCTTTTCTTCTTCCTCTCTCTCTTCTCTCTATTTTCTCTTATTTCTTTCTCTTTTTCTCCCTCTCCCTCTCTTTATATAGAAAGAAAAGGGTTTAACCCCTTAAAACCCAAAAACGACTCGTTTACCCAATTACGAGTTACTTTTACCTCCAAAATTACCCGAAACTCATTTTCGACTATCGGACACTCTTTTCCGACTATCTCGACCATTCCGAGAATCATGGCGTAGTCGAAATTTCCATCCGAGGTACTTGACCGCAAATCACTATTCCAACCCAAAATAAATAAATGCGGGTTTTCTAATTAAAAATCTTACCTCGTGTCGCTTTTCTCCACGACGACATATAATTAAAATATTTCGACCTATACAGTCCCAAAAATAATCACAACATCCTTCGAAACTCATTTAATCCTCGAAAATCTCAAAAATTACTATTTAAGAAAATTCCCCAAATTCTAATTTATTTTTAGTTATGGAATTTAATCGTCTCCAAAAGGAAGGGTTGTTACAAAATCGATCACAAAATCTATCTCTCTACTTGGAGGTAGTCCAGGTATGTCCTGAAATACATCGGCAAACTCCCTAACAACTGGAATCGAATCAAGTGGTATCACCACTTCCTTAGAGGTCTCCTCCTCTATATAGTACAAGTGAATGGACGATCCTCTCTCAGGGCGAGGCATCGCCACTAAAAACATCTCCTGCCCGGGAATGGAAAAAATAATACTCCTACTAAAATAATCAATCATGGCTCGGTACGCAACTAGACAATCCATACTGAGAATCGCATCGTACTCAGTCATCTCTAATACTAACATATCAGCGGGTAAAGTAAATCTCCCGATTTCTATACCCACGCCTCTACAAATAAGGGAAATCACGGAACCCCTACTCAATGATGAATCTACACAAGTAACCGTGCTCTCTGCGGTGTCTAACAACCCAATAGTGCGTGCAAATCTCGTGGTAATGAAATAATGTGTGGCCCCCGTATCAAATAAAATATGCCCCATAGTCCCCTGAATAGAGAACATTCCCTTAATGGCAGGTGGATCATGTGGGACTACAGCATGCTGGAGCTGATACACTCTCCCATACTGAAGCTGTCCCTGTTGGACTGGGACCGCTGGAATGGGTGGTAATGCTGCCATCTGTGGTGGTGCTGGGAGGGCGGCGGGAAACATAGGCCTTTGTGGCTCGTGTCGAGCACCCTGCTGCTGTTGCTGTGGGGCCCTGCCCCTATCAGGACAATCCTGGCATTTGTGGCCAATCTTTCCATAAACGAAGCACTTCCTCGGGAAGATTCTCCCTCATTGTCCCTGCTGCCCACTGCCCTGATGGCCGTTACCATTCCTACCCTGACCATGCTGGCCCTACTGAAACTGTTGTTGCTGACCATTCTGGCCCTGTCGGCCTTGATGGTCGTTTTGACACTGATGGCCATGCCTGAAACCTCCATGACCATTCCTAAAACCCCCAGATATGAATCTCTTAGGATCCCCCTATTAAGAACCCTGTTCACCCTGCCAGTGCTGACCCTGAGCAGATTGTGCCCCGCTGGTACCATTTCCTCCTGTCCTGCCCTGATGGCTGGACTCTCCTGATCTCTTACTCTCAGACATGTGAAAGCGGTGATCCTGATAGTGAAGTAGTGCTGCGTTAACCACATCAGAGTAAGTGGCCAACGAGAGATTACCCAACAAGTGCTGACGGATCCTCCAAGTCAATCCATCCATGAACTTCTGAATCTTTTTCTTCTCAGTCGGAATCTCATCGGGAACAATGTTCAAGAGATTAGTGAATTTGGCCTCATACTCGGGCACGGTCTTCCCCTCCTGCTTGAGGTTCATTAACTTCCTCCTCATTTCAGTGTGAATGGATGATGGAAAATATTTGCGATCGAACCGCACCCAGAACTCCTAGATAGAAAGGATGTCCCTCGCCTCCGCGGTGGTAATGGACTCCCACCACTGCAATGCAGATCCTACTAGCTTGAAAGTAGCCAATATATGCTTCTGAACATCCGTGCACTCGTACATCCTTAAGTGCCTTTGAATGTCCTTCCTCCACTGACTGGATACCATAACGTCGGAGCTACCTGCAAACTCCGGGGTGTGTGCTTTCTAAAAAGCATCACGAATGCATTCCCAAGCAAACAGGAATGCATGAGCCTGAACTGGCACGACTATCGGCGCCTGAGGTGGTGCCTGCTGTACAACTACGAGGGCGGCATTTATCGCTTGGGCTACAATAGCTGCAACCTCTGTGGCATTCATGGTGCCCTGAATTGGTGCAGGCAGTGGCTCTGGCTGAGCATCCCTAGGAACTCGTTGTGCATGTCGTGGAGGCATCTGAAACGAGAGTAAAATCTTATAAGTTCGCAGTTATTATCTCAAAATGGCTGAAGAGCGAAACATACACAAAAGAATACAATAATCCTAAAATATAGGGCTCTACTTCAAAGAAAGCTCAGCGAAAATATAACAAGCCGTACAGATCCTAAAGACACTAGAACCTGATGCTCTGATACCACCTGTGACACCCCGTCTAATTAAATACCGGGTAGCTACTCCTTTATTCAAATTAGTTCAAAATGTCAAGTTGGTTCAGTTCGTAGCATCATTGTCGAAAATATTTTAACAATTACTAGCCACCTAATATTTAAAAAGTGAGTTGTCAATTTTAATTAAATCCGATTAACATGCAATAAGTAGATTATGAAATGCTAACATAAACACCACAACATGGTCACAATAGAATAACCATAAAATAATAATGAATCTGGAGGAATACTCCTCACAACAATCCAAATACTGAAGTAAACAAATACCAAGTCTGCATCACTGAATTAATTATAACCCAAAATCTGAAATAACTGAATAGATAAAATGTCTCTAAAAGAAATGGGGCGACATGCCCAACAAATGAGAAAATCTGATAATATAGAGTCAAGATTGGAAGTGGAGGCGTTTATTGTCAAGGTCTTGTAACTTCCACCAGCTACAGTACATCATCGGAATGGAACTCCTATGCATGGTGTCCTTGTGGCTGGGCACCTAAAAGGTTTTACAAAAAAATAAATTTGGAAGCAAACGGGTCAGAGCCCGATTGTGGAAACAGTTTTAAAAATAGCAAGTGTTTTAATGACATTAAATAATGAATGCAAAGTACATGTTAGGGCATGCTCTCACATGAAATGCTCACCTCTCAACTATTTGCGCACTCCTAACGTATCCGTACCCATTTTAATTTTTCTCATATCAAACTAATCCAATACAAAAATCTAATATTACGATACGATTCACGATTAAATTTCTGGCATCTTCATTTAAACAGAGAGCTTTACATTTATTCTCGGTTTCCCATATTAGTAACACTACTTACTAGAGATCTTCCATCTTATCTTTACATAACGTTGCTATCATTTATACTCACATATATACATGACAGTTCATTTCAATTAACAGTATATTATTCTCATCATAAATATACAATATTAGCACCCCGAGACTAAGCTACAGAGCACACATACTCTGCTATCCAATCCCGGTGCATCGCGTACATAAGGACCATGCATTCCAAATCTCTCAGGAATCGTTCTCAAATAACAACAATCACAAATAATGGAGGCGAACATAGTTCATATCACATGGGTCATGCACATACCTACGCTCCCATGATCAGCAAACTTATTAACTTCTCAATAAGTCCTTCTCTGACCTATGTCCTCGAGGTACCAATCTAAATCCACCCGTAGGCACACAAAGATTAGATGGCCCTGATCGAACGTCGACCTCCCATGATAGCAAGTACGGTAGGTATGTTTTACACAGATAACTACATATTCTAAGCATTCGCACATCTTAGATATCACAATATTTTAATAGAGGTATACTTCTCATTCTTGTATCATCATTTAAATATCATACGCTTATAAGTCCCCGATTTATATACATTAAAGTTATCAACTCTTCTCACGTCGTAATTAGGTACTCGTTTCCTAATTCATAAAGGTCATTCTATTTACTAAAAGATTCTAAGTTTTACTCCTCAACGTACTAAAATCTCCCAAATATACCCACTAGTCAATAAGGAAAGGTTATTACTCCATTAAATAAGTCTACGAGATAACTGAAATAAAAATCAGGCCTAAAAGGACATTCTGTCAACTCGTTAGAAGTCTCGTTCGAACGAGGTCGTTCGAATGAAAAGCTTCGAATGAGATACAAACTTGTTATAAGGGATCATGTCATCTCGTTAGAAGCTCATTCGAACGAGGTCGTTCGAACGAGGTCGTTCGAACAACCTGGGTAGGTCTTCTAACGAGATGGCAGACTGCGCCCAGAAATCTCCAAATTCATTTTTTTTCTTCATTCTTATCTTCTCTAAATCCATCCTATGATCATCCAAACTAAGTTTTAATGTTTTTAAACTACACTAAGTCCTCCTAGGTCGCTTTTTAACATATATATGGGGGTAATACCTCCTAAATCAACTTGTAATCATCATAATTCCCAAATCTTGTCCCAAACCCTATAAACATGAACACAGAATTTAGTGTCTTCAACTACTTCTTATAAATCCATTTTTAAAATCATCAATGGATATGTTTTGGATATGAAATTCTTCCATGACTATTCTATATGTGATTCTCATATAAGATTTCAATTTCTATCTCCACATTCATGGGTTTTCATCAAACTTTCAATACAAGACAATTATTTAATTCTAAGCATGGAGGAAACATTCACTTGAATTCATGTAATTAAACCACTTGTCTTAGATGTTCTGATTTGATGTTGAAGGATGAAGGTTGATTCTCCTCTTTCTCTCTACAGATTTCTCCCAAAGATGGTGATGGTGGCTAGGGGTTTCTTTTGGAACCTCTTTGGACTCTCCCTTTAACTCCCGTAGCCCACTACTTGATAATTGCTGATAATGGACTTAATGGGTTCACTAATAATATAAAATTAACCTCTAAAATTCGTGGGTTTTAATTCCCCTATTTTTAAAATTACCAAACTACCCTTTTGGGTTGCCGGTATGGCCTAAAAATGCCCCGGGACCCAAACTAAACCCCCGACTAGTATTTTCTGACTATTTCGACCCTCCCGGACACGTTGGCGCACTCAAAATGACCATTCGGTTGATAAAAATGTAATTCACTTTTTAATTCAAATAATTTCATTCCTGATGCGACTGACACGCGCGTCCTAACTAAATTTCCAAATTGTCGTATTTCTTCCTCGCGACAATTTTAATATTTTCAATACTCATAAAATTTTCAATTTTAACATCATAATCAAATTCCAACTCACATCTCGCTAGTATTTATATCTGGATTAATTCCCGATTAATTCTCATTTAATTCGATTAATCCCTTAAATAAATATCAATCAAATTACGGGGTATTACAGATAAATCATTAATGAATGTAATACCCCATAATTCTAAGCATTTAAATATTTTGTTAATTCGGGATAATTTAATTTACAAGTGTGTCGTGATTAAATTTAATTAATTGTGGTCAAATTAGTTAAATATCAATCAGGAGAGTTGATGGTTAATATTTAAGGAAATAAAATTACTAAGTGAATAGTAGTAACTATTATACATCGTAGCAAGTTAAACGACGGGGTTTTTATATATCTCAACCGGGAGTCGGGTGTTGACTAGTTATGGGATGATATAGTGATTTTTAGTAAATTAATTTGGATGACAATTTTGAGTGAACGGTTAGATTCGAATAGGCCGAAATAGTCAGAAAAGTGTACTCGGGGGTAGTAAATGGGTCTCGAGGTGTTTTTAGGCATGATCGGGACCACAAGGGGGTATTTAGGCTATTTTAAAGTAGTCCATGTGCATAAAAATGGGATTGACTTTAGTATCTGAATAATTAAGAGTTTTAGGTGATTACAACTCTAAAATAAAGATAATATAAAACCCAATGGAGAAGATCTTCGACAAACACAATTCTAAAGGAGGAACCCTAGCTCTAGAGAGAAGAAAAGAGGGAAAAAGAAAGGAGGTTGTGGACTCAAAGGAAATTGATGGTGTTCTTTGTGGAATCTACATCTACACTAAAGGGATTAGGAATCTACGGACTAAAAAGGCAAGTGGTTAAATTGCTTTAATACAAATTTGTGATAACCAATTCATATCATAGTGGGTGTGATTTTTGGGTTAGGATTATATAAATCTGAGTTTTGATTTTCAGAAAAATCCTACGTGATGTTTGGGATTGGGTGGATTGAACCATTAAGTATTTGTGGAGAAATCATATAATGTTTGATGAAGAAATAGTGAATTTGGATGTTGAGTTCATTTAGTTAATTTTTTAACTGTTATTATAAATCTCAGTAGCCATCAATCAGAATTACAGAGGGATTTAGGTAGAGGAATTTTGGTGTTTATACATATATGGTTCAAAAGGATTCTGGGTTACGTTTAAGAAGGTTTTTAAAATTAAGAACATAACATCAGGAAGAAGAAAGAAATGGGAGAGAGAGCGACGACACGTGTCGTTCGAGTGACATGGCATTCCGTCGAGCGACGCCCGCAAGTCAGGCCCGGGTTTGATTGGTTTTTGTTTGGGCCGAAGGAAAAAGGTTTTTGGGAAATCAGGAGGTTTAGGTGGGTAAATGTTTATATTAATTATAATTATGGGCTAATAAGATATAATTAATTATGTAGATAGAGAGAGCAATCTACTTTGTAGAATTTGGAGTTATAAATTCTAAAGGATAAACTTACGGACCAAGGAAAATGTGTGCGGGTATTTTGGGAGAGTGTCACCCCTTTTATAAAACAATTAATGTGTAAATTAATTAACTTAGAGTCGTAATATAGACTCGGGTATTTTAGGCTAGTGCCACGGGTTCTAGTGCACCGATTAGTCGGGTTCAAAGTAAGCATATATATACGATAAGTGTGTGAGTATATATTATCGTGCTCCTTTAATGAATTAATTAATGTGTAAATTAATTAACATAGAGTCGTGAATATTGACTCGAATATTATTGGCTAGTGTTACGGAGTTTGTACACGAATTAGCCGTGTTTAATTTAATTATATATATATATACGATAAGAGTGATAGTATATATATAATAAAGGTTCTTATTTTAATATCAATGAAGATATTATTAAATACATACCCTATTATAGGAGGTTGTGCGATGTGGCTGAATCTCCTGGCTAGCGAACGCAAGAAGAGATTAATCCCCAGGTCATAGTGTTTTCGGTTATAGGTGAGATGTCTTGGCTATGATTGGGTCTTGCTTTCAGGTAGAAAATATGATCGCCTCCACTACACTTAGTTTTATGCCTAATTCGGGTGAGACGGTCATTTCATGGTATCCGAGTTTGATTGAGATGCCTGGGGTTATGATATTTTAGAAAGCATCCGGTGAGTTATTGCTCGGTAGGATGGGTATACATATATAACATGGGTGTGAATGTTATATATAGTTATTATGTATATAAAAGGGAAAAAAGTTATATACGTGTTAAATACATAAGGTGAACTTGTATTACTTATATAACTAGTGAAACGGTTATATGCATTTGAAAATAAAGTATTAGTTAAGTTAAGGTGAGGCATCACTTATAAATAAACATCACTATTACTCGAGATAGAGTAAGGTGTTAAGTGAGGATTATAACAAGACTACTTAGATGGAGTAGTATAACTAGGGGGTTATAAAAGAAATGCGGTAGGTGTGCACATTATTTGAGAGGTGAGTAACGTTTCAAGGGAGTGCGACACTAACTGAAATATGCAGGGCATTCATGCATTTTTATTTCTACAGTTTAATCACTTGATAAATATTTTCAAAATATTTTGGGTTCTAGCCCTTGCTGCAAAATATTTTCAAAACTTTTTAGGTGTCCAACCACAGGGACGCTAAACTTGATGATCTGTCGAGGGATGCGTAGCTGCACCATATGTGGGTCCGTGTAAGATTTTGACTTAGACGCTTCGGTCATTTCATTACTAAAGTAGGAGCAGTTCAGCCATTTCATGTTGGCTTATTGCCGAGATATTTCATCTTAGTCAGTTTCTGTACTGAGTCTATTTTAAATTGGATTTGGATTTTCCAGCCGATGGTTCACTCGGCAAGTCTTTTACTTAATTATCCAGTATTTATTTATACTTAGTGATTGTATGGATATTTTATTCATTTTGTTGTTGTTGTTGGTTAATAGAAAGATTAAAATTTTGACATTAGCTTTTTGAATACTACGTGGTTAGTAAATTTTAAAAAGTTTTCAGCAGTGATGCTAAGAATGAACCAAAAAAGAAACTTATTTTAATGGATATAGGACTGATGACCCAATATTTAATTGGATGGGGTGTCACAGATGGTGTCAGAGCATCAGGTTCTAGTGTCCATAGGATCTATGCGGATTTTTACGTTTTAGCTTAGCGTTCTTTGATATAGAGCCTTATTGTAGGATTATTGTATTCCTCCACATATGCAATTTACGTTCTCCTACTATTAAGTACAGTTAATGCAATTCATATACGAACTCGGTGGGGTTTCGTACACCGAACAAGATAGGACGACCCGCAACAGGAGGTGAGGCTTGACAGAAGCCCTAGAGAACTTTGGGAAAGGTGATTGCGATAGGAGTCACCATGATTATTGTTCAGGAGAATGAAAATAGGATAATAACTCGAGAGTAGTAACTTTGCCAAGCACTTTCATTGATAATGATGCTGTAATTTCAAACTACCCAGCATAGTCTGCAAGGGGTTGGGGAAGTCGGAAGGACTCTTTCGAAGGGCCATCGGTAAACGATCGGGGAAAAGAGTGGGAATGTGATAGGCTAATGGAAGGATAAATCCAAAGACTATTGTGTAGGGTGGAGTGCAATGACACCCAGGACTAAAATTTCGAGCAAAAGTTTTATCTCATAGGAGTAGTATAAAGTGATGAGGGTCAATCATAACATATAAGGACTATATATGGAATTGAATGATAAATTTGAGTACAATTTGATCATAAAATATTACATCTGTTGGTCAGATAGAGATGCAATTAGAGTATCAAAACTTAACACAAGTGGGCAAGGTAGAGGCCGGTCATGAGAGATAATTTGTCTAGTTTAGCAAATTTTGTATCTGACTAAGGACACAGAGAATACAATAGAGTCCATAAGTTGATATTAGACTCATCGGTAGAATACAAAAGCATTGATGGGAAATCCTACTAGGATGACAAGTGTCAATATTATCAAAAGTTTTACGTTTACAAGTTTACATCAACGCTTCCATGAGAGGGGAGACAAGAGCGTTGGAGATTCTATCCAAATAGCAAGAATGGATTTAATCGGTGCTAGTGAGACACCACAGGAGGGTAATACCCAGTCGAGAATCCATTTTAATGGTTGAAGTCAATAGAATCCCTACCAAGTGACAGTGGATTCATTCAGGGCCATTGAGGCCAGCAATTACTTCCATAAAGGCAGCGGAGCCAAATGGACAACGGTGTTAGTAATCGAGAACAAGACTACCAGGTCCATGAAAGGACACCATGACATGGCTAGAGGGTCCAGAGACAAGAGAAAGATATAGTAATGCATCCTATGTGTGGGGAGTGGAGCCACCTATATTGAACTTTCCCACAACGAGAAAACGGGACTAGTCAGATTGGGAAAGTAGATGGGAATGGTGCCAGTGGGGCACAACAACCGTCGGAGGAACGATATTTTCGGTCAAGTAATTGGGTTAAGAGAATTTGACCCTGAAATCTTCAACCCGAGAGTGGTAGGTTTAGGCAAGACCAAGAGTGTCTTCAGCAATCGCAGTATTCCATTCTTCAGGGCCGTCGGGTCCAAGGAAAGGATGGGGAGGCCAGTAAGGCCAGAACCAGAGATAGGGAACTTCTCTGGCAGTTGACTCTGATGTGGAGATATGGACCATAAGAATAATTATTGCCCAAAGTGAGGTAGGAGGAAACTATAGGATGAGATCCTTGATGTACCAAAATTACAGCAGATCGTGGTCTAGTCGCAACATTGGAGTTACATTCGGGGACCTAATGATCGGGCAAGACAGGTGACCTAGAGATGTGTCCCATGTGTGAAAAGTGGGGAATTAACTATAAATCTTATCTGTAGCGAATTGAGTGACATGAATGGGATTCTCGGTAAAGGCTACAATTATAAGAAGTTTTGATTCGATTGGGACGAGGGTGTTATATCTAGGAACAATTTGAACCGCTAGTGCCTTTGGAAATTAATAGTCTGAGTTTAATCCCGGGGTGATTGGGATCTATTTTGGGTGAAACGATTGAGTCACATTAGTTTGTTAATACTAGATTCACATGTGAAACAAATTTAGTAGAGGTATCGTTAATATTATTATAATGTGTACATAGTTACCATTAAGTAGCGGGGCTCTCTTCATTCCATCTGCAGACGAGTGGGTGTGGACACTGAGGGGATATATCTTAAGAGGATAGCATATTTTGAGAAGTAATATTAGATGTATGATTTTATCCTGGGTACGGATTGTTAAACGATGGTGTGCGATTACAGTAAAACTATCGTGTTAGCTGTTCCGGGGCAGGATTTATATTCTTGCAAGGTCTCACTTGAAAGAGAGTTGGGCGCACAATAATATTTTATAAGGTAGACTTCAAAGAGTACAGTTGTCTAGTTACATTGGACGTCGGGGTGTAGGGACTTTTACTGAGGCGATTCAGGGTATATCAAGTTTACCGTTGAGCAGAGAGATTTATCTCATTATCAATTACGTGCTTAGAACTTAGTGATAGTAAGAACATCATATCGTGTGACGCCTTGAGAGACATGGGCATGGGTGATTTGATTTATGTATCAGGCAAACAAAAGCTATGATATCATAGGGATGTGCTTTGGACCCACATATTTTGATGATCGACAATGCTAGGGGATAGTTCATTGGGGAAAGTCCTTTTGAATTTAGCTGTGGGATATTACACGCAGGGACCTTAATAAATGTCGGGAGTAAAGAGACGTTATGGTATGCTAGGGCATCGGTTTGAATGTAAATTGTTGAACACGTAGAGAAAACACTTTAAACTGAGAGCTATGATTATATATGGCCAGTGGAGCCAGGTAGTGTTGCAAAGGAAGCACCATAAAAAAAAATTGCACCACAAGTTAATGGGTGGGGCAATATCGAGAAGAAGTAAATTGCAAATTGTGGGGTAATCAAGAATACTTGAATGATGTAGCCATGCCGAGAGTGTAGGGCTGAACTTTAGATAAGTATGTTGCATACGAGACGTTAGTGATATTTATGCGGGGATGTATGTGTTATATGGTGTATGGGCACCCTGTATAGTTTGATTTCATAATCGCCCAGAATATAGTTATGAACTAGGATGAGACCTTCAGTCCCATCACTGATAGGGAGTGTCATGAGGCAATGGGTATGAAGATACATTTTATGCTAGACGTGTCACCTATTTGTCAATGGATGGACTGGAAGAGACAGATTATAGGAGGATCTATAAACGTGTATTCTAGATTTTTGGGTTATTAAGAGTATTAATTACCATTGGAAAATCTATGCATGAGACCTTATAGCAGTTTAATATATGTGTGATGCCTACTGCGGCTTCACATGAAAATATTGTCACCTACGTTACATTTGGTTAAGGGGGGGAATAGTAAGTTTCTCGGACTTGGGATGATCTATGGTTCGTCAACCAGGATTGAGTTAATCTAAGGCAATTTTTCATAGTTCATGAATGTAAGGGAAGTTATGTCACCATGAGCTAAAGGTTTGAAGTCTGACATGAGTAGTCAGGAATTGTTACGAATATTTACGTTGAGGGGAGTCACATGTTTGACAATAAGGGAATTAACACCTAGGAATGTAGGGCTTTTTCCAACATAGAAATAACAACACCAAAGGAGTGTAGGATAATCTCTTAAGGAACAATATTGTCGGGGACCATTGAGCTGGAGAATTATGACCAAGTATTAGTGCGGGTATAACCATTGAAGATATTCATGATATATGGAAAAAATGGGAATCCAACACCGAGATATGTGGGGTCTTTCCAATCATTGAGAGAGTGGGACCAGTGGCATATAGACTGGGTTCGCCTGAGCATCTTGAGCGGGTACACGAAGTTCTTCAAGTCACATTGCTGAAGAAATACCGGAGGAGCTAGACAGCCTTCTGACAGGTTCCACTTAAGTAGTTATATTTACATCAAGACGTAAGGGCCACGTGTCTTTTCCGGGTCGTAGTGAGAGTAGGTCGCGGTCTAAGGTGGTATCACGAGTTAGAGTACAGTGGGGACATCACAATGTTGAGGAGTAAACCTGGGATTGGGAGGATGACATGCGAGAGCAGTATCCAGAGTTATTTACTGCAGGTATTACCTAATTGCGAGAACAAAATTCCTTTGTAATGGGGGAAGTTGTAACACCCCGTCCGCTCGGGGAGAGCGAACAGAGTGCCACCATTGATAAAACTAATCAATTCCACAATTAACAAGGTATAGAGCATCTAAGTCCCACAACAACAAAAGAGAAACCACTAGTCTCAAATCTCTTCAAATTAATACAACAAATCTCTCGAATTAAAATACAACATCTAACTCGAAATAAAATAAATCTCAATGCTCTATACATAAGAAAAAATAATACAATTCTTCTCTCTCGAATATTCTTCCCAAAATAATCTTCGCTAAAATCAAACTCCATAGCGCCCCAAAATTCGCGCTAACCTGCCACTAAAAGAAAATATGGGGAAGTACACAATACGACAGGAAAGATGCTCAATAAATATATTAACGATGAATAAAGCGTAAGAACATGAGTACGAATATTCAAATCAAAATGCAAATCTCAAAGCATTATCAATATAATTTCTCAACAACACTTTAACCGGGTCACGAGGCCTCACTCCATCCGCATATGCATTATCAAGCCATTGCCGGGAATAGGTATTTTGGCGGGTACTCAACATCCATGCCATATTAAAATCTCATGACAACATGCTCAATAACAACATGAATAATACCACATAAATCAAAAAAATTCAACAATTATTTTTCCAGATTTCAAGGAATTTACCAATCCAAATATGAGTTCAATTAACAAGAATTCAAAGAGAATGACACTCGCGAGATTTAAGGAGCATATTGTGTAAAACCCCATACCTCAAACCATGATGAGAAACCAACGATCACATCCTCAAGATCAACTCAAAATATCTACAAAAGCTCCTCCAAGAACCTCCAACAAAATATCCCCAAGAACACCTCTAATCTAAGGTTGGAACTCACAAATCTCAAGGGCCAAAATATAAATAAAAAGAAGAGGAATATAAAATATATTTTCTGCCAAAAAAGTTGTGCCAAAAGTAGGTTAAAAAGGTTGCCCACGACTTCCTTTTATAATGCAAAGAAGAAAAGAGTTGAAAACCAAAAGACTCCTTTAAATAAGGCAAAGAAATGAAGAGTTGGAAGTCAAAACAACTCTTGAAAATTACTTGTTGTTTACGAAATTAGGGGAGGTCGATCGATCGACTCCCAGGCTTCGATCGATCGATCGTGCCCAAAAATTGACAGTTCGCCGACTTAGAATTCCAAGAGTTAAAAACATTTAAAAATCATTTTAAAATCCATTTTAACTCCGATTTCGAAACTGTTTAAAATTCTCGCCTTTAAAAATAATAACCAACATATTTGAGCAATAAAAATAATTTTATCAAAAACTTTATTTTCCTCCATTTTTCAGAAATTAATTAAAATAGCGCAAAATTACGCGGGTTGTTACACTTCCCCACTAACAATGGAATTTCGTCCTCGAAATTCGCCGAATGCCTAACTCTAAAAAATCAGGCTAACAATCTCCAAAAATAATTTCGTCTCCAAAAATAAATTCCTCACATATCATCTAGATGCCTATCACGAATATCACCTAAAATTTGCTATCTCCAAAAATTGTTAACCACGCAATGAACCCAAAACCCAACCCCGAGGGTTGCCGTATACCTACGCTCTGATACCATTGTAACACCCCGTCCGCCCGGGGAGAGCGAACGGAGTGCCACCATCGATAAAACTAATCAATTCCACAATTAACAAGGTATAGAGCATCTAAGTCCCACAACAACAAAAGAGAAACCACTAATCTCAAATCTCTTCAAATTAATACAACAAATCTCTCGAGTTAAAATACAACATCTAACTCGAAATAAAATAAATCTCAATGCTCTATACATAAAAAAAAAATAATACAATTCTTCTCTCTCGAATATTCTTCCCAAAATAATCTTCGCTAAAATCAAACTCCATAGCGCCCCAAAATCCGCGCTAACCTGCCACTAAAAGAAAATATGGGGAAGTACACAATACGACAGGAAAGATGCTCAACAAATATATTAACGATGAATAAAGCGTAACAACATGAGTACGAATATTCAAATCAAAATGCAAATCTCAAAGCATTTATCAATATAATTTCTCAACAACACTTTAACCGGGTCACCAGGCCTCACCCCATCCGCATATGCTTTATCAAGCCATAGCCGGGAATAGGTATTTTGGCGGGTACTCAACATCCGTGCCATATTAAAATCTCATGACAACGTGCTCAATAACAACATGAATAATACCACATGAATCAAAAAAATTCAATAATTATTTTTCCAGATTTCAATGAATTTATCAATCCAAATATGAGTTCAATTAACAAGAATTCAAAGAGCATGACACTCGCGAGATTTAAGGAGCATATTGTGTAGAATCCCATACCTCAAAGCATGATGAGAAACCAACGATCACATCCTCAAGATCAACTCAAAAGATCTACAAAAGCTCCTCCAAGAACCTCCAACAAAATATCCCCAAGAACACCTCTAATCTAAGGTTGGAACTCACAAATCTCAAGGGCCAAATTATAAATAAAAAGAAAAGGAATATAAAATATATTTGCTGTCAAAAAAGTTGTGCCAAAAGTAGGTTAAAAAGGTTGCCCACGACTTCCTTTTATAATGCAAAGAAGTAAAGAGTTGGAAGCCAAAAGACTCCTTTAAATAAGGCAAAGAAATGAAGAGTTGGAAGTCAAAACAGCTCTTCAAAATTACTTGTTGTTTATGAAATCAGGGGAGGTCGATCGATCGACTCCCAGGCTTCGATCGATCGATCGTGCCCAAAAATTGACAGTTCGCCGACTTAGAATTCCAAGAGTTATAAACATTTAAAAATCATTTTAAAATCCGTTTTAACTCCGATTTCGAAACCGTTTGAAATTCTCGCCTTTAAAAATAATAACCAACATATTTGAGCAATAAAAATAATTTTATCAAAAACTTTATTTTCCTCCATTTTTCAAAAATTAATTAAAATAGCGCAAAATTACGCGGGTTGTTACAGAAGTATGTAACACCCCGTATTTCTGAGCATTTAAATATAGAATTAATTTGGGATAATTTAATTTACAAGTGTGTCGTGATTAAATTGAATTAATTATGGTGAAATTATTTAAATATTAATCGGGAGAGTTGATGGTTAATATTTAAGGAAATAAAATTACTTAGTGAATAGTAATAATTATTATACGACGTAGAGAGTTAAACGATGGGCTTTTTATTTATCTTAACCAGGAGTTAGGTGTTGACTAGTTATGGGTCAAGATAGTGATTTTTAGTAAATTAATTTGGATGACAATTCTAAGTGCATGGTTAGTTCCGAATAGGCCGAAATAGCCAGAAAAATGTACCTAGGGGTTGAAAATGAGTCTCGAGCATTTTTAGGCATGACCGGGCCCACACGGGGGTATTTAGGTCATTTTAAAGTAGGCCGCAAGCATAAAAACGGTATTAGCTTTAGTAAATGAATAATTAAGAGTTTTGGGTGATCATAACTCTAAAAGAAAGAAAATATAAAGCCCAATTGAGAAGGGCTTTAACAGACACAATTCTAAAGGAGGAACCCTAGCTCTAGAGAGAAGAAAGGAGGGAAAAGGAAAGGAGATTGTGGACTCAAAGGAAATTGATGGTGTTCTTTATGGAATCAACATCTACACCAAAGGGATTCAAACTCTATGAACTAAAAAGGCAAGTGGTTAAATTTCTTTAATACAAATTTATGATAACCAATTCATATCATAGTGGGTGTGATTTTTGGGTTGGGATTATAGAAATCTAAGTTTTGATTTTTAGAAAAATCCTACGTGATGTTCGGGATTGGGCATATTGAACCATCAAGTATTTGTGGAGAAATCATATACTGTTTGATGAAGAAATAATGAATTTGGATATTGAGTTCATTTAGTTAATTGTTTAACTGTTATTATAAATCTCAGTAGCCATTGATTTGTATTACAAAAGGATTTAGGTAGAGGAATTTATGGGTTTATACATATATGGTTCAAAAGGATTATGGGTAATGTTTCAGAATGTTTTAAAAATTAAGAAGATAACATGAGGAAGAAGAAGGACATGGCGATCGATCGAGCGACGCCCTCGAGTCAGGCCCGGGTTTGATTGGTTTCTGTTTGGGCCGAAGGAAAAAGGTTTTTGGGAAATCAGGAGGTTTAGGTGGGTAAATGTTTATATTAATTATAATTATGGGTTAATAAGATATAATCAATTATGTAGATAGAGAGAGGAATCTACTTTGTAGAATTTGGAGTTATAAATTCTAAAGGATAAATTTACGGACAAAGGGAAATCTGTCCGATTTTGGGAGAGTGTCACACCTTTTATAAAGTAATTCATGTGCAAATTAATTAACTTAGAGTCGAAATATAGACTCAAGTATTTTAGGCTAGTGCCATGGGTTCTAGTGCACGGATTATCCGGGTTTAAAGTTAGCATATTTATACGGTAGGTGTGTGAGTATATATTATCGTGCTCCTTTAATGAATTAATTAATGTGTAAATTAATTAACATGGAGTCGGGAATATTGACTTGGATATTATTCCCTAGTGTTACGGAATTTGTACACGAATTTGCCCGGTGTAATTTAATTATATATATATATATATATATATATATATATATATATATATATATATATATATATACATATACGATAAGAGCGATAGTATATATAATAGGAGGTTACGCAATTTGGGTGAATCTCTTGGCTAGCGAAAGTAGGAAGAGTATAATCCCTAGGACATAGCATTTTCGGTTATGGGTGAGGCGTCTTGGGTATGATTCGATCTTGCTTTCAGGTAGTAAATATGACTGCCTCTACTACGCTTAGTTGTATGCCTGATTCGAGTGAGATGACCGTTTCATGGTATCCGGGTTTGATCGAGATGCCTAGGGTTATGATATTTTAGAAAGCATCCCGTGAGTTGTTGCACGGTAGGATGGTTATATGTATATAACATGGGTGTGAATGTTATTATATAGTTATTGCATATATAAAAGGGAAGAAAATTATATATGGGTTAAATACATCAGGTGAACTTGTATTACTTATATAAATAGTGAAACGGTTATATGGAATTGAAAATAAAGCATAAATTAAGTTAAGGTAAGGTAAGGCATAACTTATAAATCAACAGTACTATTACACGGACTAGAGTAAGGTGTCAAGTGAGGATTATAACAAGACTAGTTAGACGGGGTAGTATAACTAGGGGGTTATAAAAGAAATGCGGTAGGTGTACACGTTAGTGGAGAGGTGATTAATGTCTCAAAGGAGTTCGACACTAACTTAAATATAAAGCGCATTCATGCATTTAAATTTCTGCATTTTAATCACTTGCTAAATATTTTCAAAATGTTTTGGGTTCTAACCCTTGCTACAAAAAAAATTCAAAACCTTTTAGGTGTCCAGCCACAGGGACGCCAAACTTCATGATCTGTCCATGGATGCGTAGCTGCAGCAGATGTGGGTTCTTGCATGATTTAGACTTAGACACTTCAGTCATTTCATTCCTAGAGTAAGAGCAGTTCTGTCATTTCATTTTGGCTTGTTTCCCAGCTATTTTATTTCAGTCAGATTCTCTACTCAGTTTATTTTAAATTGGATTTGGATTTTCGAGCCGATGGTTCACTTGGCAAGTATTTTATTTAATTATCCAGTATTGATTTATACTCAGTGATTGTATGGATGGTTTATTCATTTTGTTATTGTTGTTGTTGCTTAATAAAAAGATTAAAATTTCAACATTAGCTTTTTGAATACTAGGCGGTTAGTAAGTTTTAAAACGCTTTCGACAGTGTGCTAAGAATGAACGAAATGAGAAACCTATTTTTATTGGATATATAACTGATCACCCGGTATTTAATTGAGAGGGGTGTCACAATGAACTCTCCCAGTCAGAATCCCTGTGTAATCAGATTTTGCTACTAGTTGTTTTGCGCTAGTTCTTGTATTTGATCAAAAAGAAAAAAGAACAGGGTATCTTCTGAAAGGTAGGGTTGGGGTGGGACCTAGGGTACTGTAAAAAATATCTTTCTGGTACCAAGCAAGTGTAGCTAATGACTCTACTTTTAATTTATCTGTACTCCTAAAACAATTTTCAAGTTTAAGATTGTTTTTTAAAAGGTTACCCTATTCTTGAAATATTTTTAGGGGAATTGATTCGTGGGCGATGAGCAATTCTGATTGTATTCTCTATTTAAACACTCGTTAAGATAGAGAAGGGCTCGTCAAACAAAGGATCAAAAAAGCATTTTGGCCATCATCATCATACATTTGTAATGGTGCATCATATATTGATTCATTTTTGTTAGTTTGGTTCTTCAGTCTTTTGAATCTTAAGGTTTTTAAAGAATGTTATTTGACGTGAGATTGTTAGAAAATAGTTCAAAGGATGTTGGTAGATTTTTCCATTTTAGTTGTTTGGTTGTTACACTTAAGGGTTAGGCATTTTAAGTGTAAAGTCATGCCGCAAATGTCATGTTTTTATCGAATTTCAAGCAACGTAGGAGTTTGTGGTTGTTTTGTAACTAGTGGGTGGATGAGTTATATGTGAGCTACAACTATAAAGGTGGTGTTCAGGTTGTTTATTGGTATCAATGAAATGTATTCTTTTTTTTTCGTAAATTTACATCATGAACCACTGGGACTAAGTAAGAGTGTGCAAAAAAATTGATCGGTTCTGAAACCGAATCGAATCGGTCTGAACCGAATTGAAATCGGCGATTTTTTTAGCTCGGTTATGACTACTATTTAAGGATTTAAAAAACTAATCATGTTGATTCGGTTGATGGTTTAAGTAAGGAAAAAACCGATTCAAATTGAATTGAACCGGCATCAATATGTATATTAAAAAAACCCTAAATAACTTCTATTTTATATCCAAGAACCATTTACCAACCTTAAAAACTGACTAAAATCGAAAATCAACCTAAAAAATCGATTAAAATCGAAAATCGATCAAAACATAACTGAAACTGAATCAAACCGAAATCGATGATTTTTTTCATCGTTAGTTCGATTCGATATGACTTTTTTCAAAATTTAATCGATCAGTTCGGTCTGAATTATGATCCAAAACCGAATCGAATCGACCCGTGAACACCCCTAAACTGGGAGGGACTCTTAATTTTTGCATCTATGGAAATTTTATGTTCCCAAGTTGCATCTGTTAAATGAATTTTAAATCAAGATAGGGAAATGTTCGGTGAATAACATTTTTTTTTTGCATTTACCCCATGAAATAATTATTTATTTTTTTCAATAATAAATTCACCTCGTATGTCCATTGATAACGTATAAGTGAGTTCTTGCATAAGAACCAAGTAAGTTGATGCATAATTTGGATTGACTCTCATATTTTGAAAAAATGATTGTTATGTCTAATTATTACATTATTTTTTTAACAATCTAAAAAAAACTAAATTACGATAAAACCATTTATCTTATTTGCCTAAAGCTTATTATGTCCAAAAGTGTTGTACAAGGTTGGATGGATTGATGGTAAAGTAGGGGAGGGGGTCTTATCATTATATATCTTTTACATATATATATTAGTACTTTTTATTCAAAATAATGTTATTCCTCCATTCTGAATTATCAACGAACTAAATTTCACAATAGTAAACTAGTATTGATTTTGATCGTTGATTGAAATATATCCTTAATCCAAACTAAAGAAAATGATACATACTATTAATTTGAGACGGGATGAGTAATATTTTTTTAATTACAAGGCAAGATGGAATGGTGCTCGAAGATCTCTTTATCAAAAAAACATGCCTTTTCTTTGTTAACATCTCATAAAGTTGTGGAGACCGCTAGTCCGTGACCCTATATGGCAGTAAAACTTCGATAAATGTATATGGCAGTAAAACTTCGATAAATGTATACTCCTAGGATAAAAAAAATTATAATCTTAGCAGAATTATTTATTTATCGATAAATGAATAATTTATTAATTTATCAATAAATTAATATTTTATTAATTTATAAATAATTTGATGTTTTGAAAGAAAATGCAGATGTACATGTATCTTATGAAAATCCATCGCCATGGATTCATGTACTAGTCAAAATTTCTAATGAATATTAAAAGTAAGAAGATATAAGAGTTTAAAAAATGCACGTACAATACATACATATTCCTATAGCAAGAAAAAAAGTGGTTTAGAACTTAATGTTCATGTATATACATAAAACACGATCTCTATATAAACGATCTATGATATCCAAAATAATGTCATCTTGTTCCTCCATGGTCTCTCATCTGAAAGTAGTGAAAACAATATATATTAACCGATGAGATGAGTGTAAACATAAATTCAAACATCTAATTTATTCTATGAGGCATAAATAATAATCAAAATTTTAAATTAACTAGTCATGGACGCTAATAAGGATCTTCAATCTCGTTCGAGTTAACAATTAAATTTTCCTACATATAGGGATCATAAGGATGTGTATCATGGTTCATATTGTTACACCCAGTTTCGTTGAAATAATAAAGAGCCGAGATTTATAAAAAAATTAGCACTATGTGACATTTTTAAGGTTGTAAAATTAATATAAGATAAACATAAAATAAAAATAAAAATAAAAATTCTTGGTATGGACTCAACACTTAAAAAATCGAATTTCGAATCGATCCAAAATCATCCCGATCGATCAGGACGACCCGACAACATCAGTTAATATTATGTTTTTAGCTTTCGAGGTGTATAAGTTTAGTGCATTAAATGTAATAAATTTTCATCTCGTGGGATAATTTTTCGCTCATACGTTGACTACCCTAGGCATGAGGAGTTTGTGCTAAAAGGTTGAAAGAATTTGATGTTGAATATAAGGTCATTAAAGAGGGTGTAATGAAGGCCACCAACCCAATATCCTCAATCTACGCAGAGAAGAATTAAGCATTTAGGCCAAATATGAAATCGCATTTATTTGTACTTTGTTATCCTCCTTATATTCACACCACCTATAATACATTTGCATCTTCTATTTCCAAGTGTTTAAGAGTGGGGCAGAAGAGTGTTAATGGGTATAGAATTGAGTTTTTAGAAGAATACATTTTTAGAAATAATGGAGCTAGTTGGGTGCTTATTTCACTTCTTCTTCGAAGTTTAAGTACGTTCTTAAGATGTAGGAGTTCTACACTCCATTTTGAAGTTTAAAGACAAACATGCTATATATATATATATATATATATATATATATATATATATATATATATATATATATATAGAGAGAGAGAGAGAGAGAGAGAGAAACATTCATGAATCATATTTGAAAAATAATGTTTGTGTTACAAAAAAAATAATATTTGAAATAAAATGTAATTAATACGGGTAGCGACAAAAACTTAAATAGTAAATTATAAAATTGTAATTAATTCTCTAAATAATAAAGTGATTATTGATTTTTTTTAGTGATTAAATGTTTTACACAACACCATAACACAAAATTTGCTAGATCTGGCGAATCGTGTGACTATGATGCCCACATGAGCCACCTAATGATTCAATAATCGACCCATTAATCCGGGTCAAACCCAAATTTCCAACATCTACCACTCGCACAAAGGTTGTCATGATACAACTACATTTATTTATCAAATCATTTGGACCAATTATTACGATCCAATGGGTTGTGCAACCGTTAAGAGTACATGCACTTGGAAGCTCCACACCAATTGCTTTTTAGAGAGATCACCCACCTCCCAAAAATAGAGTGGTAGAGAGAGAGAGAGAGAGAGAGAACCAAGCTTAAGTGAGGACCTAGTTTGAGGACCATTTTTTTTAAATAGTAAAAAAATATTTTTGGGCTGATTTTTTTATTGTGTTTAAACATTTCACTAGCACCATAAAAAAAATCAACTCAAAATGACTTTTTTTACTATTTTAAAAAAATCGGTCAAACTTTGTCAGTTTTAAGTTGTTTTTAAGTTGTTAAAAACTGACAAAGTTTGATCGATTTTTTTAAAATAGTAAAAAAAATTCACTTTGACGTGATTTTTTTATGGTGCTTTGAAATCTTTAAAACCTATAAAAAAATTCAACTCAAAAATATTTTTTTACTATTTTATCAAAATTGGTCCGCGCCAGCGGTCATCAAACTGAGGTCCTCACTTAAGCCTCTCTCTCTCTCTCTCTCTCTATATATATATATATATATATATATATATATATATATATATAATACCATGTTACCAAATTGGTAATGTGAGTGTATTGGTGATGTTGCATAATACTATTATGTATTCTATACCATAAAATGCACAAAAGAGGTTTGCAAATATTCTAAAGACATATATACATATTATACGATGTTACTTTAAGAATAATGTTGATGAATGTGAAAAACAAATGATAGTGGCATTAAGGATTGGGCTAAGATTATGATTGTAAAGTTATTATTTGGGGTGGATGACTTATTAAGGTCATTGTATGTTTAGTTAGATAACAATCAAACAATGCTGAAAAATGAATATAGTGAGAAGTTATACTAATTTCATAGTGCATGAGTACACAATATACATGAAAGTGAATATGGAGCCTGGGTTAGGAATATACACGAAAGTGATTTATTGCATTTAATTTTATGCAATAGTGCAGTAGTGATGCATTACCTGAGCAATTTTGCTCACAGTTCAAGTGTTTATGTTTTTCAGGTAACGTGATGTCAGTGCCAAATCTAGAAGGTCGGATGGGGTTAGCAAGGATGCATAAAACCATGATTTTGGTCAAATGTAAGTGGGGTAATTTAATCCTACTCATCCTTTATGTAAGTTCATATAATCATAACTACTTTGAAATTGTGAAAAGTTTTTAGTTTTAGGATTCATGTTGATGATTGAAAAACGTAACTCATGTTTTTGGTTCGTTTAAGGAAATTATGGTTTGACACACTTTGACTTTAAAGCTTAATTATAAGTAATTGGGTTGGGGTGTGTCAGATTTTGGTATTAGATCCTAGGTTTTAGAGGTTCTGGAGTTAGAAGCGCCTAGATTTAGTAGTGGACGTAGAAATTCTTTTAAGCCGTAAGTATTCAATTTTAAAGGATACAAATAAGTATGTTGAATTCTAGAGACGTGGACATGAAGGGTTTGTTATTAAGTTTTAAATTGGCTTTATTGAATAACATATGTCAGTTATATATATATTGTACGGGATATCAAATGTAAGGATCTTGCAGGAAAGGAATTAAGATGTTAAGGGTTATTCGGGGATGAGAGGGAATACATGTATATTAATATGAAGTATTGCATTATTTCATATGTTGTATGGACAAACGTGTCATTGAAGGAATGTTGTAAAGACAAAATGTGGTATACAAAAATTATGAAGTATTGGAAGTGATCTCTTCCTATACCGATGTATGGGGACTTGAGTCGTAGATAAGATGTGAGGATAATTACTATTATCAGAATGTGAATAGAATGAATATTCACATAGTATAGGTAAAGTGAGAAGATTAGTAGTTGTATATGTTTAAATTTATTATGTGAAATGTTCTGAAAATTAATTACTAGTCAATGTATCACAATTGATCTGAATATGGGTTCATAGTGAATTATGATAAGTAGAAGAAAAGAGTAATGAGAGTTGAGATGTACGCCGTTAATAGTATGAGTTCATGTAATGGATATTACTCTTGTGATGTTTTGAAATGATTGTATGAATAGTAAAGTTAAGACGAGGTGTTAAAGAGTTGGAAGTTTAAAAATATTGAGTCTATGTGTTGTGTATGAGTATGGAAAAGATGTTAATCGGGTTGGAATTTCAACAACTGGTTTCGGTGGATATTGAGTTGTATTTTTCATTGTATGTATGTGATATCAATAAGGCTATGTCATATAATGGATATGGTTGACATTATAATGATTCACTAAGAAGTATGTGTAAGGATAATGTGCTATGTGAGATAACATGATATGATACGTTAATGTAATTATATAGGCTATTTGAAAGAAATACGACATATAATAGTTAGAGAAGTATTATGGGGTTGGTAAGTATGGCTAATGTTTTAAGTGGTTATGTTACGTTTAACATCCATGTTACCAAATTGGTAAAGTGAGTGTATTGGTGATGTTTCATAATACTATCATGTATTCTTTACCATATATGCACAAAAGAGGCTTCGAAATATTCTAAAGACATATATACATATTATACGGTGTTACTTTAAGAATAATGTTGATGAATGTGAAAAACCACTGATAGTGTCATTAAGGATTGGGGTGAGATTATGATTTTAAAGATATTGTGTGGGTGGATGACTTCTTATAGTAATTGTATATTTAGTTAAATAACAAGCAAAAAATGTTGAAAAAGGAATATAGTGAGAAGTCATATTGAGTTCATAGTGCATGAATACACAATATACATGAAAGTGAATATGGAATTTGGGTTCGAAATAGACATTTTGTGAATAATTATTCATTATCAATATATGAAAAGTAGTGAGGCTATATTTAGATGCAGCATTGTAAGAATGATATTTAACATACTCTTAAACTTAAGAGATGGTGTTGATAGTAGTTAAAGTCAAACACGTGTATTTGGTATTGAACAGAAGATGGATAGATGAAGTATAAGAATCTAGTCTTGTAATAGAATAATTATAATTTGAAATATTACATGATGATAAGGATAGACTATAGGAATGAAGGGAGAAATGTAAAGAATGATTCTAGGTTTATTAAGAATGTTCACTCATTTTGAATAAAAGATAATACAATCGATAATATATTATATGTGAATGTTCGACATACATATATAAGGGTATGAAGTATATATGAGTTGGGAATTGGTGTAACACCCCGTAAATTTTAATTCGGTAGTAATTTAAATTAATTCAAAATTCGAAAAAAATAAAATTTTTGGAATTTATTTAATTTTGGTATGTGAAAATGTTGGCTTATATATATAAAAATAAGGTTTTAAGTGGAATTTAAATCGAGATTATAATTTGGCATTGTTGACTTTTTGTATAAAAATCGGGGGAGGATTCGACCTAAGGAGGATAAAAAAATAGAAAAATAAAATCCAAACGCCCGATCAAGCTGAATTTTTCACAACAGTCCTGTTTCGCCATTAGCTACAACATACAAAAAATTCAACCATTTCCGACGATGTGATCATCCATAATAAATTTTCGAGTATTTGTGTTCGATTACGACTCAAATTCTTTTTGGTATATAAACATAAAGTGACGGGTTTAGGACTTTTAAAACACATTTTAGCCTTCTACAAAATGTAGAGACCTCTTTTATTTCCTCTCCCTCTATATACAAACCCTGGCCCCCATTTCATTCAATGTTCAACCTTAGATTTGGAGGCCTATTTGGGGTGGGCTTTCTCGTGTTAGGACTAAAATGGGACTTGATTATTTTCGCAAGATGAACGTGATGGTGTGATCAGATTTTGAGGCTGAATTTATGTTACGATTCATGTGATGATTTTGAGGTACGGGACTTACACAATATGCTCCTAAATTCTTTCGAGAGTATTCTTTTTGTTTCATGTGATTATTAAACTCATGTTGAATTGTGATATTCATTGGAATCTTGAAAAATTGTTTGAATCTAAAATATTGATTCATTGAGATATATTGATATTTTTATTTTGGCATCATGTCATGATATTTTAATATGGCGCAGAGAATGAGCACCCGCCAATAGTCCAAAAATCGTTATATGGCTTGAGAATTCCTAGGGGAGGTGAGGTGAGGCCTGGTGTTAATAAATTATATTGATATAATGCTTGAGTATTTCATTTGATTTGTATATGCAGATTCGTATTGTTGAGATTTATTCATCGTGATATTTTTGAGCATCTATTCCTATTATATTGTGTACTTTCCCGTATTTTATTTTAGTGGTAGGTTAGCGTGGATTGGAACGCTAAGGATTATTTTGATGGAGTATTTTAGAGCATGGAGATTTGGAAGGTTATTAATGTTGTATAGAGATTGGACATGGAATTTTTATTTGGGAGCTTTGCATTACTTTTGAGAGAAAAATATTATTGTAATCATTATTGTGGAAGTGTAACCATTTATGGACTATTACATTTAAATTCTGGAATATAGATGCTTTATGCTTGTCGTTGATGGTTTTAGTTTAGTTTTATCGTAAGTAGCGCTCCGCGTGTCCTTCTGGGGGCGCGGGGTGTTACAAATCGTTTCATTGATAAGAAATCATTAGACGATCTGGTTTGAGAATCGAGCATTTCGGACGCAAGATCAATACATAAATAGGATTACAACGGAAGACTTTAGAATATCTACAAGTTAAAAGGAAAGTGTTTATCTTGCTCTAATTACTTTTGTGGTTTCCATCGTTCATGTATAAATTTGGTGTAAAAACACACAAATTTTTGTGTGGGATTATATTAGTGTTTGATTCGTAATCCTAGGTGTTTGATGTAGGATTCATGATTATAAATATGTTTAAATACTCCTTGAATATTAGTGTAATGACATACTTGGTCTATTTGATGTTTTGGGTGGTTTGGGTGGAGAAAACATGATTTTTTTTTTTGGAAAAGATGACTCGATCAAGTGTCGATGGATCGATCAACCAGTGTTGATCGATCGAGGAAATTTGAAGTTGGATAATGTTGTGTAGAATAGAATTACGAAGGCGTGAGAGAAAATGTTGTATTTTTCTGATTTTTTTTAATTATTTATGAATTTCTACTAATAGGTGCACGATACCGGAATTTTAAATTCGTGGTTTTGGATTTGGCTTTCCTTTGGAAATTTGAATTTTGGAGAAACAAACCGTCTGAGTTTGTTGTGATAGCCTCCCTTTCCTTTTGTGTTGTTTTTGTTGGTCAATGAGGGTTTGACTTGGTTTACATAGTTCGATAGGAAACATAGGACTTATAGGAATATATAAGAGTAATTATAATCTACCTTGGGTTAGATAAGAATTGAATTTGGGTACGAGTTTACAGGTGTATTAAGGCGAAGAACACTAAGGTTTTAATTTATGAAATCGAGTTGGGAAAATGGGAAGAGTCAGGCTACGGGTTTGAGTAGAATAGCTTGGTGGCAGGTAACAAGATATTATTGAATTAAAATAAGTAAGTGAATATTTGATAAATCGGGAGTCAGGGAAGACTTAGGATTTGTGGTCTAGTGATACGAGTGATATATGCACGATTAGCAAGTTACACGACAAAAAAAAGTACTTTTTAAGACGAAACCTTTTGAGACAGCTAAAATTTGGGTCTCTAAAACTCACTTTTTGAGACGGGTAAAATTAACCGTCTTAAAAATTATTTTTTTTAAGACATTTTTTATTCCCCGTCTCAAAAAGTATTATCTAAAGAGACAGAAAATGAGTAACCGTCTCAAAAAGTATACTTTATGAGACAGCTATAAAAAAAATTCGGTTCCCCCTTCTAAATTTTTACTTCCCGCTTCTTTTAAGCCTAAGAATATAAAAAAAAAAGTAAAAAGACACAAAATAAACCCCAACCCCCATTCTTCTATTCTTCTTCACCTGCAGACACCCTTGTCGCCCTATCTCTCTAGCCCTAGTCGCACACCCCTAGTCACTAGCCCTCGCCATCGCTCTTGTCATTGTTTAAACCCAAGGTAAGTCGTATTGCATTGTGTCTTTTTTATTACTCGAGTGACGTATATACCCAAATTTTGTTGAGGATTTGACATGTTTTGGAGTGAAGACTTATGTTTGAGATTATTAGTTTATTTCAATTGATGTTTGGAAACTTCCATATTCTCTTTATATTGTCATGTATTTATTCATGATTTTTTCAAGGAAGATAAACTAGTCCCAGACATTAAAGTTATAGTATTGTCGAATTGATATGGATAAAGGTAATTTTAATTCTTGATCTTTGATTAATATCATTAGTTTGTGTACTCGATTGATTTGTAGTGGTGATAGGAGGTTGATTGTGAGCCAATTGAAAACCCGGATTGTCAATTGGTTGTTGTGGTATAGTTTTAAGATTAATTTATGACAATATTTGTATACTTGTTTGTGTTAATTTTAGTTAGAATTATTTATATGTTTGTTTGTGTTAATTAATTCATCTCCTTCGCAAGTACTTCATGCCATTAATTTTATTTACTATTCGATTATGATTTTATTTTGTGATATATGTGATGAACCCATATTAATTCGAACATGCATTACTGTTGAAAATTGCCAATGTTATCCAACACCATATCAAATGCAAAATCTTAACATTTAAATCACTAAGTATTGGAGCACAAACTCCAATATATGATGTGGTACCTGAAAGTAATAAATAAAAAAACAAGCATTAGTTAAAACTCTAGTTTACACAAAAAATTAGTAAACACAAAAAGTAATGTCACGATTTTTAAAGAATCTAAAAAGATAATATTTATTTTTCATTCTCTCTTTGCCTCATTTATTCTCTAATTACACATCTTTTATCAGAAAACGTATGTAAACATTGAAGGAGTACGATAGGCCAAGGTTGAAGAAAATACAAGAGAATAAATCAAAATTGTGACATATGCGGTTCTTCAAGCATTTGAAATATAAGGATGGTCGAGAGAGTGATGAACCTTTCATCTTCGTATCTGAAGCAAAATAAGTATTTTACTTGTAAGCCCTATAGAATAACATTAACACATTGTAGTTCACATGACACCAAGATATCGATTTGATAGGTACACTACGACCGAATATGAGCCATTTAACATGCAAATATTGGATGAAGATGAAAAAGTAAGGTGGGTGAGGCAAGGAGCAAATGGATCAATTGTTGACACAAGTGTCCCTGAGGATGATGATGATGATGATGAGTGAAGATGAAGATAATGAAGATGAAATTAGGAGCGGCAATTCTTGAGCTGAATATAATCCTAAATTAGCTACCTTTTGTTTTTGAGTTTTTTCATGTCAAAGATTGGAACAATGTGAAGTCATTATTATGCATGTTGTCCATTTATTTAAATTTTAAAACTTGATGTTATCTTATGCATTATATATTCAGTATGTATGTGTCCCACGTTCTTGCCTAAGCAATAATAATCACAATTGAATTTTTGTTCTTCTTCTTTTTAGTTGTTTCTTATGGTTGGTAATAGACTAAGAGTGATGATTTTAATTGGATTGGTGTTTTCATATGGATTGTGAAAGTTCAAGTGTTCCAACGATTTTGGGTCTAAGTAGGTTGCTTCACTATTCTTGGTTATGCTTGGTAGTGCTAAAACCACTTAATTATGTTTAGATCTGTTAAAAACCAATGTTGGTTGAGGTCATTCAACTCTCGTATCCATATTCCACAAATAGATTATGATTTTTTAGGACTTAAAATAATGTTGTTTACAAATACATAGTTACACAGTGGTTAGAATGGTTAAAAAAGTCGACCAAAGCCTCGCATCGGTCAGCCGACATCTGATAAAGAATATCACGTCATTCTGTCGACATTTGATCCTAAACGTCGACCATCTGACCTTTGATGAATAATCTCACGCCGGTCGGTCGACATTTGATCCTAAATGTAGGTCAACCGACATCTGATAAAGAATCAAACGTCAGTTAGATAGGTTTTTCTCCTCTGATTTTGGACTTTACTTCATAGATGTTACTAATTGAATCATCTTTCATTTAAACTCTTTACGTTACCTTTTTCAAATAGGTCCTTAGTCACATTCATGACTTCTATGATTTTTGCTAAAAATCTAAATGAATTCATGACTTCTGTGAACTTTAGTCACATTCATGACTTCTGTGAATTTTTCATTCGCATCAAGAAACAAAATCCTTATTTTAGTAAAGCTTAACACATATATTTGAAATGTTCAACATGATTGGCATACGCTTGATATTCCTTGCCTTTTCCCCTGCCTCCATATTGTGGACTGGATTGGAGTGGTGTCTGAATGTTTTAATCTGATGGAGAATAGATTTTTTGGGGGGATTAAAAGAAGATATTACTAAGGCATTTGGCACTATCAGTTCGGATTACCTTCTTTGTGTTTTGTCTAAATTTGGTTTTAGCCAAAAGTTTGTTCATCTCATTCACATTCTTTTAGAGTCTGCTAAACTTTCTATCATTGTCAATGGTGCTCCTTATAGATTTTTTTCTTATAGCAGAGGGTTCAGGTAGGGGGTTTTATTATCCCCGTCCATTTTTATTTGGCTAAAGAGGGTTTAAGTAGAGTTTTAACAAATAGTTTTTTCAGTGGGAATCAAATGCATTTCTCATACTAGAGATTGTATTCCCATTACAAATTATCTATACGTTGATGACCTTTTAGATGGATTATTGATGATAGAAATTTAATCAATGTATGTCTTGATAACTATCTTGGTACTCCTCTACCAGATTCTATGAATATCAACTATTCAACTCATCTCAAATCGCATCTCTGATCTTATAGTTGATGGTGTTTGGAAGTTACCATATTGTTTCATCAATTATTTTCCTCGTCTCTATAATTTTATCCTTTAGCTAAAGCTCCAATTTTCACTGACTAAATGATAAACTTATATGTGAGTCCTCTACTACTGGTAACATCCCTTATAGACAAAAGGAACAACTTATTTTTTCTTGTTAACTGGTGTAACATATATGATACTTTGGCTTAGTCAATTCAAAGTCCTTGATAGCGCTCGATTATTTTCAGTGTATTGTGAATTATATATTAAACTGCAAAATTATTATTTACATTTTTATGTAAATATAATTTTGTACTTTAATCACTAATTCATAATAAGTTGAATTGTGAATTCAATACTATTTTAAGTATATTATCCCCAATCTAAAAATTCAAATCATGTAATTAGTCCTTAGGCTTCTTTTGCATTCATATTCCTTTTAGTCTCGAGTGTTATGATAAATAACGAGTCCTGTTTTTTGCTAGTATCATTGATTTTTACTTGGATATGGAATTGAAGTAGTCAAGATTGAGAATTGTGTCCTTACTAGATTATAGCCCCACATGATGCTCGAGCTATATATAGAAGCAAATGTCAATGTGATTGTAAATGTTCCCCATATAGGCATACATAGTGTCATGTAGTCGCAAGAAATGAAAAAAGCAATGTAGAGAGTCATAATAATCTAGATCAAATGGTTACAGGTATAAAAATGAGATAGTTGAAATGAAATCGCAATAAAAATAGAAAACTCATCGTAGAGAAAGTGTTTCGCATCTTAAAACCAAACGTAAACAAATATAAAATCTGACAAAAATCCAGTTTTATAGATGGAAATTAGGAACGATTTCAGATGAAAATGATAAAATTATATGATCGGACATAAGCTAGAAAATGCCCGCCTTGCCCATTTTTATTGCAACCATCAATACGACAATCTAAAAATGAACGAAACTCATCAATCTCCATTGCTCTCTCTATTCCACCACTTTGATCATAGAAGATATTTTATTTCAAAATAAATTTCGCCCTGTTAAGTCCTTTCTTTATCGGTGCATAAATCTTTGGGAAAGCATTTGGAGAATCTGGATTTCGACATACAGGGTACCTTTGGATTAGAATGTCCACATGGACCATGTATCGTATATTGGCTCACAACTTCAAAGATAATCGGATCAGTTGAGCAATCCGATAAGTCGGCTGAACTGATACTATCGATGTCAGTGAGTGTAGGGGTGCTTATCAGTTCCCTAGAGGAACAATAATATATGCGCTTGTGGCAATCCATATTTTTTGGAATGTAAGGGGTGTGTAAAACAATCCCACCATAGAAGAATAAAAAAATTAATTCCTTACCATAAGCTTGAAGTTTTAATTATTCTTTAGCCTAAGGTGGATTCATCCCAACTGGACTCCTTTTGCAAAAAAAATAAATTCAGTCTATTTTCTCAAATTATTGCAGCTCGATATAAATTATTCGAAAGTCAGACTGGAGTGTTTATGTTACGTCATCTTCTGACCAGTATGTGTTGTTAACAATGTCTCAAAATAAACTGCCTTTTTCCTATTCGTTTAATGGTCACTTATGTTAAGTGTGATACGTTTGATAGATGGGATTTGTGGATTACTATGATTGATGTCTCTCTATCAATGTGTGTTTTTGCAGTTTGCGCAAAAATTAAAGCAGGTGAAAACGGTTCTAAGGGCTCGAAACAAGGACATTTTAAAAATGTGTTTCAAGAAGTGAAGAAGGGAGCGGATAGTTTACTGAGTTTAAATTTAACTATTGGCCCTAACTAAGGATAATTTGATGTTGTATCTCAGCATTTGGCCTTAACTGATGAAGATGGTGTTAAGGATGGTAAGAATACGAGGATCCAATCAATATATATTCATGATTTGTACAGAATGTAGCTGTGAAAGGCTTTCATAATTAGTATAAATCATCTATATTCATGATTTGCACGGAATGGTGTACCCTAAACTAGAATTTGTGCTCCAGCGCAAGTAAGGGGACACACCGTATGCTCAGATGTACACAAATGTGGGAGTCTACTATACACCAGGACCTATCCTTATGGGTGATGTATTTGACGGGTCTGAGGCAGTCTGTCAGATGAAGATCTGGTTGATTGAGAACCATGAGTTCAAGCCTCAATACGCCATATCTAAACTGAATGAGAAGAGTTTATGTCGGATGTTTGATGCTGAGCTTTATGAGCATGCTAGGAGGAAGTACGGAGCAGTGGGAACCTTCATGAGCATGTACTAAAAGTCCAAGAAAGGGAGGAAGACCGAGAAGGAGGTTCTGGAGGTCGAGCAAGTCCACCTCGAGACTGCCTATGCTGAGGTTGACCAGCCAGTGGAGTAATTTTTGAATTGCAAGTTTTGAATTAAAAGTCCATATATTGTTTCGATGCGCGGGATGCGATATTGAGAACACCTTTGTGTTCCAACCATCAAGTTTAGTTCTGCATAACATTAAATTTATAAGTGGCTAGTTTGGTTTTTGGCTCTATGTTATCAATTTTCTCTCTTTTAGTCTTTCATATATTTATACTAATCTAAGATGCTCTACATCTTTTAAATGCTCCTCCCATTTGAAGGTATCCACTTGTCAACTAAACTTTAAACACCAAAATATATGCCGGTGTTCACATTGCAATCTTATAGTTTCTGAAACTCATATTTGTTACTCCCTCTGTAATGCTCCAGAAGGTGTATAAAAAAATGCTCCAAAAAGCATCTTTCCACCACCTTGAAATTATTTGTATCTGTTGTTTCTAACCCCTCCCTTCCTTGATGCATCTTTTAATTCCTCTTCTTCTACCGCATCCCTTCTCGTTGAACCGTAGTGCATTCGATCAAAATCGCTCGGGTGAGTTTTCATGATTTAATCAATTAATAATTATTTCACTTTAAAGAATTGACTCTTGCATTTATCTCATAATAAAAGATAATGATTTATGGCTTTAATATCTCCATAGAAATTACAACTTTTTTCTCTGTATTTTGTACTCTGCAAACGCATCATGTGTGCATCAATAGATAGTTAGTATTTATCATAGAACAGACATTATGTATTCTAGTCCAAGAAGAATTAGGTATTAGTTTGCTTATAAATAATGGTGTTGTTAAAGGCCATTTTTTTTTATCACCAACACCACAATGTTAAAAATAAAAATTTTGGTGTCTTTAATAACATCCTATTAATAGATTGTAATCCTTATTGGTTAGGAACCTTTTTGAGTGATTGATATTGAATGTTGAGTAGTATATTAGAGTTTGGAATTGATTTATCTTTATTACTCTTCTTTTGTTCTTATTCCTACACTGGTAAAAGTTTGGACCGGAGATGGATGTTAGCATATTTGCGAGGTTTAGTTTTCAGCATCATGTTAACAAACTCAAATTTTCCAAAATTAATTTTGTGGCGTTCACACTTGATGCATACATGGAATGTGTAATATCGTGGTATGCAAACTCAAACTATCAAACTTCATGTTCTGGGGTTCGTACTTGATGCCCACGGGTTGACGTGTGAGACTTAATTATCTTCTTTGTTAAGATATGCTTTCTTTCTCAATACCAAAATCATTTTCAAGTCTCCTTTAAAACTTGAGTTGGTCAATATTACTTGCAAATGTTTGTATGAGGTGGAATGCTCAAAAACCAGTTTACCCTCCGTAAGAACTTGTCTGGGATAGTGCCTGCCAAGAGATAATTACATAAGTCCCTACTCCAATAAATTCAGATAAGTAGGCGAACCAAATTTTGTAAAGAGATAAGGGTTTCTGTTGTTATTTTGCATGACTCTATTCTTTCTTACAAATTCACGCTTATGTATGCGTTTATTCATCTCATTTTTTTCTTCTTTTAGAGAGTGAAGGATGAGGCGCAAACGAGGAAGATGCGGTGCAATGGCTACCATGAGACAGGTGACGATGAATTGAGGTTAAAGAAACCGATAGGTCATGAAAAATTCTATACATCACTTGGTGCAACCAACTCAATATTCACATGCCCCATTCAGGAATGCCAGTGGGACATGCCAAGTTCTCCTAAAGCAGTTGAGCAGGGCATTGACCCCCACTACACTGGTAGCCAAAAATGTTTACCGAATACTCTCTATGAAGAACCAATTAAGTCAGTTCCAAATAAACCATAAAACATATGTGACACTCCCTTTGCATCCTATCTCTGTTAATTTTTTTCTTTTTGCATAAATTTTATCTTTTGATAAAAAGAATACATGACTGAATCATGAGAATACATGTTTGTTCTTTTAGTTCAATATCCAGACGTGTTATTATTTATTATGCACTTCTCCAAATGTCGATCTTAGCTGGTACTCAGAATGGTGGGTAGGCTTAGTTGCTTTATAACTTCGTAAATCGGTTATGGGGAATTTCATTACTCTTTTTATGGTTGTTTTAGTATTATAAGTATATTGTTTCAGTCTTTAAGTCAGGTTATTAGTTCAGTTTGTAATCAGTCCGTTAAGTGTCAAATAGTTAAATCGGCTAGGTTTTTAGTGTTTGTTCTTATTTTATATTTATATAATCATGACATCTTTGGAGATGGTTTTTGTATTGGGTTTTAAACAAGTATTGTTCAAGTATCTAAATCAAGTTAATGTTTCTTGACTTTTTCAGAACCATAGCTAATTGCATTTTGTATCCCATTTGTTGCATGAAGTTTACTATCCCACGAGGACTTGTTATACGTATACTTGAGCCTTTTACCATTGGAGCTTTTGCATTTATTCTCTCGAACCAAGACCTTCTCGCTTAAGTCCTCTTTAGTCTTGCTCTCAACCACAAGCAGGTGTGAGACATATTCAAGTTAAATTTTGTTCATTATGTTGTCCAACAGTAAAAGGAATCGTAATGTGTATTTTTATTTATATTAGTTGTTTAGAAAGTTGTGGCTATTTCTGTCATTGTTTTTTAGTTAATTTTTATGTTTAAACATGTTGGTTTTCATGAATAAATAAAGGAGACTCTACCGATTTTTTAAAAAAATATTAAGCATTTTAAAAAGTAAATAATAAGAAGACATACAAATTTGATCAGGTTTTTAAAGATTGTCATCTATAGGAACAATTAAAAAAAATTACTTCTTTGTTTAAGGTAACTGATACTTAATAAATTTATTGCAGGTGAAAACCTTTTGTGGACAAGGCAAGATTTTGGAGTCATTTTGCTGGAGGCCATATGCTTGAAGATTGCGAGTTTACTTTGCATACATCATTTTATGTTAGGGATTGATGTTTTTTTATTTATTTTTTTTAAATGAGATGAGTGAAATTGTATAGAGAGATCTATGTTGGACACAATGTTTAAATTGTGTATTTTTTCTTTGTATGAACTTTAATTATAATTGAATGGAAAATTATATGTTATATGTTGAAATGGGATGCAAAATATGTCATATTGTTTTTAAGAGGTTTTGTTTATAATCATATAGAGTATATTATGGAATGGATGAAATTATAATTTTGGTGCCAAAATTTTTAAAGACTGCTTCTTTGTCGTCTCAAAAGGGTTCCATAAATGGGGACTTTTTGGGACGGTTAAGTTATCATCTCAAAAAACTCTTTGGGGACGTATGTTGGTATCTCTAAAAAAACTTTAAAAGACGGATTTTTTGTCGTCCCAAAAGGATCCTATAAGTAATAACCTTTTGAGACGGCGTATTTCCTGTCTCAAATTTTTTTTTTGAGACGGCTACTGCCGTCTCAAAAAGCTTTTAAAACGGGGGTCTAATACTACGCTCCTTTGCCTTCTCAAATTGCATCACAAAAGGCTTTTGAGACGGCCAAAGGACTTTTTGAGACGGTTGGAGCACCGTAGTAAAAAGAAGTTTTTTTTGTAGTGTTATATGTATATGTATATGTATATGTACAAAGAGTGATAGTATGTACATATGGATGTATCTATGTGTTACTAATATATGTGAACATACCTACTCTAAATATGATATTGTTTCTTCGTAGTGGACGGCCCACCCTGGCATGACTAGCACGTGTTCGATCGATTCCCTAGGTCATAAGACTGTTATATGAGTTTAGAGTCTACTGTGGTAATGTGGTATGGTTATAACCCACGGATATAGAACTATGACCGCCTTGGGTTTATGTGTTTATGATTTGGGCTCTGTGGCGAGACTGTGAGCCGGTGGCCCAATAGTGGTACGTGACGTACCTGGAGCCTGATAGCATAACTGGTTTTTCTTTCGAGAGGGCATCTCAAGGATTTTGTGAATCTACATATAAAAAAGTGTTATATATATATGTGTGATAAAAGGAACGTGTGATAAAAATAATGTGTGAACATTGATATGATAATAAATGTACAGTTATGTAAGGCGTGACCGACAGGTGCTGGGTCGATTCCCCACATCATAGGACTATTTAATGACCATTGTTTATGAGTTTGGAGTCTAATGGGGTGATGTGGTATAGTTATGACCCACGAATGTATGTATATGACCGCCTCTAGTTTATGCGTTTAGGATTTAGGCTCGATAGTGAGATACCGACCTAGTGGCCCAAGAGTGGTACTTGACGTATTTGGAACCTGATAGAATAATATGGATTGCATCCGGGAGGAAAGCTCCGAGATTTTATTAATATACTTATAAAAGTGTGTTACATATATGTGTGTGATAAAACAAATGTGTGAACATATAAATTTCAACTAGTGTACAGTTATGCAAATAGTGTAACGATAATATTATAATTGATAATTATATTGGCATAGCTTACATGATAGGTAAATGAAAAACAAAGCAAAGTAAAATACGTATAGCACAGTTGGGCTAGAGTTTAGCGGGTGAGGTAAGTTAAGTAATTACTAGTTAGGCGGGGTAGCATAACTAGGGAATTAAAATACATGTGTTAGGTATGCACTATAGATGAGGGGTGAGGATATTCTCATGTGAGTGCGACACCGGATAATTATGAACAATTCTGCTGCATTTCATTTTTGCATTTTAAATAGTTGCAAAATATTTTCAAATGGTTTTTGGATCTGACATGTATCAAAGGCCTTTTTCAAAATATGTTAGGTGCTTAGGCACAGGGATGTCGGACTTAGGTCTCCTTCTGATCGAACAATGTTTCATCAGTTGTGGATGCCTATAGGGATTGATTAGACGCTTTTATCATTGTTATCTGGAGAGGATGTTCACTTTAGTTTCTATTTGAGTATGTCACCCAGTTATACAGTTCTTGTATTGTTTAGACTTTACTTTATTTCCGTATTAGTGGATTATTGTATTTAGTTTTACCGAGAGTTATTCGGTTAATTGATTTATTTCATATCATCAGTATTTAGGCTATTCTCGCGGTGAATGTTTATTGAGATTGGTTACCTTTATTTATATGTTGGATTGGTAACTTAGATTGTTGTATTTTTTTAATAACGCAAGTTATTAAGTTCTAAAAATTTCACACCGGGCCTAATAGGTTATTAGTAATTAAATTATTTTTCGACACGGATTAGAAGAATGAACCAGACTCAGATTTCAATTTTATTTTAATAGAGAATTAGATACCCATTATTAGAATAGGTGTGGTGTCATTGTTATTTTTATAATAAATTTACAATTCTTCAGTATACCTATATATGTATAAACATAAAAGAAAATATAGACCAATCTATACCCATTAAATCACGCGTATTTGAATTATTCAAAAAACGTAAACTCATATCCTATATATATTAATTTAGATATTACTATACTAACTTCCTAAGCACCACCCCCCCCCCCCCCTCCCCAAGCTTAAACATCCTTAAACCTAAGCTTAAACATCCTAGCTAAACCCACAAAACCAACCTAAAACCAATCACACATTAGCCTAAACTCACTCAACCACCCTAACAACACTAGATTCGCACCTTATTCTGCATTGTCAACCTAGAGTGCCATGCACGTGGAGATTAAAACTGTGTTCGTGCCCCAGACCACCGCACCTGCGACCTCCCTCTAACCTCCACCCCAAAATGACTTAGTTTGGTTGTTTTTCTCCAACTAGCACAAAGTTACGAATTTAAAACCCTAGTTCACTGTAAAACAGACGGGAGTCAGCGGGGGCCTCGACTGGGATTAAATCCTGGTCGCATCCCTTTTTAAAACCCTCCTGCCAGGTGCTCAACATCAACATACACCGCCTCCTAACCTTCATTGTACTCATCGTCCCGTGAGGCCACAGTCTCCTTTTCCAACTTCCCCACCTTGTCGACCAACGCCTGGTTGTCCTCGACCAACTTCAGCTTAGCAGAAATCACTTGGCTGTACACCGCCTGCAGATCGACATTCTCCTTAGCGTAGTTCCCCTTCAGGGCATCCAAAGCTTCTTGCTTATCTTTATCAAAAGAAGCCTTGGCCTCGGCCAGGGCATTTTCAGAACTCTTCAATCTCCTTTCCAGTTCATCTTTTTCCTGGTCGACCCGACCATTAATCATAGTGTAAAATCGGAGATAAAATACAAGAATTAGAGAAAAATACTGGTCAATTTATAGAAATATATGGGAGAACTAAGGAAACTGAGAGAAAAATGGGATGTACCAAAGCAAGTGTGACACCCCGACTAATTAAATACCGGGTAGCTACTCCTTTATTAAATTAATTCAAAATGCCAAGTTGGTCCAGTTAATAACATCACTGTCGAAAACATTTTTATGATTACTAACCACCTAGTATTTAAAAAGTAAGTGCCAAATTTTAATTAAAGTCCGATTAACATGCAACAAGTGTAATAAAGAATAATAACACCATTCACCATAAAGAAGTAAATAGAATGAACATCACATAACGTAAATAAAGTCTGGAGGAAAAACTCCTCACTACAATCCCATAACTGAAATAAGTAACTGAAAACTAAAACAGTACATGCCAAAGTCTGCAAACTGAAATGGAAATGTAACTCTAATAGAAATGGGCAACATGCCCTACAACTGATAGATAATGAATCTGGAATCCAAGTGATAGAAGCGTCTACAAGCAAATCCCTGTAGCTTCCACAAACAGCTACAGCTCGTCACCTGAATGAGTATCCTATGCATGGTGTCCTTGTGGCTGGGCACCTAAAATGGTTTTACAAAAAAATAGATTTCAAAAGCAAACGGGTCAGAGCCCGAATGTGGAGTTATATTTTAAAAACCTGCAAGTGCTTTAAAAACATTTAAAACATTAAATGCAAAGTACATGTTAGGACGTGCACTCACATGATATTCTCACCTCTCGTCTAACTGTGCACTCCTAACGTAAGTACCCATCTAGAGTGATACAAACTACTAGCTAAGTGACAACATATCTAGCTAGACTATCATAGGTCTTACCCTTATTACTTGGTTCTATTAACATAATAACGTTCGTAATTAAGTAGGGGTTTAACGCAAACTCAGATGCTCAATATGTAATATATATATCACTATCAGTTAACTCGCTATATTTCTCGAAACAATACCGCAATTATATTCACAACATTAACATGAAGGTTCCCATTAATTAAGTGTATATTATTCACATCATAAATATACAGTATAAGCACCCCGAGAACTAAGCTGCGGTGCACACATACTCTGCTATCCATCCCGGTACATCACGTACATAAGGATTACATATTCCGAATCTCTCAGGAATAGTTCACAGATAACAACATCACAAACAATGGAGGCGAACACAGTCACATCACATAGGTCACGCACATACCTACGCTCCTACGATCAGCGGACTTATTAATATCCCAATAAGTCTTTCTATGACCTATGTTCATCAAGGTAACCAGTCTAAATCCGGGAAACACAAGGATTAGAGGGCCCTAAGCGAACGTAAACCTCCCGTGATAGCAAGTATGGTAGGTATGTCATACACACAATTCATATACCAATACTAAGTGAACATGTATCTTAGTAATCAACGTAGTTTAATCGTAGTACTATTCTCATTCTAGTACCAATATATAATTATCGCAATTTATACTATTCCGGTTTATCATCATACGCGCCATAAACTATTCTCACGTCGTAGTAGACACTCACGTCTCAACCCAAACGGTTCATTGAATTAAATCTCTCGTATATAAATTTACTCCTCGTAATAACCCAAAAGTCCCAAATCTATCCTTACATCATCAAAGGAAGGTTGTCTATATCCTCGAACAAGTTTACGGGGCTCCAAAAATCAAAACAGTCCAAAAAGGCCCAAATTGTCAACTCGTTAGAAGTCTCGTTCGAACGAGACTGTTCGAACGAGATCCCTCTGTCAACTCGTTAGAAGTCTCATTCGAACGAGACTGTTCGAACGAGATTCCAGTTCGTTCGAACGAACTGTACCTTCTAACGATATCTCGTTCGAACGAGATATTGAACAAAATCCCTTTTCGTTAGCAGCGACTGGTCAACTCGTTCGAACGAGTTCGTTCGAACGACCTGGGTAGGGGCTTCTAACGACCTGCCAGTTTCGTCCCAGATTTTCTTAGTTACATTTCTCACCATTTTTAATACCTCAAGTCTTCTCCAAAGTTCGTTCTAACAATGTTTTAAGTCCTCTAATCATACTAAAACATGCTTAGGTCATAAACTAACATCTTTTAAGGCATTAATGCATCCTAAACATCATTAAATCACAAGATTTTATACTTATCCCCAATTTTATCAAGAACATGAACCCTAGATTTATATCATCATCAAATCCCAGAATTTAATCCGTTTTAATTTCTTCTAATCACAATTATCATGAGAATAATCATCTACCTATCATTCTACATGCAATTCTCTTCACAATATTCAAGTTCTAAACTCCAAACTACATGGGTTTTCATATTTCACCAAGAACAAACACAAAATTCGAATTTTTCTAACATGGAAAGAACATTCTTTGAAATTAAATGGAATAAAGTCACTTGCCTTGGTTGTCTCTGAGTTTGGTGTAGGTTTGATGAAGCTTTTCTGCAGAATTCCCTCTCTCCAAGCTTCTTCTCCAATGGTGGGTTAAGGTGGCTAGGGTTTGATTTGGGAAACTTAGAAAACTCTTCTAATAACCTACGTAGCCTTCTAGGTTAATATGGTTTGGTTAATGGGCTTAGTGGGTTAAATCCACATTAGATTAAGACTCCCAATTTTCGTCACTTTTAATTCCTCAAAATGTAAAATTACCAAAATACCCTTTATGATGCCGGTATGGCCTAAAAATATCCCGGAATCCAAACTACACCCCCGGCTAGTGTTTTCTGACTATCTCGACCCTTCCGGACGCGTTGGCGCACTCAAAATGACCATACGGTTTATAGATTTTAAATTATCTTTTTATAATCAAAATATTACACCGTGACGCGGCGGTCCCACGCGTCTCAACAAAATTTCTAAAATGCCGTATATAAATCTCACGACAAATTTCATAATTCCAATTACATATATCAAAACATGTATGCACATAATCAAATACCAATTCGCATCTCGTTAGTATTTATAACCCGGATTAATTTCCAATTAATACGCATTTAATTAATTAATCCCAAAAATAAATATAGCCAAAAGTACGGGGTATTACATACTTCCCCCCTAATAACTGAATTTCGTCTCGAAATTCGAAACTAGAAAGTACCTGCTAAAAACAGCTCTGGATAACGTTCGCGCATATGATCCTCGCGCTCCCATGTGGACTCCTCGACATTGTGATGTCGCCACTGAACACGCACTAATGGAACTATCTTTGACCGCAGTTTCCTCTCGCTTCGGTCCAAAATAGCAATCGGCCCCTCCTCGTAGGAGCTATCAGGCTGGAGATCGATGTCCTCCACAGCAATGTGAGAATGAGCCAAATTATCTCTAAGGTATTTCCTCAGCGAGGAAATATGGAACACATCGTGAATCCGATGTAAATGCTCCGGTAACCCAAGTCTATACGCAACCGGTCCGATCCGCTCAATAATAGGAAACGGTCCCACATACCTTGGTGCCAACTTCCCCTTCTTCCCGAAACGCATAATCCCCTTCATAGGAGATACCCTGAGCAAAACCTGGTCCCCTACTTAGAACTCCCTGAAGAATCTCTTCGCATCAGCATAACTCTTCTGCCTGTCTTGAGCTACCCGAATGCGACTCCGAATCAACTCAATCCTTGCCGAAGTATCCTGAATCACTTCCGGCCCAAGCAGTTTGTTGTCCCCCACCTCTAACCAACATGCTGGGGAACGACAAGGCCTACCGTACAACGCCTCAAACGGATCCATGCCAATAGTGAACTGATAGGAGTTGTTGTAAGCAAACTCCACCAGTGGAAGGTACTGCTCCCATCCACCCCCAAAGTCAATAATGCACATGCGTAGCATGTCCTCCAACATCTGGTTTGTGCGCTCAGTCTGCCATCAGTCTGCGGATGATAAGCCGTACTCAACCGCAATTCCGTGCCCATGGCCTCCTGGAAACTCTCCCAAAACCTCGAAACAAATATCTTGTCTCTGTCAGACACGATATTTAGGGGCACACCGTGAAGTCTCACAATCTCTGAAATGAAGAGCTGGGCATACTGTCCCGCAGTGTAGTCAGTCCTCACGGGTAAAAAGTGAGCGACCTTGGACAACCTATCCACAATTACCCAAACGGAGTCATGACCCCTCTGTGACGTAGGCAACCCCGTGATAAAGTCCATGGATATGCTCTCCCACATCCACACCGGGACCTCCAATGGCTGTAGCAATCCTGCCGGTTTCTGATGGTCCACTTTTACAAGCTGACAAGTGACGCATTTCAAAACAAACTCAGCGATATCTTTCTTCATACCGCTCCACCAATACTGGCGTCTCATGTCTTGGTACATTTTGTCCCCTCCGGGATGTACCGCGAACCGTGAGCCGTGCGACTCTGCCATCACGTCGTGTCGCAATTCTTCCCCTTCCGGAACTACCAATCTCCCATTGAAGCGCAATCCCCCGTCTGAGCTAACGGTATAGGACTCGGCTCCCTCTGCTAATAATCGAACTATCTGCTCCTGACAGAACGAGTCATTGGCCTGTGCCCGTACTACCTTCGTGACAATCTGCGGCGTAACGGTCATCACAGACATGAAGGAGCGGGCCACTGCATCCTGGTGTCCCAATTCCTTCCACTTAGCCTTCCACACCTCTGCCACCTCATCTGCTGGCCTATGGCTCAACGCGTCTGCTACCACGTTAGCCTTACCTGGGTGATACTGGATGTCGAACTGGTAGTCCTTCACAAACTCAAGCCACCTACGCTGCCGCATATTCAACTCCTTCTGCGTGAATAGGTACTATAGGGACTTGTGGTCCGTGAACAGTTGGAACTTCTCTCCCAAAAGATAGTGCCTCCAAATCCGTAGGGCAAATACCACTGCCGCCAACTCCAAATCATGGGTGGGGTAATTCTTCTCATGAGGCTTAAGCTTACGGGAAGCATAAGCTATGGCCTGTCTCTCCTGCTGTAATACACCTCCTAGTCCTTGCAAAGACGCATCGGTGTAAACCAAATACTCAACTCCCGGTCTCGGCAATGCTAACACAGGTGCTGAGGTCAATTTGTCCTTCAATTCATCGAATGCCAACTGACAGGCATCACTCCAGATGTATGGCAAACCCTTACGAGTCAGATGTGTCAAAGGACCTGCTATCTCTGAGAAGTCCCGAATAAACCTCCTGTAGTATCCTGCTAGACCCAAGAAACTACGAATTTCAGTCGGTGTTGTGGGCTGTCCCCACTCCCTCACCGCTGATACTTTCCCCGGATCAACAGATATTCCCCGGTCGGAAATGATATGTCCCAAAAACTGGACTTCCTTCAGCCAAAACCCGCACTTCTCATATTTTGCATACAACTCGTTCTGACGAAGTGTCTGCAAAACCTGCCTCAAATGCTCAGCGTGCTCTTCCTCTGTCTGGGAGTAAACCAGAATATCATCAATGAAGACAATGACAAACTGATCTAGGAAATCCCTGAACACTCTGTTCATCAAGTCCATAAACACAGCTGGAGCGTTGGTCAAACCGAAAGGCATAACCCGAAACTCGTAAGAACCATATCTCGACAAGAACGCAGTCTTCGAGACATCCTCCTCCCTGATACGCAACTGATGGTATCCCGATCTCAAGTCAATCTTCGAGAAGAAAGAATCTCCTCTCAACTGGTCGAATAAGTCATCGATTCGAGGCAACGGATACTTATTCCGTATCATGACCTTATTCAACTCTCGGTAGTCCACACACAATCTCAGTGAACCGTCCCTCTTCTTCACAAACAAAACTGGAGCGCCCCAAGGTGAGGTACTCCTGCGAATAAAGCCCTGACCTAACAGATGCTCTATCTGATCCCGTAACTCCCTCATCTCAGCTGGAGCCATACGGTACGGTGCGCGTGCTATAGGTCTCGTACCCGGTAGCAAATCTATAACAAAGTCTATCTCTCGACTGGGTGGTAAGCCTGGTATCTCCTGAAACACATCCGAATACTCCCTGACTACTGGGATAGAATCTAAAGGAATCACTACCTCCTTAGAGGTATCCTCCTCAATGTAATACAGATGAGCGGTCGATCCTCCCTCTGGGCGAGGCATCGCCACTACAAACATCTCTTGCCCCGGAATGGCAAAAACTATGCTTCCGCTGAAGCAAGCAATCATGGACCTATAAGCTACGAGCCAATCCATACCGATAATCACATCGTGAACATGCATGTCTAATACTAACATGTCTGCAGGTAATACCAAACCACCAATCTCTACCCCCACTCCCCGGATATAAAGAAAATAAGTGACCCACTCCCCAATGGTGAGTCGACACACGTCATTGTGCTCTCTGCCGTAGCTAAAAATTCTAAAGATTTCGCGAAGTGTGTAGCTATAAAACAGTGTGTAGCACCCGTATCAAATAATACCCGACCCATAGTGCCATGGATAGGAAACGTACCCTCAATCGCGGGCGGTGCATGTGGAACTGCAGCCTGGTGGACGTTGTAGACACGTCCATACTGTAGCTGCCCCTGCTGAGCTGGGACTGCTGGAATGGGTGGCAATGCTGCCATCTGTGGCGGTGCGGGAAGAGCGGCGGGAAACATAGGCCTCTGTGGCTCCTGGCGAGCACCCTGCTGCTGCTGCTGTGGGGCCCTGCCCCTATCAGGACAATCCTGTCGCTTATGGCCAGTCTTGCCATAAACAAAGCACTTCCCTGGGAAGTTCCCTCCTCTCTGTCCCTGCTGGCCCCGACCCTGGTGGCCGTTACCATTCCTCCCTTGGCCTTGCTGGCCCTGGTGAAACTGCTGCCCATTCTGCCCCTGTTGGCCCTGATGGCCGTTTGGACCCTGATGGCCCTGACGGAAACCTCCCTGTCCCTGTCTGTAGTTCCCTGACCGGAACCTCTTATTATCCCCCTGCTGGGAGCCCTGCTCATTCTGTCTCTGCCCCTGACCAGATTGTGCCCCGCTGGCACCATGTCCTCCACTCCTGCCCTGATGGCTAGACTCCCCCGACCTCTTGCCCTCGGCCATATGAAAACGGTGGTCCTGGCAGTGTAACAATGCAGCGTTAACCACATCAGAATAGGTGGCCAACGATAGGTTCCCTAGTGACGCGAGGGGAACCGAGTGCTCGTGTAGGGACACTATCGTTGATTTCGGCTCCCGCTCGACGTGCAAAAGAATAGACCTAAGCTACAGCTACACTTGACAAGCAAGTAAAGCGGTAAGTCGGGTGTCGAGAATCCACAGGGAGTTATTAAATTTTAGATGTTAATTGCTTTAAAACTTCAGGAATAAAAGTGTAAAAGGTGATGTGTGGTTATGGTGACTAAAGAAAATGAGAAGTTACGCTAAATTAAAGGAAAGCGAGAATCGGGATCGCATTCTACCAAACGGATCGAAACAACTACTAACTAGAGTTAAGGCTCGAAAGCAATTTAATCGAGCATAGTCAATTAAGCATAAACATCACGCAAGAAGGAATTTAACCCAAAGTTGCGAGATAAAACATTTAACTGAAAAATGATCACACGCGGATTAAATTCGGATTGTCGCTATAAACTCTAACGTTGCATGACAAAGAAAGATAAACGCTTAACAATCCAACTTTGATACGCGCTGTTTCAATTAAACGCGATTTTGCACTAAACCTAGTTTTCGGAGCTCGGGGCCCGAAAATGGCGGAAATGAAATCCCGACCCTATTTATCTAAGGGTGCATGGTGAATTAACTAAATTAAACTAATTAAACTAGAAAACATGAATTAAAGCAATAAAACTAATTATGAAAGCATGAAAGTTATCTAGAAAGCAAGAATAAAGGGAAAACAATCTATATTAAATGAGAGGGAAGATGAATAGTCAATCATACAAACCAAATGGATGTCAAACCAAGATGAATTAAAGAGAAACCAAGCAAAACCCCAAAAACCTAAGCTAAATCTAACCTAAAATCGTATATATGGCTGCTCTCTTATTACAAAGCCAAAATTTGGCTTATATAGTAAGTTAGAATAAAAGAAAAGAAGAAAGAAAAGTAAAGAAAATATCTGCAGAAAAACAGGGGATCGATCGATCGACCCCTTTGGTCGATCGATCGACAGAGTAATTCGTGGCAAAAATAAGAAGGGTCGATCGATCGACCCTTATGGTCGATAGATCGACCAAGCAGGGGCAGCCTGCAATCCTCCCTGTTTTGGCATACAATCCAACGTCGCTCCAATCGCCGTAACTTTGTCGTTATGCATCGGAATCGCGCACCGTTCGCGGCCACGCGAAGCTAGCGAGGAGAGCTACAACTTCCGTGTAGATGTTGGGCCAGGTGCCCAAACTGTCAAAAGACTAAAATGCCCTTGCGCGTGCGGTTGTGTACGGAAATCGAGCGAAACGCATCCGGACTTCACACTTAGCATCCAAATACCTACAAAAGCTCAATTAACACCTGCAAAACATGTTATCATAGAAATCCGAGGGTTGTCCGGTTAATGAGCATAAACATAGGGAATAAGATACCCGAGGGGGCTAATAACGCGTAGGTTAACGGGTGAAATACGCAATATTTCCGCCGTATCACACCCCCTAACTTACACATTGCTAGTCCCTAGCAATGAAATAAGATGCAACAAGAAGAACAAGTAAACCAACACAGGAGAGAGTACAAAAGTATGATATAAAAGCAATAAAAAGATAAGGCCACTTTCGCGGGCGATTCGATTGCATTTAGCATATGCAATAAGCCGTTAAACCCCTAGGTTACCCTAGTGGACGAGTGTCGTCTCGTGAGGGTTTTCAGGGATGAACCCACAAACATCATAAAGTTTCCTCAAAATATGCCCAATCAAGTAAGACAAACTCATCAGTGCGAACAAGATTTCAACATGTTATTAGCATAGCAAACAAATTCGCATGAGAAGTCCGTAGTTATTAACATTATCGAATGCACCTCAATGAATTGAAACTCTAACATGTGGGAGGGGAGTGAGCATATGCAAGGTATGATATGGCGAAAAACTTAAATAATTCGGATACTAAATATCAAAGCATGCATATATTCAATCCTCACGGGCATTACGCTCAACAAATAAAATCACTCGGAATGGGAGGTAATACACGGGACATGCGGGCATAAAGAGTAAATGTAAATGGAAACTAGGCCGCGCACATGTCACGAATGAGGAACGCTATATAGGAAATAAAAATTGCAATCTCAGTGAAAGGATACCACACACTAAAAGAGGCGAAATGAATTTTCACAGATTATCAAAACTATTTAAACTTTTGAATTACATCTACTTAAGATCACATAGGACTTTATAGGGTTGTAATGTATGGCTAGGTTAAGGTACGAAATGAAAGGGAGGTATATAAGGATTCAAAGTGTTTGGGGATGAAACTCGGAATAATGTAAAAAGTGGGCAATATCAAAAGTTGGACAAGAATGTCCAAACGAGCTTAGATAAAACAATCGAGAGAGTAATCAAAGCTTATTGAAACACTACAAACAATATTTACAACTTTCTCTTTCTTTTTCTTTTCTTCCTTTTTCTCACTTTTCTCTTTTGTTTTCTATTTCTTTTTGCTTTCTCTTTTTCACTCTTTTTCTTTCTTTTTCTTTTCTTCCTGACACTTCTTACTCTTTTCATACTCAAATTGCAACCACATGACAATAATAACATTCAATTCCAAGCAACAATCCAAACAAGGGTATGTAAGGTAATATATATGGTATAAAACTCCAATTTGGAGTTGGTTATGGGATTTTGGGTAGTGAAAAGAAAGGCTAGTATTTAGGCTCAACGGGGTTGACTAGGGAACATATAAAAGGTGAGGTCAAGGTCATATGGGTGATATATCAAAGAGGGCCTATGATCATTTCACAAAGTATACGCAATTCGCGAGTCAAAACAACATAAGAAAATCATGGTCAAGTAACACATTTCAATGATGAACTCAATTAATGAACGGTCAATGAAAGAATAAAGAGATTACCAACGACTGTAACGTTTTCAATGAGAAAAGAATAGTGTATACACTCACAAATGAAGATAAGTCTCTAATCTCACTCGGTGTAAGTATATACAATGCAGCAAAAGATTACCGAGTTATAAAAATCTTAAGCCAATTCAATATAACAAGAATGGTGCATATGTTCACGGATAAAGTTTAATTCATGAAGTTATTCATAATATCAATGATTTAGGGACTAAAATCTAATAACTTCTAAAATCGAGAACATGCATAGTTGAATTGTCTATTTGATCGGGCAATTATTAAAATTTATCATCGGAAACAAGGCAAAATGCCCAACAAAGGAGAAAAAAGAAAGAAAATATTTTTGAAAATTTTCAAATTTTAACAAAAACATGCTTTGTAACTAAATTGTAATCCAATCCAAGGACTAAACAGCAAAATGGATAGACTATCCTACACCCCCTAACTTAAATGTTGCATTGTCCCCAATGCGTCCATTAAAGAACACAACACAAAGCTAGGAAAAGAATGATATTACCCACACGTGGAGCGATCTCCATAAGTACAAGTCCAAATGAAGCTGCAAAACAAGTTAGTACAAAGCATATGAAGAATATGTACCGATGTATCAAGTGAAGAGAATCTATGTCACAAGTCACAATAATATAGAGGGGCTGAAGTGCAAATACTAGATAAATTGATGGTGAACTTTTTGATTTTATAAAATGGAAGGTCACACACATCAAAATCCAATAAACAACCACAAACTACATTTTCATTTCTCATTTCATAAGTTCAATACAAAATAACTTAATACATTACAACTTCTGAAATAAAAGAAATACAAATAAAAATAAAAAGAAAAATAAAAATAAAAAGTACAATACTATCCGGTCCCAAAATACAAAAATGAAACCCAGCACAACAACAGCCTAGTGGCCAGAACCACTAGGATCGGAGGGGTCCTGAAAATGAGGAGGCACTGGCGCGTCGGAATCACTGCGCTGCAGATAAAGATCTCTCATCATCCGCTGCATCATCCGGTACTCCTGTCTACTCTGTGCCCTGGCCTGCCTCTGCAAAGTCCACTCCCGCCGCTGCTCGGCCTGAAACTGCTCCTGATGAGCCTGCTGCTGAGCCCACTGCTGCCGCTGATCGGCCTGCAACTGGTCCAGGCGCGACTCCCAAGTCGCCCACCTGAGCTGGGTCTCCTCCCAGCGCTGGTCCTGCACTGCCTGGTATGCCGCAAAGCGGGCATCATCCTCTGTGTGTGGCGCGTGAGAACCCTCACCAGTCTCCATCTCTCTAATCTCCTCCTCCTCGGCCAAATCGTCAGCAACCTCTGCCCTCTGCCTCTTCGTCGCCGGTTGCCCCCACTCGCGCTTCAGCATTCTTGTGATGTTGGCCTGTGTTAGAAGCCCGAGTGGATCGTGTTTGCGGTCGGCGATTAACTCGGGGCAACCGTGAGAAATACAAATCTTAGTGATGAGGGAAGGAAAAGGGAGGGAAAATGTCTTGGCTCTCTCCTTGGCAGTAGCGCACATCATATCCAGAAATATGTTGGGCAAACTGATATTGCCCAAATTGTTAATCAGTGCGTAGATAAATGCGGCGTGCTTGTGACGCACCTCAGATCGGTTGCTCATCACCATAAAGCAGTGGACATTGAAGTAGTGAAGTAGCCTCGGTAGGTCCTCCATTGCAGCCGAACGAAAAGCCATTCTTTTCCATTCTTCACCCGGTGCAAGGCTCTCTATCAATGTCGTCAAACCAAAAACATCCCCATCGGTTAAACTGACAGCATTCTCGGGGTTCGGTACATGCATGAAAGCGACCAAATCTGATAAGCGGAAAGGTACCCTCACCCCTCGAACCATGGCCTCAAAAGTGGTCGGCCCGTCACCTTTCACCACAACTAATGTCGCATAAAATATTCTGACCAATTCTTCGTTAATGCGCCCATTAGTGGCGAGAAAAGTCTCCCATCCCTGGCGCCTCAGAATAACCCGCGCCTCACTAGGCAAATCCTCAAGCTTCCAGGCATAATTGTAGGCCAACGGCCTCTGAGCAGTCTCAAAATAGGCCTGAAACCATTCCCGTTCCTTCTTGCAACGGAAACCCTCGAAACCCAAGGTGGGCATGCACACAGTGGAGTTATATTTCTTTGATTGTGCCATTTCAACCTACAAAACAAGAATTAAGCAATACAAAAAATATTGTAAGCGCAATTAATGGTTAGTTTAGTGTACGAGTTGAAATGGGGTGCGAGTGCCCAAAACCGAGGTAACAAAGTGCAACATTGCGCTAAAATATGTCGGAATACGACAACGAGTAAAAATCCCCCAAGTGTGCGCCAAAAAATGCATTGAAAACTATTTTGGGCATTTTGGCGAACACTTGGCGTGCGCAATGTGCGTCAAGGGTGAGAAATGCCAAGTTTGAACCAACAAAACCACCCCACTCATGAACAACCAACAATGCAGCAATCAAAACATGTTCATGAGTGGATTTATAACAAGAATAATGCATAAATTCAGTTGGAACAAATCGAAATCAGGGGAAAAACACCAAAATTCAACCAATGTGTCAACCTAGGGTTTAAACATGCATTTTGTGACACATTTCTACCAAAAACTACAAATTCATGAAAAACAAGTAGAGATATACCTAGAATATGCAGTGATTGGAAGAAAAATGAGGAATTTGGTGTAGGGAAATATTAGGGCACAAATCGTATGGTAGAGGAGAAGAGAGAAATAAGAAGAAAGGGAAGAAATAAGAAGGCAGTTTCGGTTTAACTGGTCGATCGATCGATCGACTCCCAAGGGTCGATCGATCGACCAAGCAGAAAAACCTCACTGCATTGGCAATTAAAAGTGGGGGGGGGGGGGGGGGGGGGAATGCAATTTGGGAACAATTAAGGGGCCTAAAAAGAAAATAAATATAAATATAGTATATATATATATATATATACACATAAAAATATGAAACAAAAATTGAAAAATAAAAATAAAAATAAAATAAAAATAAAATACACATAGGCATAAATATACACACCAAGAAGACCTAGGCTAAAGAAAATAAAAAAAAAAAATAAAAGAAAATAAAAATATGTACACGAGCAACGCACACGCATAATCACGACAACAAATGAAAAATAAAAATAAAATAAAAGAAAAACAAAAACAAATGCAAATGCGTGAGGATGCGAGTGTGAATATCAAAGGGGAAAAAATGTTTTTGTGATTTTTGATTGTTTTCTTAACAAATGTGTGTCGGACGCATATCTCCGCAAATTCAAGTCCGTTGAACCTACAAAAGAGTTAGAACCAAGCATACAAAAAGAAAGAAAAAGAGATTAGCTAATTACACTAGGCTAAAATCAAGAAAAACAAAAAGAAAGAAGTTAGTATATACAACCTACACTCGGAATGCGCACTTAACTATATACCAAAAGTTGAAATTTTTGAGGGTCCATCCAAAACACAATTTGGATTTGGCGGATCAACGGTGGACCCTCCCGAGCATGCATGCCTCCCGGAAAGTAGGAATTCCGTTTGAATAACGGAAGGCATGTGGGCGGTGAAAGAAATGAACCATCGCCAATTTGAAATCCTAGGCGGACGATGGGGGATTTGGATAACAAGGGGGAAAAGTACACTTGAGGTCCAAGAAAAATCGATTCATCTCCCAAAGGTTTTTCAAATAAAATGGGAGATGGTGCACACATCGGGATTACAACCATCGACAACAAGTCCGGTAAAGAGTCCTCGTCGGCAAAAAGTGTGGAAGTTTTAATTTCTACCGACTCACAGGAATCAACCGGTAATTCTAATGGTTCAATGACGGAAAACGAATATGGTGATGAAACAAATTCAATCTCAATCGACTCATCGTCGGAAGGAGATTGAATTTCGAGGGAGAGAGATTCACACTCGATGAGAAATTCTTTGAAGAATTGAGGTGAAACACAAGGTTCCACCTCCTCGTTGTTTTGTGGAAAAGAATTAATCTCATCGCAAAGTTCACCAAGTCTCATTCCAGCATCATTTAAGCTTTCCAAACCTTGGGAGTAAAGAAGAAAAGTCTCTTCCAAAGTAGGCTTCCTCGGCTCTAGATCCTCGGATTCCTCATTTGTTTGAAACTCATCTTCGAAAGTAATGAAATAAGAATCGTCATTGGATTCGAATAATGAATCCAACTCAAGCTCCCAATAACGATTTTCATTTCGATAAATGTTTTCAAGTCTTTCACTTTCAAGAAAATCTTGGAAATGGAAAACTTGAGAGCTATCCCCAAAGTATGAATTATTAGCATAACCGTAATTACTATAAAAGAAAGACATGGTTACCTCGTTGTTGAAAGATGGAGAATCCAAGAAAGAAAGTGAGCAACCTCGAATAGAAGTTTCTTAGCGCTCAAAGTATGCAAATCCTGCAAGAAAGGTTAAAAGAAAGAATACAAATAGGAAAGGAAAACTACTACGAAATCATAAAACAATTACTATCTAAAACAATAATTCCCCGGCAACGGCGCCAATTTTGACGAGAGGGGAACCGAGTGCTCGTGTAGGGACACTATCGTTGATTTCGGCTCCCGCTCAACGTGCAAAATAATAGACCTAAGCTACAGCTACACTTGACAAGCAAGTAAAGCGGTAAGTCGGGTGTCGAGAATCCACAGGGAGTTATTAAATTTTAGATGTTAATTGCTTTAAAACTTCAGGAATAAAAGTGTAAAAGGTGATGTGTGGTTATGGTGACTAAAGAAAATGAGAAGTTACGCTAAATTAAAGGAAAGAGAGAATCGGGATCGCATTCTACCAAACGGATCAAAACAACTACTAACTAGAGTTAAGGCTCGAAAGCAATTTAATCGAGCATAGTCAATTAAGCATAAACATCACGCAAGAAGGAATTTAACCCAAAGTTGCGAGATAAAACATTTAACTGAAAAATGATCACACGCGGATTAAATTCGGATTGTCGCTATAAACTCTAACGTTGCATGACAAAGAAAGATAAACGCTTAACAATCCAACTTTGATACGCGCTGTTTCAATTAAACGCGATTTTGCACTAAACCTAGTTTTCGGAGCTCGGGGCCCGAAAATGGCGGAAATGAAATTCCGACCCTATTTATCTAAGGGTGCATGGTGAATTAACTAAATTAAACTAATTAAACTAGAAAACATGAATTAAAGCAATAAAACTAATTATGAAAGCATGAAAGTTATCTAGAAAGCAAGAATAAAGGGAAAACAATCTATATTAAATGAGAGGGAAGATGAATAGTCAATCATACAAACCAAATGGATGTCAAACCAAGATGAATTGAAGAGAAACCAAGCAAAACCCCAAAAACCTAAGCTAAATCTAACCTAAAATCGTATATATGGCTGCTCTCTTATTACAAAGCCAAAATTTGGCTTATATAGTAAGTTAGAATAAAAGAAAAGAAGAAAGAAAAGTAAAGAAAATATCTGCAGAAAAACAGGGGATCGATCGATCGACCCCTTTGGTCGATCGATCGACAGAGTAATTCGTGGCAAAAATAAGAAGGGTCGATCGATCGACCCTTATGGTCGATAGATCGACCAAGCAGGGGCAGCCTACAATCCTCCCTGTTTTGGCATACAATCCAACGTCGCTCCAATCGCCGTAACTTTGTCGTTATGCATCGGAATCGTGCACCGTTCGCGGCCACGCGAAGCTAGCGAGGAGAGCTACAACTTCCGTGTAGATGTTGGGCCAGGTGCCCAAACTGTCAAAAGACTAAAATGCCCTTGCGCGTGCGGTTGTGTACGGAAATCGAGCGAAACGCATCCGGACTTCACACTTAGCATCCAAATACCTACAAAAGCTCAATTAACACCTGCAAAACATGTTATCATAGAAATCCGAGGGTTGTCCGGTTAATGAGCATAAATATAGGGAATAAGATACCCGAGGGGGCTAATAACGCGTAGGTTAACGGGTGAAATACGCAATATTTCCGCCGTATCACCTAGCAGATGCTGACAGATCCTCCAAGTCAACCCGTCCGTGAACTTCTCAATCTTCTTCTTCTCTGTTGGTATCTCATCTGGAATGATATTCAACAGATTCGTGAACTCGGCCTCATACTCGGCCACGGTCTTACCTTCCTGCTTCAGACTCATCAATCTCCTCCTCATTTCCGTATGAACAGCTGGCGGAAAGTACTTGCGGTCGAACCGCACCCAGAACTCCTGAATCGTGAGAGTATCCCTCTCCTCCATGGTGGTAATAGACTCCCACCACTGTAGCGCAGATCCAACTAGCTTGAAAGTAGCTAGCACCTGCTTCTGAACATCCGTGCACTCATACATCCGTAAGTGCCTCTGCATATCCTTCCTCCATTGGCTCGAGACTACTACATCTGAGCTACCTGCAAACTCTGGCGGATGCGCTTTCTGAAAAGCGTCACGTACACGCTCCCAAGCAGACGGGAATGCATTAGCCTGTACTGGCGCGGCAACCGGCGCCTGAGGTGGTGCCTGCTGAACAACGGCAATGGCGGCGTTTACCGCTTGAGCTACTATAGCTGCAACCTCAGCGGCGTTCATCATACCCTGAACTGGAGCGGGCTGGGGTTCGGGCGTTGCATCCCTGGAAACTCGTCGTGCACGTCGTGGAGGCATCTGAAATAAGAACAAAGTTTATAAGTTTTCTGTTTATAAACTTAAGATAGCTGAAGAACGAAGCATACACAAAAAGAGTACAACAGTCCTAAAATATAGGGCTCTATATCAAAGAAACGTAGCGGAAACATAATAAGCCGTCAGATCCTAAAGGACACTAGAACCTGATGCTCTGATACCACCTGTGACACCCCGACTAATTAAATACCGGGTAGCTACTCCTTTATTAAATTAATTCAAAATGCCAAGTTGGTCCAGTTAATAGCATCACTGTCGAAAACATTTTTATGATTACTAACCACCTAGTATTTAAAAAGTAAGTGCCAAATTTTAATTAAAGTCCGATTAACATGCAACAAGTGTAATAAAGAATAATAACACCATTCACCATAAAGAAGTAAATAGAATGAACATCACATAACGTAAATAAAGTCTGGAGGAAAAACTCCTCACTACAATCCCATAACTGAAATAAGTAACTGAAACTAAAACAGTACATGCCAAAGTCTGCAAACTGAAATGGAAATGTAACTCTAATAGAAATGGGCAACATGCCCTACAACTGATAGATAATGAATCTGGAATCCAAGTGATAGAAGCGTCTACAAGCAAATCCCTGTAGCTTCCACAAACAGCTACAGCTCGTCACCTGAATGAGTATCCTATGCATGGTGTCCTTGTGGCTGGGCACCTAAAATGGTTTTACAAAAAAATAGATTTGAAAAGCAAACGGGTCAGAGCCCGAATGTGGAGTTATATTTTAAAAACCTGCAAGTGCTTTAAAAACATTTAAAACATTAAATGCAAAGTACATGTTAGGACGTGCACTCACATGATATTCTCACCTCTCGTCTAACTGTGCACTCCTAACGTAAGTACCCATCTAGAGTGATACAAACTACTAGCTAAGTGACAACATATCTAGCTAGACTATCATAGGTCTTACCCTTATTAATCGGTTCTATTAACATAATAACGTTCGTAATTAAGTAGGGGTTTAACGCAAACTCAGATACTCAATATGTAATATATATATCACTATCAGTTAACTCGCTATATTTCTCGAAACAATACCGCAATTATATTCACAACATTAACATGAAGGTTCCCATTAATTAAGTGTATATTATTCACATCATAAATATACAGTATAAGCACCCCGAGAACTAAGCTGCGGTGCACACATACTCTGCTATCCATCCCGGTACATCACGTACATAAGGATTACATATTCCGAATCTCTCAGGAATAGTTCACAGATAACAACATCACAAACAATGGAGGCGAACACAGTCACATCACATAGGTCACGCACATACCTACGCTCCTACGATCAGCGGACTTATTAATATCCCAATAAGTATTTCTATGACCTATGTTCATCAAGGTAACCAGTCTAAATCCGGGAAACACAAGGATTAGAGGGCCCTAAGCGAACGTAAACCTCCCGTGATAGCAAGTATGGTAGGTATGTCATACACACAATTCATATACCAATACTAAGTAAACACGTATCTTAGTAATCAACGTAGTTTAATCGTAGTACTATTCTCATTCTAGTACCAATATATAATTATCGCAATTTATACTATTCCGGTTTATCATCATACGCGCCATAAACTATTCTCACGTCGTAGTAGACACTCACGTCTCAACCCAAACGGTTCATTGAATTAAATCTCTCGTATATAAATTTACTCCTCGTAATAACCCAAAAGTCCCAAATCTATCCTTACATCATCAAAGGAAGGTTATCTATATCCTCGAACAAGTTTACGGGGCTCCAAAAATCAAAACAGTCCAAAAAGGCCCAAACTGTCAACTCGTTAGAAGTCTCGTTCGAACGAGACTGTTCGAACGAGATCCCTCTGTCAACTCGTTAGAAGTCTCGTTCGAACGAGATTCCAGTTCGTTCGAACGAACTGTACCTTCTAACGATATCTCGTTCGAACGAGATATCGAACGAAATCCCTTTTCGTTAGCAGCGACTGTTCAACTCGTTAGAAGCTCGTTCGAACGAGTTCGTTCGAACGACCTGGGTAGGGGCTTCTAACGACCTGCCAGTTTCGTCCCAGATTTTCTTAGTTACGTTTCTCACCATTTTTAATACCTCAAGTCTTCTCCAAAGTTCGTTCTAACAATGTTTTAAGTCCTCTAATCATACTAAAACATGCTTAGGTCATAAACTAACATCTTTTAAGGCATTAATGCATCCTAAACATCATTAAATCACAAGATTTTATACTTATCCCCAATTTTATCAAGAACATGAACCCTAGATTTATATCATCATCAAATCCCATAATTTAATCCGTTTTAATTTCTTCTAATCACAATTATGATGAGAATAATCATCTACCTATCATTCTACATGCAATTCTCTTCAAAATATTCAAGTTCTAAACTCCAAACTACATGGGTTTTCATATTTCACCAAGAACAAACACAAAATTCGAATTTTTCTAACATGGAAAGAACATTCTTTGAAATTAAATGGAATAAAGTCATTTGCCTTGGTTGTCTCTGAGTTTGGTGTAGGTTTGATGAAGCTTTTCTGCAGAATTCCCTCTCTCCAAGCTTCTTCTCCAATGGTGGGTTAAGGTGGCTAGGGTTTGATTTGGGAAACTTAGAAAACTCTTCTAATAACCTACGTAGCCTTCTAGGTTAATATGGTTTGGTTAATGGGCTTAGTGGGTTAAATCCACATCAGATTAAGACTCCCAATTTTCGTCACTTTTAATTCCTCAAAATGTAAAATTACCAAAATACCCTTTATGATGCCGGTATGGCCTAAAAATACCCCGGAATCCAAACTACACCCCCGGCTAGTGTTTTCTGACTATCTCGACCCTTCCGGACGCGTTGGCGCACTCAAAATGACCATACGGTTTATAGATTTTAAATTCACTTTTTATAATCAAAATATTACACCGTGACGTGGCGGTCCCACGCGTCTCAACAAAATTTCTAAAATGCCGTATATAAATCTCACGAAAAATTTCATAATTCCAATTACATATATCAAAACATGTATGCACATAACCAAATACCAATTCGCATCTCGTTAGTATTTATAACCCGGATTAATTTCCAATTAATACGCATTTAATTAATTAATCCCAAAAATAAATATAGCCAAAAGTACGGGGTATTACAGCAAGCCCTTGTGCAGACTTAAGGGCTAACCGGTTATATCCCATCTTCAGACATCGCTCGCGCTCAGCAGCAAGCACAACCCTATCTAGTAAATTCAGGGAAGTGGGGGGGGGTGTCAGTAAAAATCTTCCCCCCATCTGCAACTACAATGGGGGAAGACACAACCAAGGCCCTCAGGGCCTACGCCCCCTTCCTCGCTTCTTCTCTCTTTCTTTCTTCTTCTCTATTATTCCTTTCTCTTTCTTCCTCCTTCTCCCCTCTTCGACCCTCTTCTTCTCTACCCCATTCTCTTTGTTCCCCGACTTGGATCCACTTGCCATAGGGGAATCTCCATCCTTCCTCTTGATGGACTTGAAACAGTCAGATAGTAAGTCATCATCATCATCAGGAAGAATTAAACACTTTCTCTTTGGAGGAGTCATGTCCTTTTCCTCGCGTTTGCCTTCTCCTTCTTCTTCTTCCTCACTAGAATCTCCCGAACTCCCTTCTTCTCTTTCTTCTTCAAGAGTGATAAGATCATAAAGGGACACAAACTTCTTTCTCTGGAATTTCCAACTCGGGGATAGAATCAACTGGCTGAGTAGTAAAACTGGAAGTAGTATTCTTATACTCCAGAAGATACGCTGTTGAAAGAGGGTGCTCGCTGTCAATAAGATAATCCCTAATCCGCCAAGCTTTTAGAATTTCAAAAGCACTAAACTCACTGGAGTCTGGTTCCTGATTCTTTACCTTAACTGCAGATCAAGGGGAAAGTACAAACACATCAGAAAAGTTTGGAAGAAGAAATAACAAGAACAAAATGGAAAAATGAGACTGCGCTAGAAACCTATATATTCCTCCCCAAAGGTTGGTATCCTAGGTCCCCTGTACCTCGTGTCCTCTGGTTGGGGAGGATATTGCCAATTCCTAGCTATAAACCCTTCATGCTAGTTATCTTTATGAGAATGAGGCAAGTTAACAACTAAAACCCGACCAACACTCCTCGCCTTTAAGTATAGGAGATCACCTCTTGTACAAGAAAAGACATAACAAAAGAAAATTTTTACAAACCCTAAGTTGGTCCCATTTAACTCATTTATCCTATGTACACCATTTACTATTTTCCAAACATTTGGAGAGCACTGGGCGGGAAAAATATCAAAGTACTTGAACAAATGTAAAAATAAGTGGCTTGGAGGAAATGTTAATCCCCCTTCAGAAACTAACAGGGTGTGAATCCAATGTCCATCTTCTAAAGTGCGAATATTCCGAGGAATGGGAACGCACTCGATGTCTACCCAATCAGGAATATTATAGCACTTTTTAAAGTCAAAAAGGGATTTGTTCCCAAGCATCTCCATTTCTACACAAAACCCTAGCTACAGCTACAAAAAATTTCATAATAGAAGGCCTAGAAAATAAACATACTAGCTTAGATGGGGCCTCGAGATTGCTGAAGAAACGAAGCTCTGATTATGAAGAAGAAATTAGAGATGAGAAGCTTGGAGACGAAGTACGAACAAATTTGAACGAAAACACTGAACTAACAGTTAAGTTACGCTTGAACGATTTTCAAAGTGTCTCAAATCATGAGTTGCGCTTCTCCAAAAAATTCTCAACTCTTTAAGTTTCTTCTTAAGAGACAAGCGCGCCCTCACCATCTTTCACAAGTAACAAAAGTACCACTTCGCTGCTTCAGACCTTGGGACTATTAGCTGGATTAAAATCCAGTGGCCCAAAAGATTTTAGGCCTAAAGGTTTTAGGGGAAATTGTGGGAGCCCACTTTTCACAAGTCCGTGAGAGTAGTCGTCCAAGATAAACTTGAGTGGTTTGGCCTGGCCCAAATCAGGGACCAATTCCTATACGACCAGTTTAGTTAGAAAAGTATACTCACACATATGTCCAAATCAGGTGCCATGAATCCGGTCGAGATATTCAAGCATCTCATGGTCAATCCACGCACAAGGATGGAGTTCCTTCAATAACTCAAACTCCGTAACGAACCAGGTCTATAAATTGTACACCCTGACCCGGGTTAAAGGGATGAAAACTTGTAACTTTGAGCGACACTTAATAAGAAACAAGTAACCTCTCTGTGGACGTAGATAAGTTCTCGAACCACATACATCTTTGTTGTGTGTGATTCCATTTATTTTTTGCACGTTGTGATTGCTTTCATGAATCTTTTATTGTGACTTTTTTTGCACTCACGGGTAACTTAGATTGTTGTATTTTTTTAATAAGGCAAGTTATTAAGTTTTTAAAATTTGACGTCGGGCCTATAGGTTAATAGTAATTAAATTACTTTTTAACACGGATAGTAAGAATGAACCAGACTAATATTCATGTTTTATTTTGTTAAAGAATTGAATACCCGTTATTAGAATAGGTGGGGTGCCGGAGTTAGTTTTACAACAAATTTCCAATTCTTCTATATATCTATACATGTATAAACATAAAAGAAAATATAGACCAATATATACCCATCAAATCACATGTATTTGAATTATGTAAAAACCGTAAACTCATATCCTATATATAGTAATTTGAATATTACTACACTAACCTCCCAACCCCCAACCCACCCCCTCCTCTTTAGGTTTCCTAAATCATCCTTAAACCCAAGCTTAAACATCCTAGCTAAACCCACAATACCAGCCCAAAAAACCAATCACACATTAGCCTAAACTCACTCAACCAACCTAGCAACCCCTTTATTCGCACCTTGTTCGGCATTTGCAGCCTAGAGTGTCATGCACAAGGAGATTAAAACCGCATCCGTGCCGCAGACCACCGCACATGCGGGCTCCCTCGAACCTCCACCCCAAAATGACGTAGTTTAGTTGCTTTTCTCCAACTAGAACAAAGTTACGAATTTGAAACCCTAGTTTGCCATAAATGAGTTTATTAAAGCTCCCAACACCTCCAAAACACTCCTTTATTTGAGTTTGTCATCATCATAACAACATATTCCTAAATTAAACATACAATTTAATCATGAACATGGATTCTATCATTTGATCAGTTTAAATAAATAAATAAATAAATAAATATATATATATATATATATATATATATATATATATATATATATATATATATATATATATATATATATATAAACATGCTTAATAATCAAATTTACAAACCAATAATAAGAATTCAATTCTAATATTGTGCTTCTAATCAATTGATTAACATACGAAAATAAAAATTATAAACAAGTTACATTAATACAATAACCAAGATAGTATTTATTGCCTTAATGAAGATTACACTCGATTAAGCCCTATTATTTTCTCCCCCTCTTCTCCTAAAATTTGCTTCTGCTGCTAGGTTATGAAATACAATGTGTTATGATGATTAATGGGGAATAATTATCTACGTACAACCCTAATCTAACATTTTCCCTGTGAGCCAACCTTTGGATAGTCAATTAATGCCATAACATTCACAAGATAATTGTACAACTTGGTTTAAATTGGGTATCTACCCCTGGGGGCCCAATTTGATGCGTTAAAAACACTAGTTTGGGCATCTATCTTCTTCTATAGCTCGGTCCAACCATACCAACCTGTAATATAGAAATTAATCACCACGATATTATTAAATTAAGGAATATGTCACATTATATAAATTCTTACTTTAAATCCTGATTATTAATTCAAACCAACAAAAATATCTGCAAATTAAAGGTCTATTTACACGAGTACAAATTAGTTAATTGTTAATTATTTCTTTAATTCGTAAAAATACGGGGTATTACAGTAAGTTTATGTATTTTATTATAAACAAGAAAGGAATAAAAAGTAGAGAAATGAACTATTTTATATGGATTTTAGGAGTACAAAGAAGTAAAAAGATACTTAAAAAATATTATATCCTCACCCTCGTGATGGATGTTTATTTAAATATGATTGGCTAATATGACCCAGATTTACTGGATAATGCATAGTGCAAAGTGCACTCTTGATTTAGTATGTCTGTTTTTTCTTAATTGTTGATATTACGATAATGTGCAAAAGAATCCATTATCTGTTATAAAAAAAAAATGAGTTCGTAGATCCTTTGAGGCTAGAATTTATGGATTATGGCAACGAAACTTCATTCTAGAATTTGAAATTACCAAACCACTGAAACATAATGATATTGTCATTGCAATCTTCTTTATAAATAAGTGATAAGTATTCAAAAGTATCTAAGCACATTGAATGGAAATACCTTTCAATTAAAGAAAATCTTATGAAATAATAAGCGTCACTTGAACATATTTGTACAAATGTTAGCATATCAAATTCACTCATAAATTGATTATCACCAACGATATTATTGATGCATGCTTAAGATATGGGTCTTAAGTGTAGACAATAGAGTATCAATATTGTAGATTGCTAGTGCTTCTTTCTTTGACACTACATTATGACATCATTAAAGTATTTGTGAAATTCATGGTTTCGTCTATATTGTATACATACATGTGAATGAATGAATGTGACTAAAATAATGTTTTATGAAGATATTGTATTCACAATCCACATTATGAACCTAATTGAATAAGATATTAGTGGAATAATACATTGAATGCGTTATGCTCTCGAATTAGTGTGTAACCATCACAACTCACATTGGTGGATTATTTGACTTAAGATAAATAATTAAAGATGACTATTCAATAATTTATTGCGCGCCTTATATTATTTGAATTGAATTATAAGTGGAACTTTTAGATGGAAAACTGGGAGATTGTATGACTAATTTAGTAAATAATTTAATTTTGGAATTAAGTTAAATTCATAATTAATTATATAATTGAACACTAGTGTCCTACTTAACGTAATTTGATAAGTAATTCTTTGGACAAGTCATCTGAGTTTTAAGGATAATTATGGTGGTTTGATTTCCTAATCAAACTCGACTACGATGGATGGTAGAATTTAAGTCCAATAAGAAAATTGTAGATTGTAGATTGTATTCCATCAACAAGCTATGCCTAAAGCAACATACTAATGTTATGATAAAAATGAAGAAATTCAAAATTTTCAAATAAAATTTTTGACCATAGTGATAAAGGTTATCCTTGAATAATTATTAAGATGATTCAAAGGCAATTTTTTTAACAAATTGACTCATAGTATTGAATCAACGTAAGTTGTCTTGTTTAATTAGTTTAAGCATACTTAATGAAAACATAAAGATCAAATATCATTTTATTAAAAACAATTATATGATAAAATTTAATCAAACTAATGAATTTGTGATTAATATTATAATATCGTTAAAATTATGGACACACAAATAATAAACCACCACATAAGATAATAAATTTTTTTAGTCTTACAGTTTTTTATGGGCTTTAACTTGATCTTATTGAAATGGAAAGAGAGAGAGTTTTTGACTTGTTATACCTGTTGAAAAAATGTTACATATCATTAAGTTGGGGATATTTGTGCATTAGTTTATAGCTTCAATCATCGCCATTTTTTTATGAAAGCCAAAGCATAATGGAAATTACCGTAATGTTGATGGGATCAGAACATTGATTTGATATAATAAAGTTTAACTTCAAGGATCACAATTGTTCTCAAATTGTTATCTATATGTTGAGTTTGCTTTAAGTCTGCGTTATTGGTATCACTGACTGACGTGAAAGCGTTGTAATGGGTAGCGTGTACAATAATTTTGTACATAATGTGATATAATAAGATAAATTATACGTAACAAATACTTAGATGGGATTTTTAAAACTGAAGTAACTTATGCATATTATGTAATTGAAAAAAAAAGTATATACAAAATAGTTTCTTAAATATTTTTTAATATACATTTAATCCAAATTTTTTATTTTGTTTCAAAATGTCTTATGGTTGATGGACCTTTTGGAACAAAATAAAAATTTGAAACTAAATGTGTATTAAAAAAAATTGAGGAACTTTTTGATAGTTGATTCTATAGAAAATTAATAAACTAAATTAATGTAAAAAATCCTTTTTGAAAATAAATTCCAAAGATATATGAATAATGACTTTTTTTTATAATTATTAAACTTAACAAATTAAATGTAGGATGTAAAAATCCATTTTAAATGTAAATTCTACTAATATATGAATAAATATTTTTTTATATTTCTTAAACTTACTATTGGTTTTTTCAACAAATCTTCAAGGGTCCATGTTTAAAACTTAATTTAACCATACAAGTATTCTCCTGTCAATGCTCTTGATTTACAACTAGAATAGCTAATGGCATATTTTATCCTATATGGTTGTTTTCAATAGCTAATGACATATTTTATATTATATGGTTGTCGCCCACTTAGAATAGTATATAATGATATTACCACATGGTATTTTGATTGGTAAATCACCCCTTAATCGTTAACCAAACTCGAAATAATCTTATGCAATAATAATAATAATATTTTTCGATTCTACTCAATAAATGATTTAGAAATAATTAAAAATATTGAGTCTTTGCAAGTCAAAACAACAACTTTGGTGACTTAAGGGCATGCATCTTCTAAACTTTCTCTAATATTTGCAGGCATTGTTGGAGCATACTTTTGTATGAACGTGACGATGTCTTCCACTGGTATAAACAGACTACCATTTTGCTCAGCTTGTGATGGATGCGCAACCAACATCACTTGATCCGAAGAAACACCAACCACAAGCTCGTCGTGAAACAGAGGACCTCCCGAGACTCCAGGATTATTTGCTGCATCAGTTCGATATCGACGTTCACTTCCATAAAAGCAATCGATAGAGTGTAACCTGCCAAAAGTGAAAACGACCTCATGACATGATCCTGGCCATCCCGCAATAACAATGTCGTCTCCTTCTCTAAGTTGAGTTGCATGTCCTAACTTGAAGTATGGGAAATTGTTTGCCATAATCAAGGACCAAACATTTTGATCATGAATATCAAGAATACATTTCATATCTAGCACGGCTAAATCCATTTCAAAATCTATAAAAATAATACTCTCCATACGTAGTGCCATTACATATTTACTCCTATTTGATCCGTTACTCCAGCTTTCATTTTCTAGCCAAATCTCATTCTGCAAATACGATTAATAGTTTTAGCATTGTAAAGGCACCCATTTTTAAGAGGTAACTTGAATTTAAAATTGAGGTTTGAGTAAAAGGAATTGGTAGTTTATTTACCGAATTCATTATATTACTATCGTGAAAAATGTGAGCCACCGTTAATAGCAATCCTGTCTTGGTAATGGGGAAACCGGTTCCATTCGTTAGGCCAATTAGTTTGCCAACCGAATTAAAAGTAGTCGTCTGTAATTTAAATACATCTTTCTTTGCTTTCGAACTCAGTCTATAAAAAATAACATAATTAGCTAAAAAAAGGTAAGAATGTTGTACATTAAATTAAAATGAGCTACTGAATTCATTCTCTATACCGTTGGGATAGTAAACTCATCTTTATTTTCTGCCTGGTAATTGTCTGGAAAAACATTAAGAGTTTTAGCAAATGAGTCTTAATAAAAAACGATGTATTTAATATTCAAAACTACAAAGACAACAAAAAAAAATCAAAATAAATATGTGGTCATATAATTATGTGCATATATGCTTGCCTATTCAGGTAAAAATTACCAGGGTAAGTTCCGTTTTATTAACTACTTTTTTGCATAGCGAATTTGACAAAATTAAAGCACTTTTGTTTTACTACCAAACTAGATGTGCTTTCTTATACATGTCCAAATATACTATGTATAAATACAAATGTGCAACTAAATAACAAAAAATGGATATAATCTACAAAGCAAGGTACCAAATCATTTCTCTCTCCATATACATACTCGGGATATATAGTACTAGATATATCTTGTGTTGGAGCTAGAAATTTTTAGTGTGCAGGGCGCTAAAGATCCACGAGGCTAGGGGTGGAAGGTGAGAGAAATTTTTGTAGGGTTATTTTAGTTTTCCTTTTAAATTAAAAAATATGAATCTCTAGAGGTTATTATATTTTATAATATAAATATTCATTTAACAATCCTAACATTATTTGTTATTTTTACGGGTAATTTTATGCTTTCACAAAGTTCAATATTTAACACATAGTGCAACTTCTCATAAAAAACCAATATATGACAGACATTATAAACCATTTCAAATATCTATACAGTAGTCTAAAACTATGGGTGCTAAGAGCATCCACAACGGTGGATGCTCTAGAAAGGCAGTTTTACGGAACCAACTTGCCAAAAGTTCATTCATATCCGGTGAAGGCTACAGTGGTGAAAGGCTAGAAATTTGTAACTTTAATTCCTACGGACTATTATTGTTCGTAGGAACTCAAAGTCCATTTCTTACGAACAACACTTGTTCGTAGGAAATGTTACGAACAAATGTTGTTCGTAGGAACCCACATATACAATAAAAATAATTATTTATATTTTCTACGAACTTCTGTTGTTCGTAGGAATTAATACGAACTTCAGAAGTTCGTAGGAACTGTTTGCAAATTCCGCATCCGTTTTGTAACTTTAGAGAACGACTACAGAACGAGGTAAAGAATTTGTTATAAACTACCCACCATTGCAGAGCGGAGATTTTGTAAATTTACAAATTTTTTTGACATTATGCATCCCCATTGTGGATGCTCTAAGAAATAGTTGAGTTAAAAGTTGTGAATGCCCTAAATTCGATTATATATAGCATCTAAAAGTACTCTTCTGTTTTATTCAAATTTCAAGACCATCAACAGCTGGATATTTTGGCACGCCTTTAAGAGACCTTGGCTTGTTGAAATATAGTACATAGTTCTTATCTTTATAACATTATCCCATAAAAAGGGGTCAATTTAATAAGTTGTCACAAATTACTCGAAGTTTTTTTTTTACTGAAAATAGTCACCACAATTTATTTTACCAAACTCAGTATTTGTAGAAAGTTTAGGGTTCCGTGGTGGTGATGAGATGAGACTAGGGCTAGCATTAAATGGATTGGAAAAATAAATTTATTTATTATGAGGGTTAAAAATTGAGTTCAAAGTATGGGATGGTTTGTCTCTTATTTTCAACTTTAAAAATAATGTATTTAATTTTGGGTATCACTAAAAATTTATGCTATCATTGGAAGAAAATTGAAAAAAAAAAGGATCTTTTAACATGACCCTTGTACAACATCCTTTCTAATTTCCTATTTGGACTCCTAAATTTGTAGATAAAAAATACTAGAGTGACCTGAGTTACCCATTTTTTTTTGCCTTATCACTCTATAAATTTATATTTTTTCTAAAAAACTACTTTCAATTTAAAAAAAAATTGAGAGTATATAATTGGACAAAAGTCTTAGAGCCTAAAGGACTAAAAATTTGTAGAAATAAAATGGAATTTATTGAATGTAAATTTAATAACGAGGCATCGAGTAACATAATGTTAAAAATTAAAAAAAAAATGGTAAACCAAAATAATAAATTCTGTGATCTAGGTTCAATGTTACAAAGTAATGGGGATATTGATGAGGATGTTATGAGTATAATATCATTTGGTTGGATGAAATGAAGACAAGCGCGTGGAGTGATATGCGATAAGAGGATAACTAATAAATTAAAAGGAAATTTTTGTAGAAGAGTTGTTAGGCCAGCGACCTTGTATGGAGCGGAGTGTTGGACGTTAAAGAATATGCATGAAGAAAGTCTCCATATTAGTGAGATGAGGATGCTCCGGTGGATGATAGGAATTACCAGAAAGGACAAAATTAAAAATCAATACGTTAGAGAAAAGTTAGGAGTAGCTCCCATTAGCGATAAATTTAGATAAAGTAGACTTAGGTGGTACGGACATGTGTTGCGTAGACAAGTAAATGCCCATATAACAAGAGGAAGATTGTTGGAAATAGAGGGTAAAAGAAAAATAGGTCGCCGTAAGATATCGTGGGAAGAAATTATTAGGAGAGACCTCAAGGAGTTTAACTTGAATGATAATAATGCATAAAATAGATTAGAATGGAAAAGGAGAATCCATGCGGCCGACCCCATATGATGGGATTAAGGCAAGGATGATGATGATGATCAAACAAATTAAAGGCTTGTATGATATTTATTTAATTACTTCAAACTCTAAATGACTTTAGATTTTATTTATAGACAAAATATGCGAAATTAGTCTTGTGTTCAACTATGTTGATTTCGTAACACCCGCCCCCGCGATTTTGAACGTACCTGTGTTATTTGGTAACTTGATATGACCCATTTGGGCTTTAGACTTGGTAAGAGTGATCATGGATCAAGATGAGATTTCATGGAGATTTTATTGGGGATTTTTGGAGAAGAAGAATAATAAGGGAGTTATAAGGGGGCTTTGCTAGATTTTGTGGAGAGCATTTGTGGAGCTAGGCAACCTCCTTAAGGCCTCCTTAGGAGGAGGGAGGTTGCCATCATCCACTTCTTCATCCTACTATAGTTTGAGCTTCTTTGAGGTGGCAAAACTCTACTATTTAGTTTGAAAACACTATTTTTCGTAGTATTGGCCTTGTAGTTAGTGTTTGAAAGAGTAGAATACATATATCACTTAAGAAGTTTAATTCTTATGTCTTGTGTAAAATGGTTTACAAATGATTTCGACAGTTTTGAGCAAAATGATATATTTTAAGAAAAAATAGTATTTAAACATTTTATGAAATAAAATATTTGAAATAACGTCTATCTTGTTAGAGATATTCTATGAACAAATGTCTTGAGATTTTCTTGTGAAAAATGAGAATTTTTTTTAAAAAGATGGACATTTATTCATGTTTTGAAGAAACGGAAATGTTATTTGGCCTTGAAAAGCATGGTTTTAAAATATTATAAAATTTCTAGAATGAACCATGTGTTAAATACATTTAATGGGATTTTTGGACTTAAATCCATCTTCCTTGTGTATATGAAGTTGTAGTAATTTGGTAAATAGAATGTAGATAAGTTAGATAAAGGTTTTAAGGGGCTTTAAGGTGAACTAAAGAAATAGAAATTTCACCCCGTAAAGTGTGAATAAGTGTAAACAATGTGATAGGGGGGTATTTCAAGACTTCATGTGAAAATGAAGGGAAAATTGTGTTTTCTCGCAAACTAGTCTTGAAAAGATCAAATGGTTTCCTTGGTAAAAGAAGTGTGTGAATAAGTGTAGAAATTATGATAAGTGGGTAAAGGAAGTAATGGAATAAATAGATTTCTAACTTGAGAAATGTGTTAACCCAAAGTGTTAAATGAGTGTTAATGATTTAAAATCATTTAGGGAGTTAGTGTGGTAACTTAGCAACATCTTTGGAAACATAACACTCGTGAAATTAAGGAAAATTGTAGGTTTGGAAATAAATAGGTGAAATGGTAATTTACATAAAGTGGGACATTTTTATGAAATAAAAATGTTGAAACGTTGTTACACAAATGGTCCTAAATGAAGTAATTTTGGGATAAAATCAATGCAAGTGTATAAAGGACAAGAAGTTGTGAATTTCAAAGTGTAATGCTAAGTAGGGTGAAATTTCAAGTTTTGACTTCGAACAGTTAAAGTGGGATAATGTGGACACGAAAAAGTGTTAAAACACATGGTAAAGAAACTCAGAAGAATTGGAAAAATTAATTTGGTCCGAGAGCCCTAGGGTGAAAGCCCAAAAACACTGGCTATCCAAAACGTCCACGTAAGTCCACTCAGTCACCAGATTTTGTTTATTCTTATTATTAGGATTCTTTTGCTTCATTTTTATCCTCTCTTCACTGCCTCTCTAAGACTTTGTTTTATAAAGAGGCAGTTCTTAATCCTCTTTGCCAATAGGCTATGGCCGAGGAACTCTCTGCTTTGCATTAGACCGATACTTAGAGTTTGGTCCCCTTACTTGCTGGTAAGCGGGCAATTGGATCTCATTGGGTATATAAAATCAAAACCAAGTCAGATGGGTCAATTGAGTGGTACAAAACCTTTGCTCCTGTTGCGAAATTGCTCCTGTAGTGTCACTTCAGAGTTTCAATTTTTGCAATTTCAATGCTTAAGCCTAAAGGTGTCGATTAGAAAGTGAGGTTTATTTAAAATACCTACATTTGATGCTCTCTTTCACAATATTTCTATAATTGAGTCAAATGTGAAGTAAATGTCTTCATTTTCTATTATTTATACTTTGAATACTTAAATTGTATTGTAGTGTATTGAATTGAAGACAAACACAAAAATTGGATGAGATGGAGGACTCTCCAACCTCATTTCATATATTTTTCGCTATAATTGAACTAATTCAGGTTTGATGATTATTTTATTTCATTGTTTCTTGATAAGCATATTCTAATACAACTTCATTGTTTATCAAATTTTTATACTAGGACATCCATCCGTGTCTCCTACGATTTGCATGTTTTCTTTTATACAGATATTTAACTCCAAACACACTCTTATATAATTCAATTTATGGTTTGTATAGTTTCATTCTCACAATTTCTCTTCTATTACCTAAGCATAGTGACAAAAAAAATTATTGTTTGAGAGTGTCATGTTTACCGTGTGATTGTGTGCAACATCATGGGTATTTATACTTTTTCGTATTTACAAGAAGGTATTGGATGGAGTGATAAAGTTAAAGGATATCTGAACCTTGCAATTCAAACTATGTTTGTTCTAAAATCATATAATAAGCTATTCAGGTAGAATTCTGGGCCCTTTGGAGGTTCGCATTCTAAAATAAATCGTATAATTTAAATTCGACTCGAAAAATGATGTTATTTATGTGTATCTTGTAGAGTATAAATTATTGTTGTATGCCCCCAAAATATGCAGGTGAATGAAAATTTTATAAGTTGTTGAAACAGTAATTGCATAATTAAAATTAAAATTAAAATTAAACGGACGTATATTGGTTAAATTAGAATCTTGAAATTTATTTGGAAGAATTGCATCTAAATGGGTAAAATGTGCCTTAGACGAACATTAGTTATGTGAACATTCAATACTGCGGGGACAACGGGATTTTTGGGGGTAGACATGCTTTCACCTTAGTTTTAGGGTTGTTTTCTAGGTATGGGACTAGTAGGTAGGCCTTTGTCTTGTGTGGAACCTTATGAATATGTGCAGTGTTAACGAAATTAGGCAAACTGGCTATAGTGAGGGGAATGTGTGCATGGTGTATAACTTAAGCGGGTCTTGAGTATTTGCAGGACCCGTAATAGGATGAACAAATATTTGTTGTCACATAAATAAAATGTATTAAATTAATTTAATTGAATTGTGAAATTAGAATTTATGTTGAAACATCATAATTGGACTTAAATACTGGGGTGTCCTAGTGTTGTGGGTAATAGCATTCTTTTATTTTACTCCCATTGCTAATATATCTTCTTTAATTTAAAATATTATGTTGTGTTATTCATCGCATATAATGCTATAGTCTGAGTTTATGGACCATTTTTGGGAGGAGTAGCTACTATTCATGCGATGGGCCCTGACCCATTGCGATGACTAACATTTAAAGTAAAATTTTGGTAGTAGCTGCACATAATGGATTGGTGATTTGTTGAATAGATTTATTTCATTGCTTTATTAGTTTAGAGTTATTTCATTCCGTCGCTTTTGTATGAGACAATCATTTATGGATTTGGTGGGTCATTCAATTTTATTATTCTTTATGATTTTCTGTTAGAGATTTATAGTTGGATTATTTACTTTCAGTTTGAAATCTAATGTTAAGAGTTGGAGTTTATTTCGAAGTTAGCATTACAATTGATTTTAATTTGCATGATTCTTTATATTTGTTGGATAAATCTAAACATTATTTTGTGGAATTTTTTTTTAATGTCTCATATTTCCGTCACATGCTAAGAATGATACTTAATTTAGTGACGCCCCATGTTGTTTGGCGGCGACCGACACTAGATTGCTCGGGGTGTTACAGTTACGCAGATGGACACCGAGGGTAGGCCCCTTTATATATATATATATATATATATATATATATATATATATATATATATATATATATATATGATGGGCATTTAAGTGAATATACATTTGGACTGAGTTAAATATTGTGGCATAGAATGCTCTTTGTTTAAACATTCTTGTATATACATGTATTAATATGTTGCATTGCAATTGTTCATGTGTTTTGTATATTAAGTCTTTCTTTATATTACTCCAGTAATTAAATGTATGAAATTGATCCCAAATCACTTCGAGTTTAATTATTGAGTTATGAAATATAAAAAAATACATTAGATTTTTGTTCTATGCAAATAGTCCATGCATCGCACGGAGTGCATACTAGTCATAGTGTATAATCTAATCATTTGAATCAAAAGTACAAATAACTGTGTATAATATAATGAACTCACATACTCTCCTCCTCATTTCTCATAATTGAAAGAAAATTCGTAGAAAAAGGGGATTAGTCGGTTTATGACCTTTAACCCCCAAGTTTTATTCACCACTACAATTCAAGTACATAATTCCAACATTATTTATATTATGTAACCTTGATAATCTAATATGTTCACTATGAATATGTTAAGAATTTTATTAACATTGCAACCTTTAGAGAATGAATAATGTTATTAGTCTAAGTTGTATCTATAATTTGAGTACGTAGAACCACATTAGTGGAGGGACTATTTGTGAAATGTTTGTTCGGACTCCTCATTTTCTCTATAGAACACAACATGACCAAATCATTCAAGTAATTGAATAAATAGTTGTAATCAAGCTATTAGAATCTAAGACAATATATATTAGCATTCTGCAATAACAAAAAAAAGCTATGATTCAAAATTTTCATACTTAAAACCGAATGTAAACAGCAAGCTGAACGAGTTTCTGTCTGGGCCAACTGAAGATATCAATAACAATCCCCAAAAAGTTTTGGTGAATCCAACTGCAAACCTGTTTACGAAAATCATTTAATGATAAACGTTCATTTTCAGTTGATTATTCATAAAGTTAAGCAAGGAAATGATTGTTGGGAAAATAGCGTATAATATAAGCAACGAAAATAGAATAAAAATAATTTTACACTACACAACGTTCTTATATTTTACTGTTCAAATTACCAATGCAATTCAATTAATTTATTAAACACCTACATAACTTACACACTACTAGATATAGAAAAAATTAGGATTGACATTTTAGTCCGTAGAAATATTTACAAATAGCATATTACATATTTTGGATAGTAACAAATTGATATTTTAATAGTAAATAATTTTGCATGGCAAAAATACAATTTCATTATAACTCTGCCACAAAATCTATTTTTTGTTTTTTTATATGGGATTTATTTGACTAGAATGTTTCAATGTACATCACATAACGCTCCTCTTATTATTTAAAACCAAAGGGGTAGGAAAGGTATATCCTCCTTCTCTTTCCATCCCTTTGATTATATTATATTCAAAGGAGTCCCAAGGTTATGTCTGGCAGCGAGTCAAGTGAAATCCATCGAGCCCATTTTGTATTTGGGTTTGTGTGAGTATTTTCATTTAAATCAAAGAATTTATTGACTTACAATCCCTCGAATCAAGAAAAAAATTTGATGTCCTTATGACAAAAAAAAAATTCCCTTAAAAATTGTTGGGCATGTGACATTTGGTACCGCTAAATTGGAAGTATGGAATTAAGGTTTTTGGATTTAAAGTTTGTGTCCATACTAAACATAAAATACATTCGCACTATTTCCAATATGATGGCAGTGCTGATCTTCTCGACGCCTTCTCTGTGACCCACACACCCAGCCCCACCTCTCCTTTCTACTAGGTAAATATAAGTGATACTTCAATTTATATAAAATAGTAAAGTGAGGTACGTTGGATATGAAATAAATAATATTGAGGGTATCATTGTATTTACTCATTTTTGTACTCACTTTGATACTCAGTTAAGTAGATAAGACAGGAAAAAATTGTACATTCTGTTTTAACCAGACTCATAATAACCGGGTACAACCGAAGAGTTATTAATGAATTCTGCGTGAGGCATTTGCTCTGTAGCTCTGCGTGAGGCATCTGCACTGAGCGTGCTTGGCAGTGAAGGACAATTCATTAATGAACTCTCCCAGTTAGAATCTCTCTGTAATCAGCTTTTGCTGTTAGGATTCGTTTGGTTGGTATAATTTGTCTAGGCAAACGCTAAAAAATTGATAAATATGAAAATTTGTCCATATTTTGGCTGTTTGGTTGCATAATTTGCTTAGGCATTATTTGCCAATGTACAACACCTCCTATGCACAATCTGTGGGCAAATTTTGCTTACCTATTTGAGTGAGAAATATTTGCCCACAAATTTGCCAACTTCTTAAACGATTTTAATGTTTTAAAAAATAATTTAAAAACTGTTATGAATATTTAAAAATTGTTTTATAATGTGTCAAAAACTGTTTTTGATATTATAAAAAATTGTTAAGAAAATGTTTACAATTTTTTTAAAAAACCGTATTAACAAAATATTGTAAAAACTGTTTTTAACATTTTTAAAAACTGTTGTGAATATATTATATAAACAGTTTTAAAGTTTTAAAAAATAATTTTAAAGACTGTTTTAAATATTTAAAAAAACTGTTATAAATATTTAAAAACTGTTTTGTAATGTTTTGAAAACTGTTTTTAATATTATAAAAAATTGTTAAGAGAATGTTTTACAAAATTTTTGAAAAGCCGTAATATAAAAATATTGTAAAACAGTTTTTAACATTTTTAAAAACTGTTTTGGATATATTATAAAAACAGTTTTAAAGTTTAAAAAAATATTTTGTAAAACTGTTTTAAATAGTTTAAAAAAACTGTTGTGAATGTTTAAAATTTGTTTTGTAATATTTTAAAAACTGTTTTTGATATTATAAAAAAATTTTAAGAGAATGTTTTACAAATTTTTTGAAAAAACCTAATATGAAAATATTGTAAAAATAGTTTTTAACAATTTTAAAAACTGTTTTGAATATAATATAAAAACAGTTTTAAAGTTTAAAAACAAAATTAAAAAATATTTTAAATAGTTAAAAAAAACTGTTGTGAATATTTAAAAATTGTTTTGTATTAAAAAAAATTCTTAAGAAAACGTTTTACAATTTTTTTTAAAAACTGTAATATAAAAATATTGCAAAAACTATTTTTAACATTTTTGAATATAATATAAAAATTGTTTTTAAATTTATTAATTGGATTGACTTTAATTTCGCCTAATGTTGTTTGATAGCGTCATCTGAATTTGCCTAGGTAAAATTTGCCTATGCAAATTTTGCCATGCCCACGCTTTTGCCCATTGACAACCAAACGGACCCTTAGTTATTTGGCGTCGGTTCTTGTATTTGATCAAAAAGAAAAAAGAAGAGGTACCTTCTGAAAGGTAGGGTTGGGGTGGGACCCTAGGGAATTAAAATAGTTAGAAAATTTGATTTACAGAAAAGAAAAAAAAAACTATTTTCCCAAAATAAAATGCGCGGAAAACATTTTTTGTTGGAACGACATGAATTTTTTTTACTTGACATAAATACAATCGAAGTAAAAGAGAATTTTTTTACTTGACACGACACGACACAAATTTTTTTGTTGAATATCATTTTATTTTGGAAAATTTATTAAAAAAATTAATTTCCAAACAAAAACTGTTTTTCACAAAATAAAATGATTTTCAACAAAAAAATAATTTTTCGCCCATTTTATTTTGGGAAAATAGTTTTTTTCTGTAAATTAAATTTTTTAACTATTTTTTTAATTTTATTTTTTCCAGGAAATTCACCACAAATCGTCAATATTGTACCGAACAATTAAATTATACCGGACAATTATGAAAAGTAATTTTTTTTTATATAAATTCAACACAAACCGCCATTACAAGATTTTTTTTCCAAACGCAAATAATAATGTTTTTTATCGAATACAAACACGATTTTTTTACCAAGTTCAAACACAAACATGATCGAAGTAAAACATGATTTTAATTTGGTCATGTTGTAAAACCTTTTTTAAAAAGAAACAGAAACACGATCAAATTAAAATCCCACACAATACGAAATCATTTTTTTTATTCATTTGTGTTTTTGTTTTTGTAAATAAATTAAAATAATATTTTGTGTCATATCGTGTTTTTTTATTTGGATTGTGTTCATTTTTAGTTAAAAAAATATTTCGTGTTGTATCCAATTTTTATTGGGACGTGTTTGCATTTGATAAAAAAAATTATGACGTATCGCACAAGTAAAAAAAATCATGTCGTTTGAACAAAAGTTAGCTCCACTCGAAGACAAAGAAGTTTTTTTTTTTTTTTTTTCTGTAAATAAAATTTTTTTAATGAATTTTTAAATAACCAAGAAAAAGAAGTCCCACAAAAAAATGTTGGTTCCACTCGAAGATTGATTCAAATCTCTCTTTCTCTGACGAATATTTATACCATATTTTTCTATGTATTTTTTAAGTTTTTTTTTCATTTTACTTGGAAACTCACGTGTTTGACATTTTTTGTTCAGATTGATAAATGGGATTATTTGTTGAGATTTTTTTTTTACTTTTGCTGCTTTTTAAGCCTCCTGAAAATCTTTAATTTCATAATTTTTTGCTAAAATATTTTTATTCAAATATTAATATTTATGCAGATTTTTGATAATGTTTATAGAAAAAAGATGACTGAATTAAAAAGAAGATAGAAGTTTGTATTCTATTTAGAGAATGAGGATAAATTTGTAATAAAGGTGGAGCGTTAATAGCTCTATCCTATTAACAAAAGGATACAAAAGTGAGTGCGAAATGAAAAAAGGGTACAAAAGTTATTAATGAATTCTGCGTGAGGCATTTACTCTGTAGCTCTGTGTGAGGTATCTGCACTGAGCCTGCTTGGCAGTGAAGGATAAATCATTAATGAACTCACCCAGTCAGAATCTCTTTGTAATCAGCTTTTGCTGTTTGCTGTTTAGCGCCATTCTTTTTTTTTTTTTTTTGGTGATAACAGGAATTAGACAAAACAGCAAAACAGAAGCTCCAGCAGGAACTAGACAAAATAGAAACCCTCCTCCTCCATCTCCGCGTCAATCATCTTTAGGAATTCCTCCGGTTCCTGGATATATTCTTTGTATAGATCATCCGACTTTCTCCCAATCTTCACCATGAAATCAGCCATGAAGTTGCTAGCTCTAGGAATGTGGACGATGTTGATTTTTAGTTCTTTCACAAGCGCCTTACAGTCCTCGATGGTATTTGCTAACGGGTGGTTTTGGATGTTATCCTGCTTGATGAGATTGATTGCATCAAGACAGTCATTTTTCAGACAGGCGTTCATCCATTTCTTCCTGAGTGCGAGGTTTAGCCCATGAAAAATTCCTTCAAGTTCCGCACGTAGAGGGCTTGCCGCACCCTGCATTCTTCCTGTAAAGCCCATGATCCATTCTCCATCTTAATTTCTTACCACTCCACCAAAGGATCCCATACCACGTCCATGATCAAAACCACCGTCAGTGTGAATGATGATCCTACCTGCAGAAAGGCACGGTTCAGGAATTAATACAATTTTTTCTCCCCCATTAACCTTTGCTCGCTTGGTGTTTTGAGCTTCAAAAAAATAATTTGTGTAAATCATAACCAAGCGGGCAACTGTTGATGGGGACTCATCAGTGTTATTAAAAATGAAATTGTTTCTGGATTTCCAAATATGCCATAAGGTAATAATAAAGCAATTGTACCTTTCTTTCTTCGACTCACCCCAAATGTTTAGAGCAATCCACTCATTTATACAACCCGATAAATTGAGGTCAAGGTTGTGGTCGAAGCCAAGTGTAATCCAAATTTCTCTAGTGTGATTGCAATCCCTAAATAAATGCTCAATGTCTTCGAGGAGCCCACACCGTGGGCAGTCACCACTATTCGTGAGCCCTCTACGCATACGATGTTCATTAGTGAGGACTTTACCATGTAGTAATGTCCACAGAAAGGTGCAAATTTTAGGTGGGACGTTTAACTTCCATAACTTCTTCCAAACCTCCCATGGTTGGTGTTCATTATTTTTGGTAACAAGGTAGTGATAGCAAGAACTAATAGTGAATTTCCCTTTAGTACTTAACGACCAGGATGGGTTATCCTCACAACGGCGAATACGGGAAAGAGGGATGTTAACAATATCATTCAAGGTGTTCAAGTTGAAGTAATTTTCAATAGTTTTAGTATCCCATTTCCCATTCTCGTCGATAAGGGCCTCGACATTAACATTTTCAAAGTTCCCCGGGTGTTCCATAGGGTTGATTAATTTATTCCCCACCCACCAGTCTTGTAAGATGCTTATGTTTTTGCCATTACCCACATTCCATTTAATATTTTTTTCAAGGTTTCCTCTACATTTTAGGATGCTTCTCCATGTGTGAGACGCCTTATTACATTTCTCCCACATTTTCGGATTTTGCCCCGCTTTATATTTTTTCCTTAAAACTTCCGCCCATAAAGACTTATCCTTATTAACAATTTTCCATCCTAGTTTAGTGACACTAGCTTGGTTATTTGGCTCACTCTTTCTTAATCCCAAGCCCCCAATCACTTTGGGACAACAAACTTTATTCCATTTAACAAGATGAATTTTTCCCTTACCAATTTCTTCTCCCCATAGGAAATTTCTATTAAGTCTATCAATTTCATTACATATCTTAACCGGGATCATGACATTTTGCATGCAATAGTTTGGTATAGTGGAGGTAACCGTCTGGACAAGTGTTTTCCTTCCCGCAAGGGAAAGGAGTTTAGCTTTCCATCCGGTTAATCTTTTTTTGACTTTTTCAATAATGTCATTAAAATGCGAGGCATTTACCCTACCATGTATAAGTCTATTGCCAAGGTAGATGCCAAGATCTTTAGTAATACTCATACCAAATAAATGACCCGCCTTTAAAGCCTCTCTTTTAGGAATATTAGGGGACGCAAACAATTTTGATTTAGAATAGTTAATTTTTTGCCCAGAGATGTGGCAAAACTCCTCAAGGGTATCAATGACAGCTTTACACGAAAAAGAATCATTTTCCGTGAAAAGAATAAGGTCATCAGCAAAAAAGAGGTGGGTGATGCGGGGGCCCCTAGGAGAGGCCTTAATACCTTTCCAATCCTTACATTTAACTCTATCCGAGATCATAGCAGATAAGTAATCCATACACATAACGAAAAGATAAGGGGATAGAGGGTCTCCCTGTCGGAGGCCCCTGGATGGTTTAAAATTGGGGAGGGGGGCACCATTCCAAATAATAGAAGTAGTGGTGAATTTAACACAACTCAATATAAGGCTGCAAAAATCCTTATCAATATTAAACCGATTTAAGACTCCCTCAAGGAAGTCCCAATCCACTCTGTCATAAGCTTTTTCTAAATCAATTTTGAGGATATAGCCCTCTATTTTACTTTTAGTATTCATAAGGGTGTGTATAATTTCCTGAGTAACAATAACATTGTCAGAAGCTTGTCTCCCAGGGAGAAAGCTAGCTTGGTGGGGGCTAATATTCCGGCACAGTATAGGCCTAAGTCTATCCACAATAATTTTCGCTAGAATCTTATAAGAAACATTGCAAAGAGTAATAGGTCTAAACTGCGAAATGTTCTCAGGGTTGTCCATTTTAGGGATGAGCGTTATAAAACTTTTATTAAGATCACTAGGGAAGCACTTATCACGAAAACATTTTTGGCAAAAGGTAAAAAGGTTAGTAGCGATGGTTTTCCAAAAGTGTTGGTAAAATATCGGTTGGACACCATCCGGTCCAGGAGCTTTGAAAGCTTTCATACTAAAAGTAGCTTTCCTCACTTCCCCCATAGTAATAGGGGTAGTTAAGAAAAGGTTATCATCATCCACAAATTTCAAATTTCCTAAATTTCTGAGTTGGCTTTGAATATTATAATTAAAGTCAGCTTTGAATAAATCCATATAGTAATTATTAATGTGGTTTGAGATGATCAAACCATTATTGGTCCAATCCCCATTAATCAGAAGTTTTTTTATACAGTTTCTCCTTCGTTTTATTATAGTGGTAGTGTGGAAGAATTTTGTGTTACGATCACCCTCATTAAGCCATTGAATTCTCGATTTTTGTTTCCACAAACTTTCTTCGTAACAAAGAATCGTGTTAAACTCGTTACGTAGCTTAATTTCAAGGTTGGCGAGATTTTGGGAATACCATGTTTCTTGTGCTTTTTGTATACCACTTAAACGTCTAAGGATACGTTTTTTATTTTTAAATATATTACCGAAAGTAGTGTTGTTCCAAGTTTTAATTTTTTCCGTACAAACCTGAATGTTAGTATCTAGATTTGAGACATTTTTCCAATTCAAATTGACAATATCGTTGAAATCAGTTCTATCAAACCAACAGGCCAAAAGTCTGAAAGGTTTAGCAAAGTTTAGATGTTTGGGCGTACCTTCCAATCTGATAATTATAGGACAGTGATCCGATGCGGTCCGTGGAATGTTCTCCACATTTGTTTCCGGGTATTTTTGATTCCACTCCGCATTGACCAGTCCTCTATCAAGTCTGACAAGCGTATTTGCCATGCCCTTCCTGCTGTTAGTCCAAGTTAGCTTTGGTCCCGTGCACCCCAGATCAGAGAGATTGCAATTGTTAATGTCTTCAAGGAAAGTAGTGTCAGCTTTTTCCACCACCTTCTTCCCGAAGCTTCTTTTTTCAGAATTATCCACATGGTCGTTAAAATCCCCGGCCACCAACCACGGAATATTAATATTTTCATACATATCACATAGATTATCCCATAGTTTCCTTCGCAGTTGTCTAAGTGGGCTGGCATAAATCGCAGAGAAAACCCATTCCTCATAATTATTTTTGGAAGCCAATAAATGTATAGCTTGTCTGGTCACAGATAGGGTTTCCATATTAATGGAGTTTGGGTTCCAGTTAACCCAGATACCCCCAGACCTGCCAATTGGTTCAGAGACCTCCCTGTTAGTAAAACCAAGGCTGTCAAAAAAACCAATTAGGTTTCCAATGGGTATATGGGTTTCAAGGATCACCACTACATCAGGGTTATAAATTTTTATCAATTCAGAGATAGTAGGTTTAAAGAGGGGTTTACCAGCCCCACGACAGTTCCAAACAATTACCACCATTGATGATTTATTTTGAATGAGTGAGCCCAACTCGTTGACTGTCCAGAAGCAACTTTTAGCTATTTCTTGGTGGAGCTGAGTGTCTCTGCACTTCTCCTCCATTATCGCTGTGGTTATCTTCTCGTTTCCCCATACTTGTTCCAGGGTATTGATTATGAGCTTGATTTTGGAAATTTTCCAATTCACTTGCATGATGGCTGCCACCTCTACATTCTCCGCTAAGTTGGTTGAGATCTCTCCTGTTGACAGCATCAGATTTTGAATTTGCACATCCCCTAGGAATGCAAGGGGGAATGGGAGAGACATTTTTGGTTTGATTTACTGTTGTTTTTTCTTTATCAGATGTGGTTATATTCGGGGCTTCACTGGTACTGGAGCCTTTTTCAATAAGGTTCTTTGTTTGGTCTAGCTGGGAGTTTCCTTTTCTGTGAATAATACCTACCGTCAACCAATTATTACTTTCTGTATTTGGCACTGTGCAGTCCGTACTACTGTCGCTGTTGATGCTCACGTGGCTATTCCCCTTTCTATCGTAATCCATTATTATATTATTACTCTTTAGCGTGTGTTGTGTCTGCGACATCTTACCTCCTGACTCAAAACATTTTGTGAGCACTTTTCTTTTATTTACTACCTCACGATTTGGACCATTTCTCCCCCCATTAGCTTTTCTGATGTCAGCCTCCTTTAATGGGCAGTTGGCATTTGCGACAGCTGTCGCTCCTAGTCCCTTCGTCTGCAGGCTTTTAATGCCGGTACTTGCTTTTCCATATATCTTATCATTTTGCCTTAGCAGCTTGTCACCTCCATCACTATTAAGGGCAGCGAACCTATTATTGTTTCTTCCAACATTTTCTTTAGTTCCATTTGAACTAAATCTGCTTCTATCATTCCCAAATTTTTTATTTCTTTGAACTAACATCCACGGACCAAACTGGTCACTTTTCTTATCCACGTCGACAACATTTTTCCCACAGTTTCCCTCGACTGTACTCGTTAAAATATGGCCGTTATCAGTTGCTTTGGTCGGCGCTGCTCCCATACTATCCGGTGGAGCATATTCAGCTGCGTTACTTGTACTACGGTTTGATGTGTTAAGAGGGCAAAAATCAGTTTTGTGGCCAATTTTGCCACATTTAAAACATATATATGGCAAGAATTCATACTCCACTCTATACTTACGTCCATCTAGTATGTAGCATGGGATTAGAGGTTTGGCCAGGTCAACTTCAACACATATCCTCGTAAATTTGCCTCTAGAAGACGACACAGAGTTGAAATCTGTTTTAATTGGTCTCCCAAGCTTGCATCCAATCTGGAAGAGAGCTCTTTCATCAAACCATTCAATAGGCAGTCTTGGAAGTCTGACCCATAATGCAGTAGTCACCTGGTTTGCTTCTAGAGGGTTAAAGTTTGGTACCCATTTCCTAACTATTAGGTAGTGGTTATTTATTACCCATGGACCACCTGTCAACACATTGTAATAATCTTCCTTCATCATAAATTTGAATAAGTAATGCCCCTCCTCCAAGTCAACAATTTCATAATCACCCTGTAGGTTCCAAAGTGAGGAGACTCTTGCATTTAGGACTTTGAATCCGATGTTCCTACCAAGGAGACTTACGATAACACTGTCATTCCATTTCTCCCTTAATTTTTCTACGTGTTTTTTGGGTATAGAGACCACTGGGCATAGTGGGTCTTCCTCCTCTTCCACCGGTTTGCTGTTGAGGTCCATGGCTTGACTGTTACTCTCATTTGGTTCCTCCATGTCATCATCAGACCACACACAATTGGCATCATCAAAAAATATATCAGAGTTCTGCTTCTTACCCACGACATCCTTGTAAGATAACATCTTTTTTGGTCCCTCCCTTCTTTCATCACCAACTTTCGTGTTTGGATCAGTTGCCATCATAGTTGGACTTTCATCCAGAGTCATATCAGTATTAGACCCCTCCATATTAGCGTCATTCATCCCATCAACCTGGTTTGAGATGTTGATATTATCGTAGTTTTCCATTTCCATGTCCACACTTGTTTCATGGCTGTCTTTATGTTTTTTGGTACTCCTTAATAGGAGGTCTTCTTCCTCTTTGGAGTTTCTGGTATGTAGTGGTGGTGGAGGAGTTCCCCCACAGATTATCGTCTCATGCGATGGGTGATCCAGGTGGTTAGTTTGCGCACCAAGCATGGTAGCGAGCGTTTACAGAGCGTTAGATAGCAAACTCTAGAAAAAGCAATTATATCACATAGCGCCATTCTTGTATTTGATCAAAAAAAAAAAAAAGAGGTACCTCTGAAAGGTAGAGTTGGGGTGGGACCCTAGGGTACTTTAAAAAATATCCCTGTGGTACCAAGCAAGTGTAGCTAATTACTCTATTTTTAATTTAATTGTATTCCCAAAATAACTTTCAAGTTTAAGATGGTTTTTGAAAAGGTTACCCGATTCTTGAAATAATTTGAGGGGAATTGATTCGTGGGCAATGAGCTATTGTGACTGTATTCTCTATTTTAAACACTCGTTAAGATAGAGAAGGGCTCGTCAAACAAAGGATCAAAAAAGCATTTTGGCCATCATCATCAGACATTTGTAATGGAAATTTTATGTGCCCAAGTTGCATCTGTTAAAAGATTTTTAAATCAAGACAGAAAAATATTCAGTGAAAAATATTATTTTTGCATTTACCCCATCAAAAAGTCATTTAATTTTTTCAATAATAAATTCACCCCGTATGTCCATTGATAACGTATAAGTGAGTTCTTGCATAAGCACCAAGTAAGTTATGCATAATTTGGATTGACTCTCATATTTTGAAAAAATGATTGTTATGTCTAATTATTGCATTATTTTTTGAACAATATAAAAAAAACTAAATTAAGATAAAACCATTTATCTGATTTGCCTAAAGCTTATTTTGTCCAAAAGTGTTGTACAAGGTTGGATGGATTGATGGTAAACTAGGGGATGGGATCTTATCATTATATCATGTGTACGTATGCAAGCATGTATGCATGCAACACATAAAATATTATGCATGTTTATCATGCATGACAAAAACCCATACTTCATATTGTACTTTATTATATAGATATCTTTTACATATATATTAGTACTTTTTATTCAAAATAAATGTTATTCCCTCCATTCTGAATTATCAACGAACTACATTTGTAAACTAGTATTGATTTTGATTGTTGATTGAAATATATCCTTAATCTAGACAAAAGAAAATGATACATACTATTAATTTGAGACGGGATGAGTAATATTTTTTTTTTAAATCCCACATAATACGAAATCATTTTTTTTATCCAGTCGTGTTTCTGTTTTTGTAAATAAATTAAAATAATAATTCGTGTCATGTCGTGTCTTTTTTATTTGGATTGTGTTCGTGTTAGGTTAACAAAAATATTTCGTGTTGTAACATGAATCCAATTTTCATTGGGACGTCACACGTGTTTGCATTTGATAATAAAAAATTATGTGGTGTCGCATTTACTTAGAACATATTCATGTCAAGTAAAAAAAATCATGTCGTTTCAACAAAAGTTGGCTCCACTCGAAGACAAAGAAGTTTTTTTTTTTTCTTTTCTGTAAATCAATTTTTTTTAATGAATTTTTAAATAACCAAGACAAAGAAGTCCCACAAAAAAATGTTGGTTCCACTCGAAGATGGATTCAAATCTCTCTTTCTTTGACGAATATTTTTACCCTATTTTTCCATGGATTTTATAAGTTTTTTTTTTAATTTTACTTGGAAACTCACGTGCTTGAGATTTTTTGTTCAGATTGATAAATGGGATTATTTGTTGAGATTTTTTTTTACTTTTGTTGCTTTTTAAGGCTCCTGAAAATCTTTAATTTCATAATTTTTGCTAAAATATTTTTGTTCAAATATTAGTATTTATGCAGTTTTTTTGTAATGTTTATAGAAAAAAAATGACTGAAGTAAAAAGAAGATAGAGGTTTATATTCTATTTACAGAATGAGGATAAATTTGTAATAAGGGTGGAGCGCTGTTAGCTCTATCGTATTAGAAAAAGGTACAAAAGTGATTCCGAAAAGAAAAAAGGGTACAAAAGTTATTAATGAATTCTGCGTGAGGCATTTACTCTGTAGCTTTGTGTGACGTATATGCACTGAGCCTGCTTGGCAGTGAAGGACAAATCATTAATGAACTCACCCAGTCAGAATCTCTTTGTAATCAGCTTTTGCTGTTTGTTGTTTAGCGCCATTCTTGTATTTGATCAAAAAATAAAAAAAAAGAGGTACCTCTGAAAGGTAGGGTTGGGGGTGGGATCCTAGGGTACTTTAAAAAATATTTTTCCGCCATGCGAGACTGGAACGAAGCAAGTGTTGTTAATGACTCTATTTTTAATTTCGTTGTATTCGTAAAACAATTTTCAAGTTTAAGATGGTTTTTGAAAAGGTTACCTGATTCTTAAAATATTTTTAGGGTAATTGATTCGTGGGTGATGAGCTCTTCTGATTGTATTCTTTATTTAAACACACATTAAGATTGAGAAGGGGCAAACAAAGGATCAAAAAAGCATTCAGGCCATCACCATCAGACACTTGCATGCAATGGTGCATCATGTATTGATTAACGTGAGGCTGTACGTCCCATCGCTCACAGGAAGAACAGATGGGAGAGTGTTTCAAACGAAACAGGTCAGGAGGCTAAGGGGACTAGCGTCGGACACTGTAAGGTGAGTGTGACTTCTCAAGAGCAGAGAATCACAACTTTCGATGCTCCCCATAATCGTGCGACTGCAACCAATGGTTTGAACCTGGGGAACCGTGGTGCGTCATCCTATAGCTCCTCATTGGTGGCAAAAATCAAATGGGATAGCTGGCCCACTGCCGTCAGTAATAAGTTACACCAAAGATGGGAGAAAGTTGATAATGAGGTTCGTACAACTCAGCAATCAAGAATTAGTACCAATGGCATTAAATGCAATATTGATGGGTCTTTTCACAAGGATAATGGCTCAGCTATTATTGCTGGGTTTTTTCGAGACTGGGGGAATAACATTAAACATCTTTTCCGGGTTAGACTGAAGGTTGATGACCCGTTAGAGCATCCGGACTGTTGATAGCTCTAGAAAGATAGAGTAAGACTAGGGCGACGTGGGTTTGGGACATAAACTTCAAACTTAATGATGTGAATGAGCCACATCTTCAACAAATCCAAGTCATTCATTCACCCCACAAATCAATTTTTTCATAAATTCATTTATCCCCCCAAAAGACTCTCATGATTAAAAACATACACACACAGGATCCATCATTAAATGTATGCCATTGTTTTACAAAAAAAAAAAAAAATAGAAATAAACTATCACCGAAAATCAAGTTATAAAAAATTGTTTCATAAAAACATTACAAAAAATATTTAAAAACTGCTTTTTAATTACCTTTTAAAAAAAATATAAATAAAAAATATTTTTAAAATAAAAAGTGACTTTTTATGAAACAGTTTTTTTATAACGTTTTTTACAAAACAGTTTTTTGTAACTTTTTTTAAAAACTTTAATACCATATTTTTTACTAAACTTTTTTATAACTACTGTTTTATAAAGTTCGTAAGTTATAAAAAAATCAGTTTTATAAGTTCGTAAGTTATAAAAAAATCAGTTTTATAAAAATATGAAATTAAAGTTTTTAAAAAGGTAATATGGTTTAAAAAAAACAGTTTTATTCAGTAAGGGAACATGATTTAGAAAGAATTTTTGTAATGTTTTTAGAGAACAATTTTTAAAACTCTTTTTTTAAGAGGCATATACCAAACTGTTCCTCAAATATTTTTTAATACACGTTTAGTCAGCTTTTTTATTTTGGTTTAAAAAGTCCCTCACCACATAAAAACACTCAGTGTGTGCCGTTAGTACAGAGCTTTAAAAATAAAAGAATATTGATTAAATGAGTATTTGAGTGACTTTTTGGAACAAAATAAAAAGGTTTGAACTAAATGTGTATTAAAAAATATTTGAGAGACTTTTTGATAATTAATCATTTTTTTAAATTCTCAGTATATTACCATGTTTTATTTTCAATAACATTGATTATTTATTTAATATTTCTAGAATACAACTTTTTTTATGAATTAGTGGCATTGATTTTTGGTGATAGTTTTTATTTATTTTTTTGTAAAAAAGTGACATACATTTAATGATGGGTTCTTTTGTGTGTGTATTTTTTTTAACCATGAGAGTCTTTGGGGGGAGATAAATGGATTTATGGAAAAATTGGTTTGTAGGGTGAATGAATGACTTGGATTTATTAATGACGTGGCTCACTCCACGTCATTAAGTTTGGGGTTTATGTCCCAAACCCAAGTCGCTGTAGTCTTTTTCAGAAAGATATATTTAGAGAACGAATATGATTCATATATAATAACGTTTACATTGGTGGAATTTAGATAATTTGTAACCTAACTTCTTACGAATTATTAAAGTTCGTAGAAAATAAAAATTCACTTTCTATGAATAATATTTGTTCGTAGAAAATAATACGGATAAATATTGTTCGTAGGAATCTCAATATATAATTAAAAAGATTATTTATACTTCTTACGAACTTTATTTTTTCGTAAGAATTCATACGAACAAATGAAGTTCATAAGAACCCTTTACAAATTCATCAGTCAATTTGTATCTTTGTTAAACCACTACAAATCGAGATACAAAATTTGTTCATTTATATCCACCACTGTAAGGATCCGAATTTGTAAACTTATAAATTTTCTTAGCATTTTATATCCCCATTATGAATGCTCGTAGGAGTTACTAGCATGCAGAAACGCCTGCTTGGTTTATGAAGCGAGGAACTAGTCGGAGGGTTGAATCGAAAGTGATAGCCAACAAACAGTCAAAATTGTCAACAACGAAATTCAGGGTCCAAAAGATTGGAGATCGGTCATCCACGAAATTTGGCAAATTCTGAAAAAGAGGCAAATTACGGTTCGGTGGATCTCTGGTGATGAGAACAAAGCGGCTGTCAGACTAGCAAACCCGTTCTGCCCCCGTTGTGATGATAATATTTTCAATGCCCTCGATGATCCAATTTTTGTGAACTCCTTGCAAGGAGTGGCGTTTTAGTTATTCTTCGTTGCTTTCTTTTGGCCTTCTCTTTGATCAAAAATAAAATAAAAAAATTAACGTGAGGCTGTTAGAAAATTGTTCAAAGAATGTTGGTAGATTTTTCCATTTTAGTTGTTTGGTTGTTAGGGCTGTGTTTTTTTTCCGAACTTTCCGATTTTTCCGATTTCCGATCCGATTTTTTCCGAATTTGGAATGAAATTTTAGTTTGCCGATTTTCCCGAAAAAAATCGGAAATACTTCTGAATTTCCGATTTTTTGATTTTTCCGATCCGATTTTTCCGAAACTATGCCGACCCGATTTTTCCGAATTATTTCCGATTTTTTCGGAATTATTTTCCGATTTCCGATTTTTCTGATTTCTTTTCCGATTTTTTGAAAGTTTCCCATATCCCACATCGGTTGGGAAAGGGAGAGGGCTCCAAAATATGCTCTATAAAAGGAGAGTATCCTCCTAACTTCTACACAAATGAAAAATGAGTCAAATCCTCATGTGTTTACATGTTGGGTTAAGCTATTTTCATTGTTTCTTTAAAATGAGAATTTCGAGTAATCGAAAATCCATAATTTATTTTTTTGAAATTTTGGAATTTCCGAAATTTCTGGATTTTTAATATATTTTGTGAATTTCCGATTTTTTCCGATTTTTGCCGATTTTCCCGAATTCGGAATTTTTTTTTAATTTTCCGAAAAAATCGGATCGAAAATCGGAATAGTTATTTTATTTCCGAAAAAATCGAATTTTTTTCCGAATAGGCATTTTCCGATCCGATCCGGCCGAAACACAGCCCTAGTTGTTACACTAAATTAAGGGTTAGGGGTTTTATGTGTAAAGTCATGCCGCAAGTGTCATGTTTTTATCGAATTTCAGGTAACGTAGGAGTTTGTGGTTGTTTTTTAACTAGTGGGTGGGTGAGCTGTACGTTAGCTACAGCTGTTATAAGAGCAAGACTGAGCGACATGATATTTGGATTTAATTTTCAAATTTAATGATGTTGAATTATCACATCATTAATATAACACAATTCATTTTTTGCTTTGTCATTTACAAATTTATGTTTTTTTTTTCAAATTATAATTTTCAAGTTAAAAATAAAAGCAGTTCAATAAAAAAAAATATATCACACACAAAAAAAGAAGTTTAATCCAAGATTTTTTATTTTGTTCCAAAAAATCTATTACCACATAAAAACTTAACTAAAAAATTGTGCCACTAGCGGGACCTTTAAATAATTTTAAGAAATACAAAAATTATTTTAAATGTTATAAAATTAAAAAAATTAGGTGGTGCCGCTGGCGCGAACCCTTAAAAATAAAAGAATAATGAAAAAATGGGTGTTTGAAGGACTAAATGAGTTAAAAATAATTAAAAAAGAAAAGAAATTTATCATTAGAATAGTTTTTTTTAATGCGGCCTTTAAACAGTTTTAAGAAATACAAAAATTATTTTAAATGTTGTAGAATTAAAAAAAATTAAGTTTAAAAATTAGGGATGCCGCTGGCGCGAACCTTTAAAAATGAGAGAATATTGAGTAAATGGGTATTTGAGGAACTAAACGAGTTAAAAATAATTAAAAAGTAAGAGAATATTTTTTTTGCATACCGATGGCGCGGACCATTTGCTTTAAATAGTAAAACAAATATTTGACTATTTAAAAATAAAAGGTTCGCACCACTGTTATGTATAGGTGGGCCGACCACCTATACATACCGCTGACGCGGAGCATTATTTCTAATATGTTGGTCCGTACCAGCAGTATATAAGTGGTCAGACAATCTATACATACCGCCGACGTAGACAATTTTTTTTAAATAGTAAAAAAAATGTTTTTAAAATAGTAAAAACGGTCCACACCATCTGTATAAAAAAAAATACGACTCCATGTCACGTCGCGTTTTTTTGGATCTTGATCGTGTTGGTTAAAAAATAAAAGATTTATATTCGCAGTGTGTAATTTTTAATTGATTTGTGATAAGTAAAAAAATACGATTTCGTGTCTTGTCTTGTCTTTTTGTATTTTAACACAATTTTTTTATTTGTGATTAAATTTTTGTTTTTAACTTGAAAATTATTTTTGAGAAAATAAATAAATTAATAGTATGACAAAGCAAAAAAGTGGATACCTACTTAAAACTCAAACTTAAGAATGTGGCACTGCCACATCATTGAGTTTGAGCTTTAAGTTGGAATGCCCGGTCGCTCTATCATTTTACCTATTTATAAAGGTGGTGTTCAGGTTGTCTATTGGTATCAATTAAATGTATTCTGTTTTTTTTCCGTAAATTTACATCATGAACTGCTGGGACTAAGTAAGAATGTGCAAAAAAAATCTTGAAAACCAAGTCGAATCGGTTCGAGCCAAACTAAAATCGGCGATTTTTTTAGCTCGGTTAGGTCTACTGTTTAAGGATTTAGAAAACCGACCATGTCGATTCGGTTGACGGTTTAAACAAGGAAAAAATCAATTCGAATCGGATCGAACCGATCTAAATATTTATATTAAAAACCCATGAATAACTTATATTTTTTATATCCAAAAACCATTTACCAACTTCAAAAATTGACCAAAACCAAAAATCGACCTAAAAAAACCGACCAAACCCGAAAATCGACCAAAATCGACCCGAAACTGAATCGAATCGAAACCGATGATTTTTTTCATCGTCGGTTCGGTTTCGATTTGACTTTTTTCAAAACCGAACCGATTAGTTCGGTTTGAATTACAATCCAAAACTGAATCGAATCGACCCATGAACACCCCTAGCTGGGAGGGACTCTTAATTTTTGCATCTTTGGAAATTTTATGTGCACAAGTTACAACTGTTAACTAAATTTTAAATGAAGATAGGAAAATGTTCAGTGAATTTTTTTTTTTTTGCATTTACCCCATGAAATAATTATTTAATTTTTTCAATAATAAATTCACCCCGTATGTCCATTGAAAACGTATAAGTGAGTTCTTGCATAAGCTCCAATTAAGTTGATGCATAATTTGGATTGACTCTAATATTTTGACAAAATGATTGTTATGTCTAAGTATTGCATTATTTTTGGAACAATCTAAAAAAAACTAAATTACGATAAAACCGTTAATTTGATTTTGCCTAAAGCTTATTTTGTCCAAAAGTGTTGTACAAGGTTGGATGGATTGATGATAAAGGAGGGGATGGTGTCTTATCATAATATTTCTTTTACATATATTTTAGTACTTTTTATTCAAAATAAATGTTATTCCCTCCATTCTGAATTATCAATGAACAAAATCTCCCAATTTTGATTGTTGATTGAGTATATATCCTTAATCTAGTAAAAGAAAATGATGCATATTCTTAATTTGAGACGAAATGAGTAATATTTTTTTAATTACATGGCAAGATGGAATGGTGCTCGAAGATCTCTTTATAAAAAAAACACGCCTTTTCTTGGTTAACATCTCCTAAATTTGTGGAGACCGCTAGTCTGTGACCCTATATGACAGTAAAACTTCGATAATGTATACTCCTAGGATCAGAAAAAATTATAATCTTAGCGGAATTATTTATCTATCGATAAATGAATAATTTATTAATTTATCAATAAATTAATATTTTATTAAATTATAAAGAATTTTATGTTTTCAAAGAAATTGCAGATGTACATGTATCTTATGAAAATCCATAGCCATGGATTCATGTACTAGTCAAACTTTCTAATAAATATTAAAAATAAGACGATATAAGAGTTTTAAAAATGCACGTACAATACATACATATTCATATAGCTAGAAGAAAAAGTTGTTTAGAACTTAATGTTCATGTATATACATAAAACACGATCTCTATAGAGACGATCTATGATACCCAAAATAATGTCATCTTGTTCCTCCATGGTGTCTCATTTGAAAGGAGTGAAAACAATATATATTAACTCATGAGATGAGTGTAAACATAAATTCAAACGTTTTATTTATTCTATGAGGAACAGAGAATAATCTAAAATTGAATTAACTAGTCATGCACACTAATAAGGATCTTTAATCTCATACGAGTTCACATCTAAATTTGCCTACATATAGGGATCATAAGAATGCGTATCTTGGTTCATATTGTTACACCGAGTTTCGTTGAAATAATAAAGAGCCGATATTTTTAAAAAAATCAGCACTATGTGGCGTTTTCGAGGTTGCAAAATTAATATAAGATAAACTCAAAATAAAAATTCTTGGTATGGACTCAACACTTAAAAAATTGAATTTCGGATCGATTCGAAATTATCCCGATCGATCTGGACGACCCGACAACATCAGTTAATATTATGTTTTTAGCTTTCGAGGTGTATAAGTTTAGGGCATTAAATGTAACAAATTTTCATCTCGTGGGACTACTTTTTGCTCATACTTTGATTTTCCCTAGGCATGAGGAGTTTGCGCTAAAAGGTTGAAAGCATTTTATGTGGAATATAAGGTTATTAAAGAGGGTGTAATGAAGGCCACCAACTCAATATCCCCCATTTATGCAGAGAAGAATTAAGCATTTAGGCCAAATATGAAATTCGATTTATTTGTACTTTGCACATAAACTATAATACATTTTCATCTTCTATTTCCAAGTGTTTAAGACTGGGGCAGAAGAGTGTGAATGGGTATGGAATTGAGTTTTTAAAAGAATACATTTTTAGAAATTTTGGAGCTAGTTGGGACCTTATTTCACTTCTTCTTCAAAGTTTAAGTACCTTCTTAAGAGGTAGGGTTTCTACACTCCATTTTCAAGTTTAAAGACAAACATGCTATATATATATATATATATATATATATTGTGTGTTACCAAATTTGTAATGTGAGTGTATTGATGATGTTGCATAATACTATTATGTATTCATTACCATATAATGCACAAAAGAGGTTTGAAAATATTCTGAAGACATATACATATTATACGGTGTTACATTAAGAATAATGTTGATGAATGTGAAAAACCACTCATGGTGGCATTAAGGATTGGGGTAAGATTATGATTGTAAAGTTGTTGTATTAGGTGGATGACTTGTTAAGGTCATTGTATATTTAGTTAAATAACAATCAAACAATACTGAAAAAGGAATATAGTGAGAAGTTATATTGAATTCATAGTGCATGACTACACACTATACATGAAAGTGAATATGGAATCTGTGTTAGAAATATACATGAAAGTGATTTATTGCATTTAATTTTATGCAATAGTGTAGTAGTGATGCATTCACTGAGCTATTTTGCTCATGGTCCAGGTGTTTATATTTTTCAGGTAATGTGATGTTAGTGCCAAATCTAGGAGGTCGGGTGGGGTTAGCAAGGATGCATAAAACCATGATTTGGGTCAAATGTAAATGGGGTAATTTAAGCCTAATAATCCTTTAAGTAAGTTCATATAAGCATAAGTACTTTAAAATTGTGAAAAGATTTTAGTTTTATGGATTTACGTTGATGATTGAAAAAGGTAACTCGTGTTTTTGGTTTGTTTTAGGCAATTATAGTTTGACTCACTTTGACTTTAAAACTTAATTATAAGTAACTGGGTTGAGGTGTGTCAGATTTTGGTATTTGAGCCTAGGTTTTAAAGGTTCCGTAGTTCGAAGAGCCTAGATTTGGCAGTGGACGTAGAAATTATTTTGAGTCACTAGTATTCGATTTTAAAGGATACAAATAAGTATGTTGGATTCTCGAGACATGGACATGAAGGGTTTGTTATTAATTTTTAAATTGGCTTTATTGACTAACATCTGTCAGCTATACTTATATATTGTTGTACGAGATATGAAATGTAAGGATCTTGCAGGAAAGGAAAGAAGTTGTTAAGGTTTATTCGGGGATGATAGTGAATACATGTATTTTAATATGAAGTATTACGTTATTTCATATGTTTTGTGGACAAACGTGTCATTGAAGGAATTTTTATAGACAAAATGTGGTATACAAAAATTATAAAGTATTGAAAGTGATCTCTTCTTATACTGGTATATGGGGACTTGAGTCGTAGATAAGAAGTGAGGAGAATTACTATTACATGATGTAAGGACATATTTTTATAAATGTCCGTCACAATTAATTATGTCGTATACCATTACAACCGTCGAAGAGCTTCAAGAGCAATCTACATCAAGACGGATCCGAATATATCAAGGTTCTTCATCAAAAAGTCTCCGCAAAGTTTACTTTGGTAAGGTTATGTTTTAAATACCTTAACTTTGCACTTAGAGCTTTGGGATATTTTTATAAAATATTTTTCGTCAAAATTTGAGAATGAGTATTTTTTCCAATTGTTGGAGCGGATATTAAAATAATATTTTCTAACGTTCCAGTAGTTCAAACGACTTTACACTATCGCTCAAACGACATTGCATTGTCGCGCGAAGTCGCTTGAACGGCAGAGGCATCTCATTCGAGCGAAATCTCCTTTTCGTTCGAACGATCGAGGCGGCGCGATTTTCTATAAATACTCATTAAATGGTTTTGTTTTCATTAATAAGTCCCAGTGTTTTGAAAGACAGAAAATTGCGAATCTGCAAAATTCTTTTTGAATTCTTATTTTAGGGTTTTCATCCCTTTTGTTTTTAATTCACAAAAATTCTATATGCTTTGGTGAATTGTTTTGGTGTTCAAGAACACACTTTACTTTTGTTCATTATTTTTAGGGACAGTTCTACAACTGACAGCTGCGTGCTATTGTGGAGGGAGTCCTTATGAAGATTTTAGACTGCGTGTCTGGACTGCGCGTCCTGGTGGTATAGCTGCGTGTGAACCATTGCTGATTTATTTCTAGTTATTGCATTGGAGGTTTGACGAAGACACTGTGCGTTACTCTTGTGGGCGAAAGAAAGATGGTATGTAAGTCAATGGTCTTATAAACTTGTCAAAGTTTTAAAAATAAAAGGTTTTGCCCTTCGAGGATTTTTCTTGAAATTTGTGTCGCATGCTTTATTTATTTATGGTTTGACTCACACACGTAGTTGCATGTTTAGGGGCTGAATTAATTTGGTTTGAAAATAGACTCTAATTAAATAATGTTAAATTGGATATTTGCGAATTTTAATAAATTATCACACCGTCATATTTTACAAATTGGTATAAGAGCAGGTTACACTATTTTATTGTGTATTCCTATTTTTCGCAAAATTGTGTGATATTATTTTTTTTAAAATCAATTTTGTGAAAAATCACAATTTTTCCAATGGAACATTCATTTAATAAGGTGCCTATTTTTAATGGGAAAAATTATGTCTATTGGAAAGCTCGCATGAAATGTAGTTTAACAGCCATTGAGGAGCGTGTTTGGTTGCTTTGCAAAAAATGGATGGACTCCTCCCACTGTCACCATTGAAAATATCACTTCTTTAAAACCCGTGTCGGCCTGGATTGAAGATGATTTTAAAATGTCTAATTTTAATTCACGTGGTTTGAGTGCTATTTCTGGAGCCGTCACTCCCGACGAGTTCCGCCGAATTATGACGTGCATTACGTCTAAAGAGGCATGTGATGTTTTGAAATTGACACATGAGGGTACGAACGCGGTTAAAGAATCAAAATTATAAATTTTTGCCACCCAATTTGAGACTATCACCATGTCAGAGTCTGAATGCTTTGATGATTTGTATGCACGTTTGTCGGACATTGTAAACACCAGTTTTAATTTGGGTGAGGTGATTGATAACACGCGTGTCATTAAAAAGATTTTGAAATCTCTCCTAAAACGCTTTATTCCTAAAGTTATTGTTTTGAACGCTTTGGGAAATTTGAAATCACTTAAGTTGGAAGAACTTGTAGGAGATCTTCAAACCTATGAGATTGACATGTTTCCCCAAACCATTAAGACTAAGGATAAAGGCGTTGCTTTAAAGACTCATTTTAAGAAAAAGAAAGAAAAATTTTGTGAGTCCGATTCTGAAGAAGATTTTGATTTTAAAGATATGGCCTTGTTTGCAAAAAATTTTAAAAAATTTCTCAACATGAACAAAAATAATTCTTCCAATAAGAGATTTTTTGAGAAAAATAAAAAGGCAAAAGAAAGCGGTGAGAAAGAGAAAGAGAGGGAAAAAGAAAAGGAGAGTGAGGAAAGTTTAGAAAGTTTGATGTGTTTTGAGTGTGGGGGTAAAGGGCATAAGGCGTATGAGTGTAGCACTAGACTTAGGAGAGAGGGAAAGAAAATGGCTATGCCTTCCACACTTAAAGATAGTGACATAGAGGTTTTTGTTTCGGGTGATGAAAAAGAGCACGATATGTGTGTTGCGTTTTTAGCTAGTCAGGTTAGCACACCTAGTTTGGATGGAAGTGAGGGGACTAGTTCTCGTGAGACCCCCGAGGAGGAGGATTTGAGTGTTTCAAGTGATGTTGAAGGTGAGTTTGAAAGTGGAGATGAAAGTGAGCTCCAAATTGCTTTTAGAGATTTGTATGCTGAGACTTTAAAGACCAAAAAATTGAATAAAAAGTGAAGTCTCAAGGTGAAAAATTTGGAGAGAGAGATTAAAATTTTGGATGAGTTTGAGGCCAAATCAAGTCAACTTGAGAAGGTGAAAGTGAGTTTGAGTGAGCAGTTGACTGCTTTAGGTAGGGAGAAGTGTGATTTGACCAACACGGTGTCTAGTCTGACGACACGTGTATCCTAACTCGAGAGTGATCTCGAACGGTCCCGGGAGATCAAAGTCCCTTTAGAGAACGCATTTAAGAAGGTTGAAAAGATGGTTCTCAATCCTATTTTTGGTAGTGGTGGGAGTTTAGGATTAAGTCATGACGGTGCTTCTACTTCCCAAGTAGTACCTGAGCTAGTTCCCACTTTAGTGTTAGATTCACATGAGTCTCACCCTAACCCACCTAGGTGTCCGATTCCTATTAGAAGAACACGTCCTAGAGTTTTTGAGAGAGGTGTTCCTAGGCCTATATATGTTTGTTCCCATTGCAAAAGGAGAGGACACCTTAGGAAATTTTGTTTTAAGTTGGGTTATGTGTCACGTTTTGATTCTACACGTGTTTTTGCCACACATGCACCCACACATGATATTTTACACGCTCCTGGAGACTACATGAGAGAGTTTTCACATTTAGGTCAGCAAGTTAAGTTTTTGGTCAAAACTTCACAAAAATTGATGGAGTTTTTTCATAAGTTATCACTATCTTTGGAAAACCCCATTGCACCTAACGATTGAGGTTTGACTTATTGGCTAGGATATGATGTTTACATGATGATATTATATACCTATTGCTAGTGTGTACCATGTTTGTATGTTTTCCATTTTTTTAAGAAAATTTTTGAAAAATTCAAAAAGATTTTATTTTGATAAAATTTGGGAGAAAATCCAAAAAGAGTTTTGTATTTTGTTTTACACCTTTTATGGATGAACACTTAGGATGACCAAGTCACAATTTCATTCCATTTATCCATGTGACTATTTGATAGTGTTTTGAGACAATATATCATGTCATCTTTGTGCTTTATAATGTGTGGAGTCATTAAGATGTAATTAAGTGTTACTTCCTTCATGTTTGACTCATGATTTCCTTTATTGCACACGTGCACGGATTTATTTGATTATTGTGCTTGTCGTATCACATATTGGTTGGGTGTTTTAACTTCAATACTATCTTTAAAATGAACCAAGCGCGATAAAACTTGACAAGAAAGTAGTGCATGTAAGAACCATTTTGCTGTAAGTTTGTGTGAATTTTATCAACGGTGAAGGGCTACGAAAGGTAGTCATCTATCCTTTGCGATTAATCCACCGTTTAAATTGGACCTAAAAAATTGAGGAATTTTAATTATCTGGGGTCCAAAGAGGTTTAAAAGATCCCGAAAAAATTTAAAGGCAATAAAAAGAAATTCATGCCAAAAAGGGGCCATTAGGTTTTTGCACCAATTCTCCAATGTTTGAGAATTTAGATTTCCTCTAAAAGAAAATATGCATGAGGGAGTTTGGATGGAATTTAAAACGGGTTTGCACGTCCTTAAAAGTCTTGAAAAAGCGTTAAATAGTTTTGGACGTTATTGGTGTGGAAATCACTTTGACTTTGATTTGTTGATTTGCATAAGACGATGTCATCTAAATTCAACAATTTTTACACCTAAGGATAATTTTGATGTTCATTCATTAGGAGTGCACGTATTCATCGTGCACATATGATTGATTGAGTTTATTTACCTATCGAATATGTTCACACCCATTCATTCCATTTCCATGACTTGGTTGTTTGAGTATAAATCCATGCTGTGTGATTTGTGTAACATTATCTTTGCTTTGAAAAAAAAATTGAAAAATCCAAAAATAGTTTGTGGAATCTTTTGAGATACACCTTTGCATGCGTTGTTTGATCCATGTTTGCTATGCTTTTGTCGTGACACTCCATGTTTTGATAGTTTCTTCTTATTTGTCTATTTGGGGACATCATAAAATGGGGGAGAAAGAATTATCATGTTATGGGGGAGATTTGATTTATTAATGATTTATTCTTTTATCATTTCAAACTCGATGCGTCACGAAGGTTTATGCTTTATCTCATGTGTGTATGTACACAGATTGATGATCATTATGTTGCACACCCTGATGAGAAAATTTTTGAGATTTGATGAAGATTTTTGAAGAAAAGATTGAGAACTTGCAAATTTGTACCTTTTCAGTTTTGAGATTCATGGGAGGGTAGATTTGTATAGGCATTTTGGTATTTGATAATTCAGGTGTTTTTATGTATATTCCGACATAGACATAGGGGGAGATTTGTAAGGACATTTTTTTTATAAATGTCCATCATAATTAATTATGTTGTACACCGTTACAACCGTCGAAGAAGTTCAAGAGCAATATACATCAAGACGGATCCGAATATATCAAGGTTCTTCATAAAAAAGCCTCCTCAAAGTTTACTTTGGTAAGATTATATTTTAAATACCTTAACTTTGCACTTAGAGCTTTGGGATATTTTTACAAAATATTTTCTAAGTGTTGGAGCGGACTTTTTTCGTCAAAAATTGAGAATGAGTATTTTTTCTAAGTGTTGGAGAGGATATTAAAATAATATTTTCTAACATTCCAGTCGTTCAAACGACTCTGCACTGTCGCTCGAATGACATTGCATTATCGCGCAAAGTCGCTTGAACGACAGAGGCATCTCGTTCGAGCAAGATCTCCTTTTCATTCGAACGATCGAGGCAGAGCGATTTTCTATAAATACTCATTAAATGGTTTCGTTTTCATTAAAAAGTCCCAGTGTTTTGAAAGAAAGAAAACTACGAATCTGCAGAATTTTTTTTGACTTCTTATTTTAGGGTTTTCATCCCTTTTGTTTTTAATTCACAAAAATTCCATACGCTTTGGTGAATTTTTTTGGTGTTAAAGAACACACTTTACTTTTGTTCATTCTTTGTGGGGAGAGCTCTACAACCGACAGTTACGTGCTATTGTGAAGGGAGTCCTTATGAAGATTTATGACTGCGCGTCCTGGTGGTATGGCTATGTGTGAATCATTGCTGATTTATTTCTAGTCGTTGCTTTGGAGGTTTGACGAAGACACCGTGCGTTACTCTTATGGGCGAAATCAAGATGGTATATAAGTCAATGGTCTTGTAAACTTGTCAGAGTTCTAGAAATAAAATATTTTCCCCTTCGGGGATTTCTCTTGAAATTTGTGTCGCATGCTTTATTTATTTATGGTTTGACACACGCACACATGTAGTTGCGTGTTTAGGGGCTGAATTAATTTGGTTTAAAAATAGACCCTAATTAAATAAGGTTAAATTGGATACTTGCGAATTTAATCAATTATCACACCGTCATATTTTACACATGATTATGATGAGATCTAAATTATCAGAGTGTGAATAAAATTAATATTCACATAGTAAAGGTGAAGTGAGAAGAGTAGTAGTTGTATATGTTTAAATTTAATATGTGAAATGGTCTGAAATTTAATTACAAGTCAATATATCACAATTGATCTGAATATGGGTTCATAGTGAATTATGATAAGTAGAAGAAAAGAGTAATGAGAGTTGAGATGTACGTCTTTAATAGTACGAGTGCATGTAGTGGATATTACTCTTGTGATGTTTTTAAATGATTATATGAATAGTAAAGTTGGGACAGGTGTTAAAGAGTTGGAATTTTAAAAATATTGAGGAGTAATTTTAAGAGTATGTGTTGTGTATGAGTATGGAAAAGATGTTAATCGGGTTGGAATGTCAACAACTGGTTTGGGTGGATATTGAGCTATATTTGTCATTGTACGTATGTGTTATCAATAAGGGTATGTCATATAATGGATATGGTTGACATTATAATGAGTGACCAAGAAGTATGTGTAAAGATAATGTGCTATGTGAGATAACATAATATGATACATTAAGGCACTTATATAGGCTATTTGAAAGAAATACGACATATAATAGTTAGAGAAGTATTATGCGGTTGGTAAGTATGGCTAAGGTTTTAAGTGGTTATGTTACATTCAACATCCATGTTACCAAATTGGTAAAGTGAGTGTATTTGTGATGTTACATAATACTATCGTGTATTCTTTACCATATAATGCACAAAAGAGTTTTGGAATAAGTGGGGCAAACATGGGTCCATTCAGGAGCTCTTTCTGGGGATGTACAACCTTGGAGGGGACCAAGATGGGTTGGTGGCTGACCACATGACTATTATTGGGGAAGATGTGACGTGGAATCCGTAGTTTAGAAGAAGGCTTTGGGACTGGGAGCTTCAGGTGGCGGATTTGTTCTATAAGTGGTTGCGCTTGGCCCCCTGTCCGCCGGGTAGGGAGGACTCATTACAGTGGAACGGGGGTGGGTTAGGGGAGTTCTCGGTCAGATGATACTATTTGATTATGTGCGGTAGTGGGGGTTCCAGAGCCATCTTACCTTGGAAGAGTATATAGAAAGTGAAATCATCGCCGAAGGTGAGATTCTTTGTGTGGACACTGGCTAGACAGGACATTCTGACGCTAGAGGGTCTTCAAAAGAGAGGTTATCGTGTATAGTTGATGTTGGTTATGTAGGGGGGAGGAGAAGAAGACCAATCACCTTCTCTTACACTGTAAGGTGACTGGAGGTTTATGGGGTTTATTCCTTGCCATTACTGGGACCACTTATGTTATGCCTGGTTATCTGAAGGGGCTCTTAGAGGGGTGGAGACCACCGTGGGGGTGGCTGGGTGGCAGACGAGTGTGGCATTTAGTCCCTCATTACATTTTTTGGACGATTTGGAAGGAGAGGAATGCGAGATGCTTTGATGGCATCGAGACTGCGCCTTTGAGACTTCGCTATCTATTTCTGAGCACTCTTATTAGTTGGTTTAAGGATAGCCTTGTCGTCTCGACTCAGGAGCTTATTGAGTTTGTTGACGAGCATCACACGATTTTGTAGTCTGGTTTTCTTTTGTCAGGTGTGTTGGTGTTTTTATTTTATTTCTTTTAGCCTAGATAGATGCTTTGTATACTTCTTGTATACGGGTTCGCTCTCTTAGTGATGTTTTTTGTTTAATTATCATTTACTTATAAAAAAAGGGCATATATACATATTATACAGTGTTAACTTAAGAATAATGTTGATGGATGGGAAAAACCACTGATAGTGTCACTAAGAATTGGGGTAGGATTATGATTGTACACTTATTGTGTTGGGTGGATGACTTCTTAAGGTCATTGTATATTTAGTTAAATAACAATCAAGCAAAACTAAAAAAGGAATATAGTGAGAAGTTATATTGTGTTCATAGTGCATGACTACTCAGTATACATGAAAGTGAATATGGAATCTGGGTTAGGAATAGACATTTTGTGAGTAATTATTCATTATCGATATATGAAAAGTAGTGAGGCTATATTTAGATTAAGTATTGTAAGAATGATATTTAACATACTCTTAAACGTAAGAGATGGCGTGGATAGTAGTTAAAGTCAAACACATGTATTTCGTATTGAACAGAAGATGGCGAGATGAAGTATAAGAATATAGTCTTGTAATAGAATAATTATGATTTGAAATATTATGTGATCATAATGATAGACTATAGGAATGAAGGGAGTAATGTAAAGAATGAAACTAGGTTCATTAAGAATGTCCACTCATTGTGAATATAAGATAATACAATCAATAATTTATTATGTGTGAATGTTCGACATACATATATAAAGGTATGAAGTATATATGAGTTGGGAATTGGTTTTATTGATAAGAAATCATTAGACGATCCGAGAGGATAATCGAGCATTTTGGACACAAGATCAATACATAAATAGGATTACAACAGAAGACTTTATAATATCTACGAGTTAAAAGGAAAGTGTTTATCTTGCTATAATTACTTTTGTGGTTTCAATCGTTCATGTACAAATTTGGTGTAGAAACACATAAATTTTTGTGTGGGATTATGTTGGTGTTTGATTCATAATCCTAGGTGTTTGATGTAGGATTCATGATTATAAATATGTTTAAATACTCCTTGAATATTAGTGTAATGACATACTTGGTCTATTTGATGTTTGGGGTGGTTTGGGACCTCCATTAAAGGGTTTGGGTGGAGAAAACATGATTTGTTTGGAGAAGATGAATTGAACAGATGTCGATGGATCGATCGAGGAAATTTGAAGTTGGATAATGTTGTGCATAATAGAATTACGAAGGCGTGAGCGCCAATTTTGTATTTTTCTGAGGGTTCGACTTGGTTTACAGAGTTCGATAGGAGACATAGGACTTATAGGAATATATAGGAGTGATTATAATCTACCTTGGGTTAGATAAGAATTAAATTTGGTTACGAGTTTACAGGTTTATTAAGGCGAATAAAACTAAGGTTATAGTTTATGAAATCAGGTTGGGATTTCGGGAAGAGTCGGGCTACGGGTTTGAGTAGAATATCTTGGTGGGAAGTAACAAGATATTATTGAATTAAAACAAGTAAGTGAATACTTGATAAATCGGGAGTCAGGGAAGACTTAGGATTTGTGGGCTAGTGCTACGAGTGATATATGCACAGTTAGCAAGTTATGTGTATATGTATATGTACCAAGGGTGATAGTATGTACATATGGATGTATCTATGTGTGACTAATATATGTGAACATACCTACTCTAGATATGCTATTGTTTGCGCGTAGTGGGCGACCCACCCTAGTATGACTAACATGTGTTGGATCGATTCCCCAGGTCATAAGACTATTATATGAGTTTAGAGTCTAGTGGGGTAATGCGGTATCATTATAACCCATAGATGTATTCCTATGATCGCCTTGGGTTTATGTGTTTACGATTTGGGCTCTGTGGTGAGACTCCGATCAGGTGGCTCAATAGTGGTACGTGACATACTTAGATCCTCCTAGCATTACGGGGATTGCTTTCGGGAGGACATCTCAAGGATTTTGTGATTCTACATATAAAAGAGTGTTATATGTATATGTGTGATAAAAAAGAATGTGTGAACATTGATATTATAATTAATGTACAGTTATATTAGGTGTGACCGACTGGTGCTGGGCCGATTCCCCACATCATAGGACTATTTCATGACCACTGTATATGAGTTTAGAGTCTAGTGGGGTGATGTGGTATAGTTATGACCCACGAATGTAAGTATATGACCGCCTCTAGTTTATGTGTTTACAAGTTAGGCTCTATAGTGAGACTCCGACCAGTGACCCAAGAGTGGTACTTGACGTATCTGGAGCCTGATAGCATAATAGGGATTGCATCCCGGAGGACAGCTAAGAGATTATATAATATACGTATAAAAGCGTGTTATATATATGTGTGAAATAAAACGAATGTGTGAACATTGAAATTTTAGCTAGTGTACAACTATGTAAATAGTGTAACGATAATATTATAATTGAAAATTATAATGACATATCTTACGTGATAGCTAAATGAAAAACAAAGCAAAGTAAAATACGTGTAGCACAGTTGGGCTAGAGTTTAGTGGGTGAGGTTAAGTTAAGTGATTAATAGTTAGGCGGGGTAGCATAACTATGGAATTAAAATACATGTGTTAGGTGCGCACTATAGATGAAGGTGAGGATATTCTCATGTGAGTGCAACACCAGATAATTATGAACAATTCTTCTTCATTTGCAATATTACATTTTAAATAGTTGTAAAATATTTTCAAATGGTTTTTGGATCTAACCCGTATCGAAAGTCCTTTTTCAAAATCTGTTAGGTGCTTAGGCACAGGGATATCGGGCTTAGGTCTCCTTCTGATTAGACGATGTTGCATCAGCTGTGGATGCCCATAGGGATTGATTAGACGCTTCTATCATTGTTATCTGGATAGGATGTTCACTTCAATTTCTATTCGGGCATGTCACCAAGTTAAACAGTTCGTGTATTGTTTAGACTTTACTTTATTTCCGTATTAGTGGATTATTGTATTTAGTTTTATTAAGAGTTATTTGGTTAATTAATTTATTTCATATCATCAGTATTTAGGCTATTCTCGTGGTGAATGTTTATTGAGATTGGTTACCTTTATTTATATGTTGGATTGGTAACTTAGACTGTTGTATTGCTTTTAATAAGGCAAGTTATTAAGTTTTTAAAATTTGACACCGAGCCTAATAGGTTATTAGTAATTAAATTACTTTTCGACACGGATCAGAAGAATGAACCAGACTAAGATTCCTATTTTATTTTAGTAGAGAATTGAATACCCGTCATTAGAATAGGTGGGGTGTCATAGTTATTTTTACAACAAATTTCCAATTCTTCAGTATACCTATACATGTATAAACATAAAAGAAAATACAAACCAATTTATACCCATTAAATCACACGTATTTGAATTATGGAAAAATCATAAACTCATATCCTATATATATTAATTTGGATATTACTATACTAACCTCCTAAGCACCCCCCCTCCTCCCCTTTAGTCTTCCTAAACCATCCTTAAACCCAAGCATAAACATCCTAGCTAAACCCACAAAACCAGCCCAAAAACCAATCACACATTAGCCTAAACTCACTTAACCACCCTAACAACCCTTGATTCTCACATTGTCATGCGTTTTCAACCTAGAGTGTCATGAACATGGAGATTAAAAACGCGTTCGTCTCACGGACCACCGAACCTCCACCCCAAAATGATGTAGTTTAGTTGTTTTTCTCCAACTAGCACAAAGTTATGAATTTAAAACCCTAGTTCACCGTAAATGAGTCTTTTAAAGCTCCCAACACATCAATAACACTCTATTATGATTTCTAATCACAATAACATATTCCTAAATTAAACATACAATTTAATCATGAACATGGATTCTATCATTTGATCAATTTAAATATATATCAAAACACTCTTAATAATCAAATTTATAAGTTAGTGATAAGAATTCAATTCTAATATCCTGTTTCTAATCAATTGATTAACATACAATAATAAAAATTATAAGCAAGTTACATTAATACAATAAGCAAGATAGTTTTTCTCGCCTTAATGAAGATTACACTCGATTAAGCCATATTATTTTCTCCCCCGCTTATCCTAAATCTTTCCTCTGCTACTTGGTTATGAAATACGATGTGTTATGGTGATTAATGAGGATGAATTTTCAATTTAACCATAATCTCACAGTTTGCCTGTGGGCCAACCTTTGGATAGTCAATTAATCCCATAACATTAACAAGATAATCGTAAAACTTGCTTTAAACGGGGTATCTACCCTTGGGGCCCAATTTGACACATTAAAAACACTAGTTTGGTCATCTATCTTCTTCTATAGCTCGATTCAACCATACCAACCCATAATATAGAAATTAATCACAACCATATTATTAATTTAAGGAATCCGTCACATATTATATAAATTCTTACTTTAAATCCCGATTACTAATTCAAACCAACAAAAAATCTGCAAATTGAAGGTTAATTTACACGAGTAAATATTAGTTAATTGCTAATCATTTATTTAATTCGTAAAAATACGGGGTATTACCGTAAGTCGGTATATTTTATTATAAACAAGCAAGGAATAAAAAGTAGAGAAATGAAATATTTTATATGGATTTTAGGAGTGCAATGAAGTAAAAATGTACTCAAAATATTATATCCTCACCCTCATGATGGATGTTAATTTAAATATGATTGGTTATTATGATCGAGATTTACTGGATAATGCATAGGGAAAAGTGAACTCTTGATTTAGTATGTTTGTTTTCTCTTAATTGTTGATATTACAATAAAGTGCTAAACAATCCATTATTTATTATGAAAAAAATGAGTTCGGAGATGCTTTGAGGCTAGAATTTAGAGATTATGGCAACAAAACTTCATTTCAGAATTTGGAATTATCGACACTATTACCAAACCACTGAAACATAATGAAATTGTCATTGCAATCTTCTTTATAAATAAGTGATAAGTATTCAAAAGTATCGAAGAACATTGAATGGAAATACCTTTCAATTAAAGAAAATCTTATGAAATAAGGAGTGTCACTTGAACATATTTGTACAAGTGTTAACATATCAAATTCACTCACAATTTGATTATCACCAACGATATTATTGATGCATGCTTAAGATTTGGGTCTTAAGTGTAGGCAATAAAGTATCAATATTGTATATTGATAGAGCTTCTTTGTTTGACACTACATTATGACATCATTAAAGTATTTGTGAAATTCATATTTTTGCCTATATTGTATACATGCTTGTGAAAGAATGAATGTGACTAAAATAATCTTTTTATACATATATTATGGGACTAGTATTGAAATTCCACATTATGCACCTAATTAAATAAGACACTAGTGGTATAATACATCTCTATATTCTCTAAAATGCTAAACAAAAGTTAAGACTCCCTCTCAAATATGGTGTACCCGTGGCACCTCCTAATTTTTTTCTCTACCGTCTTTTTTTTCTTAATAAGACCCAATGATAAAGGAATTTTTCGGTATATTTCATCGTTGCTTGAAAGTCCTCTAATCAAAACCTCAATTACCTACAAAAATATAACAAACTCAAATGTAAAGTGGTAAGTAAGGATATCAATCCACATCAAGGGGATAAGCTAGAGACAAACTCAACTGTAATTCAATTTTTATTTTCTATTTTTTTTAGCCTTTTCAAATATTAAAACAATTATCAAAGGTGAACAAAACTATACTAAACTAAATGAGAGATGAAAACAACTAACTAAAAAAAGGAGATAAAAATGAAACTTAGTAAATCTAACTAAATAAAAAATCTAAAATATGAGATTAGTGAGAAAATAAAAGTGAGAACACTCAAGGGATAGGATGACTCAAAATATTTTAGTTAATCAAAATTAATTAGTTCATTAAAATTAGTTATCCCAAGTTAGTATCAAAATCACAAATCAACTCTCATTGCAATTGTAATTTTAATAATAACATTTTAGTTAATTAAATTTAACACTCCCACAACTCTAGAAAAATAGATCTAAACATCATTTAATAGATCACCCGCTAGGATCGATCGATTAAAATTTGTGTAAATCGCAGAAAATGAAATTAGAGTTGAAATTTAAGTCATAATATTGCACTTGAGAGACCCCTATCTCTAGTTCGAATATAAAAGGGGTATTATAACTAGAATTCCGATTTTCTCTCGAAAATTATTTACCCTCTCTCGAGGCGTAATACAAAAGTAAGAGTGCAAAATTAATTATCAAAGAGATATTTAATTTAAATAAGCTAATTAAAGTAAGATTAACATCAAATAATGGTCACTCCACCCCTTGAAAGGGTATCTAGCATAACATGATTTTGAACATGATGAAAAAATAATCAAGGCCATATAAAAAAAAATAAAAGAGAAGGGCAAGAGGACAAATCTTCAAACAAGTCACCTTGATTTGCAAAATTGGACTCTAATCCTCCATTGAAATTGAACAACATCCATTCAAATTGAGCTTTCCACAATATTCATTTACATACAAACACTCATTTGAATCACTCAACAATTAATTTCTCACAATTCTCTAAAAAAAATTAAAATAAAAACCTACCTAAAAAAATAAAAATATAAAGTGTTTCTCTCCCTAACTCTCTAAAACCCTAATTTTCTATTTTGATGTTGAGTCTTCAAATGGGGTCTTCCATCTTATATATGCACATGGAGCAAATGGGTAAAAATGGGAGGATAAAGGTGCAAGAGGTTTGTATAAGGTGTGGGTAAGGATTAATTTAGGAATTAATAGAGGGTGCATGTGGTTTGGGTGTGAGGTCATGATAGTAGGGAGAATGAGGGTATTTTGGACTTTGGTAGAAGACATGTGGGAAGTTGGGGTTTAAGGGTATAAGGGGTAAAGAGGTACTAAAACACATGAGGTCTTGTTTTTGATTTTATTTTGGCCTTTGTTCTTTGGCGGGTGAGAAATTCGTGTTATGTGGAGAAGTGGGTTTTTGGTTGGATGTTGAGATTGGTGGTTCCGGGTTGAAGAGATTGTGGGTTTATCTTGGTCGGGTTCTCGGGTAAGGCTCGAAATGGCTGTTGGTTTGGGGTCAGATGGAAATGGGGTGATGGTGTTCGGGTTAACTGGGTGTTAGGATCACAGTGGGTATGGGGATCACCAGGTTGAATGGTGGATCGGACTTTGGTTTTTCGGCCTTGTGTGGTCGAACTCCTTTCGGGTAAGGCTGGCCGACGATGGGTCATCGCCGATGGGGTTTCAGGTGGCGCCGAGTTGGAGGAGGTCGAGCCTGGCTTGGGTAGCAGTTTTAGGATCCAGATTTCAGAGGGTTATGTCGGAGTGGTGCTGGAGTTTATGGTTAGCCGACGATGGGTTCGTCGTCGGCGGTTAAGGTGGGTTTGGAGGGGGACGCCGACTTTAGTGGTTGGATGTATAAGGGCTGCTAGGGATCTGATTTGTGGGTTCCATTGTTTGGTTTAAGGGTAGAGTGATGGGTTATGGATAGCACTGGCAAAATTATGGGCTGGGTCTAATTTGGACGGGTCAAATGTGGGTTGGGCTAAATGTGGATTGGGCCAAATATGGGTTGGGTTAAATGTGGGCTGAGCCAAATATGGGCGGACCAAATATGGGTTGGGCCAACCCATTATTTTTCTACTAAATTAAGTATTACAATTCGAGGTATATATAAAAAAAACTCATATTTTACTCATAACTTTTTAAAATGAGTATTATATTTGATTTGTATCTTTTAAAATTGGGCTCCATATTTGATTTCTTGCTTTGAAATATGGGCCCCATATTTAACTCATAGCTTTGAAATATGGGCTCCATATTTAACTCACAACTTTTAAATATGGGCCCCATATTCAGATGCTTGGGCTAATATGGACTGTTTTAGTATTTGGCCCACATGTTGCCACTACTAGTTATGGAGGTTTGGTTATTTGTTAATGGAGGATGAGGAGAGATGAGAGAGAAAGTGGGTGGAGGTAGAAGATGATTGAAGACGTGATAATGTGGGTGAGGGTATATGGGAATATGGTGGGGGTGAGGGAGTGTTTTGGTGTATTAGTGTGTAGGGGAGTTAGTTGTGTGTGAGCGTATATGAATGTGGGTGTGGGTGAGAGAGTTGTTAGGGTGTGTTTGTGGTGTAGGTTAGTTTGGGTGTTATGGATAAGTGGTGTGTGTGTGTTAATTTGGACACCTAAAAAAAATTGACTAATTAACTAAAAAATAAAATTAATTAATATCTATTAAAAATATAAAATCCTATAAAATAAAAGACACAAAATAAAAAGATAAATCTAAAAAGAAATAACAATAAAAATAAAAATAGAAAACTATTAAACTAAAAACTAAAATTAAAAAAAACATCTAATAAATCTAAAAATAAATGAATTCTTAAAAAAAACTAATTCTAATAAAATAAAACTAATAACTAATAAAAATAAAGATAAAATAAAAATACACTAATAATAATAAAATATAAAAATAGTAAATAAAACCTAAAAATTCTAAATAAATCTAAAATAAAACCTAAAAATAAAACGACTCTAATTAAAAGTCTAAAAAAATATAAAAAGGCACAATCTAAACGCACATGGGATGCGGGGTAGGTTTAGGTTCGGTTTAGGCTTTGGTAAGGTTACGACAATGGGGAATTAGATCCATTTTAACTGTAAATTGCCTTGAAATATAGCTTTTGACACCGCAACTGCAATTAAGTCTGCACATTGAACATTTACGCGCATAAGACCATTATTGTCGAGAATTAGCAACTGAAATACGTCTATTCGGGGTATAAAATATACACTTTTGGGTGATTATCACACCACCCCAAACAGAACGTTGCTAGTCCTCGAGCAATAAGATAAAGAGAAAGAGAAAGATAAGTAACCAAAAGTGTAGCACTTTCGCGGGCACTCGCTATTGCACTTAGCATGTGCAACAAGACTTTAAACCTATAGGTTGCCCTATAGGACAGTTTTTATCGCGTGAGGGTTTGCAGGGAATATACCCACAAAATTCTTTATTTGTAAAAAGATTTATTGAAGGGCAGTCAATCTCTTATTAGACGTAGAATGATCGCACAATCCATCATAAGAGAAATATTTTGAGAAATACAAGCTAGAATGTTGAAAAAGATTTAGCTAAGTAAACACTCAAGGCACATCCTTCCTATAACTCAACGTGTGTGGTGTGAATCAGTCAAAATGGGTTGAGTATCAAAAGAGTAATTCCAAGATTACCTCTTCAGAATCAACGCTTCAACTTCAAATCTCACTGGATATATCTCTCTCAAACGAACTCTCGAGATTTGGGTAAGTGTATCGCTCTTGTGTGTGAGTAGGTGAATAAATATAAGCAAGTTAAAATGTCCCACATATAAGAAAGAACGAACATGTAGAAAGAAAAATGATGTCATGAAAGAATGCTAATCACTATAGTGAGAACGTCGAGTTATTCACCACGTTGACTTTCATTTGACCGAGCACCTAGGGAAAAATATGGATGTATATGGGTGAGGGGGAAATGAAATGATGTAGGATGGTATGAGGTAGGGTAGGATAGAATGGTGATGGATGAGTGATGGATATGCGATGTGAGAGAGTGTTCAATACATGAAGAACAAATGTCTTTATTACAACTAAATAAACTACAAACTCTTTCTTTTCTTTTCTCTTTTTTTTTTCGATTTTTCTTTTTCTCTTTTTTTTTTGCTTCTTTTTTTTCTCTTTTTTTTTTTCTTTTTCTCTTTTTTTTTTTACTCTCAAGATTTGAAGACATTTTACATTTGGGAAAGAACTCTTTTTCTCAAACTGATGCAAGATGTATGAAATGAGTGGGGAATCTATATGGATGGTGAGGAAAATAAATGGGAGAATATGGGTACATAATAGGTGAAGTAAATGGGTGAAAACCTAGTGATCGGGCAAAATTTCAGGACATGTGTTTCTTACAACTCAAAAAAGATGTCGTTCTCAGTGATCAAGCCAAAAATTATTATGAAAAATAATGAGATCATATAACAATTTAAAGTGCGGTCCCAATCTCAGTGATCAACAGGTTGAGCAGAGGCTCGGCCTTCGAGAGGCTGGGACCAGTTAACGACCTAAGACACAGGCTATCGAGGTCAAGGAGTGCGGCAGGCTCCCAAAGAGGGGCTCGGCCAGACCAAGGCCGACCCATGGATGGAAGAGCAAGGGAACAGGAAGAGGTCAACAGTCAGAGGGTCGTGGCTGGAGAACCTTCTGTCCGCCGCAGAGAGGTGGCAGAGGACAACCTCGGCCAAGTTGACGAGAGGAGACCGTGGAATGACTCGATCCAACGTCTCGAGGAGAAGATAGGGGACCTCATAAAGAGCAGGGACCCCTTACAGAGGGGCTACACGGAGGGCTCACCATTTGTAGCTAAGATAGTGGGGTTCCCAACCCCAGCTAAATTCAAGCCTCCTGTAGTGACTCCTAAGTACGATGGCAGCACTAACCCTGTGCACCACATCGAGATGTATCAGTCGGCGGCAGATATTTACTCAATACCTGATGAGATGAAGTGCAGGGCCTTCTCGGGCACCCTAACAGGGGCTGCGCACAGCTGGTTCACCTCTCTTCCAAAGAATTCAATCGAAAACTTCAAGGGATTGGCCGAGCAGTTCATCCACAACTTCTGCTTTGGGGTAAGGCCCCAAAAGAAGACCACCCACCTCCTATACGTCAAACAGGCTAAGGGTGAAAGCCTAAGGGACTATATAGCAAGATTCAACAAGGAGAAGCTGGAGGTGGAGGATTACGAGGAAAGCATAGCCATGACCGCCCTTATAGGAGGTCTTCAGAAGGGAAAGCTACTATGGAAGCTGGCGGAAGACCCCCCCAAGTCTATGGCGGAGCTGTTGTCCACTGCAGGAAAAGTAATGAATGCGGAGGAGGCGATGGCCGCCAAGTACGAGGAAGAGAACCGCGGTAGTGCTGGGAGGTCCCAGGGCAAGAAGGAAGGAAAGAAGCGGTCAGCCGATGACAAGTTCTCCCATTACACTCCTCTGACCGTGAGCTGTGAGCACATTCTTAATGAGATCAAGAGTGACCGGGCTCTAAGATGGCCAGAGAAGTTGAAGGCTCCGCCGCATAAGAGGAATAAAAACCTCTGGTGTGAGTTTCATCAGGACCACGGCCATGTCACAGACAGATGCTTTGCCCTGAAGGACGAGATTGAGAAGATGCTGAAATCCGGGAAGCTAAGAAAGTATGTGGATGGCAAGGCCCCAAAGGGCGGCAGAGAAGACCCTAGGAAGAGAAGAGACGACAAGTGCCGTGGTGATGCCCCGGCTAAAAGGCATGATGATTCAGATGGCAACGATGGAGATGACCCAGATCTCCCACCTAGGGATGACAACACCCTAGTGAAGAGGGTAGGAATGATCTCCTTTGGTGTTAGCACCATATGTGGGGGATTCGCAGGGGGTGGATCTGAGGTAGCCGATAGAAAGGCTCATGTCGCGGAGGCCAAGTCGGTAGTCAGGCTAGAGATTGTGAACCTGACGTCTTTTGATGCTGTACAGAAGAGAACGAAGGTGGACATGGACACCCTGGTGGTGGGTTTCTCCCGGCTCGACTTCAAGGGCATCTTAGCCCCCCATGATGACCCCTTGGTCATAACGACAAGGGTGCATGGGTGCGACGTAGGGAGAATCCTCATAGATGGGGGAAGCTCAGCAGATGTAATGTTCTGGCCTTGTTTCAAGAGCTTGGGTCTCAGCAGATCAAGATTAGTGCCCTACCACCATCCCTTGATAGGCTTTAGTGGTGAGAAAGTGCACCCGTTAGGCATGTATGAGATGGATGTGCGTATGGGGGATGAGTGGCCTAAGAGGCTGACTAAGAAGATAAACTTTTTTGTGATGGACGAGAATGTCTACTCTGCCTACAACCTCATCGTTGGAAGAGTAGCCCTCAAGGAGTTTGAAGCCGTGCCGTCAACGGTCCATCAAATGCTAAAATTCCCGACCCCTTACGGGGTAGGGGAAGTGCAGGGGGATCAGACCACGACACGGGAGTGTTACTTCAACTCAGCTGAAGAGAAGGAGACCCATAAGAGAGCAACCGCCACCTACAGCATAGACACTCTTGATCCGAGAGATGAAACGAAGCTGAAGAAGGGCGAGGCCGCGGAAGAGGTAGAATCCATCGTCCTCAATGAGGACGAGCCGGAAAAAACCATCCAGGTCGGCAAGGCCCTTGAAACAAAGATTAAGGAAGAGCTGGTAAGCCTTCTCAGGAAGAGGCAGAGTGTCTTTGCCTGGAGCCACACCGACATGCCTGGTATAGACCCCGAGGTCATGACCCACAAACTTAACGTGGACAGGGATGCCAGCCCAATCAAGCAGAGGAGGAGAATTTACTCCAGAGAGAAGTATGAGGTCATTCGGGAAGAGGTGAAGAAGTTGGAAGAGGCCGAGTTCATACGAGAGGTCACCTATCCAGAGTGGCTCTCAAATTCAGTGATCGTGCCTAAGGCCAATGGAAAGTGGCGGATGTGTGTGGATTTCACAGACCTGAATAGGTCCTGCCCGAAGGACAGCTATCCCCTACCGAGAATAGACCAGATGGTGGACGCAACAGCAGGGCACGAGCTCATGAGCTTCATGGATGCTTATTCGGGTTATAACCAAATATTCATGGACGCCGAAGATTCTGAGAAGACAGCCTTCATCACTGACAAAGGGACATATTGCTACAAGGTAATGCCCTTTGGTCTGAAAAATGCGGGGGCAACATATCAACGTCTCGTCAATAGGATGTTCGAGGAGCAGATAGGTAAGACCATGGAGGTGTACGTGGACGATATGCTAACGAAGAGCCTGAGGGCATGTACTCATGTGGCAGACCTTGAGAAGACCTTCGATGTCATGGACTCGTACAGAATGAAGCTCAACCCGGCTAAATGTGTCTTCGGGGTAGGAGCTGGGAAGTTCCTGGGGTTCATCGTTAATCAAAGGGGGATTGAGGCAAACCCAGAGAAGATCAAGGCATTGATTGACATGAAGACTCCTAGGAGTATCAAGGATGTCCAAAGACTCACGGGAAGAGTGGCATCCCTGAACAGGTTTGTTTCCAGAGCAACCGATAAGTGTCTTCCATTCTTCAAGGTCCTAAGGAAGGCCTTCCAGTGGGATGAAGAGTGTGAAAAAGCTTTTGATCAGCTCAAGTCTTACTTGGGGTCTCCCCTGCTGCTGTCCCGGCCCATTGCGGGAGAAAGGTTGTTTGTGTATCTAGCCGTCTCTGAGTCGGCCGTTAGCGCGGCCATCATACGAGAAGAGGGTGGAGTTCAGAGGCCTGTGTACTTTAACAGCAAGGCCCTACAAGGGTCTGAACAGAACTATCCCCGGATGGAGAAGTTGGCTTATGCTCTTATCCATGCTTCAAGGAAAATGAAACCCTACTTTCAAGCTCACTCTATGACAGTCCTCACGGACTCCCCCTTAAGGCAGGTCCTGCACAAGCCTGAGAAGTCCGGAAGATTGATGACCTGGGCCATTGAACTAGGGGAGTATGATCTTACTTACTAGCCCAGGACAGCCATTAAGGGACAGGCCCTTGCTGACTTTGTCGCAGAGTTCACTTGGATAGAGACTGAGTCAGAGAATAGCTTGGAAAGCGGCAAAGGTGTCTCCCGAGATTCGGGAGAGATAGACCCTTACGTCTTCCGGGGCCGAGGAGAGGTTGTATCAGGCAAGCCTCGGAGGAGAGTAGAAGAGAATGAAGAGGATCGATACCTCTTCGAAAAAGGAGTGATGAGAGAAGGGGTCTTCTCTTCAGAGGAAGACGTGTGGAGCCTCTTCGTGGATGGATCCTCCTGTGACGATGGAAGCGGCGCGGGGCTGGTACTTTCGGCTCCAGATGGAGCCAACATTGAGTATGCCTTAAGATTCAATTTCCAGGCCTCAAACAACGAGTCTGAGTATGAGGCCATGATAGCGGGCCTCCTATTGGCAACAACTCTGCGGGTAAAGCGGCTTCTACTACATAGCGACTCAAGGTTGGTTGTCAACCAAGTATTGGGGGCGTACGAAGCCAAGGATGAGAGGATGGACAGATACCTAAAAAAGGTAAGGGAATTGCTAGAATTTTTTGAAGAGGCCAAACTGAAAAGAGTGCCGAGATTGGGCAACAATCACGCCGACGCATTGGCAAGGCTGGCCTCGGCAATGAAGACAAACTTGGGAAGAACCATCCCAATTGAAGTCCTGGGAAAGGCAAGCATCGAGGAGGACGAGGTGCGCAGCCCTTGTCACAACGTGAACCTAGGGGACTCTTGGATCGACCCGCTCGTCAGGTACTTGAGAGAGGGGGAGCTACCTGAGTCCAAGCTGGAAGGAAGAAAGTTGAGGTACAGAGCTGCCAAGTTCTCTTTAGTAGGGGATGTCTTGTATAAAAAGGGGTTCCTCTTGCCCCTCCTCAGATGTGTGCATCCCATGGAGGTAACCCGGGTCTTGCAGGAGGTTCATGAGGGCTCTTGCTCTAGCCATATATGAGGAAGACCCCTAGCCAAGAGGATCATCACTCAGGGATATTGGTGGCCAACCTTGTCGAGGGACGTTGCTGACTACGTGAAGAGGTGCGACAAATGCCAGAGGTTCGCCACTATCCCTCACCAACCCCATCAGCCTATGACATCAATCTGTTCGCCATGGCCGTTCGCGGTATGGGGAATTGATTTGGTAGGGCCTTTGCCAAGAGCAGTCAACAACTATAGATTCTTGATAGTTGCCATTGACTACTTCTCAAAATGGGTAGAAGCCGAACCAATGATAACAATTACGGAGCAGAAGACCTTTCAGTTCATCTGGAAGAACATCATATGTAGGTATGGCCTCCCAAACACGCTCATCTCAGATAATGGGACCCAGTTCAAGAACGCCTCCTTAGAGAAGTACTGCCAAAGTGTGGGGATTAAGCAGTTCTTCTCGTCTCCTGGTCGACCCCAGGCTAATGGCCAGACTGAAGTCACAAATAGGACAATCTTGGATGGAATCAAGAAGAGGTTAGAAAACGCGAAAGGGAGATGGATAGAAGAGGTTTACGCTGTGCTATGGGCTTACAGGACAACAGCAAGGACACCCACAGGAGAAACCCCATTCATGCTGGCACACGGTTCAGAAGCCGTCATACCAACGGAGATAGGCCTACCAACTCATCGTATTCAGACCTATGATCCGGACATCAATGGGGAAAGGAGGAGGTTAGACTTGGACCTCATTGAAGAAAGAAGGGAAGACGCGGAGGTCAGGAAAGCAGCCTACCAGCAGAGGGCAGCAAAGTTCTACAATCAAAGGGTAAAGACAAGACCCATTGCGGTAGGAGACCTAGTGCTTAAGAAAACCCTACAGAAAGCAAACAAGCTACACCCGAACTGGCATGGCCCCTACAGAGTAACGGAAGAAGTTGTGCCTGGCACGTATAGGCTAGAGAACCTAGAGGGAGAACCCTTCACCAACCCGTGGAATGCCGACCACCTAAAGAGATATTTCATATAATGTTGCATCCATTTTGTCAATTGTAAAAGTACCATCTTATTGAGAAGAGGATGTGAATAAAGAACAGTTTCCATGGCAAATTCTTGTTTCATCTTAACATCATTTGGTGAAAATTTTTTTGGGGAAACCTCTTAGGACTCTTCCCTCAGACCTTAAACATCATTAATTTGGTGACATTACGAGGCTTACCTCGGCCTAGGTGATGACCTCAGACTCTCATAACACCACTTGGTGGTGACGAGGTCTGAGCTCGGACATCTCGGCTGGAGGACCTCAGACCTTTAACATCATTAATTTGGTGAAATTATGAGGCTTACCTCGGCTCAGGTGATGACCTCAGACTCTCATAACACCACTCGGGGGTGACGAGGTCTGAGTTCAGACACCTCGGCTATAGGGCCTCAGACCTTAAACATCATTAACTTGGTGAAAATTCTTGGGGAAACCTCTTAGGACTCTTCCCTCAGACCTTAAACATCATTAATTTGGTGACATTACGAGGCTTACCTCGGCTCAGGTGATGACCTCAGACTCTCATAACACCACTCGGGGGTGACGAGGTCTGAGTTCAGACACCTCGGCTATAGGGCCTCAGACCTTAAACATCATTAACTTGGTGAAAATTCTTGGGGAAACCTCTTAGGACTCTTCCCTCAGACCTTAAACATCATTAATTTGGTAACATTACGAGGCTTACCTCGGCTCAGGTGATGACCTCAGACTCTCATAACACCACTCGGGGGTGACGAGGTCTGAGTTCAGACACCTCGGCTATAGGGCCTCAGACCTTAAACATCATTAACTTGGTGAAAATTCTTGGGGAAACCTCTTAGGACTCTTTCCTCAGACCTTAAACATCATTAATTTGGTGAAATTATGAGGCTTACCTCGGCTCAGGTGATGACCTCAGACTCTCATAACACCACTTGGTGGAGACGAGGTCTGAGTTCAGACACCTCGGCTATAGGGCCTCAGACCTTAAACATCATTAATTTGGTGACATTACGAGGCTTACCTCGGCCTAGGGGACGACCTCAGACCCTCATAACACCACTAGGTGGAGACAAGGTCTGAGCCCGGACACCTCGGCTATAGGGCCTCAGACCTTAAACATCATTAATTTGGTGAAATTTATCGTGGGGATAACCTCTTAGGTGAGGGCCTCAGACTCTTAAGTAATGGTCATGACACCACATCCAGTAATGACTACAGAGGGTGCATAGCATCCAGGAACATTCACAAATAAAGATGAAGAGATACTTGCATTCAACAAAAGCTTGACATTGCAAAATATTTAAGTGTGAAAAAATTACAGGCGAAATTACAAGTCAAAACAAAAAGGGAAAATACAAGTTAAACATCTGAATGAGGAACGTCTGATTCCTCTTCAGGGTTGGCCTGCTCGGTATTGGTCACCTCGGCTACTTCGTTTGCAGGATCAGTGTCCCCGAGGTCTGCTCCCTCCAGAGTGACAGTTTGACCAGGGGCAGCAGCTTCATCCTCTATCTCCTGCAAGGCCTGGGCAAATTGGGCATCGGCAAGGCCGAGGCCCACAAAATCTGAGGCCTTAATGGTGCCAACCTCGACCTCCCTTACCTCGGCCCACTTGGAGGTGGCCTTGATACCTCTTTCAAGGTACTCCAGGCCAAAACCTACAAACTCCTCAGAGACCTTATAGTCGGCAATTATTGTCTCCGAGGCGTCTGCAAGAGAAGCCTTCACCGCAGCATCAACTTTCCTCTGCAAAGCATCGTCCTTGTCCTTCAGGGCCTTGGTATGACTCTGAACAAGTGCAGAGATGTCCTTCTCTAGGGATTGGACCTTATTTTCAGAGGTCTGAGCCTTGGTCTCAGCCTCCTGTAACTCTTTCCTCAGACGAGCAACCTCAGCCTTCAGGGTGCCCTCCACTTTCTCCGCCTCCTGGCCCTTCTGAATGAGAGGCAATTTCCTCAGGGTCCAGTTAGATAGCTGATACATGGCTGCCGCACCCTGCATAGTAAATGAAGAAGTCAGATAAAAGCAAGATCAGATGTTGCACTTCGAACAAAGGGACAAGTTGTACCTGAACTACTCTGTGAAGGCCGAATTCAACCATCGTAGAGGTTTCCATGGCCCTGAGGAAACGCTTGTCGGCCTCTGTCATCATGTTGTTAAGAGCGTCCATGGCTTGTCGGCTGTGGCCGAGCACACTGTCAGAAAGTTTTAACTGGTCCAGACGAGCCGATAATGTGTCGGCTGTGATAGGGATCGCATCATCTGGGGTCCTCCTTGTCCTGGAGCTCGGCCTCTGATCCTCAGGAGGAGGGACCTCAGGTGCCCTCTTCTTGGACTTAGATGTTGAGGGAGCAGGTGGAGGAGCATTTAGACCAGTCTTCTTGACAAGCCTAGCTAAGCTTGGGGCTGCCATCTCCCACAACTCTTCTGAAATCTCTGGTGGTTTCTCTGCAAAAGTGAAAAGATATGAGGCAGAAATAAAGCACGTAAGATAAGAGGCTACACTTGGGGTCAAAATAAAAATCCTTACCAAAGTCAGCTAGGGGACTTCCGCCCAGGCTCGTCCCCGAGAGATACTGGGGGGTCAGCAGATGTTCAAATTTGACAAACATCCCATGGGCCCCTTGGTTCTGCAGGGCCTTCACCCTCTTGCCGTGTTGCACACTTAGTCCAGGGTCGGCCCTGGCAGACATGGAGACTTTGCCCCATTTCGTCGGTATTCTTGGCTCGAAGATGGAAGAGGGAATAGAAGAACCAAATTCCCAAGGCCCTGAGACGAAAAAGTACCTGGGTTTCCAATTATGGTTGGAGGTCTGAGTGACCAGGAGCATCTTTTTCTCAGGCCTCCGAGCCACAAAGTGATAGTAGCTCGGATGATTCTTGGCCGAGGTAGGGACGTAGCAACCAGCAAAGACCTGCACTGGGAGGTCAGAGTGGTGAACCGCCCTCCACAAGATGGTTGCCCCTATAATGACCCTCCAGGCATTGGGAGAGAGCTGCGAGGGGGCCAAGTTAATGAATGATAGAATGGTCCTAATGACGGGGTGGAAGGGAAGGCGAAAACCTAACTTGAACATCTGCTCGTATAGGCAGATTTCACCATCCCTGCCATGGTAGGCTCTCTCCTCCCTCAGAGGTCTCCTTAAGTGGATAGAGGGGCTAATGGAATATAAGTACCGGAAGTGCAGTAAATCCACCTCGGTAATGGTACTCTCGTACTCGTCTGCCTCAGATGTGTCAACTTCACTTTCGGCATCCTCATCATCGTCAGACTCAACGTCGGCTGGAGCAGACGTTGACGGGTTACTGGGGAACCTTTGAGCAAACTCGGCCTCGGTTACGGCCGACAGGGGAATAGCATTTAGGATGCCAGGCGCGGCCACACTTGGCTCTACAAGTTCAACCTCTGAAGAAGAACTAGAGGTGCTTGTGCCATTCTGAGACGAGGCACGACTGGAGACCTCGGCATGGTCAGGGTTCTGGTCAGCCTGAGTAGTGAAGTCCATGGCCTCTTGGAAAGAGTCCACTGACATCGGATCAGAGGTAGAAGACTCAGACTCGGACATCGGCAAGTTGTTGGCAGAGGCGTCTGTCTGGTAAAAATTTTCTGGAGGACGAGGGTACACCACCTTGAGAGGAGGAGGAAAGAGGGGTCTGATGGGGGACTCTTGCGACCTACGAGCTTCTTCCTGAGCTCTCTCTATTTGTCTAATTTTATCCAAGGTCTTCTCCGCTAGAGATGGAAAGTCTTCAAGAAGTTGGTACAAGGGTCTGAGCATCTGGGGACGACACAAGGATTTTTCAGACCTTAAACTTGGGAATATCCTAAAAACTACAAACAAAGATGGCTTGAAAAGTTAAGGGAATTTTAGATCCAACCAAGGAACCTATGCAGGAAGCCTGCTCCACCGGAAAACTCAAGGTCTAACCGGAAATCCCAAGAACTCACCGGGAAACTCAAGATCTAACCGGAAAGTTCAAAATTAAAAATATCAAAAACGAAGGAGATGGAGAGGGAAGATACCTGAAGGTGAGGTTGGTGAACAATGCGGAGAGTATCGCGCAGGAAAGGTGGTATCCCTCAGCGGAACAATCGCTGGAGCAGAGGCTAGATTCGGAGAGAAAATCGCAGAAAACAGGAGAGTAATCGCTTGAACAGGAGAGAAATGAGGAAGAAGAAGAAAAAGGAGGGTTTTAGCCTTTAAATACTTGGGCACGATTCCCAAGGCTCATCATTGCCTTGGGAAGCCAAAGGGGACAATTGACAGCATATGCCAACCAAGTGGGCACGTCTTAGCAATGGACAAGTGTCATGCGGGTATTGACTTTGAGGTAAATAGACCTCGGAGGCAAGAACCCCTTAGCCACCACTCTTCGCAAATGACTAAGAGCTGGGGGGTGATTGATATGCCCAAGTATGACCTCGGCCTAGTGGAACATACCTCGGCCGAGATGAGAGCCGAAACGTTAGCCGACCCACCGGTGCAGAGGGGCCCACGATATCTTCCCTCGGCCAAGGCTACCTCAGCCCAGGCCGACAGTAAGACATGTACTCCCCCCCCCGGAACACTTCTCATATCACAGATAACATCAACTCCAGGTGCCAAGGAATAGCAACCCCGGTCAACGGTAGGCCAAGATAACAAGAAGCTAAACACGTCTTCAGCATGAACCCTACCTCGTAGGAGGCCGAGGTTACCAGGGAGCACTTATCATCAGCACGATACAGTGGCTCGACCCAGGCCGATATAGGTGTTTACCTAGGCTGGAATAAAGCCGAGACAGCGCATGACACATCGCGAATGGGTCGGACGACCTACCCTTATAGTTCGGCCTCTCCTAGGCCGAGGCCATTCACCAGCACGACTGTCAAAGTATCCGCAAGCATTTGGATAAGGACACCTGGGCCAAGATCAGTTACAACAAGATTATTCCCCACATGTGGGGGGAATATTTCATCATCATCACTTACATGTGGACCTGACAGCTGGCACACCCTCATTGGTGAGGAAACTATACACATGCACATTACATGCATAGGGGGTACATTACACCCCCTAGGCATTATATAAAGGGATCATCCCCTACCAAGCCAAAGAGATTGGAGGATAAAAACCCTAGCTAAAACTCTGTCTAAATATACAGTAGAGAGAGAGAGAGAGAGCTTGAGTGAATTGTATCCATGGCCATTAGTGCCTTCATTCAGTGATATTACTCACACACTCACAGTGGACGTAGGCCAGATTGGCTGAACCACTCATATTCCGGTGTTGACTCCTCGTATCCTCACCTCCTTCTCTTATCTCTTTATATACCTGTGCTGCCATTGTTATTCGCGTATTGAGCTTGGAAACACCTTACCTGGTGGTGCTGATTCTTAGCATCATCAAAAATTTTAGGGTTCTTGATAATTAGATAAAATTTTGGGTTGATTATCCATGTTTAAATGATAGAAATACACATGCCTTACATTAAAAATGTCTGGTATATTGATATAATGTTAGTAGTAGAATTCTTGGGACGTTTGGGTTTGGAAAATATGGATTTGGATGAAGAAAAGTGGTAGAACCCGTAACTGCAATTCTGCAGAAAATCGAAATACCTGCTTGATCGATCGATCGAGCCTAGATCTTCGATCGATCGAAGGTTCGATCGATCGAGCCCCCAACCTCGATCGATCGACCCCTCCTGGCAGACTCCTATTTCCCCTATTAAATGAGTTAAATTTAATTTATCATGAAATAATTCTTGGGCATCCTTAATATAATATTTTGGGAGATAGGGGAGACCAGTAGGTTATACGAATGAATTTTGGAGATACTTAATGTGGACTAAGAATTACATTTTGGGATAATTACTTATAAATCGATTAATTTATGTATTGAAAGGTAAGGTGCGTAAGAGAGTTACGTTGGAACATAATAAGGACACCTACTGAATTTTATACATGTGAGGATAGAGTTCACGAGTGTCGCGAAATGAGTTGGAGAAAGCCTTCGAGTTAAGGTTAGTGACGAACCCTTATAAGAATACTTAATGTGAAAATTAAGGATAAATATTGTAATTATGGGTGATGAGAGAAACCTATATTGATATAATAATAAGTGGTATATTTATATGGTTGTGTATGCATATATTATATACGTGTGAAAAACGTACCCGCGCTACTTGCTATCCCTGAGGTTACCGCGCTGGGACAGTCTTATCTCGATGGGACCTTTATGGGGGATATTGACTTGTACCCTAGAAGATAGATATCCTTGGTACAGGCTATCGGACCGATAGTTCAGACGGTCCTAAGAGACGTGAGGGTGTGTACTGACCTCTTAGAGACTTGGAATATATGCTTCGCCTCAATCTTGTTTGTGTATATATGTTGATACAGTTCGAGAGTGATTCCGAACTTGTATATCCCTTAGTGTGAGCGACGCGGGGATTGGATAGCAAAGTATGCCTGCACCATAGTTTGTATGTTGGTGCCGTTAGAATGTATATATTATATGAGTGCTTAATATATATATCTGAAATTTGGGAAATTTAAACTGTTGCTGTGATATGGTAAGTGAGAAATAATTCTGGACTATAAATCGGAAATACTTGTTTGAAAAGTATAATATGACACAGGGAAACTTTATAAATTAATGAAGCTAAAACGGGAGTTGTGCTACTAATTGGAAGTATCTTTTTAAACAATGATATTATTTGGTTTTGAAATCTTATGAGTAATTTGAGATAAACTAAATTGTTGGGAAGGTTAGTGTGATAAAATGATAGGATAAACCATTGGGAATGTGAGTGCGATAGGTGTGCACATTAGAAGAGAGGTGAGAATTTCTCAAGAGAGTGTCGTACTAATATGTTGTTGCATTGGCCTGTATCAATTTAAATACTTGCTAAACGAATTTTAAATCATACACACTATCGGGCTCTGACCCGTTTCTTTTTCTCTCTCTCTCTCTCTTGTATATATATGTATGTATTACAGGTGCCCAGCCACAGGGGTGTCTTGCTTAGGATCTCTTGGAAGGAACGCGCTGCAGCTTAGGTGGGAGTTACAGGTCTCTTGATTAGACGACTTCGTTCATTCGGATCCACTCTTAGTACTTTCATCTAGTTGGGCATGTGTAGCTCTTTCCATTATTCCGTTGTTATTGGACATTTGTATTTCAGTTATTTCCAGTATTGTTACTATGGGATTTATTCAGTTTGGATGTGTGACTTTAGATTTCGTATGTTGACATTCGATTGACGAATGTATTAAATTAATTGGACTATGTTGCAGAATTTAAATGTGGTGTGATTCTTACTTATTGAATGTGGTTAAATAAAATAAATAAATAATTTTTCTTTAAATAAAATTTGGAAAGTTATGTATGAAAATGGTTTTGACACTTAGCTTAATTATTTAGGGTGTTAAATTGAAAAATTTATTTTTATCGACAGTGATGCTGAGAATGAACCAACTGTTTATCTTGATTTAATTTAATAAAGGAGTGATCGCCCTGTATTTAATTACGCGGGGTGTCACCGTTATGGATAAGTGGGGTGTGTGTGTGTGTTAATTTGGACACCTAAAAAAAATTGACTAACAAACTAAAAAATAAAATTAATTAATATCTACTAAAAATATAAAATCCTACAAAATAAAAGACACAAAATAAAAAGATAAATCTAAACAGAAATAACAATAAAAATTAAATAGAAAACTATTAAACTAAAAACTAAAATTCCAAAAAAAATAACATCTAATAAATATAAAAATAAATGAAATCCGGAAAAAAAACTAATTCTAATAAAATAAAACTAATAACTAATTAAAATAAAGCTAAAATAAAAACACACTAACAAAAATAAAATATAAAAATAGTAAATAAAACCTAAAAATTCTAAATAAATCTAAAATAAAACCTAAAAATAAAACGACTCTAATTAAAAGTCTAAAAAAATATAAAAAGGCACAAACTAAACACACATGGGATGCAAGGTAGGTTTAGGCTCAGTTTAGGCTTGGGTAAGGTTAAGGGAATGGGTAATTAGCTCCATTTTAACTGCAAATTGCCTCGAAATATAGTTTTTGACACCGCAACAGCAATCAAGCCTGCACATTGAACATTTACGCGCATAAGACCATTATTGCCGAGAATTAGTAACTTAAATACGTCTATTCGGGGTATAAAATTGTGACAACCCGCCAATCCAAAATAGGGGGTGGCCAACCCGATACTCCAAAATAACGGAATCATGTATGGAATCATTCTCAGCATCACACAAAATAAGAAGTATACGGGATAACCACTCCATATTTCAGAAATAAGGGTTGTCAAATTTTTTGATTTTTAAAGTAAATGAAAGAAAACAACTTAACAACCCAATAAAATAGCAAGTGGAAACCCTAAGAATATATATATTACAATAACTACAATTAAACAATAAAAGGACCGAATACGCTGTCGGTCACAAATACATACAACGTAATGCAACATTTTGATGTAAATTACATAATACATTACATTAAACAATTACAAAAGCTTGGGCCTCTCGCACGAGTAAAAGACCCGATCCTGGCTAGAGTACAAGGATGATTACGTCTATTGCAATAGGTCCCATAATAACCCGCAAAGCATCACGGCTCGTCAAAGACACCAGAATTGGAAAGTCAAAACAGGCGTCCTTTGCGGCGGAGCACCTGAGCGGAAACGAGATGCATATACGACAAGAAATATAAATGGGTCAGGGCCCGGTTCTATATGATTACCAGATGAATAAAGAGTATGACAGTAATGAATAAAAAAAATCAGGCTAGAAAAGATAAAAATCTATCTACACAGTTCTAAAGCATAAGCTAAGGCAATAAAGAAAAGCGTGAGTAATTTAACGAAGCAGGAGAAAAAGAAAGATTAGCATAATTAAAAACTTCCATCAATTACACCGATTCACTTCATAGTTTATTCCTTATCAGGAAATTATAGCTATAATTATAAGCTCTTTATGGCTTTTATCTCAATTTTAAGCTCTTTGTGGCTTTTAGTTCAATTACATGCCCATCCTGGCATTACCATTCCTTAGCAGGAATATATTCATCATTAAATGCTCTTTGTGGCATTTTACTGTGCTCTTTATGGCACATCACATACATCAAGTCCCACTTGATTATGAATTGTTATATTCTCATGCATATAACGATTCTAAGACTGCCCCTCCGAGTTTTCCCACTGGGCGCGCCCCTAAATGACCATCATCTTCCAGGGGCCTATCAAACAAGGCAGCCTGGGCACCTATAACGCAAGACGTTGGGAAGCGACCATATGCCTGCGGGAGAGTCAAGACCACACCCGTAATCCCCTCACCAGTGCAGAAAACATAACAAAAATCGCGCATATGGCCTAGGACTATATCCACCCTGCATTCATTAGCCAGGGGGCATCACCAAGCGCACGAACTTCCCTTATGATGTCATTTACAGAGGTGTGTTTAAGTAAATTAGCATTTACCATTTTCAACTTCCATCTACATTTTTGCACATGCATGTTTCATATTATCCGAAATCAAATCATTACATTTTGTAAATAATTTACCTTTTTAAATTCGGAGCCATACGTAATTCATATCTTATCGTTGTAACCTCGATGAATAAATAAACTTCCAATTTATTCTCTCAAGATTCGATGGTGAAGTTGTTATAAACCTTCAAGGCTAATCATAGCTCTATTGGGCTTCTAAGGTCTCCCAAACATAATACTACATCTCCTAGTTTTATATTAATTAACTAGAAGAAAAGAATACCCTAACATCTATTGGCATTACCCCAGAAAACCCCATCTAAACCACTTCTATTCTAGGGTAGCTTCCCCGTTCATCTAGAGTTCTAGGACTCTAAGTTTACTTCATGCAAAAAGGTTCCTAAGTTCCTATCCTAAAATAGAAACAATAGAAAGAAATTTAGGATTTATAGTGAAAAACAGGGGACCGGTCGACCGGTCCCAAGACCGCGGTCGACCGCGTCTCAAGGTTTTGCCTATGAAGAAAAGCAGAAAGCTCAAAATGATATGGCCGGTCGACCGGTCAGGGAACCACGGTCGACCGCGCAAGAATTTTATGCCTTAATGGGAAAGCAGTAAGCCTTCCCCCGAAGGCCCTGTCGACCGGTCAGGGAACCGCGGTCGACCAGTCATAGCAGACCTAGGACCCCTATCTTCTTCCAAGACTAAAACATAAGTTACACTTTTAAATACCAATCTCATTTCCCAAATCACCACTCATATACTTATAACCACAAAAACATTAAGCTTCAACTACTCTCTAAATCATATTAACCATACTAATCCAAGGTTTAATCACTTGTATATCAATATACACATACATATATATACAAACCCAATAACTTCCTCAAATCAACCAAACACACAACTATCATGCAATTTATCCATCTTAGATCATATATTATCAAGTAGAAAACTTGCCTTAAAGTTAAAATATCATATTTCTTTGTGGTAGATGAAATCTCCCAGCTTGAATCTCTCTCTTTTCTTCTTTCTCTCCAATTTCTCCACTCTTTCCTCTCCGTCTCACTCTCTCTAGGGCTTGTGGTGTGTAATGGAAGAAATGAAAAAGGTTGGGAGACTTAAATCGTGGCTTAAGTCTAAAGTCCCCAACTTAAGTGGTTAACACCACATTAAAATGACTCCCGAATACGCATTTAATTTAAAACCAGTCAAAAGTGCCCGGAACCCAAAAATACAATATGACACTTAATTTGACTGTCTCGCACCTTCCGAGACTAACTACGCCCTCTAAACTGGCATCCGGAAATTTTATAAATTATTTTGAGTTCCAATTTTATTTAAACCATAATGTGATTTAAATTACATGACACTATATAACATACAACAAGAGGATATTTACCTACACATACGGTAAATATGCAATATTCCAGTAAATATTAACTTTCAACTTCTAAAATTAATATTTACTCCAGTACCAACATTTTATAAAATTACCTTATGTGGTAAAATAATATAAAATTAACCTCCTAAAAACGAGGGTTGTTACATACTCCCTCCCTTATGAGGGGATTTTTCCCTCAAAATCCGGGCGCACCCTAATCACATAAAGGGTAAACTATTCCAAACTAGGATTCTACCATCCTAAACAAACCCCTCGTTATCACAACGTCCCGAAAGGACTCGGACTAAGGTCGACAATATCAACCTCAGTCTACACCTATTGTGCTTTAGCATAACACAAAGCGATCTTCACTAACTATCGATCCTATCTTGTCACAACGGAAGAAAATACCCCCAAGACTCGGCGCAAAATAGCCTTGCCTCCAAAATCATGTTACATCCCTCCTCGGGGATACCTACACCAACGATAAATGGCTTAACCCCAACGCTACTCAACTTTTCCTTGTATAGGCGTAACCCTTCCAAGCATATGGCTCAAAAGCCTAATCCTGAGAGAAATGTTCCGGAACTATTCCAAGTCCAAGGAATATATCATCCGATGGTTCCATCTAACGAGTATGCAATTTACTCAACCGACTACACCAGGCCACTCACGATGCCATACCTTAGGAAATGATCTATGAGGCCATTCAAAAAGCCCAATTATTGTACGGGAATTTCCATTCCATCCCTTGAACCTAAGGCGCACATTGAAAGTATGCCTCTCGGCATTGGGTCAACATCCTTCATAAAGAGCGGGGCGTACTCTTCTACATATAGTTCGCCCATATGGCCGGAAAAGCAACAATTTAGTCAACCAATCAACAATTTTCTCAAATATGATTATGACCAATTCGGCGCGGGAATTCAATGCAGACGTCTATGAATACCCTTCTTCGTTCCACCATTACTCTTCTTCCCACGAGGAGGTGAAATGGTCAATCACAGACATGAATGCTCTTGCTACAAAGTCTATCTAGTTTTACTCGTTCTACTTGGCCTTCCATGCCATCACTAATTGTCCGTCGGGTTTCCTACTCGACGCACCTACTACCCCAATCGCATTCCTTTAGCGAAAGGGAACATTCACCCGATAGTTCTTCTGAATTCCAAACACCAACCCTATTCCTCACACCACATATTGTAACAACTTTTTACCCTTGAGAAAGACTAAATTTCCTACCTAGGGAGTAGTGCCTCATCTCTTGAAGGTGATTACTACCACCATGAACTTCAATTCAAGCATGGGATAATACTTCCCACAAGTTTAAGCTTATGAGACGTATAAACAATGGGTCCATGCTCCGGTATTATTACTCCCCAACAGTTAAGTTACCAACGTAACATTATAACCAAGAAAGGCCTCATATCTTTCGGCCAAACCTACAAAACCTGTCGAGACCCCGTCATCTCGTTCCTAGGGATCTAATCCCTCTTAGAGTTAACCCACAACTTATTTGTGGTCAACTCCTTACAGCCTTCCTAAACTAACATCACCTACCCTAAAGGCCTAACGTCCTAATAATACTAAAGTCGATCTATATATATCCTATCTAATTCGTAGGCATATAATAATAGATATATACCTAGTGCCCAAGACTTTACTCAACTCCCGACATTCGCTTGGTTTCATGCGTGGGACGTCTCGCCGAAGCGAAATCCAAACAAGGAACCCTCCCGTTACACTACTATCTCGCATCATCAGTCATCAAGATATAACGGTCTAAGACACCTGATCGGGATCGATAAAATTCTAATTTACAACCTTACTAACAAGATTTTACTTCTATGTTTTTCCATTCAAATAATTAAAGATTTCAACTAATTAGACATTTACTTTCTGTAAAGTCTTACCAATATTTATCCCAATATATACACAACTTTTTAAGTGGCCTTCTCATCAAGGCATAACCAGAAGTCTAAATTTGACTTCATATCTCAGTCTCCCTCACATCGATCAGAGGAGAGAACTATATACAGTGCTTCTATGTCGCACTTTAGTAGCCCTTTATCACTCAACTACGTGATTCTCGGCTAACCTTTCAACCCCACTTATAACAACAAAAATAAAACAAAAGAAAGGGAAAAAGAATAGTGTCTCTCCACTCACAACATCGTTAAGTGTTCATGCGGCGGAGTGTCTCGCAAAGCGAAATCCAAACAAGGAACCCCTCCGACGCATGCCTACTTAAATTGTTGGTTATGGAGATAAAGCGTAACAAGCACAAACAAGACAAATAAAAAAAATCAAACACTCACGCAAGATAACTAAACAAATCACGAAAATCTCTTACCTACCTCGATCCACCTCTATAAAGCCTCAATCTGTATCTAGGAGAGAAATTATAGAATAACTAGTTCCATTCTGAAACTAGAAGTGAGATAGCCTTGCAATTTATTTGCCTGCTATCATCCCAATCAGGCCAAAATATCTTAACATAAAATAAGAGAAAGGAAAAGTAGCATCTCCCCACTCCCAACGTCGTTAAGGTTCACGCGTGGAGGGTCCCGCAAAAGCGGAATCCAAACAAGGAACCTCTCCTAAGCATTACTACTTAACTTTGTTGGTCGTGGAGATAAGGCACAACAACCACATACAATGCAAACAAGCAATCGAACACTCAAACAAAACAGCACATAATGCAAGTAACACATATTACACATATACACTTAAGGTATTTTCACTCACCTCTTAACGAGTGAAGAAAACATAAAACTTCCCTACCAAGGAAGTCATATAATTACCCTTTCTATAATAGTGTCGATACTATTACAAACTCGATATACACACCCGAATCTAGAGTAAACACAATACTACTCTATCTTATCATGGGGGGGATGCACCACCCACTACTAAGGTGGAATTCCCACCAACATTCCTGCTAAACACTCCGGTTTAAACACCAATGGTTCTCAGACACTGTACTCGAGTTTTATCCGAACCAATATTACTTCAATAAACTCCCCAACTAGGCACTTTATCTTTGCCCTTGAACCCCGATCAATAGAATTTAAAATGAGTGGTTCTACAATCCCCGTCATAACCATTGTCCCGACTCTGGCTGAAAAATAATTACCCACGCAGTCCCCTTTTTCCTCCTCAAGAAAAGAGAATGCCCTACCGGCCTCAAACCGATCCTCATGCGAATATTTGAGAATTCACTTTCTCATCAGTCCAATAATCCCAGAGAAACTCGTTATTGCAAGTGTCCACCGAGCTTCTCCATGGGCAAAATTTCCTGTACCCACAACTATTGTGACTACATTCCCACCATTTCCACACTACTCCTATGGGTGAAGGATTTTCCTCCATCCTTATAATTTGGGAACTTCTATACCCCTTCCTTAGTGCCAAAGCTCTCGGACCTCATGCATCCACTAAATGAGGACGCATCCCCTATATCTTACTTCAACATGTGGCCCTCGTCAGGGGCTCCTCTCCACTTTAATTTAACGTTGCTTGGAGTCCCAAGCTTAGTACCACTCTCTACTCCTAGCGGTACTGGGAAAACTACATCCACTGTAATTAGTAGTCGCAATAGCAAAATAAGAAAATGCCACAAAAAGGAGGCGACCTCCAAAGCAGTCCTCATCCCCAACCACAATTTGTAGTTCTCAGTACTTCCATCTAATGACGCCTTCACGATGACCTTCCTTGGCGTCCTTCTTCAATCGACCTACGAATCTCACACAAATGCGCAAAAGATTATATGGGTCCTACCTCATGGCTGATAAAGGAAATCTCACAAGAGAAATCAACGATCTTAATCCTAAGGCTCTATATCAAATCAAAAGCAACGCTGAAAACATAAGGCGTCCACACAGATTCCTAAGGACTCTAGAACCTGATGCTCTGATACCATCTGTGACAACCCGCCAATCCGAAATAGGGGGTGGCTAGCCCGATACTCCAAAATAATGGAATCATGGATGGAATCATTCTCAGCATCACACAAAATAAGAAATATACGGGATAACCACTCCATATTTCAGAAAAACGGTTGTCAAAAATTTTGATTTTTAAAGTAAATGAAAGAAAACAACTTAACAACCCAATAAAATAGCAAGTGGAAACCCCAAGAATATATATATTACAATAACTACAATTAAACAATAAAAGGACCGAATATGCTGTCGGTCACAGATACATACAACGTAATGCAACATTTTAATGTAAATTACATAATACATTACATTAAACAATTACAAAAGCTTGGGCCTCTCGCACGAGTAAAAGAACCGATCCTGGATAGAGTAAAAGGATGATTACGTGTATTGCAATAGGTCCCATAATAACCCGCAAAGCATCACAGCTCGTCAAAGACACCGGAATTGGAAAGTCAAAACAGACGTCCTTTGCGGCGGAGCACCTGAGCAAAAACGAGATGCATATACGACAAGAAATATAAACAAGTCAAGACCCGGTTCTATATGATTACCAGATGAATAAAGAGTATGACAGTAATGAATAAAAAAAATCAGGCTAGAAAAGATAAAAATCTATTTACACAGTTCTAAAGCATAAGCTAAGGCAATAAAGAAAAGCATGAGTAATTTAACGAAGTAGGAGAAATAGAAAAATTAGCATAATTAAAAACTTCCATCAATTACACCGATTCACTTTATAGTTTATTCCTTATCAGGAAATTATAGCTATAATTATAAGCTCTTTATAGATTTTATCTCAATTTTAAGATCTTTGTGGCCTTTAGTTCAATTACATGCCCATCCTGGCATTACCATTGCTTAGCAGGAATATATTCATCATTAAATGCTCTTTGTGGCGTTTTACTGTGCTCTTTATGGCACATCACATACATCAAGTCCCACTTGATTATGAATTGTTATATTCTCATGCATATAACAATTCTAAGACCGCCCCTCCGAGTTTCCCCACTGGGCGCGCCCCTAAATGACCATCATCTTCCAGGGGCCTATCAAACAAGGTTGCCTGGGCACCTATAACGCAAGACGTTGGGAAGTTGACGTATGCCTGCGGAAGAGTCAAGACCACACCCGGAATCCCCTCACCAGCGCAAAAAACAAAACAAAAATCGCGCATATGGCCTAGGACTATATCCACCCTGCATTCATTAGCCAGGGGGAATCACCAAGCACACGAACTTACCTTATGATGTCATTTAGAGAGGTGTGTTTAAGTAAATTAGCATTTACCATTTTCAACTTTCGTCTACATTTTTGCACATGCATGTTTCATATTATCCAAAATTAAATCATTACATTTTGTAAATAATTTACCTTTTTAAATCCGAAGCCATACGTAATTCATATCTTATCGTTGTAACCTCGATGAATAAATAAACTTCCAATTTATTCTCCCAAGATTCGATGGTGAAATTGTTATAAACCTTCAAGGCTAATCATAGCTCTATTGGGCTTCTAAGGTCTCCTAAACATAATACTACATCTCCTAGTTTTATATTAATTAACTAGAAGAAAAGAATGCCCTAACATTAATTGGCATTACCCCGAAAAACCCCATCTAAACCACTTCTATTCTAGGGTAGCTTCCCCGTTCATCTATAACTCTAGGACTCTAAGTTTACTTCATGCAAAAAGGTTCCTAAGTTCCTATCCTAAAATAGAAACAATAGAAAGAAATTTAGGATTTATAGTGCAAAACAGGGGACCGGTCGACCGGTCCCAAGACCGCGGTCGACCGCGTCTCAAGGTTTTGCCTACGAAGAAAAGCAGAAAGCTCAAAATGATATGGCCGGTCGACCGGTCAGGGAACCGCGGTCGACCACACAAGAATTTTATGCCTTAATGGGAAAGCATTAAGCCTACCCCCGAAGGCCCGATCGACCGGCCAGGGAATCGCGGTCAACCTGTAATAGCAGACCTAGGACTAGGGGTGTTAATTATTTCCGAACTTCCGAATTTTCCGTTTTCCGATCCGAATTTTTCCGATTATGGCACCATTTAAAATTGCCGATTTCCGAATTTTCCGATTCCGAATTTTCCGAAAAAAATTGGAATGGAATTGGAAATTATATATGAATTCCGAGTTTCCGAATATCCGATCCGAATTTTCCAATATTACGCCGATCCGATTTATCCCAAATATTTTCCGAAATAATAATATTTTTATTTATTTTAATACATTTTTAGTACCATTTAAATTTTATACTACCATTTTTACTAATTTACTATATATATATAGAGAGAGAGGAATACTAATGTTTAGGGTTTCATTTTTCCCTCTTCCGAGTTCTAGCGGCTCTCTCTCTCTCTACGATTCTGAGTACCAGTCGTTCTCTCTCTCTACTCCTCAGCTTTGCCTCCTTCCTCCGTCGCTCGGGTAAGCTTTTTCCCCCTCACCATTTGTACTGCTCTACTCTGCTCTGATTTTCTTAACTTTTGCATGTCTACTAATCTTCTCCCTCACTATTTGTATTATGTTAGATTGTTACTGCTCTGCTCCCTCACCATTTATGGATGAGTGCTAACATAGGATGGATGAGTGCTACCATTTATTGATGAGTGATCTAGTTAGGGTTAAAAATACCATCCTATGTTATCCTATTTTGTGGGGGAAAAATGAATGTCACTAATATAATTATAGCTCTGTTCCACCATTTCGTGCTTTTGAACAATATCATCTCTAGGTATACCCATTTATTTAGCTGTTGAAATGTTGTTATATATACACCCATTGAGTTGTTGTTTGTATGCCTATTTCGTTGTTATTTGTATCTGTACTTTATTATCCATTTTTTATTCTGGGAGGGGATTTGGCTTTATTATTTTTGAGTACTCTTATTCAAACCCCTTTTACCTGTTAAGAAATCGCATATTTACTAACCACACATTTGTGGGTAAAAAAGTATTCAGTACACCATCTCTGATGGTGTGTACAGAAAGAAAAAAATGGAGTGTTTTATTTGATGTATAACTACACAACTGTTCGTTCCAATAGTTCTTAACTTTAATTTCTTCCATTTCTTTGGTTGTTACTTCCATTATGATTGTCCATTCTGATTTATAACACTAATGTGGAGTGTTTTATTTTTATTTTAAAAATATCCTTCTCAAAAATTACATTTCCAATATTTTCCGAAAATATTATAACAGATAATTCCGAATATTCCGAGATTTTTCCGAATTATAAAATTTCCGAAATTTCCGAATATTCCAAGAAATCCGAATTAGCCGAATAGGAAAAAAAATGATTTTCCGATTTTTATTTTTTCCGAATTGGAAAGGATTATTAAATTCCGAAATTTTTGGAAATTTTTCCGAACACCCGTATTCCGATCCGATCCAGCCGAAACACACCCCTACCTAGGACCCCTATATTCTTCCAAGACTAAAACGTAAGTTACACTTTTAAATCCCAATCTCATTTCCAAAATCACCACTCATATACTTATAACCACAACAACATTAAGCTTCAATTACTCTCTAAATCATATTAACCCTACTAATCCAAGGTTTAATCACTTGTATATCAACATACACATACATATATATACAAACCCATTAACTTCCTCAAATCAACCAAACACACAACTATCATGCAATTTATCCGTCTTAGATCATATATTAGCAAGTAGAAAACTTGCCTTAAAGTTGAAATCTCATATTTCTTTGTGGTAGATGAAATCTCCCAGCTTGAATCTCTCTCTTTTCTTCTTTCTCTCCAATTTCTCCACTCTTTCCTCTCTCTCTCACTCTCTCTAGGGATTGTGGTGTGTAATGGAAGAAATGAAAAAGGTTGGGAGACTTAAATCGTGGCTTAAGTCTAAAGTCCCTAACATAAGTGGTTAACACCACATTAAAATGACTCCCGAATACGCATTTAATTTAAAACCAGTCAAAAGTGCCCGGAACCCAAAAATACAATATGACACTTAATTTGACTGTCTCGCACCTTCCGAGACTAACTACGCCCTCTAAACTGGCATCCGAAAATTTTATAAATTATTTCGAGTTCAAATTTCATTTAAACCATAATGTGATTTAAATTACATGACACTATAAAACATAAAACATGAGGATATTTACCTACACATACAGTAAATATGCAACATTCCAGTAAATATTAACTTTCAACTTCTAAAATTAATATTTACTCCAGTTCCAACATTTTATAAAATTACCTTATGCATTAAAATTATATAAAATTAACCTCCTAAAAACGAGGGTTGTTACAAAAATGTACACTTTTGAGTGCTTATAACCCAACCCTTCATCTCTCCGTCTCTTTACTTTTCAAACTTGTCCCTTTACATCCCCATATCTGTAGTGATATGGTTATTGGACTACCATAGATGATTTAATATAGGCGTGTGTGTGGTGCTTTCAATATTGTGTTCCAATTTGAGAAAACATTTTGGGAGTCCTAACATTCCACCGGTCAGCTATTCTGGCATAAAACGATCTTCAACAATCACTACTAAAACTTGGATCCTACCCAAACTAAAACCCAACTACGACCATCCTCTATAAACTTCGACGACCCATCCTACTTTAGGCAAAACGACGACCAACTACGACGGCGACCACAGCCTGCCCAACGGGGTAGTTTAGAAAAAAAGGGTAAAAGTCTAATAACACATGTGTGTTATGGGTTTTTGTTCTGTTTGGTGAATGGGTTTTATGCAATTTGGATTTTGTCTTAGCTAGAAATGGGAGTTATGGGGTTTGGGTCATTATCGATTTCGGATATGGGTTTGTTTCTTGGGATCGGGTAATGGGGTTTGGATAAGCAGGTGGGTAAAGGCAGGTTCCGGGTTGTGGCCGCCGGCGAGCTGGGTTGTGGATTTATTGGGTTTAAAGCTAGTTCACCTGAGGTGATGGGTTTCGAGTTTCGAGTTAGTTCCATGAGTTTATTCCGATGGTTAGAGCTGGGTATAGGGTCTCGGGTTAGGTTGGAGTTAGGAGGTGAGAGGGGTTTAGGAGAGAGAGTGTGAGGGAAGGTACGAGATGGGTATGACTTCTCATTTGGGCTATCTCCGATCTTAGACTGTAGATTTTTCTGGGGTTTTATGTTTGTTTCCAGTGGTTTTATTTTGTGAAAGGGATGGTTTAGCTAGTGTTTTTTTACCTGTGGTGTTGCTCTATTTTTTTGTTTTGGTTTTAGTTTTGCCGGTAGTTTTGAGATCCAATTTAAAATTTTGGATTTAAATTTTTTTGTCAAATGTTTTATACTTTTTTTCAGGGATTTAAAAAAAATCATCTTTTGTTCAGAAATTTAAAAAACAATGAGTCTTTGATATTTTTTTGACTGTTATAGATTTTTGAAACTTTTTTTTTCATTATTTCCTTATTAGCAAAGTTTTTAGTATTATTTAGTATTTTGAACTAATTTTTTTTTACATATTTTCCCCCAGTCTTTTTGTGTAATTTAAACCCATTAACTATTTTTCTATCATTTTTAGGTTTTAAAAATATTTATTAAATGTTTTTTTTTAATTTTCAATTTTTTTTAAGGTTGAAATGTCCTTTTCCCAGAGATCTTTTTTTTTATTCAAAATTTCCATTTTTTCTGAAAATTACTTTTTTTTTATTAAGAATGGATTTTTGGTTGGAATTGTTTTTTATATTTTACATATTTTTTTTATAATTTTTTCAAATATTTTTATATTCTTTAAATTTTTTTATGTAAATTCCGAAATAATTTTTAGGATTTACTGTAATTTTTAGGAGTCTTAAATTTTTTTTTTTTGTAATTTTCAATTTTTAAAAATTTCTTCTGTAATTTTTATTTATTTTTATGTTTTTTGTAACTATTAGATTTGGAAAATATTTTTAAATGTTTTTATACAATTTTTCTTTATATATATATTACGTGCTTTTTTTAGTTCATTTGCAACTGTTAAAAGGTGTTGAAATTTGTGACGATTTTTTCGATTTGTTAGTAAAACATTCAACGAGAAAAATAATTTAACGTATGAAATGACTATCACAATCATTTCACCTGCGCATTTAAACCTAGTTGAATGAATTATGCTCCTGAATTAGTGTGTAACCATCACGACTCACATTGGTGGATTATTTCAATTAAAATAAATAATTAATGATGACTACTCAATAATTTATTGCGCGCCTTATATTCTTTGAATCAAATTATAAGATTATAAGTGGAGCTATTAGATGGAAAAACTAGGAGACTGTATGATGAGTATGATGAATTTAATAAATAATTTAATTCTGTAATTAAGTTAAATTCATAATTAATTATATAATTGAATACTAGTGTCCTACTTAACTTAATTCGATAAGTATTTCTTTGGACAAGTCGTCATAGTTTTAAGGATAATTATGGTGGGTCGATTTCCAAATCAAACTCTACTGTGATATATGGTAGAATTTAAGTCTAATAAGAAAATTATAGATTGTAGATTGTATTCCATCAACAAGCTAAGCCTAAAGCAACATACTAATGTTATGATGAAAATGAAGAAACTCAAAATTTTCAAAATAAATTTTGACCAAAGTGATAAAGGTTATCCTTGAATAAATATTAAGATGATTCAAAGGCAAATTCTTATAACAAATTGAGTCATAGTATTGAATCCAACTAATTATTAAGATCATCCAAAGGCAATTTTTGTTTAATTAATTTAAGTATACCTAATGAAAACATGAAGATCAAATATTTTTTTATTAAGACTAATTATATGATAAAATTTAATCAAACTAATGAAGTCATAATTTCTTGGAGTTTTTCAGGGGTCTATGGGCCAGTTGAGGATTTGCATCGCCGAGAGTTGTGGGAGGAATTGGCGGGGGCCAAAACTGTGTGGATTGTTCCGTGGTGTACGGGGGTGATTTTAACATTGTTTGATTCCCCTCTGAGAGGAGTGGTGGGGGAGATTGAATTCTTTTATGCTTGAATTTTCTGATTTAATCGATGAGTCGCAGTTGGTGGACCTTCCTTTGGAGGGAGGGTTATTTACTTCGTCCAGTCACAAGGGCCAGGAGATTGGAGCAGGCCATGGAGGGTGGGGTGGAGGAATGGGTGTCTAGCATGATAGGAGGTTTCAACAAGTTTTTAGGGTTAACGTATTTGGGGAATGATAAGGAGGCCCTTACGTTATTCCGTGTCATAGAGGAGGGGCAAATGGTAGGGCTAAGGTGGAAGAGGGGGGAGGGAGGGGCTTTAAGAGGTCTTTAAAGAAGTTACGCATTATTTCCTGGAATGTGCGGGTCTTGAATGACCCTGATAAATGAGGTGTGGATAGTGGTGCCTTATCGAGGTGAAGGTCGAATATTGTTTGTTTTCAAGAGACTACGATGAAAGTTATGGATATGGAGTTAGTGAGGTCTATCTGGGGAGGGCATAACATAGAGTGGTGTTGTCTGGATTCTAAGGGGGCGTCAGGAGGGATTGTTATTATGTGGGATAATAGAGTGGTGGAGAAAATTGATGTGCTTATGGGAAGTTGGTCCCTTTCTTGTTTATTTAGGAACATGGAGGATGGTTTTTCTTAGAGTTTTTTGGGTGTCTATGGGCCAGTCGAGTGTAATACCCCGTATTTTTAACGAATATAATTTATGGGATTAATTGAATTAAATAGTGAGAAATTAATTTTTAATTAATCCGGATTGAAATTGAATATTTACTAGCGTGAAGAGATTTAGTAACTATTAATGTGAATTATGTTAGAATATTACTGGATAAGTAAAGTAATATGTCATGGTGAAATGATAAAAAATTTCATGACCGAGAAATACGATAATTGCAGTAAACTAAGTTGGGGCACGCGTGTGTGACGTGTCGGGACTTAAATGAAGAATTAAAATTTAATTTTATAATTGGTAATTCAGATGACTGTTTTGAGTCCACCAGTGTATCCTAAAGGGTCTAAATAGTCAGAAAAGTCTACCCAGGAGTTTAGTTTGGGGTCCGGGGTAGTTTTAGGCCAAACCGGCACCCGAGGGGGGTATTTTTGTCTTTTGATATTTTGGGTGAATAATATGGACGAAAATAGGTTATTAAAAAGGAAGTGTACATGGGTGAGAGGATGTCTGTCAGTTCCTAACCTAAGTGAGAAAGAGAGAAAACCAAAGAGGGAGAATAAAAACTCCATAGGTGTCCTTGGAGAAAGACTCAAGCTTTCCCACCAAAAACACCATCAACGCGTAGATCGGGAAGAGAGGAGCAAACCCATACCACTTTCAAGCGACGAATCAGAACTCCATATCAAGGCAAGTGTTTAACTTTCTTGAATTTAGAGCATATTATTTCCATGTTAGTTAATTTGATGATTTACCCGTGATATTATGATTTTTGGGCTTGAAATTGGGTATTAAATTATGAGTGTGTTATAGGGATTGCATGTAGATGAATAACAATGTTCTGTGGATTATAAATTTGGGTTTTATATGTTGAAATCACGAATTTAATTCTGGGATTTGTTGGTCATAAATGGTGCTTGGGTAAATCTAGGGCTTTTGTGGATTTAAGAGAATTAATTAAATTCATGATGAAAATTATGAGATATTGATGTTAAAAGGGTGTTAGAAAGCATGCTATTACTAGTGGTTAAGAGTTAGAATCATTGGTTTGAAGTTAGGAAGGGTTTTATGTGATTTGTGTGTAAGAAAATTGGAAAAAATGCCGAAATCTGGAGGTCAAGGACGATATTTGAATTCTCATTCGAACGACCTCGTTCGAACAGGAATTCTGATGAGATGTCCAACGAGATGTCCAACATGTATTTCATATGTTCTAATTATGAATTTAAATACTTGCTGTTTTAAAAACTGTTTTCAACTTGCGCTCTGACCTGCTTTCCTTTAAATCTATTTTGTTTTTGTAAAAACCTTTTAGGTGCCCAACAACAGGGACACTAAGCTTAGGAGTTCCATCAGTGACGTTATGTAGCTGATGTGGAAGTTATAGGGCCTCGGTACTAGACATCTCCACACCTATCCTTGATTCATTCAGAGTCATTATCATCCATTCAGGACATGTTGTCCATTCTTATTTTGAGATTGAAGATTAAGACATTTTATTTATTTCAGTTGTTAGGATTTATATTTACTTCAGTTGTTGAGATTACTTTCATTCAGGCTTGTATATGGGATTTTATTCTGGAAGTGTTTTACTCCAGTCTCTGTTAATTTTAGTTTAATATTTCAGTTCATATGTGATTGGTTAATTTTTGATGTATGTCTAATTGCTATTTAATTGTTTGCATGTTAATTGAAAAGATAAAATTTTGACATCCGTTTTTAAAATATTAAGTGGTTATAATTTAATAAAAAGTTTTCGAAATGATGCTAAGAATGAACCAATTGTATACTTCGATTTAATTTAATAATGGACTGATCACCCGGCACTTAATTGAGCAGAGTGTCACATCGAAGACATGGATCATCGAGAGTTGTGGGAGGAATTGGTGGGGGCCAAAACTGTGTGGGGTGTTCCGTGGTGTACGGGGGGTGATTTTAACATTGTTCGATTCCCCTCTGAGAGGAGTGTGTGTGTGTGTGGGGGGGGGGGGGGGAGGAATTGAATTATTTTATTCCAGACTTTTATGATTTTATCGATGAGTCGTAGTTGGTGGACCTTAATTTGGAGGGAGGGTTATTTACTTGGTCCAGTAATAGGGACAACCCTTCGTTATCTCAGCTTGACCGGTTTCTTCTTTCTATTGAGTGGGACGAGAATTTTTTGGGGGATACACAATCCTGTTTTTTGTGGGTGACTTCTGATCAATCCCCTATTATCTTGGAGTGTGGTGGGAGAAGGGGTGGGAGGTCCCCATTTAGATTTGAGAACATGTGGCTTGAGGAGGAGGACTTTATTGATAGGGTCAAGGAGTGGTTATGAGGTGGAGGGTAATGCTAGCTTCAAATTGGCGTCTAAGTTGTTACACCTTAAAAGGGATCTTATTCGGTGGAACCATGATGTGTTTGGGCATGTGGGAGGTTTGATTGCACAGTTTTTGGAGGATACTTGGGGTCTCGACGAGAAATAAGGTTTAGGCAGTCTATCGGGGGTTGAGAGGGTGGCTAGGGCAGAGAAAAAAAGGGAGGTGGGGAGGAGACTGGTTCAGTAGGAGCTTTGTTGTTGGCAAAAGTCTAGGTATCTTTGGCATAGGGAAGGGGACAACAATACAAATTTTTTCCACAAAGCGGCTAGCTCCCATCATCGCTTTAACCATATTGGGAAGGTTGTTGTAAAGGATGTGGAGTACACCGAGGAGTGTGACATTTGTAGGGAGATCAGTCAGTTTTATGTGAGATTGTATATGGAGGAGGAGTCCTAGAGACCCGAGATGGATGATCTTCCAGTTGCTAGCATCTCGGGGGAGGATGCAGATTAGTTGGAAAGGGGGTTCACGGAGGAGGAGGTTATCCAGGTTTTGAGTTCTATGTGTGGGGACAAGGCTCCTGGCCCTGACGGGTTCACTATGGACCTTGTTCCAACATTGTTGGACAGTTATCAGGGAGGATGTGATGGATGTTTATTACGAGTTCTATGATATGGGGTACTTTTTGAGGAGTCTGAACGCTACTTTCATTACATTTGTGCCTAAGATCGGGGGAGCGTCGGATGTGAGAGACTTCAAACCCATCAGTCTTGTTGGCAATGTCTATAAACTCATTTCTAAGGCCCTATCAGTTAGGCTTAGAAAGCCTTAGAAAGGTTATTGATCCTCTCGTGTCTGAGGCTCCGAGTGCTTTTATGGGTGGTCATCGGATTCTTGATGCGGTGTTGGTGGCTAATGAGTGCATCGAGTCTAGGTTGAGAAGAGGGGTCCCATGTATTATTTGTAAGCTTGATGTTGAGAAGTCCTATGATCATGTTGTAATACCCCGTACTTTTAAAGGTATTTAAATTACACTCTGGATGTAATTTAGTAATTTGAGGAATTATTGTGAATAGTAATTCTGGGATTAATGAGTGAAATTAAATAAATTTAATGTTATAAAGTGAATAGTAAATATTAGTTTTCTAGTGACACATTAATATTTACGTGGATTATATTTCAAGACTAAGTTTATGAGTTGACTATTTTTATTACATGTCGCAGTTAGGTAAAGGAACAAAGGAAAATATTTTAAATTGAAAAACACGCGTATTGAACGTGTTAGGTCAAAATAGTGAATTTTAGTTAAGTGACTCGGATGGAAATTTTGACTCTGCCATTGGGTTCAGAATGGCCGAGATAGTCAAAGTAGAGTACCCGGGGGTAGTATTTGGGTTTCGGGCATTTTTGGACTAGTAGGGACTTGTAAATGAGTACACGAGTCATTTAACAATTGGGTATATATCCAATTTAGGATTTAAAGAGGTGGCAACCCTCATTTCCCTCAAATATCAGCCCTAAGAGAGAGAGGGAGAGAGAGAGAGAGATAAGAGAGAAAGAAGAGAAGAAAGAAGAAGAAAGAAAAGAGAAGAAAATAAGAGATTTCCGGCCAAAATTCGCGGGATTCGACTCGGGGTCGTCGGATTTAATCCACGAGGCAAGTGTTTAACTTGCTTTATGATTTAGTGTGTTAATTTCTCATAGTGTAGTTGGTATAAAACTAAAGATTTTTGGGTTGAAATTTCATGGATCAAACGGGGAAGATTAAAACGGATATAACTCGATTAATACCCAACTTGAGAAACTTGGAATTTATTGAAATTAATTGTTGGTTATGGGTTCTAGGATGATTAGAACCCTTTTTATGTGTGTATTTATGGTTGTTTGATGTTGGATGATGATGAGAGAGGAGATAAAAAGCTTGGAGGTGTATTAATGGTGGTTGGGATTTTGGAAAAGATGATGAATAGTAATGCAGTAGTTTGCGGGGTGGATTCGGCTAGGAAGAGAGCTGATTCAGCTCTCGGTCAAAACATGAAAGTTGTAGATCTTTTCGATACGGTCGCATGGGCACCGACCGTATATTTTTTTTATTTTTTTGAATTAGTTATGATTTTTCTAAAATGGCAGTTCCGGGGTCGAAATCATCAACTCGGAAATTAAACCAAAAATTGGAAAAATAAAGGCTAGAATTGTTTGGAGATAAATATTTGGGGTTCCTAAAAATAGTGTGGGGACTTCTAAATATTTTTTTTGAGTAAGGCGTATACCTTGGGTTAGTTGAAAGTAAAATCCAAGATTTACCCAAATAGGGGCGTTCGTGAGGAATAATACTTAAAGGGGTATTTAGGTGTGATTTGAATAATAAATAAGAGAGTACGTATTGGGGGTAATATTTTAAGGGTGTGACTGCTTATATTATTATGAATGGAAATATTCGAGGTTATTGGCTATCGTTATGAGAGTTTGGAAATTATAGCCATAGTATATTGAGAAGAGATATAAATAATATATATACGATGTCGTTAAAGTATATATATTATGAGACGAATGAATATATCGATGTCGTTGATAATATTATTATTGTGCGATGAGAAAAGCTCGGAAATAATATATTGAGGATTAATCAAATTTGAAATGCGTAGGATATTCGAGAAATAAATATACTACGTAGGGGATTTATTATATGGGTTATGCGTATGCCCTGATGTTATTATATACACGGGTTAAGTAAATACCTATGGGGAATTATGTATAGGTGAGATAAATACCTATCGTTATAATATGGTTGTGTGAATACCTCACTAATGTTATATTTATATTAGTGGAATGTGTACCTATATTATTGTTTATTATGTGTATGACATACCTACCATACTTGCTATCACGGGAGGTTGGCATTCGAAAGAGGACAATCTTATCCTGTGTTGCCTTCGGAGGGATTTTAGATTTGGTACCTCAAGAACATAGGACTGTGAAGGGCTTATTTATGAGTTGATAATTCTGCTGACTGTGGGAGCGTATGTATGTGCATGACCCATGGATATGTGAACTATGTTCGCCTCCAATATATGTGATTTGTATTAATACAGTTCCTGAGTGATGGGGAACATGTGATCCTTTAGTACGAGATGTACTTGGATTAGATAGCAAAGTATGTGTGCACCGCTGTTAAGCATATGGGTGCCGGATATGAATATATGTATTATGATTAACATATATGTGTACTTGAGATAATCCACGGTTGCTTAGTAAATGAGAATGGCTAGGCTAATTATATTATAGCTCGGTGGATGATTAATATACTTGTTGCGTATAGTATATTGTATGTATATATGAGATGAGATATCATATAACCTAACCATGTATGAAAAGGAGAAGAATGAATAAAGTGATATACTCCTTCCGGCAAATTTATATTCGGATATTTATGAATTATGAATTATGAATCATAGGTTAATGAGAACTAATTATATATAGGCGGGATATTATAAGATGTTATATGTGCTAAGGGCATAATGGATCCCAACGATCAACATTGTCACAAAGTAGTGTATAGGGGGGGTTCCTTGTTTTGATTTCGCTTTGCGAGACACCCCACGCACGAAAGTAACATCATGTTGGGAATGGGGAGAAGTTTAGTCCTTCGTACTCGTATTAATAAGGATTATTAGAAGATAGTGAATACATTTGTTAGGCAGGGTAGCTTAGCTAGGTCTCTTAAAAGATATGCTATAGTTGTGCACTATTAGAGGAAATGCGAGGTGTATCTCACGAGAGTGCGATAACAGTTTAAATATGAGAAATATCACATCTAAAAAATATGGATTTTATGCACTTGCTAAAAATGTTTTCAAAACTCGGGCTCTGACCCGTTCCTCTATTTTCCTTCTCTTGCTATATATATATATATAGGTGTCCAGACACATAGACGCCTGGATGATAATTCTTTCGAGTCGGACATTTGCTGCAGCAGCTGTGGATGCAAGTAGGTTTATTGTAGACGCTTCTATCATTGAGATCTAGATAGGAGGTATTGTAGTCATATTCGGGCTTATGGCCCAGCAATACTCATTTATTCTTTTACCGCCTTTTGTGCGACATTCGATTTGGTTGTATTATTGGACCGAGTGTTCGGTTATTTAATTTTATTTAATTTCAGTTGTTGCATATAAACTGTTGTAATTATTTTATTTGAATGGTTTGGTAAAAGATTAGTTAATTTAAAATTTTGACGCCGGCCTAATAGGAGTTTAGTAATTAATTGGTTTTCGACAGTGATGTTAAGAATGAACCACATGAGACTCCTGTTTTAATTTGGTATAGGAGTGATCGCCCGGTGTTTTATTTGGCGGGGTGTCACACATGTGATCTGGGACTTCCTCTTCTACCTGCTGAGGAGGATGGGTTTTAGGGAGAGGTGGTGCAGGTGGATGAAAAGATGTGTCTCTTATGTTAGTTTCTTTGTCCTAGTGAATGGGGTACCCGAAGATTTCTTCTCGAGATCTCGGGGTCTTAGGTAGGGAGACTCGTTGTCCCCTTTTCTATTTATTTTGGTCATGGAGGCGTTTTCTCGGATGATGAGTCGTACGGTGGAGGATGGACTGGTTTTTGTTTTTTGGATCGGGAGCCCTATTCCCCAATCTGTTTTGGTCTCTCATCTACTATTCGCAGATGATACTATTTATTTTTTGGGGGCGACTGTGGATGAGGTGAGGACGTTGAGGCCGCTGCTGGTGTGTTTTGAGGCTGTGTCTGGGCTCCGTATCAATGTGAGAAAGAGCGAAATGATTGCCATTGGTGAGGTTGGGAATGTGGGTCTAGGGATGGCAATTTTCCCCGAAAATTCGAGTCTCCCCGGATAACTGAAAAAAATCCCCAAAAAATCCTCAAAAATTCGAGGATTGGATCGGGTTGGGGAGTTAAAATTATCCCCAAAATATTTCGGGTCGGGTTCGGGTATAGCCTCGAGTATCCACGGGGATACCCGAATTATTAATATATAATAAAATATATAAATAGGTATATATTATAATAATAAATATATAAGACATATCTTATAACATAACTTTCTTTACTTTTGAATTTTAACACTAATCTGTGCCTCCCTCCCTCATCTCCCATGACCTCCCTCCCTCCCTCCCTCCCTCCCTCATCTCTCCTGCGCCGATGACTCCTCATCTCTCCTGCAAAGCCACCATTCAGAGGTCAATCCCTCATCCCTCCCTCATCTGCGTTGGTTTTATTTTTTTGTTGCTGTGTTGATCTGATCTGATCTGCGTTTCCATTTTGTTTATGCCATTTTGCTCAACCTCTCCTGCATTGATGTATATCTGATCCGCGTTGGTTTCATTTGTAAGCCAATTTATTTATGCTATTTATATTATAAAAAAGAAATTGCTTTGGTTTATGTTTATTTATTTAAATTTCATTTTGTTTATGCTGCGTTGGGTTTATGTTGAGCCTAAATTTCATTTGGGTTTATGTTTGTAAGCCATTTTTTTATATTTTAACTTTTTTTGTTTAGAATTATTTCATTCGGGTTTACTGCTTCGATCCTCATCTCATATTTAGATTTACATTTAGTCTACTAAAATTCTTATAGAACTAGCGTGGTTATAGAAAGGTGCTTCTGGGCTTGAGTTTCATGGGTTGTAGACCAGCTATTTATATGTCTTTGATATTCAAGGTTTCTTATCCATGTAGATTTTCGACTATTTTTTTTGGTTGATGATATTCTGAGAGATTGAATGCATATCCAATTGGCAAGCTCTCTACCACTGCAAAGCCTTGGACTTATTAGGTGCATAATGTGTCAAAATACAAGCTTATCCAGTCTAGTGTATTAATTTACTTAAAAATGTTTTTAAAGTAACTTAAAATTGTATTAATATTAAAGAGTAGGAGAGTCTATAATTTTAGAAACTTTTACACATAATAGACTAGGAGAGGAGCTAACTTAAAAAAAGAAAAGAAATGGGTTCCCCGCTGGGAAACTGATACCCGTTATAAATGGGGACGGGGATCCCTGAACCCGTTATAACGGGGAACGGGGTGTGACACCCCGACTAATTAAATACCGGGTAGCTACTCCTTTATTAGATTAATACAGAATATCAAGTTGGTTCAGTCTTAGCATCACTGTCGAAAACATTTAATTAATTACTAGCCACCTAATATTTAAATAGAGAGATGCCAAATTTTAATAGTTAAATTAATAATTAACCAAATAATTAAATCATCATCCATCAATCGCATAAACAATGTCATATAAATAACCAACATAAAGAAATAAACTGAGTCTGGAGTAAACACTCCAATAATAACACCATAGTAAAATAAAGTTCCAACACAAGAGTCTGAATAAATAAACCAATATCTGAAATAATGAAAGTCTGTATCTACAATTTCTAAATAAGAATGGGCAACATGCCCTAACTGATATGAATGACTCTGAAGGAATCAAAGATAAATGTGGAGGCATCTAATATCGAGATCCTGTAGCTTCCACAGCAGCTACACCACATCTTCAGGATGACACTTCTATGCTTGGCGACCCTGTGGTTGGGCACCTAAAAGGTTTTTACAAACAAAATAGATTTCGAGGAAAACGGGTCAGAGCCCGAGGTGAAAACAGTTTAAAAATATAACAAGTGTTTAAATTACAATATTAAATAACACATATATTAAACATGTTAGTTGCGTACTCTCACATGAGTTTCTCACCCCTCAACTAATGTGCACGCCTAACGTATACCCTTGACCCATCCTAGTTATGCCGCTAACTAACTAGTCTGTACCACTCCTGCTTTCACAATTTAACATAGGGTATCTACTCGTAACACCCAAAAATTCATATTTATATCCCATTGTCACATTCATTGAATTACTTATCTCAAGTGTTATTTAAATTCTCACATTCTTTGCCCATTCAAATATCTTAGTTATTCACATCTACTAAGCAACAGTGAACTAGTCACACGTACAAATATAAATCACTCTCGGTACATATATACATATATGGCACCCCTAGGCTAAGATGAAGTGCACGCATACTCTGCTATCAAATCCATGTGCATCACGTACATAAGGATCACGTGTTCCAAATCACTCAGTAACCGTCTCAATACAAATCACACATATTGGAGGCGAACATAGTTCACATACCCATGGGTCACGCATATACCTCCGCTCCCATGGTCAACTGACTTATCAACTCGCAAATAAGTCATTCATAGTCCTATGTCCTTAAGGTACCAATCTAAATCCCCCCCGAAGGCACACAAAGATAAGATGGTCCTTTTCCGAAAACTAACCTCCCGTGATAGAAAGTATGGTAGGTATGTCATACACACAATAATCCATATGCTAAGTAATCACAAAACTTAGATAATCACAACAAGAAAAATGGTCATTTATGTCAGTTTTTGACTGACATAAATGACCATTTATGTCAGTTTTAAAAATTTTCAAAACTGACATATAAAGCCCTGACATAAATGTTCATAAAAATGACATAAATAAGTTCACATTTATCTCAATTTTTAAGAACACACATAAAAACTACGACATTCAACATGTTTTTAATCACTTTTTCATAAAAAACTGACATAAATAAAATCACATTTATGTCAGTTTTAAAAATTTTATGAGAGTTTTTTCAAAACTGACATAAATGTTAATATAAAAAATTTTAAAAAAAAATCATTAATCCATCAATAGACAACTATTATTTGATGTTAAATCAACCATTGCAAATAGATAACAACCAAGGTCATAAATATCACTAACTTATATACATCAAGATATTTAGAATCAAATTGATGTTAAGCTACATCATATCCAAAAACTACCTATCCAAAAACTAACTAACGTCTACTTATCTATGTGATAATATCCTAAAAATAGTGATGATACATCACAATATCCAAAAACTAGCATTGCATATTACATCATAAGAATCACAATCCAAAATAATACTCAAGCTAGGACGTTGTCGAACGTAATACTCGATCAAATTTGTTCTCGACGCTATCCAACCCAGAATGAGTAACCCTGCAATCAAATATAATCAACATAGTTTTCATCAAAACACAGTCATCTCAACACATTGTCATTACAACGTAATGAAATATAATTACTCAGAAATACCTAATATATATAATCCGTAATGAACTCAATGAACTCCATCTGAACTTCATTTAGCTCATTCAACGTGTAGGTCACTTTATTGGACAATCTTCTCATCTAAAAAATTGAAGATAGAATTAAATTTATTATTACGGTATATAATAGTTAATAACTAAACAATATTTTATATAATAGGACAAAAAGAGAACATTGGTAACATAGCTTTATTTCAAAAGGTATGGAAGGATCCTCCATGAAGTACTTCATGAACTTCAACACAAAATATCCGCAATAAAGAGTACCATTTCCTTGCGTTGGGCACTAGTCAACACAAAACATTACTAGTGAACAAATAATAAAGAGTACAAGTCTAAAATATTTTTTATACAACACAAACAAGTGTAAAAACTATAATAATTTTGGGCAGAATTTCCTCTCTTTATAGGACTATCCAGCCTATTCAAAAAATATAAAATACTCCAACAACAAAACTAATAGTTCATAACAACTCATGGGCTCAATGAGAGTTATTTCATTTAAAATCTGTCACTCCAATGTGAAGAGAAAAACTGAAATTGAATCTCCTTGTATCAATCCTATTAGAGATCCAATTTCTTATCTAGGACTGCATTCACAAAAAATCAGATATTTGGCCAACTAAAAACTGTCAAGTGCACCTCATCCATCTAGCTGAAAATCATTGTACTCAAAAACTAAATTTCAAAATTTCAAATTCACATGGCCATGCCAACTACCTCATTCTCTATGACAGCAAAATTGAACATTCGTCTATTCCTTACAAAAAAAACTCTTGGATCTTTGATATTGTGTCATTAAAGACTAATCGATGGGCCTTTTGACAAAACCTTTAATTGAAAAGAGTCGTGGTTCCGGACCAGGGATGTTTATCAAATATATATATATATATATATATATATATATATATATATATATATATATATATATATATATATATATATATATATACAGTATAGTGCTGTATATATATATACGGAATGAAGTTTAATGTCCTATTCCCATTGTGCCGATATCTAGTAAATTGAAGGAATTAAGGAAGAGGCTTAGTGTATGGAGAAAACAAACGTATGGTGATATAATGCAGGAAGCTAGACAGGCGTAAGACAATTTGTTATTGGCTGAATGTCAGTATGAGAATGATTCATCCGAGGAATTAAGGGTGAAAGTCCAACTATGCTCATCTATATATATGCAGAACCTGAGAGATGAGGCAGAGATATGGTCACAAAAGGCCAAGGATACTTAGGCAAAAGATGGAGATAAAAAATCTTTTTTTCATAGGGTTGCAAAGAGCAGACAAGGAAATTGAATATTCAAAAGATATGAAAAATGGATGGTTCTTGGGCTGTCACTAAAGAAGATATCCAATCTGAAGCTATTGAGTACGTTCAACAACAATGTAAGACTATTGAAGAGGTCTATATTCAGAATGAAGACCAATTCCTAAACAAAGTTCCTCAGCAAGTCACAGATGAGATGAATGAATTCCTTACTAAATTGCCAGATAGAGATGAAGTTGCCAATGCTGTTAAAAGCCTAAGTGCTACTAGTAGCCCAGGGATAGATGGCTTTGATGATTTTTTCTACCAATTATTTTGGGATTTGATTCAAGAGGACATATATCAAGCAGTTCCGGGATTCTTTTCTGGTATGATTCTTCCCGAAGTCACTACTATAATTTTATTGGGTCTAATTCCTAAGAATGAAAATACATCTACTTTTCAGAATTTAGACCAATAAGTATGCAAAACTTATTTAATAAAATCTTCTCAAGGGTCTAAAATGAAAGAATTTTAAAATACCTCCCTATGTTGATTTCCCTGCAACAGTCAGGATTTATTAAAGGGAGGTTAATCACCCAAGCGTACCAATTCGCTTATTTGCAAAAGAATCCCTATATTCGATAGCCCGGGTGGTTGGCAAACCTCTTAAACTTGATGAATCAACAGTCTCAATGAATAGGCCAAGTATAGCTAGGGTATGCCTCAGAGATATGGAGAGCTCTAGAGTTGCCTCCCTTGCAATTTACTCTGTTTTTTTTCTCTGGAAGCCAAACAATGATCAACAACTCGCAATAGGTTGATAATACGAGACAAGTAGGTAGTTCCTTAAATGAACTAATGAGTACTTCTTTCTTGAATCTACAAAATTGATGCTTATATTTATTGCATGCAAACCACCACAGTTGGAGACATATTTAGAGGTTGAGGACTGCTAATTTGAACATTTCCAAACCCAAATGTGTCTACTGTATAGTGTATATCATAGTCATTAGATAATTACCACGTTCCTACTTAAGTTATGTTGCAACGGACAAGTCTCTTATTTTTTTGCGCTTAGTTATTCGAACTATTTTTCAAACTATAATCCACACCAACTTATGTATATAAAATTAACTTCACCTATAATATTTTGTTGCAATGCATCTTATGGGATTAAAAAAGAAAGGGAAAAATGTTTTCTGTCCATTCAATCTATATTAGCATGCTATTATTCTGTATGTTAACTGATAAAGTGGATTACAAGCTATTATGAAATGCTCCATTCAATCTATATTTATGTCAATGTAGAATTCGTCTTTTATAATTGTTTCTTAAGATGTCGTTAACCTGATAGTGTGATCTTATATCGTGACTTAATTAGGTGGCCCCGGTTAATTTTGTAATGCCCGAGCAACAACTATAAGGCCTACAGAGGGAACAAGTTTATCGGCAGAGGACATGGAGGATCGAATGGACCAATTCACTAACATCATGCTTGGGAAATTTCTGTTAGGAGAAGATCATCAACATTTATATTACACCTAAATTTTATTCATCGTTTTCTTTTGCTTAGGTTTTTCTTTCTCATTATTCATACTTTGTAGACTCGACTCTATTTTACTGAGACATAATTTAATTTGAATTTTTATTCTTGATTCTTCTATTTGGTTTAGGTACCACTATATTGGAATGTTAAATGGGTTCGTTTCAAAATATGTTGGATTGATTATTTACAATTTTGTTTATGCTTTTGCATATTCTTTTTTATGGAAATAAAAATTCCTATAACTATAAGGTAAGTTTTCGCTTCCATATCGATTTCACTTTATGAGGAAGAATTCAATGCATGAGCACTTTCAATTTTGATGATGGGATTTAAAAACATAATGGTGACAATTATCTCCCTTTTAGATAACATCATTAAAACAGTCGCAACACGAGGATGACAGTTATCCATGGCATGACAGCAACGAAATGATGAATTATTAGGACCATATCATGGACATAAACAAGCGGTATAATTTCATAAAGTCACATTTAATGCAGGGGAATTAAGTTGGCAGCTCCAATAAACATTTACACTCGAAAATATAATCGGGTAGTAAGGGCCTTGCAGGTGAAGAAAAGTGTTTCTTAGATTGGGAGCAAGGTCGGCAAAATAATCGTTTGCTGAATTGCATATCAGAATAGAAAACTACTATGGTAGTAGCTGAATTTTTGCCTAAGTTTAAGTGACCATTACAGCTGGCACGGTGCGCACCGTATGCTTGGGTACATAGGCAAATTCATGATAATATATGTGTCCATTTTTAAGCCAGAGCTAGGTTCACGCTTTCAAGCCAGAGCTAGTCTAACAACTACCGATTCTTCTCAAGCTCAGCTCAACTCTAGAATGCTCTACAAAGCGCAATGTACGCACATTTAACGCAACGCGTTTCAACTTTTCTATAAGTAAGGGGAGGATCCTTATAAGTAGATGCACAGGAAAATCATTGCTCCTACCTATCATTATAGGTTAAGAGCCGAAGATTCCTGGTGCAACAAAGGGAGATCTTTTGTCAAGGGTCGCAGCGGGCCGGGCTATGATACCGATCAAACCTATACCTATATATATGTGTATATATATATATCATACACCTGATATATATCATATCGGTATTATATATATCGGTATGATATTTATGATATATATCATATATATCAGGTATATATATATCATATAATCATATACCTGATATATATATACCTGATATATATCATATAATCATATACCTGATATATATCATATATAACATATCAGTATTATATATATCGGTATGATATATATGATATATATCATATATATCAGGTATAATCATATAATCGGTATTGATATATATATATATAAGAAGACTTTTAGAGGGCGACTCCCACTGGAGGAGGGGCAGATGCTACTATATCCAATGCAAAAATATATAAAAAAGGAGTGCCCCCTTGAGCACCCTTATCATTAGACCCGCAGATCCTTTTGAAGGTATATATATATAACGTTGATATATGTTATATAACACCTACTATATGATAAATTTACCTTAATACAACTCCACGATGCGTTATGCCTTTTCCCATCGATGTTCAATGTGTTAATCCCACTACATGTAAGGAGAATTCAAAGACGTGTATTAGGTAATGTTCAATAATAATGCACTCATCATGCATGTCAAACAAAATTAAAAATTATATTATACTCACGTAGTGATATACATCTTATCTTTGTCACTGGGTACCGTATTCAATGAATCCAACCAATAAATAGTTCTTGTGGACAAATCAATGACGATCAATACCCAATGGAACCTGTAAAACGAATTTTGTCATAATTATATAGTCCAGAATATAATAAAGATTTGCTTATTCGTGTGGAAAAAATTAATTTAACTACTTACATATCTTCGAGATTGTAAGGAATGAAACAAATCTGACTTTTTTTTGCATTCCCCAGCCTTTTTCCAATAAGTCGAGTTAAACCAAATTTTTTTGTACCATTGAAAGACTCGGGATTGAAGAATTGAAACTCTTCTCGGGCGCACTGAAACTTATCATACAAGAACATGTAAAAGTAAGTAACTAAATTAGTCACTACGCATTTTAAATAACACGATTAAATCAAGTTATACCTCATGTATGCAACAATGCACGTTACATCTAAAGGCTTCAATGCACAAAAGTCTAACAAATCGTTCTTAAAAACATAGCATTGACCCTTATCTTCTCCAAACATCTCTTTCTCCAGTGGAATCGTTATTTGAGTCGTGGTCATTTCTTCCCAGGGACTGTGTTCAAAAGTGTCCTCTAAGGGTAAGAGTTCTTGGCTACTATGCTAAATAACTGTTAAGAAAGTATTCAAAATAGACTTAGATGAGTTATTACCTATTAAACGTCCAAGTGAATTATTACAATAGTTCATCAAGGATCATTGCTCTATTAAGGCTGCCAATGAGAAGATATACATGCAAGAAAAATAAGAAAGAAACAAACACATCAAAGTGATAAATTCAAATGTAAAACTAATTCTATATGGCAATACACTATATAATGGACAAATAAATATAATGAAAAGAACCCACTTTTATGAATCTATCATAAATTTCAAGTTTTTAAATATATCATCAATATTTTCTTGAGAAAACTGAGAATGTTTTACTCAAACATGAATGAAAGCAAATTGATTAAAGCCACCCTTGTTATATCTTATTAAGAGATATCGAAGTGTTTGTAAATAACTAATACTTGTACACAAGAAATGCCACATGTTAAACATTCAATAAATGGATCGGCAATATAATTGTGAGTCATGAACACATTCATGGAGTAATGGAAATCTTCTGGTATCCAATGAATATCTGAGTTTAATGGGGATACTATAAAAACATGATGTTTGAATCTTATTTTAACTTTCTACATGGTTATTATCACCTTGTCATCAATAGGCGTTTGTACATTATTCCTTTTTCCAATACATCTTTTATCTAAATGTTTGTATACACGTTGCTACGTAAAAACAATAGTGAGCAAATGTCGAATGACAGTGTAATTGGGGTTCAAAATTTCATGTACAAGAACCATAACTGGATTTTAATAAGATGTGTTATATTTTATTGGAATTAGGTATTGAGCATCTTTTAACATCTATAAAAGTAAACAAGGGCTCTGAAATTCTTACAAGGGACAACATAATAATAAAAATATTGCGAATTTATAATATTGATCAGTTAGTGTTAATGAGTTATAAATCATTGCTATTTTCAGTGCTCTCTCACTTCATCATTCGTAGAAATTACCGGTTCCCCAATGTGAATTACCTTACTTAGAATTTCAATATATGGTACCATTCACTTCATTGCAATAGCAATTCCGTGCCCACAAATATATGGAATTGTGCTTTCTAAAACTAAGAATACGGCTTAACCAACAACTTTAATATACTCTACACAATTTCCTTTGTCAGTTGCCCAAAAACATCATACAGAAATAGATATAGCGATGTAATTTTTGAAGATACTACAAAACAGAGCTCCTTTAATGGATGATATGATTATCATCAGTAATCAAGGGGGTAAAAGTTAACTGGTACACGATTATCAATAAAATATTAACATACATATTAAACATAGGTGATTAGTTAACTCCTCTCTCCTTAAACATGACAACAATGCTAAAAAAATGTACTTTCGGATTATCAGTGTTCGGGTGATTACAACTATGTATGAAACCCACATGATTGTTAAATATCATGCATTAAGTGCCAAAAATACAAAATCAACATAAACATTTTTTTCTCATTTGATCTCAATGAAATTCTAAGGGTTGTATTTGGTATAAATTTCTATTATACTATCATAATACATAACATCAACAACTCCAAATAAAAAAAAATTGGTACGAAATAATAAAACTTCATTTAAATGAACAATACCAAATCAACTTTAAACCCTAAATACCAACATCCAACTAAATTTGGAAATGCAAAATAATAACCAATTAATATTAACAACACCCCACTAATTTTAACAATACCCAAACAAAAATAAGAATGTGCACCTAATCACCAACAAATCTAATCAAACTAAGGGATGTAAAGGAAATTTTTAACAGAAATTATTTTAAAGGATAATTTTCGAATGTAAATGTTTGTTTTACAAATCTAATCAAACTATGACATGACAACAACCATTCAAATTACTGCCACTTCCATTAAAGAAAGAGCCAAATAACTAATGAAGACATCAAAACTTGAAATTTGTATTTGATAAACCACAAAAAGAAACACATAATTTAGCAGTGGTGTGGTGTGAACATAGGCTGCTAAATTGGGTTTTTAAATGTTAGGGTTTTTGCTCTTTAAAATGAGAAGAGCCCAAATATCGCAAGGAGCTGTATAACTAAGTGGGTTTTTGTAAAAGATTTTAAATTAATTACAAAGGTCACTCCTGAGTTATCTAACTGCATTTTTCAGCTGCATTTTATTCGGAAAATTACATCAAGGCCCATATAATTTCAAAAGAACACTATATATATAAAAACAATCCCAAAAATTATGTGGGTGCTCCCGCACACACTCGGGACTTAATGGGGATGCCCCTGCACAAATTCCACACACAAATCAAGAACAAATCCCGTATAAACAAATAAAAACAAATCCTGTATAAACAAATCAAGAACACACAAACACACATACACAAATCGCATACATAAAATCAAGAACAAATAACATGTACATAAATCGCATACACACAAACACATATACAAAAATTGAAGCAAGTAAATCGAGAGATATTTATACCTACGTGATGGAGCCTGGCCGGCGCAGGAGGTGCGGCCGAGAGAGAGGCCTGTGACCGAGAGAGAGAGGCGTGCGAGAGAGAGATGTGTGAGAGAGAGAGACGTGCGACCGAGAAAGAGAGTTGTAGAATGAGAGTTCTAATCGAGACCCGCCAAATAATTTTGAGGAACAAATTTTGGAACGGGAGTGTGAAAAAAAAACCGCTCCTTTTTTCATTTAACTCAGTTTTAACTTGAAGGCTAAAATTAGTAACATTATATTTATGCCATTTATATATAAAAATGAGATAAATGATTTGTTTTTTAATCTCAATTTTACTTAAATTGAAATAAAAATATACCTTTAAAGTCAAATTGACATAAATAAATATCATTTATAACAGTTTACATTTTTCTGACATAACGTCACTTTTTAAATTGACATAAATGATGTTTTTTGTTGTAGTGAATCATCATATTTATATCGTTATACACCAGCCCTATATCTTAAGTCTCATACGTATCATAGTGTAATCCCGAATATTCCATGTAATATGTTTAGCACTACAACTCTCGTCATATAAGTCCGAATACTAAAACCTACCTCACAAGGTTACTAAGTCCCCCACTAGTCTCTAAGGTTATCTCAGTAATTCAAAGTCCCTGTTCTACTGTTTCTAACCTTAAGTTATCATTCACCCAAATTTCAATCCCAATTTATAAATTTTCTAATGGTATCTCACTCGACAGACACCCGTAACTATCCCATTCAATCCCAATTGTTATAACATTTTCTGGGCATAACTACAATCCTACTGAACTTACCCATGTCCCAAAACATTATATTAAATCCCCTAAGAGTTCTTACAAGCTTGGGATTTGTCCAACGTTAAAGGGAAATAATCTACGGAAATCAAGAGGGGTCGATCGATCGAGGAAAATGGTTGATCGATCGATGAGTCGATCGATCAACATTCTTGAGTCGATCGATCGATCGATCGGGTATTTGCCAAGAATTTCTTTAACAGTTACGGGTTCTTCAAATTTTAAACCCCAAATCCTGCATTACACATCCCAATCTCCCAAGTAAGTTTACTAACCATTAAACCAACATATCTACACAAGTTTTAACATTCAAGAATCATCAAACTAATCATAGAACATCGTTTTGTTGGATCAAAAGTCACGAATTTCACTACAACCCTAATACTTCACTATTTCTTCCATAATCATCATAATCCTCAATTAAATTTCTTGATTCTTAACACTTAATTTATAATTTCATTCATCAAACATTTCCAGAAGAACCACTACATTCAAATTACCCAAAATCAATTATTAAGTCTCCAAATTCATATTTTTGCCATTACTCATAAATTGACGTCAAACCTAAACTATAATGTAAAGTATATGCTATAAATGATTGCAACAAAATTCACTTGCCTCTGATTAGAAGTTTCTGATCCTTTGATGATGGTAATGGTTGGTCCTCCCTCTCTTTTCGGTCACAAATCCGGCAATGATGGTGGTGTATGGTGGTTATTTGGCCTTGGAACTCTCTTGAAACCCTTCCTTTCTTGTCACGTTGTTCTCTCTTGTGTTTAAAAGTTAATGGAACTAATAGCCCTAAGGTTTTGTTGATATACCAAACCTAATTTTCTTAGGTTACTATTCACCAAAAATAAAAATGATTAATATACCACCTCGGGTTGCCGGTTAGGCTTAAAAATGCCCCAGGACCCAAACTAAATCCCTGGCTAGTGTTTTCTGACTACCTAGAACCTTCCGGATACTTTGGCACATTCAAAAAGATCATACGTATGACATAAACATAAATTACCTTTAAATCCATTAAATTGGGTCCTGACACGACTGACACGCGCGACCCAACTTAATTATCGAAACTGCTGTATTTTCAACTCATGACATTTTTAATAAATTCAATAATCACATATTACCATAATCACTCAGTAATATTCTAAATTATCATCATATTTAAATGCTAACTCTCGTCTCGCTAGTTATTTAAATCCGAATTAATTATCCCAAATTAAATTAATTAATCCCACAATTAAAAGCAATTTCATTTAATTAATCTCATAATTAAAATCCATAAAATTATGGGGTATTACACGAGGTGGGGATGGGGAATGATATTTATAACGGGAACGAGAATGGGGAGTTAAAACCCGACCCCAAACCGACCCGTTTCCATCCCTGTGTGGGTCTTTTGGTTGGGGTGCTTGGGTGTACCGTTTGGTCTCTCCCCTCAACTTACTTGGGGCTACCTTTAGGGGTGAAGTTTAACTCCACGTCGATGTGGGATCCGGTCCTTGAGAGGGCTCAAAGGAGGTTAGCAGGTTGTAAGAATAGTTACCTTTCCAAAAGGGGGAGGTTGACGTTGATCAAAAGTATTTTATCGAGTCTACCGACTTACTTCATGTCTGTACTCCCTTTACATGTTTCTATGGGAAATAGACTTGGTAAGTTGATGAGGAATTTCTTGTCGAGAGGGTATAATGATCAGTTCAAATACAGTCCAGTGAGTTTGGATGAGGTGTGCTTGCCGCGAAAGGAGGGCAGGGCGGGGGTGAGAAGTTTATCCCATTTCAATAAGGTTTTATTGGGAAAGTGGTTGTGGAGGTTTAATAGGGAAGATGGAAGACTGTGGAGGAAAGTGATGTTAGTTAGACATGGGGCTGACCCATTTGTGTGGGGTCCCAGGGAGGGGTACGTACTCATGGGGTGGGGTTGTGGACGTGTATTGCACGTGGGTGGGATGATTTTTCTAAGTACACTTCCTTCCAGCTTGGGAGAGGACAAAGTATCAGATTTTGGAAAGATAGGTGGAGTGAGGGTGGCTCTCTGGAGGATCTGTTCTTGGGATGTATCAGATTTGGATAGATAGGGAGGCGACTATATAGGATCATAGGAGGTCGATAGGGGATCGTGTGGTCTGGGAACCGATGTTTAGGAGAGGTCTTAGGGATTGGGAGGTGGAGGAGGAGGATGACTTCTTTGAATGGCTATCTTCGGCGCCTATTTCTTCCATTGGGGCTGATGGTTTGAGATGTATGGGCTCTCAGGATGGTATTTTCTCAATAAATAACTTTTATAATGTGCTTAGGGGTAGTGGGAGTGTCTCTCTTCCTTGGAAGACTATTTGGAAGAGTTAAGTGCCCCCTAAGGTTAGCTTCTTTGTGTGGAGTGCGTCCAGACAGTCCATCCTGACTATTGAGGGGTTGCAGAAATGTGGGAGGAGGTTGGTCAGCAGATGTTTGTTGTGCTAGAAGGAGGAGGAGTCGACCAATCACCTTCTTCTTCACTGTCACATGACTAGGGGTCTTTGGAATTTGTTTTTCTCTTTTGGGAAAGTTCTTGTGGGTTATGCCATGGGAGGTGAGAGAGGTGTTGGCATCTTGGGAGAGTCCTAGGGGTTGGATGGGTCTGAGGGGTGTCTAGAAGATGATCCCACATTATGTCTTCTCGACTGTTTGGCAAGAGTGAAGTCAGAGATGCTTTGTTGGGGTTGAGTTGGATCCTTCACATTTACGGTACAATGTCCTAATCCTTCTTCTCTCTTGGCATCGGAAAAGGGTGTATTTGTCGTTATTTGATTTCCTTGAGTTTTTAGAGGAGTTCTAGTGTTAGGCTTGTTTTTGTTTGGGTTTCGGCCCTTTGTTTCCTTTGTTTGTATACTTCATGTATACGGGATTCCGCCCCCTTAGGCGGGTACGTTTTATGGAACCATTTACATATAAAAAAATATTATGGTGTCGATAAAAATGAGGACACACAAATAATAACCACCACATAAGATAATAGTTATTTTTTTGTCTTACAATTGTTTATGCGCTTTAACTTGGACCTATAAAAATGGAAAGAGAGAAAGTGTTTTTGACTTGTTATACCTGATGAAAAAATGTTACATAACATTAAGTTTGGGATATTTTTTCATTAGTTTATAATTCTCTCGTCGCCAATTTTTAATGAAAGCTGAAGCATAATGGAAGTGACCGTAATGCTGATGGGTTCATGACATTGGTCTAATATACTAAAGTTTTACTTCAAGGATCACAATTGTTCTCAAATCGTTATTTAGACGTTGAATCTGCTTTATTAAGTCTGTGTTATTGGTATTAGTGACTGATGTTTTGGCATTGTTATGGGTAGTGTGTATAATATTTTTGTACATGATGTGATATAATAATATAAATTATACATAACAAATACTTAGATGGGATTTTTTAAAACTGAAGTAACTTATACATATTATGTTACAGAAATGGGGCATATTTTTAATTGTCACTCAAATATTTCTTAATACACGTTTAGTTCAAGTCTTTTATTTTGTTTTAGAAAGTCCTTCATCACATAAAAACACTCAAGGTGTGCCGCTAGCACGAACATTTAAAAATAAGATAATATTGGTTAAATGGGTGTTTGAGGGACTTTTTGGAACAAAATAAAAATACTTGGACTAAATGTGTATTAAAAAATGTTTGAGGGACTTTTTGATAGTTGATCCTATATAAAATTAATAAATTAAATTTATGTAAAAAATCCTTTTTGAATGTAAATTCTAATGATAAATGAATAATGACTTTTTTTTTATAATTATTAAACTTAATAAATTAAATGTAGGATGTAAAAATCCTTTTTAAATTTAAATTCTATTGGTATATAAATAAATTTTTTTTTTATATTTCTCACACTTACTATTGTTTTTTTCAATTACTCTTGAAGGGGACATGTTGAAAACTTAATTTAACCATACACGTACTCACCTATCGACACTTTTGATTTTCAACTAAATAGCAAATGGCATATTTTATTTTATATGTCATATTTTATATTATACGGTTGTATCCCACTTAGAATAATATATAATGAGATTACCACATGGTATTTTGGTTGATAAATCCCCCATTAATCATTAACCAAACTCGAAATAGTCTTATGCAACAACAACAACAACAACAACAACAACAACAACAACAACAACAATAATAATAATAATAATAATAATAATAATAATAATAATAATAATAATAATATCTTTTGATTCTACTCAATAAATGATTTAGAAATAATTAACAATATTGAGTCTTTGCAAGTCAAAATAAGGACAACCATTCGTCAGTCAAATCTAATAGACAATATGACAAAACTTTGGTGACATAAGGGCATGCTTTTCTAAACTTTCTCTAATATTTGTTGGCATTGTTGGGGCATACTTGTGTATGAAAGTGACAATTTCTTCCATTGGAATAAAGTGACTCCCATTTTGTTCAGCTTGCGATGGATGCGCAACCAACATCATCTTATCTAAAGAGACACCAACCACAAGTTCGTCGTGGAACAGAGGACCACCTGAGACTCCATGATTATTTTACGGCATCAGTTCGATATCGATGTTCGCTTCCATAGAATCAATCAATAGTGCCTAAACCACCAAAAGTGAAAACGGCCCCGTTACATGATCCAGGGCATCCCTCAATAACAATGCAGCCACCTTCTTTAAGTTCAGTTGCAGGTCCTAAATTGAAGGATGGGAACTTGTTTCTCTCAAGTAAGGCCCAAACATTTTGATCACCAATATCAATAATACATTTCATGCCTAGCACAGCTAAATCCATTTCAAAATCTGTACAAATAATACCCTGCATAGATAATGCCATTACATATTTACTCATCTTTGATCTGTTACTCTAGCTTTCATTTTCTGACCAAATTTCAATTTGAAAATACGATTAATAGTTTTAACATTGTAAAGGGACCCATTTTTAAGACGAAACTTGAATTTAAAATTGAGGTTTGAGTATTGCAACCTAATAAAAAGAATAGCCAGTTTATTTACCGAACGGATTATATTACGATCCAAAAAATGTGAGTCACCGTTAATAGCAATCCCATATTAGTAATGGGGAAATCGGTTCCATTTGTTAGACCAATTGTCTCTCCAACCGATGTCAAAGTAGTCGTCCGTATCCTAAATAGTTCTTTCTTTGCTTGCACACTCAGTCTATCAAAAAGAACATAATTATCTAAAAAACGGTAAGAATGTTAGAGAGTACATTAAACTAAAATGTGCTGCTGAATTCAATCTCTTTACCGCGGGGATAAAATTCATCTTTATTTTCTTCTTCATAATTGCCTAGCAAAACACTAAGAGTTTTAGCAAATGAGTCTGAATAAGAAATGTGATATTTAAAATTCAAAATTACAAAGAAAACAAAACAAAAAATCAAAATAATGATGTGGTCTTATAATTATATGGATACATGGTTGCCTATTCAGGTAAAACAATACCATGGTAAGGTCTATTTTATTAAATACTTTTTTGCATAGCGAAGTTAAGACAACATTAAAGCCCTTTTATTTTACTATCAAATTAGATGTGTTTTCTTATACATGTCCAAAAATACTATGTATAAACACAAATGTGCAACTAAATAACAAAAAATCGATATAATTTACAAAGCTGTAACACCACGTAATTTTAGGCATTTATTAATTAATTAATTCGATAAATTTTAAATTACTTATGTGTGTGGTAATTTAAGTGAATTAATTATTTAAATATTTGTGGGATTTAATTTACTAGTGAATAGTAATAATGTAATAATTTAATAAGTAAATATTAACTTTTTAGTAAAATAATTCAGATGGCAATTCTGAGTGTACGGTTGAGTTCAAATGTGTCAAAATAGTCTGAAAATGGACCCCGTGGGTAGTAAATGGGTCGTGGGGCATTTGTACCCATAAACAAGCCCAAATGGTGGTGTTTGGGTTCTTTTAATAAAGCCCATAAGCTAAAAAAATGGGATTCACTTATTAAACCCTAAAAGTGAGGGGTTGTAAGAGTCATAACTCATTTTAGACAAACTAATGAAGTGAAGAACAAAGGAGGGAGATATTAGAGAAATCTTGGGATCCAAGAAACAAGAATAAGGGCAGACATTCCTCTTCAAATAATTATCTTTTACAAGGGATTCAGACCCTACAAACCCTATAAGGCAAGTGGATGATCTTGCTCTAAATTTTAATTGGTGATAATTGATTCATATTATGGTGGGTATGACAATTTTATTTTGGGTGGGTATTCGTATGTGTTTTGGGTCTTAAATTCATGGGACATAATTGATGATATTATTAGTGGAATTAATTGGGTTATGTAATTTTGGAACTTAGAAGAAATGAATAGTATGCAAACCCGATGGAATTGATGAGAAATTAGGATGCCTAATTCTGCCTCAAATCGAAAGAATCAAACCCGAAAATGAAAAAAACCCAAATTCGAACATATGGATTTTGGACAAATTTTTGAATGGATTGAAGTAATTCGGGTCTTAGAACCTAATTTTGTACAACAATTGGATGGGAAAATCTTTAGGGTATTGAGTTAATGAAGAAACATAAGCTTGGGACTTCAAAAATGGCGGAAACGGGAGAGAATGAGAAGCTCCCGACCCAGTAAGGTCGATCGTGCCTGGGCCCCTGGTCGAACGCGGGGGCCTAAATTAAAACAGCTGGCGTGAACCATTTTTTACTATTTTGAAAATAATATTTTTACTCTTTAAAAAAAATGGTCCGCGCCAGTGGCATGTAGAGGCGGTCGGACCACTTATACATATCCCTGGTGCGAACCATTTTTTTAATTGTAAAATATTTTTTTACTATTTAAAAAAAAATTGTGCGCGCCAGCGGTATGTATAGATTGTCGGACCGATGACGCGGACCATTTTTTTAAAATAGCAAAAAAATTATTCATTGAAAATTGTTTTATTTTTATAGGTGCTCTTCCAAATTTTTTTGCATGATGCTCTTCCGAATTTTTATTCATGGAGAATGGTTTGATTTTTTTTATAAAAGTAGTATAATTTTTTTTATAGAAATGTTTTTCATGTTTTTTCTTATAGAAAGTGACTTTTGTTTGGGAATGTTTTTTTTGTTGTTGTTGAGAAGCATTAAGAACAATTTTCTTTTGGGTATTGTGGAGTTAAAATAGAAGTAATTGGTATATTAATGATGTGGCAAATTGAGATCATTAAGTAGGGGTTTTATGTCCGGATGGCCGGTCGCTGTAGTGGGGCTCTTTGTAGATTTATATTTTTTCCTAGATTTACCTACGATTTTTAATATGTCCCCTTTGTTACTACACACCCTCCTTTTGTACTTTTTAACAATAAAGATGATGAAATTAAACTTGATGATGGAAAAATCAGGATGAAAATTTTGAAATCACTCAATAATTTCATAAATAAATTACATTAATTATTGGAAAAGATATTGGATAATAAGATGTTATAGCATTAAAAGAAATAAACATTGGAAATGAAATTATGCTGAAGTTATGTTGAAATTTCTTAGAAAAGAGAATAACGGACGAGGAAGAACTACTTCTCTAAAATTGACATTTTTTCATTAATTCAAATTAAATTCCGATCTTTGAGAAAACGTTAGGAACAATGTGAAATTTTTAGATGATTGAAAATCACTGGAAATCGAAAAGAAAAACGATGAGAAAAATGACAAGATAAAATTGTGATAAGAAATCTATTTTTCTCGAAATATTGACTTAGGGAATTCAAAAAAGACAAAAAAAAAGAATACTAGGTATACCATTTTTGTTACCCTTTATTATTATCCGGGTGGTGTGAAACAGACATTGGTTGGAATTTATAATGGAATCATGTAAACTACAATCGCCAATTTATGTATATTTGATACATTAGTCGAGTAACAAAAAAGAGTATATCTAATACTACCCAAAAAAAGGACGGTGAAATTTCAAAGATTGTCAAAGGCTCACATGTTTTTTCCTTTATTTATGTTAGCCCTATCTCCTTAGAATCATTTATCTTCTCATTAACTTTAATATATTTATGGTTTTATGTTTCCAAATTTAAGCATATTTACTACCAGACCAAATAATTGCATACATGACTAATTTGACTTGCTTTATCTATAAATAAATTTTAATGTCATCTTAGGTTTGTAGCTATTAAATAAATATCATACAAGCCATGAATTTATTTGATATTTCTACTTACTAAATAATTGAAAAATGTAATTATAATATCAAAGTGTTCAATACACGACACAACACGATAAGATACAACACTACGCTTTATATATATATATATATATATATATATATATATATATATATATATATATATATATATATATATATATATATATATATATACAGTGGAAAATAAAAGGGTATATGCGGTAAAATATGCCCAATACAAAATCATATTATTTTCCTAACACTAATGTGAGGAATTACATAAGTGGGCCTAATTTGGAAATTTGAGGAATTACTGTGAATAATAATTTTTGGATTTTATGAGTGTTAGATGATTTTCGATGTGTGTTACATTTACTTTTAGGACTCAGTAAATGAGTTGGATTATTTTAATTTCCTGTCGCAGTTGGGTCAAGCGACGAAGGATAATATTTTATTTGGAAAACACGCGTATTAGAACGTGTTGGGTTTAATTAGTGAATTTTAGTTAAGTGACTCGGATGGAGATTTTGAGTGGCGGTGGGGTTCGGAATGGCCGAGAATGTCATAATAGAGTATTAGAGGGTAGCGTTTAGGTTTTGAGGATTTTCGGACTAGTAGGGACTCACATTTTAGTATACGAGTCAATTTTGGGTATAATAAGGGATAAGATTTATAAACCCTTATAACCCTTATTTCTCTCACAATTCATCCCTAGGAGAGAGAAAGAGAAGAGAGAAAAGGAAGAAGATAAGAGAGGAAGGAAGAAAGGGGATTCTGGTAAAACTCCGCGGGATTCGACTCGAGGTCATCGAATTTTATCCACGAGTCAAGTGTTTACTTGCTTTATTCTTTTGAGTATGTATCTCATATTATAGTTGGTGTTAATAAACTATATGATTTTCGGGTGGTTTTTTGTGAATCAAAACGGGTATTTCGGAAGTTGAACAGATAAAGCTCGGGTAATATTCGATTTGAGAAACTTAGGAATTAATTGAAATTAGTTGTTGATTCTTGGTTCTAGGATGATTAGAACCCTTTTTATGTGTGTATATATTGTTGGTTTGGGTTGGATGATGATAGGAGAGGAGATAAAATCTTGGGGTTTATTAATGGCCGAAACAGAGTCTCGGAGAAGAAACTGATCTGATCGATCGATCGATCGACAGCCAAGGGTCGATCGATCGACCCTTCAGGATTTTTGACAGTTTCAGCTTGTTTAGTTTAAATGGGATGAATTCCTAGATTAATTATTCATAACTTATTTATTTGAGGAAATAAATATCCAACAAGGGGAAATTCATACCTAGCCATTTAAGGGAAATAATTAGGATTAACAGGGTGCAAAATTGTGTGGCACTTAATGTCTAGTTTTGAGGAAAATAGATTATGGAGTTAGACATTTAGGGTTCCTAAAAATAGTGCGGGGACTTCTAAATTATTCTTTGAGTGAGGCGTATACCTTGGGTTAGTTGAAAGTAAAAATCTAGGACTTACAAAAAAAGGGGTGTTAAGGAGGAGTAACACTCGGGGTGGTATTTTGGCGGGTGATTATATATATATAATTGTGCACGTAGAAAATGTATTTATATGCCGATTATAGTTGAGTAAATCCTACAAGGCGACTATGTTGGAATTTAGGATATAGACTAAAGATGGCTGAGCGGTTATCCGATACGTCTATTGATGACTACTATTGTAGCTGATGCGATACCTATGGAATTAAGATACGTAATGCGTATGCTATTTAATTATTACGATTTGGTAAATTCGAGATTATATATATATATATATATATATATATATATATATATATATATATATATATATATATATATATATATATATCCTTATATATATATATATCCTTAAAAAGTGACTAAGGTGCCAGTTATATCTTAAGTAAGAAGAATACTTATCAGTTTAGTATTTTAAGTATATGAATACTTATATATTTTTATGAATGGGAACATTCGGGTTATGGGCTATAGCTATAAGAGTTAGGAAATTATAGCTCGAGCATATTGAGGAATGTTATATCATATATACGAGTATTGTTACAGTATATATTTTTACAACTTGTTTATAAATATATTGGTATGCAAATCATACATTTATGTATGTTTATATCTCTAGTGATATCCAGGGAGGTTCCGCGATGTGGGTGAATCCCTTGGCTTACGGAGTAGGGAGAGTATATCCCCAGGTCATATCATCCCCTATATGGGTGCGATATTTTTATCCCACTTTCTGGAGGGAATGTGACCGCCTCCACCGTTTAGTGTTTCTACCATGATCATGAGAAAGTCTGACTTGGTACCGGGGTTAAGTTGAACAAACTCGAATGTGGATTGGCACCTTGAGACTGCATCCTCGAGTTATAACTCGGTGGGATGGTTATTTTACATATGATTGTAAAATAGGTATAAATATACTAGTTGTCTATAATATATCGTGTGAATATGGTTATGAGATATCATATAACTTTATATGGTGTAAAGTAAATTGAATAAGATATTATAATTCTTCTTCCGGTAGTTTTATATCCTGAGTAATATAGGTACATTGTAGGCTCAATTGAGAACTATTTATGTAAGGGTTATTATATGTTGAAGTGGTAATGGCATTTAAAACTAGTGAAAGTTATGGTATATGAACGGTGGTTTTATATAGAATCAAGGACTATATATATATCACATGGATGATTATATCAACTAAAAGCTTATGTAATAGCTTACGGTATGACATATTATATCACATAAGGTAGGTGGTAGTTATAAGGATTTATAAGATGGGTTAAAGAGATTGGTTAGGCGGGGTAGCTTAACTAAGTTGTTTAACAAGTATACGATAGGTGTACATTGTTAGAAGAGGGGTGAGGTGTATCTCATGAGAGTGGGATACCAGTTTAAATATGAGAGATTTCATATTTTAAAATGTGTCTTTTAAGCACTCACTAAGCATTTTCAAAACTCGGGCTTTGTCCCGTTTCTCTATTTTCCCTCTCTTGTTATATATATATAGGTGTCCAGACACAGGGACGGCTAAATGATGATTCCTTTGAGTTCGACGTTTGTTACAGTAGCTGTGGATGCAAGCAAGTTTATTTTAGACGCTTCTATCCTTGTGATTTAGATAAGAGGCATTGTACAAATATTCGGGCCGATAGCCCAATTGCATTAGTTTATTCTTTTACCGCCTTTTAATGCAGCATTCAATTTGGTTCTATTATGTTGTACCGAGAGTTCGGTTATTTTATTTCGTCTCAGTTGTTGTATATAAACCGTGTGAATGTTTTACTTGGTTGGTTTGGTTTAAAAGATTAGTTAAATAAAATTTGATGCCAGCCTAATAAGTTATTAGTAATTAAAATGGTTTTCGATAGTGATGCTAAGAATGAATCATATGAGATTCCTATTTTAATCTGGTATAGGATTGATCACCCGGTATTTTATTAGGCGGGGTGTCATAGAAGATATTAGTGCATCAGGTTCTAGTGTCCTTAGGAATCTGTGTGGGCATATTACGCTTTCAGCATTGCTTTCTATTTGATATAGAGCCTTATGATTAGGATTGTTGATTCCTATTGTGAGATTTCGTTCTCCTGCCACTATGTAAGATTATAATAAATATTTTCCACGCTCGGGTGAGATTCATGTGCTGATCGACGAAGGGTGACCAAGGAAGGCCGTTATGAGGGAAGCAGGACGCGGGGCTTTGTAGGAGCTGTAAGTTGAAATTGGGAATAAGGGCCGCAGTAGAGGTCACTCCCCTTGTGGCATTTTCAAGGATTTATCCAACGACTACTAAAGTATAGTAGTTATAATTATCTATGTACCGCTGTAGTAGAGAGTGGTGCTAAATGTGAATTACCCAGTGAAGTTAGATTGGGAAAAAGTTTGAAAGGTCTTTAATAAGGACCAAACGTTGAAGTTATGTCATATGAAGGCAGTGTAGGTTTATTCAGTGGAAGTATAGGTCTCAGAAGCTTTGTCTTGGAACGGTGTATAGGAATGCCCAGATGTGTAAATTTGAGGAAAATTTTTCACTTGTTAGAGCAATGTTGAAATGGCGGGAACGGTGGTCACCATAGTTGGGGGAGCATGATGTTTTTCTCTTAGAGGAATCTTACAGATGGTTTTAACCGTTCATTCCTTTGGTTTATCAGGAATAAAGAGAATGTAGTTTATGGATTATTCGCATAAGGATCGGTCAGAGGCTGACAGTGAATAAAGAGTTACACGTAGAAGTGAACGTGGTACCTAATTAAAGTAGGTACAACGAAGAAAGAGTCATTCAGTGGAATTATAGGCTCACTCGTAAGTGTTGCTAACACTTATGGAGATGTTGTGTTCATGAAACCCCGTAGGTAGACATCCGCCCGGGGATTCATTGAAACAGGGCAGTTGAGGTCGGTAGTATGTTTCCTTTTTAGTCGGAGGAGCTAAGGGAACTTTGAAAGTGATTGTTAGGATCGAGGATATTAGTGTCCGAGATACTGATAATTTAACATGGTCAGGGTGGCCATCCAGGGGGAATTCGGTGAGGTGGAGTGTAGAACCACACAGTTATTCATTGACCAATAGAAATTAAAGGACAAAAATAGGGTGCCGAGATGGGGAATTGATTAAAGTAGTTTTGGTTCGGTTAAGGCAAGAGTACTATGTCTGGGAACCAATTAGAGCAGTCAGGGAGATTGGTGAAGTTTTTGTTATGAGACCCACCTCAGATGAAGGAGGTATATTTTATGTGGCTAGATAGTGTCATAGTATTTTGTTAACCCTAGGTTCATGTGTGTGATTCGAGTTTACTGGTAGTATCGGTAACATTATATAGAGTATATCTATATGTTTTTCGCGGTAGTGGGGTTTTATTTTCTTCTTTCGTTATGAAAACGGGTGTTGGTATTTTGAGCTTATATTTAGGCTTGCACTGCTCGTTTAGTATGTGTTATACATAATATATTCTTTTTGATTGGTCGGAGTGATAGCAGGCTAATGATTGCAAGGCTATCGTACCCGCGATTCCAGGGTGGAACTAGTTATTTTTGCGATATCTCACCTGGAGACAGTTTGAGCTCGTTATTTTATTATATGTTTAAATGGAACCTCGATGAGTAGATGTTTCATTTCCCAATTTTAGTGTGTAGCGACCTTATAGGTATGATTTAAGGTATGCAACATTTATAGTTAAGCTCGTTGTTGATTGTGTAAAGGACTTAGTGTTAGTACAAGTACTTTGTGGTATGGCTCCTTAAAAAAAGTAGGAGTTCAGACCACATTTTGTGGATAGATGAGATAGGATTATCCCGATTGCATATTTGAAGCTAACGGACCTCCACGACCGACAAACTTAAGTAGTAGTGTATCGGAGGGGTTCCTTGATTAGATTTAACTTGCAAGACACTCCACGCATGAACCTTAATGATGTACAGAATGGAGAGATGTTATGGGATGCAAGGATGTTAGTTTTGATGATAAGTTACCTAGTGTGAAGAAAACACTATAAACTGAGAGCCATGTCATGATTGGAGGCTTATAGAGATGGAAGTGATATGAAAAGGCATTGAAATGGTTCTCACCCCGTAAGTATTGGGTGAGGTAAGATTTAGAGAATTGATTTGAGGATTATAGCCAGACCTTGATTAAAAGGCAAATTTTGAGGTAGTATGCTTTGGTTATGATGTTAGTAATACTTGTGCCGAGTATAGGCACCCCGATTAGTTAGACTTTCCATTTCGCCGAGATGGAAGGACATAGAGGTAGAAACACGTTAGTATGATTATGAGATAGGATTTTAGAATGTCCCATTGGTATGCCTTAGGACGTTATATCTCGATGACTGACAATGCGAGGAAGTAGTGTAACTGGAGGGTTCCTTGTTTGGATTTTGCTTTGCAAGATGTCCCACGCATGAAATCGAGCAAATGTCGGAAGTTGAGAGAGGTCTTGGGCACTAAGGATATAGTTAGGATATTACTCATTTTACGTGTGTAGGAAAACACATCGATCTTAGGATCACTAAGAGATTAAGGTCGGTAGGGCAAGTGGCGCTGATATAAGAAGAATTGAATCTTGAGAAGATTGTTGAGAATACCCAGGTGTTAGCACCAGGCCAAGAAAGTGAGGCCCATTTTTAGAGAGAGTGTTACGTGTGTGACGTTTGCAATAGCTGTGCCAATCTGAACGAGTAAAAGGGTGTGTGGGCACCTTGGTAAGTTGATTTTATATATCACCCAAAAAAGAAGGGGCTTAGTATATAAAGATGAAGAATATGTTATGGGGAAATTGTAAATGGATTTGCATTTGGAGTTTGATGGATTGAATGTCGTAGGAGGTACGCGATAATACAATTGTGTGGTTGAAACAAGAGATAGTACACCCAAGATAAGCGACAGGATGACAGGAGTAGTCAAACGCTAGTGTAATTTCCTCTTTGAGGGAAATTCGACGTCCTGTTATGGATGAACGGACGCCTAGAGCGATGCCTTTTGATAACATAGATACGTTAGAGATACGATTATAGGCTCATTTTCTTTATATGTGGTTATAGAAGAACTAGGTGCGATGTTTCGTCGTTATAGTTAACCTTACGATCGAGGTAGTGTTTCAGCGTATAGAAATTTAGTTAAGCTTGTGGTTAAACTAGTGCGTTAGAATATAAGCCTTGAGATAGGTGGTATATGGTAGGATAGCATTGGGTAGTACCATTCGACTTCGGTGTACTAGGACGGAGTGACTTTGGTGGTAAAGGTTGTATCCGAATTTCTAGGATGAAATTCCATTGTAACGGGGGACGTATGTAATACCCCGTACTATTATAGATATTTAAATTACATAAGTGGGCGTAATTTGGAAATTTGAGGAATTACTGTGAATAATAATTTTTGGAGTTTGTGAGTTTTAGATGATTTTCGATGTGTGTTATATTTACTTTTAGGACTAAGTGAATAAGTTGGATTATTTTAATTTCCTGTCGCAGTTGGGTGAAGCGACAAAGGATAATATTTTATTTGGAAAACACGCGTATTAGAATGTGTTGGGTTTAATTAGTGAATTTTAGTTAAGTGACTCGGATGGAGATTTCGAGTGGCGGTTGGGTTCTAAATGGCCGAGAATGTCATAATAGAGTATCGGAGGGTAGCGTTTAGGTTCCGGGGATTTTCGGACTAGTAGGGACTCCCATTTGAGTATACGAGTCAATTTTGGGTATAATAAGGGATACGATTTATAAACCCTTATAACCCTTATTTCTCTCACAATTCATCCCTAGGAGAGAGAAAGAGAAGAGAGAAAAGGAAGAAGTGAAGAGAAGAAGGAAGAAAGGGGATTCCGAGCCAAACTCCACGGGATTCGACTCGAGGTCATCGAATTTTATCCACGAGGCAAGTGTTTACTTGGTTTATTCTTTTGAGTGTGTATATCATATTATAGTTGGTGTTAATAAACTATATGATATTTGGGTTGGGTTTTTGTGAATCAAAACGAATATTTCGAAAGTTGAATAGATAAAGCTTGGGTAATATTCGATTTGAGAAACTTAGGAATTAATTGAAATTAGTTGTTGATTCTTGGTTCTAGGATGATTAGAACCCTTTTTATGTGTGTATATATTGTTGGTTTGGGTTGGATGATTATAAGAGAGGAGGTAAAATCTTGGGGTTTATTAATGGCCGAAACAGAGTCTCGAAGAAGAAGCTGATCTCATCGATCGATCGATCGACAACCAGGGGTCGATCGATCGACCCTTCAGGATTTTTGACAGTTTCGGCTTGTTTAGTCTAAATGGGATAAATTCATAAATTAATTATTTCTAGCTTATTTATTTGAGGAAATAAGTATCCAACTAGGGGAAATTTAGACCTAGCCATTTAAGGGAATTAATTAGGACTAGGAGGGTGCAAAATTGTGTGGCACTTAATGTGTAGTTTTAAGGAAAATAGATTGTGGAGTTAGACATTTGGGGTTCCTAAAAATAGTGCTGGGACTTCTAAATTATTCTTTGAGTGAGGCGCATACCTTGGGTTAGTTGAAAGTAAAATCCAGGACTTACTAAAATAGGGGTGTTAAGGAGAAGTAACACTCGGTGTGGTATTTCAACGGGTGATTATATATATATATATATATATATATATATATATATAATTGTGCACGTAGAAGATGTATTTATATGCCGATTATGGTTGAGTAAATCCTACGAGGCGACTAGGATGGAATTTAGGATATAGGCTAAAGATGGTTGAGCGGTTATCCGATACGTCTATTGACGACTATTATTGTAGGTGATGCGATACCTATGGAATTCAGATACGTAATGCGTATTCTATTTTATTATTATGATTTGGTATATTTGGGATTATATATATATCCTTAAAAAGTGACTAAGGCGCGAGTTATATCTTAAGTAAGAAGAATACTTATCGGTTTAGTAATTTAAGTATATGACTACTTATATATTTTTATTAATGGGAACATTCGGGTTATGGGCTATAGCTATAAGAGTTCGGCAATTATAGCTCGAGCATATTGAGGAATGTTATATCATATATACGAGTATTGTTACAGTATATATTTATCCAACTTGTTTATAAATATATTGGTATGCAAACGATATATTTATATATGATTATATCTCTAGTGCTATCCAGGGAGGTTGCACGATGTGGGTGAATCCCTTGGCTTACGGAGCAGGGAGAGTATATCCCGAGGTCATATCGTCTCGTATATCGGTGCGATATTTTTATCCCACTTTCAAGAGGGAATGTGACCGCCTCCATCGTTTAGTGTTTCTACCATGATCATGAGAAATTCTGACTTGGTATCGGGGTTAAGTTGAGCAAACCCGGATGTGGATTGACACCTTGAGACTGTATCCTCAAGTTATAACTCAGTGGGATGGTTATTATACATATGATTTTAAAATAGGAATAAATATACTAGTTGTCTATAGTATATCGCGTGAATATGGTTATGAGATATCATATAACTTTATATGGTGTAAAGTAAATTGAATAAGATATTATTATTATTATTATTATTATTATTATTATTATTATTATTATTATTATTATTATTATTATTATTATTATTATTATTATTATTATTATTATTATTATTATTATTATTATTATTATTATTATTATTCTTTTGGTAGTTTTATATCCGGAGTAATACAGGTAAATTGGAGGTTCAATTGAGAACTATTTATATAATGGTTATTATATGTTAAAGTGGAAATGGTATTTAAAACTAGTGAAAGTTATGGTATATGAAAGGTAGTTTTATATAGAATCAAAGGCCTTATATATATCACATGGATGATTATATCAACTAAAAGCTTATGTAATAGCTTACGGTATAACATATTATATCACACAAGGTAGGTGGTAGTTATAAGGATTTAGAAGATGGGTTAAAGAGATTGGTTAGGCGGGGTAGCTTAACTAAGTTGTTTAACAAGTATACGATAGGTGTGCACTGTTAGAAGAGGGGTGAGGTGTATCTCATGAGAGTGCGATACCAGTTTAAATATGAGAGATTTCATATTTTAAAATGTGTCTTTTAAGCACCTGCTAAACATTTTCAAAACTTGGGCTCTGACCCGTTTCTCTATTTTCCCTCTCTTGCTATATATATATATATATGATGTCAAGACATAAGGACGCCTAGATGATGATTCCTTCGAGTCAGACGTTTGTTGCAACAGCTGTGGGTGCAAGCAGGTTTATTTTAGACGCTTCTATCCTTGTGATCTAGATAGGAGGCATTGTAGAAATATTCGGGCCAACGGCCCAATTGTATTCATTTATTCTTTTACCGCCTTTTATCGCGGCATTCGATTTAGTTATATTATGTTGTACCGAGAGTTCAGTTATTTTATTTCAGTCTCAGTTGTTGTATATAAACTGTGTGAATGTTTTACTTGGTTGGTTTGGTTAAAAAGATTAGTTAAATAAAATTTGATGCCAGCCTAATAAGTTATTAGTAATTAAATTTATTTTCGACAGTGATGCTAAGAATGAACCATATGAGATTCCTGTTTTAATCTGGTATAGGATTGATCACCCGGTATTTTATTAGGCGGGGTGTCACAACTAACCAAGTAAAAGATAACACGACACGTTACCGTTTTTGAATTAAAACGAACATCAAAAAATTAAAATGCAAAACAACAACAAGTCAAAAAAAAAAAAATACACGATATGAGTTTTTTTCATCAAGTCATGTTTACGTAAAAAAAATAATTACGCGTCTTGTTTTAGTTGGGTCGTGTTAGTATTAGGTGATAATGAGATTTTGTATCATGTCTTGTTTTATTTGCGCCATGTTCGTATTAGTTAAAAAATAAAACTCCACTGTGGTTTTTTAATTGGATCATGTGTATATCGGGTAAAAAATATACAATTTAATCTCATCTTGCATTTATTTAAGCCTAGTTACTATTCTTTAATAAAACTCCACAAATACTATTAGCATTTATTTTCCATTATATATATATATATATATATATATGTATGTATGTATTGTCATATCGTATAATGCTATGATATGTATTGAGCACTTTGACTTTATAATTAGTTTTTTCATTTATTTACTAAGTGGAAATATCAAAAACATTAATGGCTTGTATGATGTTAATTTAATTACTTCAAACTCTAAATGACATTAGATTTTATTTGTAGAACAAAATAAGTGAAATTAGCCTTGTGTTCAAGAGTGTTGATTTTCTAACAACTGTCCCCCCACGATTTTGACCGTACCCGTGTGATTTGGTAACTTGATATAACCCATTTAGGATTTAGACTTCGTAAGATGGATCATGGATCAAATTTTGATAATGTAGTGCCCCCCTAAAATGCAATTAAACTAGATTTGAATGGCCTAGATCTTATGTAAGGAAATTGGGTTGTTGTTTGAATGAAGTACTAAAGTCGTTCCAACGAGGAAGGTTACATTATTCAAACGAGGTTCTGACGAGAAACAACTGTTCATTTTCCATCGCTATTTGGAATCTCTATGGAACGCCCTTGTTCGGACGAGGTGCATTATCATTCGAACAAGCAAATGTTTTACCTTATTTTTTAACAATGTTTGCCTCTCATTCGAGCTCTCGTTCGAACGACAGGGGATTCTGTTCAAAGGAGATGAGAAGTTATTCGAACGACCTTATGGAAATCAGATTGTGTGCGCACATTTTAATGTGCTATCGTGACGTGGATCGTCGGATCGAATGACGTGTTGAGCTCTCATCGGATCAGATCAAAGCGTCAATTAAAGGATTGATGGACCAATAGCTAAAGGGTTAAGTTTGGGGCATATTTGGGATTTGATCTTTAGCGTTTTGGGTACTATTTAAATTGGGTTTAGCTCATTTGAGCAACCCAGTCAAATTTCAACTCTCTCTCTCTCTCTCTTGGAGCTTCTCCTCCCCCAATCACTATACAGCACCGTAACACCATTATTCATCTACCTTAAACCACCAAAAGATTAACCATTTTCTTCCATATTTAAATTTTAAAACCTAAACACACCACACGTTTGAGCAAGATGAGATTTCATGGTGATGTTGTTGGGGATTTTTGAATAATAATAATAATAATAATAATAATAATAATAATAATAATAATAATAATAATAATAATAATAATAATAATAATAATAAGGGAGCTATAAGGGGGATTTTCTTGGAGATTTTGTAGAGAGCGTTTGTGGAGCTAATCAACCTCCTTATGTCCTCCTTGAGAGGAGGGAGGTTGCCATCATCTACTTCTTCATCCTACTATTATTAGAGCTTATTTAAGGTGGAAATTCTACTCTTTAGCTTAAAAATACTATTTTAATAGTATTGGCCTTGTAGTTACTATTTGTAAGAGTAGAATTCATATATGACTTAAGAAGTTTAACTCTTATGGCCTCTGTAAAATGGTTTACAAATGATTTCAACAGTTTTGAGCAAATTGATATATTTCAAGAAAAAAATGATATTTAAACATTTTGTGGAGTAATATATTTGAAATAATATTTATCTTCTATGAACAAATGTCTTAATATTTCCATGTGAAAAATGAGACTTTTTTTTATAAAGATGGACATTTATTCATGTTTTGAAGAAATAAAAATGTCTTTTGGCCTTGAAAGCATGTTTTTGAAAATATTATGAAATTTCTAGAATGAACCATGTGTTAAATACATTTAATGGGATTTTTGGACTTAAATCCATCTTCCTATGTATATGAACTTGTAGTAATTTGGTAAATAGCATGTAGAGAAGTTTGATAAGGTTTTAGGGGCTTTAATGTGAACTAAAGAAAATTGCAATTTCACTCGTTAAGTGTGAATAAGTGTATAAAATGTGATTGATGGGTATTTCAAGACTTCATGTGAAAATGAAGGGAAAATGTTGTTTTCTTGCAAATTTCTCTTCAAAAGATAAAATGGTTTGCTCAGTAAAAGAAGTGTGTGAATAAGTGTAGAAAATGTGATAAGTGGGTAAATGAATTCATGGAATAAAGATATTTCTAACTTGAGAAACGTGTTACTCCAAAGTGTTAAATGAGTGTTAATAATTTGAAATCATTTAAGGAGTTAGTTTGGGTAACTTAACAATATCTTTGGAAACATAACACTCGTGAAATGGAGGAAAATTGCAGGTTTAGAAATAAATGGGTAAAATGGTAATTTACATAAAGTGGGACATTTTTATGAAATAAAAATTTTGAAAAGTTGTTACACAAATGGTCCTAAATGAAGTGATTTTAGGTTAAAATCAACGCAAGTGTATAAAGGAAAGGAAATTACGATTTTCAAAGTGTAACACAACGTAGGGAGAAATTTTTGAGTTTTGACTCCGGCCGATTAAAGTGGAATAATGTGGACACAAAAAAGTGTTAAAACACAAGGTAAATAAACTCGGAAGAACCGAAAAAATTAATATGGTCCCGGAGCCCTAGGGTGAACGACCCAAAACACTGGCCAGAGCATATGGTGGCATCAACGACGGTATATAACTCATTAATGTACACGATGTTGGTGTATTCTTATCAAAAGAAAATGAGAAAAATAAAACATGATAAATAAATTGGTTGTCCTAAGAAAATTAGAAAAGAGAACCTTTTATGAATTGAAATGGATAAAAGTTCTTGTTTTTAAAAGGATAATTTGGACAAGAGTTATGGAAATGAAAAAGTCCAAGTAAAGTGTGACTCAATGTCGCAAGTGAAGTGGTTAATGGGTAATCAATAGCCTAAGGTGGTTTACAAGGAAAAGCTAAAGTGGATTGGCACGAGTATAAGGGAAATTTCGGTAAAAGAAGTGTTTTTTCTTAAACGAAGGGTATTTTGTTTAAACTATTTAACCGGATGTGTTAAATTGGGAAATAAATGTTAAATCAGGTAAAAGGGAGTCTTTTATAAAATTAATGTGATTTGATAAGAAGATGTAACATTTTTGGAATAAATATGGTTTCATACATTAACGTATATATATAAGGTAATTGCACGTGAACGTAGGTATGACATGTTAGAGTCTCTTTCTGCCATTCGATTCAATATTGAATTGTTGTATTTTTCCACTAGGCATTCAGATTATTTCCTCTTCTTTGTCACAGAAGGTTTTGTGCGGTTATGTATTTTAAAAGCGTTATACGGGTAAGTATTATTATATTTTACTTAGTAACTCTAAATGCTTGGATTCTCAAGATGCTTTCCACGGGTCCTACATGTAGCTTGATATAAATTAGAATCACATGTTAAACAAGTGAAATGTTAATTCAATAAAGCTGGACTAGCAATATTATTTATGTTGTCTTACTGCACTTCAGACTTAACGTCAAGGACAAACTGGGTTGACCCATAGATAACCCATAAATCTAGATTAGGGCGTTACAGGTTTGGTAGTAAATATAGCATTCGGTCCAAAACCCAGTCAATGTTTTAGGCATAATATGATTTCTTAATTGAAAAAGAAATATGAGAAAATAATAAAATTGAGAAACTAAAAATGACGATGGTAATTGGTAATTCGATTGGTGTTCGAAAGAAATTCAATTAGGTGTAGTTACGATTTTGGATACCCCGTCTAATTAAATATCGGGTGATCAGTCCTTTGTTAAATTAAAACAGTTTATCCAGTTGATTCATTCTTAGCATCACTGTCAAAAACCATATTAATTACTAACCACCTAATTATTTAATCAAAATCGGTGCCAAATTTTATCTTTCAATTTAATCTAAATAAAGCATACGGAATAAAGTAAACCAAACCATAATCAATGCATAAAAGGAATGAATAATAAATGACTGGCCAACATAACATTCGCCTAAAAATCTCAACTACAAAGAAAGAATCCAACAATCCAAATAAATAAATCCAAATACTAAATCCGAATAACTGAGCGACATGCCCTGAATGTATCTGGGACTGAAATAAATTCCTAATCTAGGAACAATGGAATGAAGTGTCTAATCAAAGCTCCTGCTAGCATCCACATATGCTGCAGCTGCATGTCCCTGGAACAAATATTAAGCGTGGCATCCCTGTGGCTGGACAGCTAAAAGGTTTTAAAATTGATTTTTAGAGCAAGGGTTACAATCCAAAATATGTTGAAAATATTTAGCAAGTGAATTAACTGCAGTAATTAAAATGCATGAATGCTCGTCATATTTAAGTTAGTGTCACACTCTCTCGAGGACTTACTCACCCCTCAACTATTGTACACAACTAACGCTCCTTTTTATAACCCTTTAATTAGACTACCCTGTCTAACTGACCTGGTTCATTTCTCCCTGCCATACTACTCTAAACCGAGTACTATTATTAGTTATGATTTATAAGTTATGCCTCATACTAACTTAATCAAATCCAATATTAAAATAAACATACTACAATCTTAACAGTTACAAATAATGAATGCATTCGCACAACATGTATTTTTATACCCGCATATAATTTCCTACTCAATTACACATGTAGCTATGCCCCGACAATCCCATACCTGTAGAATAATTGCATAAATATAAATTTTCCATCCTCCCGAGTATGACCTCACCGAATTTTCCTCTAAGATTCTATCATCCCAGGTATGCTCACTTAACTCGAATATCCCAAGTAGGAATCACTCACGAGCTTGGTGAAAATATAAGCGTAGTGGAGGCAGTCATATTTCCTACCTGAAAGCCAGATAAACCCTCACCCATAATTTGGACTCTATGACCTGGGGATATACTGACCCTGCTCCTCAATCTAGGGAAGTCACCCACATCGCGCAACCTCCTAAGATAACATTAGAGTATATAAATATACTATAAATATTTTACACTAATATTTGTAAGGCACATAATTATATACATACATACATACACTACAGATCACCGTATATATATATAATAAGGAGTAGAATGTTGGTTACTATTCTATAAGTTCATAACTTAATTAGAGGTAAGGATGAAGCCACCTAGGTAAAAAATGGAGGGTGAGATCACAATTCATACCATAAGCCCTACATCTCACCACACCTCATTTTATACTCTATTTGTAATTAGAATTTTATCCCACTAGAATTTACTTACCCCATTTTTTTACTCTTAAAAATTTACTTTAATTCAAATATAAGGTTAATTTTATAATACAACAAAAAACGGTATCAAACACTGACACGATCTCACTCCTCATCTCTGAAATAACCAAATCTCTCTCCTAATTTCCACCGACCCCCACTTGCTCATCATCGTCTTCTTCATGGTGCGATTTTCCTCCACCTTCTCTACATAGGTATGGATTATCTGACCCTACGAAAGCTATAGTATGTTACGAATATCTCTTTCACCAATCGACTCTCTCAACATCAATTGACTCATCAATTCTGTAAGAGGTACTATTTCTCTCTCTCTCTCTCTCTCTCTCTCTCTCTCTCTCTCTCTCTCTCCATACTAACCCTCTATCGTTTAATGTATACCGCTTTGAAAAAATGGTTTTCAAAGTTTATGGTTTCTCAAAATTTTGGGGGTTGTGATTTTAGGGTTCAAAGTTTTGATTTGGGGGTTTTCTTGAAATTAATGGTTCCAAAAATAGTTAATATTCTTTATTTGTGTGTGAGAAACTTTTTGTGAACCAACACCAGTGTGAGTTATATTTGTTGTTATTGGGTTGTTCTTGGATGCTTTTGTGTTGAATTATGGTTTCTTGGTTGTTATTAAGTTTTCATTTTAGTAATTTGATGTATGAAGAAACCTTAATTTTTTTGGTGTATTTGTGGTTTTCAGATTCAAGAGTGGTGGTCCCAGGAGACACATTGCACAACTTGAACTGCTTTCTCTCATTTTTATGCATTTTTGGGAAAAATGATCCATCAGGTATACTCACCATTATGTTTGCATTGCTAATTTGTTTTTTTAGTTTTTTTTGGACTTTAAAATTCTCTCTCGGTTATCATTTTCAGTTTTATACTGTTATTGACGTTTCAAATATATGAATTTTCTTTGTAAAGATTTGGGGTTGTATCTGACTCCTCAAATGTCAATCGAAAGTTGAGTTGCTGGTGTACAATGTTTTATGAACAAATTGATTTTATTTGTTGTTCATTTCAGGTTTTAATCCAAGACCAATCAAAATTCGACTTAATTTTTATGGTATGAAAATGATGTGGCAAGTCAAATAAATTTTTGGATATGTTTTACATCCTAAAACAATATGTTCATTTTGAAGTTTTTCTTGGAATTGTTCATATCAAGTTCATATGTTCGCAATGTAAAAGTGCCCAGTAGAAACATGGGCTTTATTTGTTTGTGTTGGTGCATCCGTACAACAGGTATGGGGTTGACTTAGGCAAGTGTATTTCATAACCGTTTTATTTTTTTGCAATATTAATCGAGTTCTATATCTTAATCTCTACATTGGTATGAGTATGGATTTAAAGATTGTATTAGATTTAGTAAATGGAATTTTGGGTGTATTCGTCAGATAAGATTAAGGTTTAAATAGATTGGAATTTTGCACCTACATTATATCACATAATATGTTAGACTTAATTAGGTTTGGGTATTACATATATTAGTCTCCAAGTCCAATACGTTGTGTGTGATTCTAATCACGGCTGCATTTATGGTGTGTACAATTGTGCGTGGGTCAAGTGTCTTAGGTATCTTTTGATAACGGGATCATTCGTTGTTAGCAGGGAACAAGACAAACAAAAAAATCAGTGAAGGATTCCTTATAAAGCATGTTGAAGTTTATGAGGCATTAAGAGGTATTAAAATTAATGCATCCAAAAAAACCTGGTACATTAAACAATGGCTTTGCCTATTTAATTTGTGTATTAATGTTTATAACATGTAATTGATTTTAAAACCTTGCAACTCTATCAGGAGTATAATAAAACATAGTTTACTTCAAAGAATGTAATCTTTTGAATTCACGATCGTAAAAACATACATTTTTAAGAGAGAATGTCTAGCTAATAGATAGATCATAAAAAATGAATAATAGATAGAAAATTGAAGCTTAATTAAAGGGGCATGTAAAAGGGAGTGGGTTTTGTTATGGTGAGAAGAAAAAATAAAGGTTTAATACTGAGTTCTTTTGATTTGGTTTTTCTTTTGTGCACCATAAGAAGGAGTTGGTGGAGTGGCAGGCTAATCCACCCACTGGATTTAAACATAAAGTCACCGATAATCTTCAAAGGTGGGTAATTGAGGTGAATGGGTCAATGGGAACTCTCTACGCTAATGAAATGTACCAGATTCAGGTCGATTTTCCTTAACATTATCCTATGGAAGCTCCACATGTGATATTTATGCATCAAGCTCCTTAGACCCTCATATTTATAGCATGGTCATAATTGTTTACTAGCCATGACCTTTAGTTCCATTTGTATCAACATTCTCTCCATTATGTGATTTCGTTTTCAACCCGTTTTAGTCATTTTTTATAGTTGAATCGTTATTGCTCTTTTACAACACTATTCTATTTCGATTGTAATTTATTTTATTCTTTAATCTTATTTACTATTCATAAGTTTGAGACAAGTTTATAATGTCTATTACTATGAAACACATGGCTCGGTGTGTATTAAATAGTTTATATTTGTATGATGGTGCTGTTGAATTAGACAAACCAAGGCATTTTTTATAACAACTTTCTTTGGCTGCTGCAGGTCCTCAAGATGTGTAGTAAATATCACATCATCGCTAAAAACGAGTATGTTGATCAAGATGCTTTGAGAAGTTCATTTTATAATTTTGGTGACATCTACTTTTTTTCAATATCTAATTTTAATTAGATTGAACTTATTTTCAACGGAGCTTAACATAAAAACAAGTAACTGCTGCTGTTCTCACCGCCATCTCCAGCTCCGGCTCTGCCAGTGACGTTCCATGTATATACCTAAAAAGTAGTTGATCAAAATACTCGAGACTACATGCTCTCGGGGTGAGTTTCAAATGGGATTTCTTCATTTCTTACTTGGATGTGAGATTTTTGGATAAGATCTTACCCTTGATCCAGTCTTGGATCCATATAGGATTTAAATTCAAATTTAGTGTAACTTTCTCTTTTAAAATGTCAAATAAGAGAGTTCACGTAAGCGCATTTTATAATGAATAATCAATTTCAGAGAATTGTTCCTTTGATTATGCATTCTCACTTTATCCTAATAGTGCGAACTATTCGTCAACTTGATTTTACAGAGTACTATGAATGGGAAGAAAAAGCGAAGGTTGGGCAATCAGAATAGATCTTGGGACGACCAACTCGTGCATTGGGGTGTGGAATAAGAACCATGTTGAAATAATCACCAACAATCAGGGAAACAGGACAACCCCATCCTATATGGCTTTCACCGACCGACACAGAGCGCCTCATCGGCGATGGAGCCGAGGGCCAGGCCAAGATGAACCCCACCAACACGGTATTTCATATAAAGGGATTGGTGGGTAGGAGATTTAGTGATTCGTGTGTACAACGTGACATGAAGTTCTAGCAATTCAAGGTCAGTGCAAGCAAATGTATTGCAAATGTGTTGAAAGTCCCCAACTAATTTACACACCTTTTATTTCCAGTTAATTCAAGAAAAGGGGTGTTCTATTTTTTTTCTCTACATTTCAGTTTTTACTTTGTTGAATATGTGAGATTTAATCCCCTTTGTGTTCCAGATAGTGTTTCATACTTTGGTGAGGTTGTGTTCATTTCTGAAGGATGTCCTCATCAAGTGAGAAATAGACAGTCCTGAATTAAAGCCTTGACTTTTTATCGCCTGACAGTTTTCAGGAGTGTGTTCGGTTGGCAAAGGAGTTTTGATTTCTTCCATAACGCCATAAATCTAAGGAAGATATATTTGAGGTGAAGAAGATGATGCTACATGATGTGAATGTTGTTGTTGATAAATATGAGGAAAATATATTAGGAACTGACGCTGAAGCTTTACGAATTTCTCATGTTTCTACCAAGGTTGAAAATGTATCCGCAGATATTGTATCTGGAGATATTCTATATTTCACTTAAATATTGTATATTTATTTTGACCATAATTTTGTTGGAATTTTAACGTAAACGAGTATATTGTTGTCATGGCTTATAATTATCTTTATAGTTTTAGTGTTGCGTAATATAATCGATATATTGTGCCTTTAGTAAAACCTGTGTTGTTTATACGAGGTCCCGAAAGGATTATTTATTGGATCCAGATCTATGAGCATACACCAAATCTATTAGGAACTCACATTATTGCAAGCTGTTACTGCTTTTGATCCATTGCATTCCTCATTTGGACTAGGTTTGTATGCATTTTGAGTTTTTCTTTGTTATGTTTAAATAGTTAGTACTTACCCGTGTAAGTTATGCTGATAAGTTTTAGTATTAACGGTAACTATTGTAAGACTAGCTGCGTCCATCATTTATACAAACTAGTTTTAATATAATGGCAGATCATTTTTTAGCCAATGATATGTCCATGAATATTGTGTGTTTGTTTTCATAGGTATTTTTTACACTATGTTTTAGCCTCTGATATGTTCATGAAAACCTCTGATATGTTCAATTCAGTTCAGTTTTGCTTCAAATTGTTATGTTCTGTTCTGCTTCATATTATTGTTATGACAATTTGACAATTTGAACAGGTTCTTCAATTTGAAGCAGTAAAGCAGTAAAGAACATGTTCAGTTCTGCTTCAATCTAGTACATCTTTGAATTGAACACGACAATCTAAACTGTCTTACTACTTTACTGAGCATGTTCTTTACTGTGAAATTTGAAGCAGTAAAGCAGTAAAGAACATGACAAATTGTCAAAGTATGTATTTACTGGTACATCTTTAAACACTATAAAGTACGTCTTTACTGGTACAAAATACCATAGGTTTTCATGACAATTAGAAACAGAACTGAACATGACAATTTGAAGCAGAACTGAACAATTTGAATCTCACAAGTATAGTTATTTACTATAAAGTACATCTTTACTGGTACAAAAACACTGTCATGTCCAGTTCTTCTTCAAATTATTTTTCACATTATAGACGTACTTTACTAGTACATTATGGATCTGAGTTGATTTTTTTTGTTATTAAAGATTTTAAAGAATATAATTTTTTTTAATAGAGAAGTATAAGTTCATGGGCCTAGAAAACATAAATTTAATTAGGTTGTTTGGTTCAGCTTTGACTATTGGCCTTGATACAAGATCAGATTTGTTAGTATTTTTTCGAATTATGGAGTTTCGTTTGTATCTTTCTATGTTCGGTTTGCAATTTTTATGTTCTGGGAGTTATTTTTTCTTTTTCGTTTTAATGTCTATTGGTTATGTTTTAGGGCCTTAAGTTTTAATTTCTTGATTTCATTTGATGTTATTATTTCTCGATTTGATCCAACTATTAGCATAAAAAATTGTAACCTGACAGTGTTTTCCATCTTTCACCTGTGTCATATTTTTGTGTTATTAATTTCTTAATATGAGTTTGATCACTATTCAGTTCAATCTAATCTAATTGATATGCATCAAATCATTGAATCTGTCATCGAATCTCTTTTTTATGGTGATTCAAAATAACATATTCACGTGATTGAATCTACAGGTACACTAAACATATTCACACATGGAATCGAGTTATCTGATCTGATAGACTGTTTTGATGGCATCGACTTTGATCTCAAATACGACAACGAACTCAGACAGAGTAGGACACTCAATGACGAAAAAGAAAAGAAGTCGGTCAAAACGGTAGAGATCAAACACATGATCCCAACCATTGATGTAATTTTTAGATTTTAGTAAATGTATCAAGATTTGGTTTAATTTCGTATTTCTCATTCAAGATGTAGTTTTTTTCTCATTTCTTAATTGGGTTGGTGGAGTTCTTATTTGTGGGTTTTAGATTGTAATTAACTTGCATTTTCCTATTTCGTAGATCCAACTATTTATGGGTTTCACTATCAAGGTATACTCTACTTTGCTCTTATTCTTGTAAGTATGTAGCTTAGAAGTGTATTTTTACACTAAACATGATTTTCTCTTACTCTGATAACTCTGTTTGTGTACTGTATGTTCTTTAACATCAATGCCTGTTGAAGAGCGAAGTTGAGAACATATTGATAATGACTGACTATGAAGAGCAAATAGGGTGATTTTACGTGGAATATTATTTCTTTTCGTAGAATTTGTTTATATTTTATTTATTTTATATAAATTGGGTGAAATCTATCTAATCATCTTCTTTTTTCACACATTCTGTTAAGATATGTTTTAATATTGCAGAGATTTTTGGTGGTCCTCTGTGGCTAAACAAAAAAAGAATTTCTCCCAATCTGCACCCATTTGCAGGGATTCTACCATGATCATTTAGGCATGAATTTAATGGCTATATCACATGCCTCTCACATTGTGTTGACTTTTGATATTAACTTAGATTGAATTTGATACTGGAGTCCCTTCTTTTAGTCAAGTCAGTTTGCATTGTGATGTATATTTACAGTAATTTTTGTAATAGGTTTCCACATTCTTACTGGTTGAGTGTTGTACGGAACTTACTATCGACGGCACAGACATGTACTCTCCTATACTCCAACCACTTTCCTAACTCGATATGCTAAAGTTTTTTTAACATTTTTTATCTTTGAGATTGAGTGTTAGTGGCTCATTCTCTATTTTTCCCGCTCTATTTACTTTTACAATTAATGGCTTGCATGACCAATTACTCATTCCACCCTCTATTTGTTGTACAGGACTGGATCCTCTCTCTATGTTTCCTTCATTTTATACTGCTTGAAGGTAAACCAAAGCAATGTTAAAGTTATCGGTCTAATTTTCTTGCTTCAAACTGACTAATATAGGATTAGTACCACTTTTGAAGTGTTTGACTGATTGGATTAGCACCCCAATGTCATTGAATGGAAGAAAGTTGTCAACCTAATTTACTTGCATCAAGCTAATTGGGATTTGTTATACATATACACAATTTCTTTCTCACTTTTGAAACTTTCTTTCTAACTCAGCATTTTCATACTTCTAATAATTTCTTTGTACCTCTAACAGATTTTCGTTTTATTAATTATGCTTGAATCGCTAATTAATTTCTTAATTTTCATTTTCATTTTCATCTTTGTTTTGCTTCTAAGGTATTGATACAGAAATTCAAGAGTTAGTAGATACCTTTATTCAAACGTTATTGTTATGACCCATGGGTTTAACAAAGTCGCTAATGTTAGGTATTGCTTTATTATGGTAACATTTTATTAGTGTTATTGCCTTTTTTAACTATAGGTTTGATATGACTTCATGGCATTTTAACTATTGGTAACCTTTTTTGTTTTGTATCAGATGACTCTTTGCAAACTATGGACAATATTATATTGCAACATGTGGGATGACTCCTACTGACGTGTTGGGTACTTTATTTTTTAATGTAATATTAAATATTTTTGGGCATTTTTGTGCTGAAATTATCAATAGTGGTTTATTATGTACTCATATTTGGGGTTTATATTTGATTTTTGTTACATCGATGATGTGGTTTAAACGAGGTCCATCATGGACTATTAGTATTGTTAGTATTGTTGTTGAGTATTTTTATTTTCTAAACATGGTGGATAGTCCTATAAATAAATGAAATTTTGCCCAAATGTTTTAATTTGTTTACAATTTTTATTGAAAAATAATCTTCCACTTAAATATTGTACATTTATTTTGACTACCATTTTTTTTAAAATTTTAACATAAACGAGTATTGTTGTCATGGATTTTGGTTGTTAGTGATTATAGTGCCAACCAAATATGTTACGGTGGTTGTTTTAGATTATAACTACCTTTATAAGTTTAAGTGTGTGGTTTAATGTAGTCGATATGTCATCGTGCCTTTAGTTAAATCGATGTTGTTTATACGAGGTCCAAGACGAACTATTCGTGTTGTTATAGCAATTTTTTCTTTAAGAGGGTAGATAGTCCCACAAATAAAGGAAATTATGCCTAAATTTTCTAAATTGTTCACCCAAATTGTTGGGGAACGAAAATTTCCAAAGTACATAACAAAGTACAGTTATGTACTTTGGAAATTTTCATTCCCCAACATAGAACCCCAAATGCCTCAAGGGACTGTGACCGCAGCTGAAGTTGCCAATATGGTGGCACAAGCGGTGGATGCTGTCATTGCTGCGATGACACATGATCCTGCAGTTCCGATAGCTTAAGACCACCCAGGACCATCTGCATGGGAAAGAGTACTTGAAGCCTTTAGGAACGACATCCTCTAGAAATTTTGAGGGGGGAGCGGATGCAATAGTTGCAAGTCAGTGGAAGAAGGGTACAAGGGCACATTCGGATGGTTGAGTGCAGTGAGGTGCGGAAATAAATACTCACCACCTGTAGACTAATGGGTGCGATTCTAAAATGGTGGGAGTCAGTCACCACATTGGAGCAGAGAGATTCAATGCCCATAGAAGATTTTTGGGGCACGCTTTGACTAGAAGTATTTTCTTTCCACGATTTTAGCGGCAATGAGGAGGAAAAGATGATTGATGACAATTATGGTGGTCCTTTGCTTTTTGCTCAGGTGTCTTCTGAGGCAGTGATGCCAGAGTCATTCGACGAGGAAGAAATTTACTGGATGTGGCTTAAGGTGATCGAATGGTGGCAGAGTACGAAGAAGAATTTACTCAATTGGTGAATTTTGTGCCTGAAGAGGTGAATACGGAGAAAAAGAAAATAGTGAAGTTCTTGGGAGGTTTGGATTGGCAAATTCATCACTATTAGTTAGGTAACCTGGCGTTGCCGACTTTTACCAATGTGATGCGTGTGGTGTTGTCACATTGTCAGTAGTATCATCTTCGTTTAAAAGGGAGTAAGAAATTTGGAGACTCGGGTTCATCAAGTAGGACTGAAGGAGTTGTTGCCAGCAGAGCAAGATCATCGCCCTGACAGGGTTATAGGCAGGATTGTCGGGGGCTACAATAGTGTTTTGTCCCTCAAGAGGGATAGGAAGGATTCTCGGGGATATGTTTCTTTTGTGGAGAAATAGATTATAGGAAGAGGGATTGTCCTGGAAGAGGTAGATGGAAACTTTATGAGGAGGCTTTGGATATGGAATTCCTACAATAGTTCCTAGGCCCGTTTGGGCAAGAGAAATTTGAATGGGACCCATTGATGAAGTGAGGTAGTTGGAGTATGGAGGTAATATGTAAATTATTTTCCTATCTGCTTAGGTTATGCTTTCCATTGGTATTGGGAGCGTCTCATGTAAGGTTTTAGTGAGTGGTTAGCTGTTATAACCACATCGCATATATAATTACTCTGAAGGGAGGAGTGAGTAAGTGTGGCACTTGGATGATATCTTTCGGGAGAATAGATTGTTTTGCGATGGGCTAGTAGAGAGTTGTGCTTTTTGATATTTGGAAGTGCGAACTGATAAAGTTTGTAAAGTAGTAACGGTAAGGCTATCGTTTGATAATTAAGATAGAGGCTTGTGATCGTAGTGTTCCAGTTGTAGAAGGGCCTATCTTATGGCGATGCTTGGACGTGATGTAAAGGATTTTATTATTGAGAAGATTCAGGGTTTAGCAGGATCATTGTTGAGCGAGGAATATAGCTCATGGTTATGCTAACTTTGAGAACTAGGTGTTGGTGATAGTATTGTATTTGTTGATACCTTGTGTCTTGAACATAAGGTGTTTGATTGGTGTGTCGAAAGACATTAAATTATTTTATATTATATTATTATATAAGCCTTCGGGAAATATCTATGGTTCAAATATCTTTTATAAAACCTTAATCCTGGTTCAACTGATCTCAATCCCCGACATAGCTGTACAGTAGTGTATTGGGAGGGTTCCTTATTTGGATTTCGCTTGCAAGACCTCCCCCGCATGAAAGTAATGAATGTCAGGAATTGATAAGAGTTCAATCTTCGGAAACTTCAAAATTTTATATACTTAGTACGTTACAATAGGTTATAATGTCGATAGTTATGTTATGATTAGAGTCAAGTGGAGCCAAGAAATGTTTATGCGAGTTGAGCTCGGGTAGAGGGTGTGTGGGCGCTCTGGTTAGCTAATTTGATTTTAAAGTTAAAATGACTTGCCGTTAGGAGTGTGAGAGATAGGTACAGTGATCTTGAGGGTAGGAGTTGTAAGAACTATTTGAGGTTCGGAGTCCTAGGCTTAACTTAATTTCGAGGATGAAATTCTTGTAAGGGGGAAGTCTGTAATACCCCGTGATTTAGGACTGAGAATTTAATTTATTTGGGAGAAATAAAAATTTATTTAAATTGGAGAATTTTAAATTTGGCAATTGAGGTCAAAATTTCAGGATGTTATAAAGTATTTTGGATGACGATTCTGAGTGAGCGGTTGATCCTGGATGGGTCGAGATAGTCAAAATGACTGTCCTTGGGTTTTATTATGATTTCGGAATATTTTAAGTTAGTTTGACTCGAATTGGAGTAAACGAGTCATTTAAAGTGTGTGTTATCATTTAATGTTGGGTATTTTGGAAAGAAGGCTTATAAAGCCTATGTGAGATAATAATCTCATTCTTGAGATTTAGAGAGAGGGAGAGAAAGCCCTAGAGAGAGAGAGAGAGAGAGAAGATGAAAGGAAGAAGAGAGAGGAGAAAAGCTTGGAGGTTCCAGCCAATTCGCGATTTCAAGGAAGATTCAACCCCTACAACTTTGAGTCAAGTGATTAATCTTGCTAAATAATCTATGTGTGTAATTTATTTCATGATTTGTGGGCAAAAATTATGGATTTTGGTTAATATGTCAAAAACCTAGATTTTGGGTATTTAGATCTTGCATTTGATGTTTATACATGGGTTTAACGGTGTATAACTTGATGGGATTAGATATAGGATGAGTTTTGATGTTAGAAATATATTTGGGTTGAAGAATGATGGAGAGAAGAGGTTCTAATTGGGTATATAATTCGTGGGTTTATGTAGAAATAGGGAACCTTCCAAGTTCTGCAGACCTGAATCGATTCACTCCCTAAGCAAATCGATTCGGCTTAGGCAAAAGTGTCAGGTCTGAGTGACCGAATCGATTCGGACACAAAGCGAATCGATTCGGCATAAGATAGACTCACATGTCGTTTGGGACGAATCGATTCACATAAGGGGTGAATCGATTCGCCTTTGGGACCGAATCGATACGGAAACAAGGCTGTTTTGTGAGGTTTTTCTAGAGTGAGTTTCGCTCCATTTCGATTGGTTTTTTCGATTTGTAACCTTCTTATATGATGTGAGAAACACTTTTGGAGGTTTATTAAGAGTTCCTTATATGATGTGATCTTGGGAACACATCGTGTTAGTTTGGGAATATATATACACACACACACACACACACACACACACACACACACACATTGGAGTTGTCGCATCGACTTAATGGGGAATCCCATTAGTGACGGGTGTCTTACTTGGAGATTGATGTGAGTTAGCGTGACTCATCGAGGTGGCTGTGTGGAAATGACCTGGAGTGGTTATGTCGACTGTTGTGTTGAATCCTCCTAGAGACGGGATTCTTATTTAGATACGATTGGGGATCAACGAGAGAGAGGTCGTATACCATTAGTGACGTTAAATTTAAGGATTCAATCTTAAATGTGATAATGTTAAAGGTTCATATGAGTAAGCGAAACGAAATCTGAAAATGGAGGGATTTAATGTGTCACCGACTAATAGTTGTGTTCGTACCTATAGCCGGGGTAGTTATTATATATCGGTGTGCATACGGATATAGATGGTGTGTGCGTGATGATTGTTATATACGCTCGGTGTCGAGATAGTATTCTTAATGTTGGTTAAATTGGGAGACTATCCATATCATAGGTGTAATGGATGAATAAGTTTCAAGTGAGAGACCGTATTATTAAAATGCATTGGGAAGTTATACGTTATAGCGTCAGTTAGTACAATGAGAGTCATATACTTATAGTCGAATTCATTATTTTTATACATACGGACGGAAGACCGTATGTGTGTGTGTGTGTGTGTGTATATATATGGCGTGAATGCATATAGCTTGTGTGATGGTTTGTATATAGGATGTGATCGCATATATGTACATTGTGAATGATATATATATTGTGTGATGGTTTGTATATAGGATGTGATCGCATTTATGTACATTGTGAATGATATATATATATATATATATATATATATATATATATATATATATATATATATATATATATATATACTTATTATGTGAGCATACCTCTCCAGTGCTATCATGGGAAGTTGCGCGATGTGGGTGAGGCCTCTGGCTTGAGGAGCAGGGTTCGTATTGTCCCTAGGTCATAGTCGTCCATTATTTATTGTGTGATTTTATTATGGGTGAGAAGTCTTGGGAATGATTCGTTCTCACTTATAGGTTTGGAACTATGACCTCTTCCCATATGTTGTGTTTTGTTTTTATTACCAGGGCGGTGTGATAATAGTCCGGTGGCTGGTAACCCGGGATAAAGTGAGTAATTCCTGAAAGATGATAGCATTGTGAAGTAGTTTTATGTCCTATAAGTGAATATGTCCTGGATGTTTTAAGTGCACGTTATGTGTGTTATGTGTACATGTTCAATATGGTTGAATGATTGTGTTTTATAACTAGAGTAATGTTATATATCCTATAGGTGAATGTGATATGGGTATTCTAAAATGTACATTATGTGTGGTAGGTGTACGTGCTTGTTAGGGTGGAACGATTGTGTTTAATATCTAGAATAATGATATATAGACCTTAAAGGTTTCGCGTAATATCTTATTTGGGTAATTAGAGATAGTTATCCAGAATAGGTAGTTGATGGTATATGTGTGGTGTACCGAAGGCATAATGGATCTCAATGATCAACATTGTCAAGGAGTAGTGTATCGGGGGGGGGGGGGGGGGGGGGGTTACTTGTCTGGATTTCGCTTTGCGAGACGTCCCACACACGAAACGTAGCAAAATGTTGGGAGTGGGGAGAAGTTTAGTCCTTAGAACTTGGGTTTAGGTTTATTAGGGATGGAATATTTTATAAGTATATAAAGATGATGTGTGAATATTTTGATGCTAATAACTTGCTAAAGTTAATAACTAGGAACGGATAAATTCTAGTAGGGTAGGTGTATATATATATATATATATATATATATATATATACGTTAACCTATAAGTTTGGGGGTAAACTTAGGGTATGATAGAATGGGGAGATTTTTGGGTTATACTTGAGACAGTGGATTACGCGGGTGTACTCTACATAGATTGAGATTGAATTGCCCCTAGGATGTGTCGGGTAGTTTAATTAAGGTTCATGTGCATACATTTGGGTAAGCGCTTTAGTTGAGGGGTGAGTTTGGGGTTCCACGAGAGTACGACTCCACTTTAATTTTGAAAAATTGCATTTATAATTATTATGCATTTTAATGCACTTGCTATAAATGTTATCACCCCTCGGGCTCTGACGCGTTTATATCTCTCTCTTGCTATACATATATTGAAATATACTATAGGTACCGATGATGCTTTTCTATCCCGTGTCTTGGAAGCCGCAGTAGATGCGGACTGTTGCGAGATTTTGTTATAGCCGCTTCCTACCGTTTGTAAATCTAGATAGGATTCATTTTGTATATCGGGTTTATACCCAAGGGGTTATATGTAGAATTTTATATTTCTATCCCATGGAGGTTGTATTGTCTGTGCCCCGACAACATATTCGGGTATATTTTTTGTTATGTACTTATGATGTATTAATTGAGTACTTTCTTTTATCATGGTACGTGTGTGCATTTTATCATGTTTAGTAGTCACTATATTGTTGGTATGATGTTCATTGTACGTTTTAATTTTTTTTGACATCCGCTTATTCTATTATTAGGTAGATAGCTATGTTTATTTAGTTTCGATAGTTGATGCTTAGAATGATCCACTTGAGATTCCTGATTTAATTTGGTATAGGGCTATCCACCCGTTATTATTTTAAGCAGGGTGTCACAAAATCAAGCTAGAGGATATTTTTTTTAAGTAGCTTATGTAATACATAACAAGGCATTTTGTACCATGAATTTCTAGACTCAACAAAAATTGGCGCACTTATCACGTCACTGCGGTTTAGAGTTGAAGAGTACTACAATTCTCAAGAGAACCTTAAGGATCACTAGTAGAGACTTTATCTTGTGAGATTCGTGCCTTTCAACCTTTTAGAGAGTTTTACGCAATCTTTGAGTCACAAGTTGATTCAACTTCTTTTGGGTCTGCACTTAATCGTTGTACGATCTTATTATTTTCCATTAATTTTTTTGGCTTGATCACTAAGAACGACATGTTTTTTGAGTTGTAAGAAATGCGTGTCTTGAAGTTTGTCCCAATCACTAGGTTTACACCCATTCACTTCATCCATTACCCTCCCATATTCTTCCATATTCACATATTTCCCACACCATCACATATCATCTTCGTTCATATATCATCATTCATTTTTGAGAAAAAGAGTGTTTCCAAATGTAAAATGTCTTCAGTGCTGAGAGTATAAACGAAAAAAAGAGAGAAAAAAACAAATAAATAAAAAAATAGCAAAAGTAGAAAAAAAAAAGAATAGAAAAGGAAAAAAAAATTCAAAAAAAAGAGAAAAAGAAAAAAAAAAGAGAAAAGAGAGAAAGGAAAAGAAAACGAAAGTTTGTAGTTAGTTTTTATGTAATAAAGACATTTATGCTCAAAGTGTCATACACTCTTCTCACGCATCACATGTCCATACGTCATCCATCATATCACCATCCTACGTATCATATCCTTCTCATCCCAGTTCATTTCCCTTCACCCACAATCATTCATGTTCCCTTTGTGTTTGGGAAAATGAAAGTCAACGTGGTGAATAACTGGATGTTCTCACTATAGTGATTAGAATTCTTTCATGAGATCATTTTTCTTTCTAAGATGTTCTTTCTTTCTTATATGTGTGTGAGACGTTTGAACTTTCTTACAATTACTCACCTCCTCACACACAAGAACAACACACTTACCCTAATATCGAGAGTTCGTTTGAGAGAGATATATCCAATGAGATTTTGAAGTTGAAGCGTTGATTCCGAAAAGGCAATCTAGGAATTACTCTTGTGATACTCGACCCGTTTTGACTGATTCACACCACAAACGTTGAGTTCTAGGAAGGATGTGCCTTGTGTATTTACTTAGCTAACTTTTTATGCATTCTAGCATGCATTTCTCAAAATATTTCTCATGTGATGGATTGTACGATTATTCTACGTCTAATAAGAGATTGATTGTCATTTGCAAATAAATAATTTTGTGGGTAAATTCCCTACAAACCCTTACGAGACACAACTCGTCCGATAGGGTAACCTATAGGTTTAAAGACTTGTTGCACATGCTAAGTGCAATCGCAAGTGCCCGCGAAAGTAGTACACTTTTGGCTTCTTATCTCTATTTCTCTCTATATTTTGCTCGAGGACTAACAATGTTCTGTCTAGGGGTGGTGTGATAAGAACCCAAAAGTGTACATTTTATACCCCTAATAGACATATTTTATGCTAATTCTCGATAATTTGGGTCTTATATGCGTAAATATTTAATGTGCAGGCTTGATCGCTGTTTGTGGAGTTTAAATGCTTATTCCAAGGCAAATGCGCAATTTATGGAGCTAATTCCCCTGTCCCGTATCAAACCCGAGCCTAAACTTGGCCCAAACCTTCACCCGAGCCCATGTATATTTAGTTTGTGCTTTTTAAATTTTTGGTTTGAGTCGTTTTTATTTTTAGGATTTATTTTAGATTTATTTAGAATTTTCTAAAATTTATTTTCTATTTCTTTTTATTTTTGAATTATTTTAGTTTTTAATTTTTGTCTTTATTTTTAGTTTTGCTAGATTTTATATTTTTAGGACTTTAGGTTTTATTTTTACTTCTTTTGTAGTTTTTATTTTTAGAGGATTTATTTATTTTTATGTTTTATTTTAGTGTGTTGAGTATTTATTTTCCTTTGTTTTTGTTCGTTTTTAGTTAGTTTATTATTATTATTATTTTTATTTTATTTTGTTTCGTTTTATTTTGTTTTACTAGTTTTTGAGTCGTGTTTAGTTTTTAGAGTTTGTATTGTGTGTCGTGTTATTTTTATTTATTTTTTTAGTTTTTAGTTAGTTTTAGTTTTTTAGTTGATTTTTATTTTTATTTTTAGTTTAGTTTTGTTTTTAATTTTATTTTACTTGTTTTTATTTTATTATGTTTATTAGTATTATTTTATTTTTAGTCTTTTTTTTTAGAGTAGACTTTTATTTTTAATAGATTTTAATTTTTAGTTTTGTTATTTTTATTTTTGTTAGTTGGGTACAAATTAACACACCCACTATTCCTAAGCCAACCCATTCACACCCTTATCCCATACACCTAAAACACACCCAGACACAACACACTCACTCACACCCCACTATCCTACACCTCACACAGACCCAAACTTAACCCACCATCTTTAACCTCTAAACCCATCTTCTATCACCTCCATAACAAAAAAAAAAGAAGACCACCATTACCTCACACACACCCAAGACAACCCTCCTCACGAACCACGTGATTCGACCTAACGAAACCCGCTAGCGCCCCCACCTTCCAAGCCCGACCCTCCATTCTCAACCAATTTTGAACTACCCAAATCCCGAGTTCAAACCCGCTGGTGACACCCCAACTCCGGCGAACACCACTACCTCATCTACCTACCAGGGTCCCCCGAACCAACGACACACTATACCCGCTGCCAACCTGATCGAACCCGATTTCAAACCAAACACCCATTTCCAGCATGAGCTAGAAACCCGATACCTGCCCCGACTTCCACCACCTTCCCAAGCCGCGATTCCACCCCTATACCAACAACCCATTTACCTTAAGACCCATTTCCTCTTACACGATTTGTTAGCTGCCAAAAATAAGCCAAAACCAAAATAACAAAACCCATTAAACCCACATGTCTTTTAAATGCCCATTTAACCCAATTCCTAAATTACCCTTAACTAACTCCTTTTACCTCAATACCCTTTTAACAAATCTGATTATTCCCTCACCCATTACCTCACAAACCACATGAACCTTCCTTGCCCAAAATGTCCCTTGCCTTACGTGCCAATTATAAAAGCAAAGAGAATACCCATTTGGAGGGGAGAAGAGTTGTTTTTTTGTAGAGAGATAGTTTAGAGTAGAAAAATAAAATAGGGAGAGAAGCATCTTTGTAAATAATATTTTTTATTTCTTTTATTTTTCTTTAGAGATTTTGTGAGGATTAAAATGTGAGAGTTTGGATTGTATTGAAGAGTTTGGAGTTCAATTTGCAATTCAAGGAGACTTGATTCTAAGATTTGTTCTCTTATCTCATCTTTTTTTTCATGCATAGTTTGTTGATAATATTACATTTGTTGTGTTTTATCACCACGTTAGCCAGAAACCCTTTCAAGGGGAGGGGTGATCCCATTATTTTATGTTAATCCTATTTTAATTATCTTATTTAAATTTAATGTCCCTTTGATGATTAACTTTACGCTCTCACGTTTTAATTTATGCCTCGAGAGAGGGTAAATGATTTTAGAGAGAAAATCAAGATTCTAGTCTTAGTTTCCATTTCAGAATCAAACTAGAGATAGGTTTTTCTAAAATGTGAAATTATTTCTTTGAATTTCAACTTTAAGCTTATTTTTATGATTTAAACTAATTTAGTAAATCGATCCTAGCGGCTGGTTTGTCAAATGATGTTTGAATCTACTTTTTAAGAGTTGTAGGAGTGTTGAATTGAATTTGCAACGAGATTTGATTTGTGATTTTGATACTAACTTGGGATAATTAATTTTAATGAATTAATTAATTTAGATCAACTACAATAATTGGTGTAATCCCATCCCTTGTTAGCTCTCACTTTATATTCTCACCCATCTCATATTTTAGATTTTTATTTTGTTATATTTACTTAGTATCTTCACTTACTTTTTAGTTAGTTATTTACATCTTTGATTTTAGTTTAGTTATTTCTCCCTTCTCAAAAATTGTTTTAATATTCAAAAAACTAAAAAAAAATAGAAAAGGTAGAAAGTACAAAAAGAAATTAAATAAAAAAATGAATTACATCTTTCCTCTCTTGCATGTTTCATCCTTAGTTTGGATTAATTCCGTTACTTACCGCTACACTTTAGATTATTATATTTTGTAGGTATTTGAAGGTTTTGATTAACTTGGCTTGCAACAACGACATCCACACAAAAGTCTAGTTATCAGTATCTCTCCCATCCTCCCCCAAAATCTAGGATGCACATCCTTAGCATATCCTAAAGCATCAGATTCACCCTCTCAGTCTGCCCGTCATTCTGCGGGTGTTACACCGTACTCAACCGTAAGTCTGTGCCCATGGCCTGCTGAAAGTTGTGACACCCCTCCTACTAAAATACCGAGTGCCCAGCCCGTGTCAAAATCTTTTCCCAAACATTTTAGGTTTCTAGCCACAGGGACGCCCAGTTTGAGGATTCTATTCGGGAATGCGCAGTTGCAGCTTATGTGGAACTTGAAGGACTTTGTTATAGACGTTTCATTCATTTACTCCTAGTGCATGAACTTTTCAGTACTCATTTGGGCATGTCGCCCTCAGATTTTGTATTTAGTTTACTCATCGGACTTTGTGTATCCCGGTTATTGCTTCAGTTACTGTTGTATTTTATTGTTGAACTGATAGTTGTCTTTGTGAAAAATGCGACACAAATACTTTGTCTCCATCAGACACAATATTAATCGGGACTCTGTGCAGCCTACCAATCTTCGAAATGAATAGCGGCGCGTACTGCATCATGTCGTAGTCAGTGAGAACTGGTAAGAAGTGAGCCACCTTGGTCAGCCGATCCACTATCACCCATATCGAATCGTGACCCCTCTGCGAAGTAGGTATCCCAGTAATATAATCCATCGAGATGCTCTCCTACTTCCACACGAGAATCTCAAGTGGCTGTAAGATCCCCGAACGTCTCTGATGGTCAACTTTCACCAGATGACAAGTAACACACTTTGAGACAAATTCATCTATGTCTATCTTCATGTCGGGCCACCAGTACTGTCTCCTCATATCCTGATACATCTTATCCCCACCGGGATGTACCGTAAACCTGGAACTGTGAGACTCGTTCATACTGCCTGCCTCAACTCCTCATCCTCGGGTACTACCAATCTCCTATTAAAGCGCAGGCCTCCCTCTGAGCTCACTAAGTAAGACTCTGCACCATATGTTAATAACTGTCCGACCCTGTCGTGACAGAATTGGTCCTCTGCCTAAGCCTTCACTACCCGAATAACGATCTCAGGAGTGAATAGTCATAACCGCCATGTATGCCCTGGCCACCTCATCCTCGTGCTGGAGCTCACTCCACTTTGGTTTACACACCTCATTTAAATCCCTAGTAGGTCATCGGCTCAATGCGTCTGCCACCATCTTAGCCTTACCATAATGATACTGTATATCAAATTGGTAGTCCTTCACAAATTCTAGCCACCGCCTCTGCCTCATATTCAGATAATTCTGTGTGAAGATATACTGAAGTGAGTTATGATCCATAAATAAAGTGAATTACTTCCCCAACAAGTAGTTTCTCCATATCCTCAAAGCAAAAATGACCGCTTCTAACTCTAGGTCGTGTGGGGGATGATTCTTTTCATGGGGATTTAGCTTTTGAGATGCATAAGATATCGCCCTCTCCTCCTGCTACAACACACCACCAAGTCCATGTAAGGATGCATTAGTGTAGAATCGATACTCCACCCCATCCTAGGCAATGCAAGTACCAGTGCTGATATCAATCTATCCTTCAGCTCATCAAAAGCCAACTGACACTGGTCGCTCCACATGAATGGTACCCCCTTACGAGTCAGGTTCGTCAAAGGCCTAGTAATCTCTTGATGAAATGATGGTAATATCCAGCCAATCAAAAGAAACTGTGAATCTTGATCAGTGTCGTGGGCCGTCCCCACTCCCTCACTGCCGATACCTTACTCGGATCAATAGTTTTGCCCCTATCGGACACGATGTGGCCAAGAAACTATACCTCCCGAAGCTAAAATCCACACTTACTAAATTTAGCATATAGCTGGTGGTCCCGTAATATCTTCAGAACCATCCGTAAATGCTCAGCATGCTCCTCATCCGTCCGTGAGTAGACCATGATGTCATCAATGAATACTATAACAAACTGATCCAGAAACTCCCTGGTTACTTTGTTCATGAGATCCATGCACACTACAGGTGTATTAGTGATCCCAAAAGGCATCACCCTGAACTCATAGGATCCATACCGTGATAGGAAAGCGGTCTTAGGTACATCCTCCTCCCTAATGCACAGCTGGTGAAAGCCAGACCTCAAATCAATCTTGGAGAAATAAGCAACCCCTCTCAACTGATCAAATAAATCATTGATCCTAGGAAACAGATATTTAATCTGTATTGTCACCTTGTTCAACTCCCTATAATCCACGCATAAACGGAGTTAAGCATCCCTTTTCTTCTTAAATAATACCGGTACACCCCACGATGATGTGCTCCGTCGGATAAAGCCCTAACCCAAGAGCTACTGAATCTTCTCCCTCAACTCACGCATCTCTAAAGGGTCCATACGGTAGGGTGCTCATGCAATCGGTCTAGAACCCGATGCTAAGTCAATGATAAACTCAATTTCTCTGCTCGATGGTAACCCGAGTATCTCCTGAAACACGTCCTCGAACTCTCTCACTACCAAAATTGAGTCTAACGGAACCACTACCTCCTGTGAGGTCTCCTCCCCAATATAGTACAAATGGGCGAGTGATCCTACCTCGAGAAGAGGCATCGCTACCAGGAACATCCCCTGCCTCGGAATGGAGAATACTATAGTCCTCTGATAATAATCCACCGTCGCTCGGTAACCTGCTAGACAGTCCATACCAAGGATGAAATAGTATCCCTCCATGTCTAAAAAGAGAAGGTCAGTGGCTAGGCTAAGTCTCCCAATCATGATACCTACCTCTATACATACAAAATGAATGAGTGAAATGCAACCCAATGGTGATTCAACGCATATAAAGAGAGTGCTGGCTGTCTCTAGAAGATCGACCGCTCTAGCGAATATAGTAGATATGAATGAATGTGATGCCCTCATATCAAATAGTACCCTACCCTCACGCCCATGGATAGGAAACGTACCCTCTACCACTGGCGGCGCCTGAGGTGCTGGAGGTATCGGTACTTTCCAAACGTTATACACATGCCCGCAGTGCATCTGTCTCTATTGCTGTGGGTCTAGTGGAGCTGGTGCTATTGGAGGCGTCTGTGCTTAAGGTCCTGGCTGGGTGCCCTGCTGCTGGCCCCTACCCCTCTGTGGGCACTCTTTCTTCAGATGATCCAGCTGGCCACAAATGAAGCAACGCCTTAGAAAGTCTACCTGCCGCTGGCCCTGCTATCCCTAGCGATGCTGCCCCTGATGGCCTCCCCTATTATTCCCTTAGCCCTGGCGGCCCTAGGTAACCTGCTGCTGCTGATTTGGGCTCTATTGGCCCTGTCTAAACCCTTGACCCTCTGGCCTAAAAACCCCTGATCAGAATCTCTTGGCAGAGTTCCCCTGTCGGGAATCCTTCCCCTGCTGTCTGCCACCCTGTTCCTTCTGCGCCCCACAAGAAGTACCACCGCTTGCCTTGCCCTGCTAGCTCGACTCACTTCCTCTCTTTCTTCCCTCAATGTGGAAGCGATGATCCTGGTAGTGAAATAATGTCGCGTTGACCACGCCTGTATACGTCACCAATGCGGGGTTCCCAATCAGGTGCTACCTGATCCTCTAGGCTAAACCATTAACGGACTTGGCCTTTTTCCTCTCCTCATTGCTCACCTCGTCTGGCACAAAATTAGCCAGGCGGGTGAACTTCTGCTCATACCCTGCCACTGAGTGGTCACCCTGTAACACCTCACTGAATCTCTTCCTCATCTCGGCCTCAACTGCTGGCAAAAAATACTTGCGATCGAACCGCACCCAGAACTCTGTGATAGTTAGTGTATCCCTCTCTCCCTCAGTGGTAGTAGACTCCCACCATTGCAAGGTCGCCCCGACTAGCCTGAACATACCCAACATCTATTTTTGGACCTCACTGCAGTCCACCATGCATAAATGACGTTGCATGTCCTTCTTCCACTGGCATGCAAAAATCACAACAAATGTCACCCAAAACTCCGCTGGATGGCCTTTCTGAAAGGTCTCTCTGACCCTCCTCCACTTTGACGGCCCCTGGTGAGCCTGTAATACTGGTGCCATGGGCTGCTGTGGTTATGGCTGAGGAAAGTGAGCTGCCATCGCTCTCATAGCTGTATCAACCTCTTGGGCCACTATGACTACTACCTGAGTAGTCGAAATCGTCTCAGGTGGGGGCTGTGGCTGCGGTGCCTCCGGCTCTTGATGAGCCTCTCTACTCTTATCCTGAGAAGATACCCTTGCGGGTCTACCTCTCTTCAGTGGCATCTGAAAATTATAACAATTAGTATTAGTTCATCGACAATACTATATTTAATAGCATAAGTACAATATCTCAAACTCGTGTAGATAAAACAACAGTCCAAAATATAGGGCTCTATAACAAAAGAGCGCTACACAAAAATTCATAGTAAGCCGTATAGATCCTATGAACACAAGAACCTGATGCTCTGATACCACCTATGACACCCCGTCTAATTAAATATCAGGTGATCAGTCCTTTATTACATCAAAACAGTTCATCCAGCTGGTTCATTCTTAGCATCACTGTCGAAAACCATATTAATTACTAACCACCTAATTATTTAAGCAAAATCGGTACGAAATTTTATCTTTCAATTTAATCTAAATAAAGCATGTAGAATAATGTAAACGAAACCATACACAATTAATCAGTGCATAAAAGGAATGAATAATAATGACTGGCTGACATAACATTCGGCTAAAAATCTCAACTACAAATAATGAATCCAACAATCCAAATACTAAATCCGAATAACTCAGTGACATGCCCTGAATGTATCTGAGATTGAAATACATTCCTAATCTAGGGTCAATGGAATGAACCGTCTAATCAAAGCTCCTGCTAGTATCCACATATGCCGAAACTACGTTCCCTGGAACAAATATTAAGCATATCGTCCATATGGATGGACACCTAAAAGGTTTTAACAATTATTTTTACAGAAAGGGTTAGAACCCAAAATATGTTTAAAATATTTAGCAAGTGAATTAACTGCAGTAATTAAAATGCATGAATTCTCTTCATATTTAAGTTAGTGTCGCAATCTCTTGAGGACTTACTCATCCCTCCACTATCGTAGACACCTAATGTTCCTTTTTATAACCCCTTAATTAGACTACACTGTCTAGAAAACCTGGTTGATTTCTCCCTGCCATACTACTCTAAACTGAGTATTATTAGTAGTTATGATTTATAAGTTATGCCTCATACTAACTTAATCAAATCCAATATTAAAATCAACATACCACAATCTTACCAGTTATAAATATTGAATACATTCGCACAACATGTATTTTATACCCGCATATAACTTATTACTCAATTACACACGTAGCTATGCCCCAACAATCCCATACTTGTCGAATAATTGCATAAATATAAATTTTCCATCCTCCCGAGTATACCCTCACCCAGGTATGCTCACTTAACCCGGATATCCCAAGTCAAAATCACTCACAAGCTTGGTGAAAATATAAGCGTAGTGGAGGCAGTCATATTTCCTACCTGAAAGTGAGATAAACCCTCACCCATAACTTGGGGATATACTCTCCCTATTCCTCAAGCTAGGGAAGTCACCCACATCGCGCAACTTCCCAAGATAGCACTAGAGTATATAAATATACTATAAATATTTTACATTAATATTTATAAGGCACACAAGTATATACATACATACCGTACACATCACCGTATATATATATATATATATATAATAGTTACACCGACTGATACATGCCCAATACCCGTAGCACTAGTTCGAAATACCCGAGTTATATTCCCACTCGTGATTTAATTATAATCACATAATTAATTAATTCAAGTAGTGTCACACAACTACGCTACCCAGACACGCTCACTCACCCTGTAATATAAAGCATGCAAATTTAGTTCCCCCAAATTCCTCCGAGGGTCGATCGATCAATCGAGCAGTGTCTTCTTATCCGCTCCTCAGTTTCAACAATTAATGAATTCCATGGTTTGATATCTCAATCTCCACTCTTAATTCATCATCCTACCCATAAAATTTCACATCATGACAGGGTATAAATATCATCTAACCATATTGACATCATTGATTTCTGATGAAAAGTCACAAGATTTCAAATGGGTCTCAGCGGTTCCAATTTATCGTTATTCCGGAATGGATTCTACAGTCCACATAATTTATATCATCTGCTGAATTTAGGCTATAGTTCTAATTCTAACAACCCAGAATAGGACTACATCTATTTAATAATCAAATTACACATCACGATCAATGAATCGAAAAACCATTTTTCTCCCCGAAAAGCAACCCAAAAACAGATTCGGTTTACACATCACCAAAATATGAATTGGATATCACAAAATTGAAATTACAGCAGTTAACCACTTTCCTTAAGGTTCGCACTGTCAGATTCCTTTGGTATAGAAGAAGGTTTGATGATGAACACACAAATCCCCCTTTAGCTTGGCTTCCAATTGCTTGCCAATTACTCCCCAAAGGATCCCTTTCTTCCTCTCTCAAGTTTCTAGGTTTTGAGTCATGTTAACTTCCATTTAACAAAATTAGGTTTCGGTTTATTAATCTTCATCCCGTTTTTGGGCTAGTGGGCCAAGCCCAAATGACCCGAATACCCCCGTGTGGGCCCGATCATGCCTAAAAGTGCTTTGAGACCTAAATACTACCCCCGAGTAATCTTTTTCGACTATCTCGACCCTTCCGTAATCAACCGTGCACTCAGAATCGTCATCCAAGATACTTTACCGAAACTCATTATTTTACTTCAATTAGTTTATTCTCGATTCCCGTTTGAGATGTATTAAAATCTTGTCATTTAACTTCCAATGACGTATAATGCATATTACTATCCACGAAGTAATGATATACCATAAATATTAACCATTTACTCTCTCGATTAATATTTAAATAAATAATCCCAAATTAATTCAACTTAATTACGACACACTTGTAATTTAAATTATCCGAATTAATTAAATATTGAATGCTCGAAAATATGGGGTCTTACATTCCACTCATCTATATAATAATATAAAATGCACATAACATTAATATATATTATTCAACAAAGGTAGCCACGTGGAAACGCCACTCTTAAACTCTCACCCCACCCAACTCAATTAAGCACTGAATCTCTCTCTCTCTCTCTCTCTCTCTCTCTCTCTCTCTCTCTCTCTCTCTCTCTCTCTGTGTGTGTGTGTGTGTGTGTGTGTGTGTGTGTGTGTGTGTGTGTGTGTTACTGCATATCCATCTCCCCCTACCCCTCCATTACTCATTACTTCCTATCTTTATCTCAGTTAAAACCTGATATATATTTAATCGTGTTGCTCCATCTATGCATTCAAACACTCACTCATATGATAAGAACCCTTTAGATTCATAGTATTTTTCATCTTTCACATTCTCTCACAAGGGTAAAATCCCTTCCTCCTCACACGTGAATAAATTCTACACGACCCTTCTTCATTTTCTATAAATTTTCTTTTTAGAGCAGTAAATCCAGTAACACTAAAATATAACTCCATCATGTGTTTCACAAAAAGTCTTTGCACTAAGTTTGATTTCAATATCTATTAAAAAAATTGAATAATGACTCCATATATACATAAAAAGTACATATTGTTTAGCATGTAATAATAAAATAGATACATTATATGAATTTTGTATGCTTCGAAAACAGAAATTGCATTGACGAAAGACTAGAATCTCTGTACAAAATTTGTTTTTAATACCTATTTAGTAAACTTCTTTGGCACACACAAAGATATATATATATGTATATGTTGGTGATTACATATAATTCAACATATAATAAAATCAGAAATATGACATTAATTTCACAGGCTACAAATAAATAAATTCCATGATGAAGATGAAAAATCTAATATAACTTTACGATAATACCCCGCCTTTATTGGGGTCACACAAATTCTCTGTTGTTCGGTTTCATTTTTTAAGCAGTATATATATATATATATATATATATATATATATATATATATATATATATATATATATATGCCCTAAGTGTAACCTCGGCCTAGAGATACCAACCTCGGCCGAGGTGATGGCCGAGATATTGATCGACCCTGGATAAGCCATGGGCCCACGATATCAGCCCTCAGCCTTAGTAAGGTCGACCCAGGCCGACACTTCCACCTACATTACCAATGGATACTACGCGCATCACAGGCATCAACAACATTCTCATATACCTGGGTATGGAAACCTCGGTCGAGTGTAGGCCGAGGTGATAAGAAGCCTTGGTAACGTTCAACATGAAACCAGTCCAACCTCGGCTTGGGCCGAGGTGATAAGAAGCCTTGGTAATCAACATGGAATCAGTCCAATCTCGGCTGGGGCCGACCCCAGCATAATGTCTCGGCTGAGATCAGGCCGAGACTCCCTATGACACATCTCGGAAGACGTTTATCGAGCCTTTACAGCTCGGCCTCTCCCAGGCCGAGGTCATGCACCAATATGGCAGCCGAGCATCTGTTGACATTTGGATAAGGACACGTTGACATAAATAAGTTGTAACAAGATTATTCTCCACACGTGGGGAGGATATTTCATCATCATTCCTTACATGTGACAGTGACAGATGGCACTCCCACATTGGTGAGGCTACCACACACATGCTCATTGCATGCATGGGGGGTATATTACACCCCCTAGGTACTATATATATGGGTCATCCCCTACCTTGCAAGAGGATCCCAGATATTCAACCCTAGATAAAACTTTGTCTATGTACACAGTAGAGAGAGAAAGCTTGAGAGATTCTATCCATGGACATTAGTGCCTCATTATAGTGAGATTATTCACACACACACAGTGGACGTAGGCCAATTTAGGCTGAACCACTTATATCCTGGTGCTCTCTCTCCTCTTCTCCTCATCTCATTCTCTTATCTTTTACATAGCTGTGCTGCCATTGTTGTTCTTAGATTGAGCTTGAAAAGCACCTTACCTGGTGGTGCTGATTCTAGCATCATCATTTTAGCGCCGTCTGTGGGAAACGAGAAACTATCTCTTCCTCTTTTTCTGCTTAACCTCACCGGAGACTCTGGTGGTGAACCAGACCTCCCCCTAGCGTGGAGCTGTTTCACCATTGAAAGAGGTCCCGTGAGGTGCTAAGCTCATTTGCTACTCAAGCTCTATAGTGTTAACTTATGGCACCAGACTTACCACCGCCTCTTCCGCCACCCGGGGGTGGAGGGCCTAGCTCCAGTCAGGCGCCCCCCAGTCAGAAATGGCGGTGGTAGCAGGGGCCTTGAAATCTTTAGCTGCAACAGAACAAGCCATGAATGAGCAATTTGCTCAGCTCAGTCAAACTATGATGAAGCCACCTGGAGTCTTACCGGACATGATCACTCCGGCGGCAGTTCAGCCTCATCCTGACGCCAGGGGACCACTCCAGGCGCCCAAGAAGGACGAGCCTGCACCCCAGCGGAGAAGGGACGTTGCTGACCCTAGGCACTTGCGCCTGGGGAGGCAGGGAAACCCTTGCCTAGAGGACAGGTATGATGACTTAGAAGCTGAAGAAGCCCCAGAAGACTGCTGGGAGCCGTATGAGGTGTCAAATAACACCATACGACCTCTTAGGCAGAGTCAAGGATGTGTCGGCCGAAGAGGTGAAGAGGCGCAACAAAGAGGGTCGGCCTTTGATAGGTTGAGCAGAGGGTCGGCCTTCAAGAGACTGGGCCCGGTGAATGACCTAAGACAGAGGCTGTCGAGGTCAAGGAGCGCAGCATGTTCTCAAAGAGGGAATAGGCAGGGTCGACCAGACCAAGGCTGACCATGTGAAAGAAGAGGCAGGGAACAGGAAGAGGTCAACAACCAATGTGTCGTGGCCGCGGAACCCTCTGTCCATCGCAGGGAAGTGGCAGGGGATAACCTCGGCCAAGTTGATGACAGAAGACCCTGGAATGATTCTATCCAACGCCTTGAGGAGAAGATAGGAGACCTCATTAAAAGCAGGGACCCATTACATAGGGGTTACTCAGAGGGCTCCCCATTTGTGGCTAGGATAGTAGGGTTCCCAACCCCAGCCAAGTTCAAGCCTCCTACAGTGACTCCCAAGTATGATGGAAGTACTAACCCTGTACACCATATCGAGATGTACCAGTCGGCCGCAGACATCTACTCGATACCCGATGAGATGAAGTGTAGAGCCTTCTCTGGAACCCTAACAGGGGTTGCACACAGTTGGTTCACCTCCCTTCCGAAGAACTCAATTGAAAACTTCAAAGGCTTGGCTGAGCGATTCATCCACAACTTCTGATTTGGGGTAAGGCCTCAAAAGAAGACTACCCACCTGCTGTATGTCAAGCAGGCCAAGGGTGAGAGCCTAAGAGACTACATAGCAAGATTCAATAAAGAGAAATTGGAGGTGGAAGATTACGAAGAGAGCATAGCCATGACCGCCCTTATAGGAGGTCTCCAGAAGGGGAAGCTATTGTGGAAACTGGCGAAAGAGCCCCCTAGGTCTATGGCGGAGCTGCTAGAAACCACAGGGAAAGTGATGAATGCGGAAGAGGCAATGGCCGCCAAGTGTGAGGAGGAGAACCGCGGTGGCACGGGGAAGTCCCAAGGTAAGAAAGATGGGAAGAAGAGGTCAGGAGATGACAAGTTCGCTCATTACACTCCTCTGACTGTGAGCTGTGAGCACATCCTCAATGAGATTAAGACTGACCGAACTCTGAGGTGGACAGAGAAACTGAAGGCCCCACCACATAAGAGGAACAAAAACCTATGGTGTGAGTTCCATCAGGATCATGGCCATGCCACAGATAGATGCTTCGCTTTAAAGGATGAGATTGAGAAGATGCTGAAGTCTGGAAAGCTAAGGAAGTATGTGGATGGTAAGGCTACAAAGTTTGGAAGAGATGACCCTAAGAAAAGAAGAGATGACAGATGCCGTGGCAATGTCCCGGCCAGAAGGGACGATGATTCAGAAGGGGATGATGAAGACGACCCGGATCTTCCGCCGAAGGATGACAACACCCCGGTGAAGAGGGTCGGAATGATCTCCTTTGGTGTTAGCACCATATGTGGGGGATTTGCAGGAGGTGGCTCTGAGGTAGCCGACATGAAGGCTCATGTAGCAGAGGCCAAGTCATTGGCCAAGATCGAAGTTGTGAATCTAACGTCTTCTGATGCAGTGCAGAAGAGGAAGAAGGTAGACATGGACACCCTCGTAGTGGGGTTCTCCAGACTCGACTTCAGAGGTATCCTAGACCCCCATGATGACCCTTTGGTCATAACAACAAGGGTGCATGGGTGCGAGGTACGGAGGATCCTCATAGATGGGGGAAGCTCGGCGGACATGATGTTCTGGCCTTGCTTCAAGAGCCTGGGTCTTAGTAGGGCAAGGCTGGTGCCCTATCATCACCCATTGATAGGCTTCAGTGGCGAAAAGGTCCACCCGTTGGGCATGTATGAGATGGATGTACAGATGGGGGATGAGTGGCCTAGGAGGCTGACCAAGATGATAAACTTTTTCTTTATGGACGAAACGTCTTCTCGGCCTACAACCTCATCATAGGAAGGGTGGCCCTTAAAGAGTTTGAAGCTGTGCCGTCGACGGTCCATCAGATGCTAAAATTCCTGACTCCTTATGGAGTAGGGGAAGTGCAAGGGGACCAGACCACGGCGCGAGAGTATTATTTCAACTCGGCCGAAGAAAGAGAAGCCCATAAGAGAGCAACCACCACTTACAGCATTGACACTATTGACCCAAGAGACGAAACAAAATTGAAGAAGGGTGAGGCCGCGGAAGAGGTAGAATCCGTCATCCTCAATGAGGACGAGCCAGAAAAAACCATCCAGGTTGGTAAGGACCTAGAGCCAAGAATTAAGGAAGAGCTGATAGACTTCATCAGGAGGAGATATAGTGTCTTCGCATGGAGTCACGCGGACATGCCTGACATCGACCCTGAGGTCATGAGCCACAAGCTCAACGTGGACAGAGATGCCAAGCCAATCAAGCAGAGACGAAGGATCTACTCCAGGGAGAAGTACGACGTCATCCGGGAAGAGGTAAAAAAGTTGGAAGAGGCCGAGTTCATAAGAGAGGTTACCTATCCGGAGTGTCTCTCAAATGCAGTCATCGTGCCTAAGGCCAATGGGAAGTGGCGAATGTGTGTAGATTTCACTGACTTGAACAAGTCTTACCCAAAAGACAGCTATCCCTTACCTAGGATAGACCATATGGTGGACGCAATGGCAGGGCATGAGCTCATGAGCTTCATGGACTCTTATTCGGGCTATAACCAAATCTTCATGGATGCTGAAGACTCTGAGAAGACAGCCTTCATTACTGGCAAAGGGACGTACTGCCACAAGGTGATGCCCTTCGGTCTGAAAAATGCGGGGGCAACGTATCAACGTCTTTTCAATAAGATGTTTGAAGAGCAAATAGGTAAGACCATGGAGGTATATGTAGACGATATGCTAACGAAGAGCCTGAATGCATGTACTCATGTAGCGGACCTTGAGAAGACCTTCGATGTCATGGACTCGTATAGAATGAAACTCAACCCAGCAAAGTGTGTCTTCGGAGTAGGAGCTGAGAAGTTCCTGGGATTCATCATTAATTAGAGGGGGATTGAAGCGAACCCTGAGAAAATCGAGGCATTACTCGACATGAAGACTCCTAGGAGTATCAAGGATGTCTAAAGACTCACGGGAAGAGTGGCTGCCCTTAACAGGTTTATTTCTAGGGTAACTGACAAGTGTCTTCCATTATTTAAAGTTTTAAGAAAGGCCTTCCAATGGGACGAAGAGTGTGAAAAAGCCTTCAACCAACTCAAGTCCTACTTAGGTTAATTTTGAACGGTAGCTTTCACGACGAATTAATTTTGAACTCTCGCAACCCTTTCCCGTGAATCACTCATCATTTTTTAAATATAAAATCCTCACGGTAAATGGTTATTACATGAACACTTATCCTTAAGTTTACTTATGCAAAGATGAAAAGATTGAGATAAGAACGCCTCACCAAATTCAAATATGCAAGAGAAGTCAAACATCCATATAAACTCGTGCATGTGTGCGATGTTGGCATATATACAAAGTCGAATCAAGATGCATATCAACTTCGAAACAACCCCATATAAACAATGGTTAAGATCATTCTAAGCATCGATAATGATGACCAAATGTTCTAGCCACATGGATAATGAAACGATGGGGGGGGGGGGGGGGGGGATCCAAGCACACCAATATGCCACATCAAACATGTAAACTCAAAAACAAAAACTGAAAATCTTTTTGGCTTTTCAAACATATATGACTCAAATAAAAGAAAAATCATTTTTGATTTTCAAAAGTTTTCTTAAAAACAAAATCTTTTTGTATTTTTTCAAATAGGATTCAAACAAATGAAAACTGTAATACAAAATGATAAACACGTCATAATACTAGCAATGAATATATCATGAAGCAAACTAGCATATGACAAACATGGCAACACTCTCATTCTTTAGATTTAGCATGGGAAGAATCAAGTGCACCCAAACAAGAATCATGAAGTTTAATTCATAAAGCCACTAAATCCGATTTCCTAACCCATGTAGGTGTAAAACGGTGCATGGGGGTTTTGGGAACTGGGGCAACTTTATTCCTAAACTTCCTAGAACCTTGTCTAAGGTCGTAACAATAACGCCTAAGGTGACATTTCCTACCACAAAACGAGCAAGAGTAGCGGTGGTGGGAATGATTACCTTTATGTGGACCTTTTCTAACCATCCTAGTGTTTCTCACACGTGCGGGGGGAATGGGAACAAATCTCTCACCAAAACCTATGCCACCTCTATCTTCCTTAATTTGGACGGTTCCTAGGATCTTATCTAACTTATTCAACCTAGCCTCCAAATCAAACTTGACTCTAGACGAGTCTCTCAATCTCTCCTCCAACTCGTGAATCCTAGACTCGAGTAAACTCCTAGTCTCCTCAAACTCTAAAATCTCCTTTTTCAAGGACTCCATCAAACCATGGAGATTATCTCTCTCTTTCTCCACAAACTCTAATTTTTCCCTAAACTTCTTCTCTCGTGCCCTAAGATCCTCAATCAAACTATAATTATTTTCTATGGCACGCTCATTCAATTTAGATTGCAATTTTGAGTTAGCCTTTTTCACCTTCACCGTTTTGGCATACAACTCATTAAACGCATTTTGCAACTCTTTCACATCAACCTCCTCCTCGTCACTCTCTTCATCCTCACTAACATGAGATACACTCAAAAACCTCCTCGGAAGTGTCATTCACATGAGTATTATCGTCGTCGTTCACATGGCATGCCATAAACACAACAAAGTTACGCTCAATGGGGGAACACTCTCTCTCTTCCGGTTCACTATCACTTAAGGTGGCATTATAGACAACGGGTTGCTTGCTCTCTTTCTTAAGTCTAGTGGGACACTCCTTAACCTTGTGACCATACCCCTCACACCCAAAACACTTATCCAACTCATCTCTCTTAGGCTTTTCAAACTTATCCTTAGAGGCGGGATCCACTTTGTTGTTATTGAATTTTTCAAATTTCTTGGCATCTTTCGATTGCTTTTGAAACTTAATAATTTTTTAAAATTTCTTTGCCAAAAGCAACATCCTCAGAATCAGAATCGGAATCGAAATCAGAATCGAAATCCGAAACTTTAATTTCCTCCTTCCGGGTTTTCAAAGAAATACCCTTTTCTTTCTTAGGCACTTGCTTGGAGGTAATCATATCGATTTCATAGGTTTGTAAGTCACCTACAATCTCTTCTAGTTTCGTTGACTCTAACCTACACAAGGAGTTTAAAATGGTCACTTTCGCATCAAACCTACTAGGCAACGACCTAAGGATTTTCTTAATGACACGGTTGTCGGGAATTTTCTCACCTAGGTTAAACGATGAGTTGAAAATATTGGACAACCTAGCATAAAACTCATCAAAGGTCTCACTCTCTAACATCCTAATGGTCTCAAACTGTGTAGTGAGATTTTGAAGTTTTGACGCCCTAACCGTGCTAGTGCCCTCGTGAGTGAGTGCCAAAATATCCCAAGCCTCTTTTGATGTTTCACAAGTCATAATTCTGTTATATTCTTCGTGTGTGACATGTGAAGCAATAATGTGCAGACCCTTAGAATTATATTGTGCAAGTCTTTGTTCAGTTTTGGTCCAAGACTCAACAGGCTTTAAACTAGTGACTTCTCCTACAATAGTGACAGGGGGTGTCCAACCTTTCTCAACTGCAAGCCAAACACGCTCATCAATCGGTTTTAAAGCACATCTCATTCTCATCTTCCAATAAGTGTAATTAGTGCCATCAAAAATAGGAGTTTGAGAACATTCATTATATCCAGAATTCATCTTTAAAAACACACAGGATCACAAAACAAATAAAAATGTTTTCTAGCTCTGATACCAATTTGAAGAGTGCCCTATTACGTGTGTTTTAAACAAAATAATTTTTTCTTCTAAAAAGATCCAACTTTTAGTTATGCACCAAACCAAGTTGTGAAATCCCAATTCCCACTTTAAACCAATTTTATCTTGATTAATCCTAAACATGCATCTAGTGATTAAAGCAAGTAAAGTAAGGTAAAGAATACTCACAACGCCGGATGTATGAGGAAAACAACCTCGGACGACCCAAGCCAGACAATCACTATGAATAATGGTTTTACAAAGACAGATTAGACTTACACTAAGACTCGATCCCCACGGGTCTTGACGCTCCTTCTGATCTTCAACCGTTCTTCATTAGTGCCCACGCAGAAATTCCATCTTCCACGATCTCTGTCCAAAACACACGTGTCCCCGTATGTCTCGGTGTCCACCGATATGGCTTTGATACGTCTACGATGTCGAACACGATGTCCGTCGCTTCTTCACCGCAAAACCCTTTGATGTTCAATGTGTAGAACAAACAATTTTGGTGCCGCAAGATCACTTAAACATATAAGAATGATAACTCGGATCTTTGCAAACTCTAAGGATGTGTTTATGCTTTGTAAACCTTAGAAAACATGTTCAAACAATGTTTCTGGTCGAATACTGTTTTCCAGAATGCACACTTACGAAATTATGATGCAAACACTGTTTAAGCATGTCGTTCGAAAAATGTTGTCTCGAAAAACGTGTCGTTCGAACGACTTAAGCATGTCGTTCGCGTGACATTGTATCTCGTTCGAACGAGATCCAATGTCGTTCGAGCGACCTCGCAAAAGTTTGACTTTCTTTGACTTTCTGATAAAAACGTTTCTTAACAAAGAGGTTCAAATTAGTCATACTCTATTTCGAGCTTATCATCATAAAACGAAGTTTAAACAATAAAAACACCTTTTAAAACATTTAAAAACATTTTTCTTTATAAAAATGACATCCTTATCTTTTATAAAATAATTTCGAGTAGCATTAATTATACGCATTCATACCTGAGTGATCTCGAAATGAAATTAACTTTGAAGACGATTAAACTTGCACCAAATAAACATCGGCATGATTATTTCTTTGAAGCTTTGCCGCGACGTCTTTAATTTCTTCAATACGTCATAGACCAAGTGGGATCGTGACAAAATAAAATTCTCCCTATGACATATTACAAACACAGTTTTGTTCACGGAATTAAGTCAAAACAATACAGGGACTCAATTGGAAATTTATGTCCTTACACACACTAATAAATCTTTTCTTTAGCTCATGTATCATAATAAATAAATAATTTTGTAGGATTTGTTGGACTACTTAATTGATTTCATGTTTGTCGATAGTTGTATAATACATCAATGTTATTCTATAATCAATGTATTGACAAGGTATTATTCTCCTCTAATTTTTTGTGTTAGAAAATTGTTATTATTTCTTTACCTCTAAGTTTTTCATTAGATTTACTCACGTTCATTGCGTCTTTCTTTATCAGATTTGTTATATTTTTTATGCATATAATTTATCTTGATTAAAAAAATATTGAGAGGTTTGCATCTATGCTTTATTATAGCTCACTTTATTTCACCTTAATTTATTTGGTAAGGGTGCTTTAAATTGTGACAAGCGATTCTAACAAGGTAATGTAGTTGATCAATTTTTCTATGCTTTTTTATATATAGGGAATGATTATGCTTGTAATCTATAAATCCACATATTTTAAGCATTAAATTTTTACTGTAGCATATTTAGTGATTAGTACATTTCTCATGGTTTAGTTTCACATAAAGATTTGCATGTACTATTTTTTACTCTGGGAGCTTATATATTTTTAGATGTGAATCCAATTACAAATTCGGAGCAGATAGATATTGTTTGCATAGTGCACACTACCCTTTCAATCAAATGTAGATGTGAACATAACATTATTATATAGTAAGTAAGTACTCATTTCCTAGCTTGCACTCCTTTGTTTTACAAAATCATACATTTAGAAGTACTTTTATGCCATTTTTTGTACACACTTCTTTAAAATTTTGATTATGATGTTTTTAAAATTTTTATATTCCAAACTCTAGGCAAGAAGTTTTGAAATTTAATTTTATATGTAAAAATATCAATTATTCTTATTTGTTTGGACTGTTAAGTAAGGTCATGAATTGATCATATAGGTTCCTGTACGTACTTTAAACATAAAAGGAATGTGCTTAGTTAGCTTCAATACGATTTTTCTTCAATAAATTTCTTTTGTCAAATAGACACAGTGTATACATTTTTAATGTGTTGTATAAGCATGCTTGGTTATCTTCTTATATTAAGAGATTCAGTACCAAGTTAATTTAAGTGTAAATTCTAATAAAACACACTTAAAATACGTATATGCAATAACAGATTGTTATATGGACACTAAATATCCATAATTTATATTCTTTGTCACTATTTTAACACCTTTTATTTATGTAATTGGACTATTCTTTATCATTTATTTTATTCCACTAGGTTTCCAACGAGCACCACATAACACACAATATGGAAACTTATGGAATACACATGACACATCAAAATGTTCAAACATTTTTTTTAACAAAGAGGGATGGTATCGCCTCCCATTTTATTAATATCATATAAGAGAAAAAGCCTCTCCGGAGCTAACAAACCCAAAGACTAAGCTTAAATCTAGAGGACGGGTCCATTACTCTAGAATGAAAACAGAAACTTGGGGATTTATATTGAATCCCCATTACAATGCTTGAAAACTTAAAAACAAGAAACATGGGGATTTATAATGTATCCCCATTACATGAGAAAGCTAATGAAATTAAATTTGGGGATTTATCACTTCCCCATTACATTTTCTTTATAATAGTTCTAATGCTAGGAAGATGTTGCCTATCCATATTGAGATGTCCTTTGGCCAATGATGGAAGATTGTTGAAACTCCAGAAATACTCATCCATTTGAGATGTTGAAGCTATTGAGCTAGGTAATCTGCTACTGCACTATTTTCTCTCCATGTATGGTTGATTTTGAAGTTTGTAGGATATGTGATATTCTAAAAAATATCTTGTGATGACCAAGGAGGTTTTGCTATCTTTAAAACCGTGTCCACTAAAGCTTTACAATCCGATTCAATGTAAACATTAGAAATATTTAATTTAGAGATCAATTGAATCCCTTCTTGTAAGGCCATAGCTTCTGCATTAAATGAATTTTGAATGACTATTGATTTTGAAAATGCCGAGATAAATTTACCTTTAGAGTCCCTTATAACACCTCCAATACCGCTTGGGCCTGGATTGTTCTTAGAAGCACCATCAATGTTAAGTTTAAGGGAACCTATTGGAGGTTTGCTCCAGAGACACTCGATTAAAAAAATATTCTTGGGAAAATTTTTGATATTGAAAGTGTTAGCTATAATAACATCTTAAGGAGATATTTTGTCGTAAAACTTACAATATTCTATAATATTTGAAGACAAGAAGATTACATTTTTAATAATTTGATTTGATGAAGTTTGACAATTTTCAAATAGATTTTTATTCCTGGATTTCCATATTTCCCAAAATATCACCTTAGGAATCACCTTAAAGAGAAGAGCTTTATTGTCACGTTTAGGACAATGTAACCACCAAGAAAGAAGGGTAGACCTGCAAGAAGAAAAATCTAGGGACAAACCAAACATATATGCAAAAAACTTCCACACCTTAGCAGCAATAGTAAATTTAATAAGGACATGATAAGAACTATCCTCTGCCCTTGTGCAAAATATACATATAGATGCAAGTCTCAAACCTATTTTTTGAATCTCAGATTCAAAAGGGACAGAATGGTTTAATAATTTCCAAGTATAGTTGGATACTTTCGCGGGACATTCTTTAATCCAATTTATTTTCCAAGATAAAGATAAAATCCTACTTTGTCTACAAATATTGAAAGCAGATTTAATAGTAAAATCACCAGTGATAGAAGGTATCCTATTTTTTTTTCTTCATTTATATATGAATCTGCTAGGTATTTAATTGTAGCTATCCTTTTAATAGATGAAGAGACTTGATTAATTCTAAGGCCATTTTTGTATTTATTTCTAATAAAGATAGGCCAAATGCCATTTTCAAATTTATATTTCCAATATAATTTCATGCTAAAAGCTAAAACAATATCTTCAATTTTCCTAAAATTTAGGCCACCCTCATCAAATGGATAACATAACTCATTCCATTTTGACCATTGATATGGATTCTCTTTAGAGGAACCACCCCAATAGAATTTACAAAATAAGTTATGTAATCTTTTTATAATGATTTTACGAGGGTTTAAAACAACAATAGTATAAACATGAATAGATTGAAGGACATGTCTAATAAGAGTGGCTCTGCCAGCTTGAGAAATTGTTTTAGAGGACCAATTGTGAAGTTTTTCATTAATGTTAGAGATGAGATTAGAAAAATGAATTGCCTTATGTCTCCCTTTAAACAATGGACATCCTAAATATTTCATATGAAATTCTTTATGAGACAATCCAGAAGTAATTTCTATAGTGTTCCTTCTATGATGAGATAGCTTTTTATCCGTGTAAAAGGAGCTTTTAGAGAAATTCACTTTTTGACCAGAAGTGGCTTCATACTTTTGTAATAGATATATAAGGGAATTTATGCTATGTTTTCCCCCATTTATAAAATAATCAAGTCACCGGCATACCCTAAATGAGAAATACGTTGACTTTTAGAGGGATGTGTATACGCGATAGATTTTCTAAGAATAAATAACTTGTCTATATTTCTACTTAAGGCTTCAGCTTTATTTTGAAGAGACTAGGAGACAAAGGATCTCCTTGTCTTAAACCCCTGGAAGAATGAAAGAAACCTATGTTTTTGCCATTTAAAATTAAAGAGAACCAATTGTTAGATATAATCCTCCAAACCAAATCTATAAAGACTTCACAAAATCCAAATTTTCTAAGGACTTCACAAAGGTCAGGCCAGTATACTCTATCATAAGCCTTTTCCATGTCTAATTTGATTATCACATTATTACCAAAAGATTTCTTGCTAATGTGTTGCACCATTTCTTGAGCTAAAAGGATATTTTCATGAATACTTCTATTTTTAACAAAACCACTTTGGTTTTGAGAAATGATAGAACGAAGAATAAGAGACAATCTATCATTTAAAAATTTAGAGATAATTTTGTTAGAGAAATTTCATAAACTTATGGGTCTAAATTGGGAACATATTGAAATATTTGAAATTTTAGGGATTAGAGCAATATATGTAGCCATCCAACTTTTAGGAAGTTCAGCACCAGCAAATAAAGGGTGAATAGCTTGAGTCAGGTCATGTTTTATAATATTCTAAAACTTTAAGTAGAATATCCCTCCAAAACCATCTGGACCAGGATAACTAGAATGATCCATATTGGATATAGCTGTAAAAATTTATACTTCAGAGGGAAATTCTATAAGTTTGTTGTTCATGGACTCATCTAGTTCTTTACCAATTACTTCTATAAAAGAAGAATCTATATCTTTGAATTCAGCAGACCAAGTGTCTTTCAAATGATTAAGAAATAGTTTTTCAATTTCTTCATTAGATTCTTCCCAATGATTTTGATTGTCCGTAATTCTGGTAATAGTTAGTCTCCTTTGCCTTGCTTTAACTGAAGCATGGAAGAATTTTGTATTTTTGTCACCTAATTTAAGCCATTTTATGTGACTTTTTTGGTGACAAAAACTTTCCTCTCTGAGTAAAGCAATATTTAACTCAGCTCTAACTTTAGATAAATTGGATCTAGAAGATTCGCAAGGGTTGTTTTCAAATTCATTTTCCTTGATCAACACTAAATCTCAAAGGTCTTTAACAGATTGAAAAACATTTTTGAATGTGCTTTTGTTCCAAGATTTTAATTGAGCTTTAAGTTTCTTTAACTTTAAAGAAAATTTTACTAAAGGAGGGGCTTGAATATCATCATTCCACGATTCTTCAATAATCTTTTGGATATTCGAACTAATACACCAACTAGCTAGAAACTTAAATGGTTTTGGATAATTATCAAAATTTCTTTTAATAGATAATAGTAAAGGACTATGATGAGAGCATGTTTTATGAAGATGCGTTATACTAGTTTGAGGGAACTTCAAAAGCCATTGGTGATTGACCAAGCCTCTGTTAAGTCTACAAAAGATTGTGCTAACAATCCTATTGTTAGTCCACGTAAATCTGGAACCAAAATATCCTAAGTCTATTAAGGAACAAGAAGTTATCATGTCCTTAAATTCTTCAGAAGCATTGAAGTCTATTGGATTGCCTCCTGATTTTTCAGACTCTTCTATCACAATGTTAAAATCTCCTATGACTAGGCAAGACTCATTTATAGAATTCCTTGTAACAGATGCTATATCTTGCCATAGACTGATTCTTTCAATAGGGGTGCATTTGGCATAAACAATAGCCAATTGAATAGTAACATTCAAGCAGTTTATTTTAATTTCAAGACCTAACAATTGTTCTGAGTCATACTTAACTTGGACTTCTAGATCATTTGAACATAAAAACTAAATTTTATTGGATATATTACTAATAAAGTTAGAGAAATTCCATCTAAGTTTGTATTTAGGCATATTAACTGAATCTACTTTAGGTTATAGTAAAGCAATAGTTGGGAGTTTATATTGTTTAATCAATCTTTTAATTCTTCTGTTCGTTGCTTTATTAGCTACCCCCTAACATTCCAGCATATGAAATTTATCGTTTAAAAATTGGATTAGATATGATATTTTTTGATTTACCTAAGGATCTGGTGAATCTTCTGTAAAGAGGATCAATAGGAACTTTTTTAGAGATCATACCTGACTTAGCTGATGGTTCAACAACAGTATTTGTAGTATCAGTCTCTTTCCTTGTAGCTGCTGCTTTATGTAGCTGATACTTGTTCCATTTGACATCTAACCAAGAAGCAAAATTCTATAATTCTTCAACCATTGGAACTGATCTTTTTCTTTCCTCTTGATCTGAATGATAATCTTTTGAGGCCTTATAAGAATTGTCATATTTAGGTAGGGCAGAGCCTTTTGGGGAGAGGTGGAATGGATCCACCCTCAAAGTTTCCTCTGAATTGTAATGACAATGGGAGATTTTATCTAGCTGCATCTGTTGACAATCTTGATTTCTGTGGGTCCAAATTTTAATCTGGTTTGTAGTTAGTTCTTCAGAATCTGCGTCCGAGTTTTCTTCTTACAAGAATTCTATAGATTCATCTAACATCACTTTCTTGGTTGCTGAAGTACTTGGGTTTAGGTTAGACTTTGAAGGCCCTAGATTTGTTTGTGCTCGATCTATAGAGGTTCCTTGAACCTTAGACAGTAATTGATTTCTTATTCCAACTTCTTGAACTCGTTTTACAGCAGCAACATTCTTGGGGAGAAGTTGATTCTTAAATCCATTTTCTTGATCTTGACTTGCAGCAGCACTTTTATTAGGCTCTTTTGTCTTATGTTTTTGGGATGTATTTGTTGGAGGGAATTTGATCTGGCACTTAAATTCTTGATGCCCCTTCTTCTTACAGTATTGACAATATGATGGCATGTTTTCATACGTAATCTGTTGCCAAAGACCCTTATCACCACATCCAATCCAGATTCTATAAATTCTTTCTTGTAAAAGATGTAACTCAATGCATATTCTTGCAATGCTTGGACGAGATAATGATGTTGTTGAGGCATCCATGGTCAATGGTTTCCCAATTAATTGGGCAATATAAAATAAAGAAGACTTGGCATAAAAATGGATTGGAAGATTGGGAAGATTTACCCATACTGGTACAATGGGACTTTCTTCTTCTGGGTGGAAATCAGATGTCCATTTGAAGGTCCTCATTGGGTACTTCCCAATATACCATTGATCTCGTTACCAGAGTCTAACATAGTCCTCTTCACATTGAAGCCGAATTAAGATATGCTTAGAATCAATCAGCCCAATTGTAAATTCAGCCTTTAAAGAAAAGGTTTGGAAGGTTTTTTGATGGTTTCAATAGCAGGTCTACCATGCAAAAATTTGCCCATGATTATGTGTTGGAAAGGAGCAGGTAGTGTGGAAATATCATCTTCTGAAAATAAAATCGCTGGTTCTCCCTTGTATGAAGATGGTTATTTGAGACAAGGTTCCTTCACTGAGTTGTTCATAAGAATACTTGCAAAGGATTTCTTCCAAATTGCTGATCAGGAGGTTTAGGAGGGATGTGTGTGTTAATAGGTATGTATGCCATGTTAGCCATGGCGATAAAAATCTTCAAGGGGAATGAGATATTCACCCCATGGTCAATATGTTATTGGAGCAATTCTTGGAGAGAGTTTTATGAGAGAGATAGAGAGAATTGTGAAAATAATTGCAGAATTTACTTCCAAACTTTTTTTAAAAATAATCTCAAGAGGTGATCAAAATGTCCAAACATATTGTCTTGATTTTTCACACAATTTATTGGTTAATTTTTTTAGTTCTGATGGTTATTTCTCAGATGCAGGTATCTTATAAATATGTCAATTGAATAGGTTTATCTATATATATAGATACGGATACAATACTCCCCCAAATGAGATCAAGCACTGATTAGGACAAATATAGAAGTCCCCATATATCTTTAAAGGATATGTGCGCTTAGTTTACAATATATTGAATCTTTAGTATTCAGAATTTTGAATATTGAGCTTGGGAGCTAGTGTATGAATTTATGTTACGAGTACTTAATTTGGGTATAAAAATATGTAAATAAGAAAAGGTTTCAGTTGGTACACAAGATAATATAATTATTAAAATCTATAAGGGAGTTGTTGGTGGTAATTTTTTGAGTCGCAACGTTATAAACATTGAAAAGATTATATTTTATTAATTTTTTCTCTATGTTAATTTTCTTTTGGAACAAAGGAAGTGGTGCGAGAGTAAAGAAATTATATAATGCACAACTTTTTTGTCGTTGGTAATGAAAAGTCATGAAATAAAAAAATTTTATAACCTTTTATTTTGGTGTCACGAATATTGGAAGTTGTCATGGTTTTAATATTCAATGTCGTTGGCGGTGCCCTTTTGCGCTCAAATAACTTGCACTTGTTGGTAGGTGATGTGTCACTTTAGAGTTTCGATTTTTGCAATTTCAATTTCAAAGCCTAAAGGTGTCGATTAAAAAGTAAGGTTTATTTAAAATACTTACATTTGATGCTCTCTCTTTCACAACATTTCTGTAATTGAGCCAGCTATGAAGTAACAGTCTTCATTTTCTATTAATCCTACATTGGATACTTAAATTCTATTACAGTGAATGGAATTAAAGACATGAAAAAAAAATGGGATGAGATGAAGGACTCTCCACCCTCATTTTATATATTTTTTGGCTATAATTGAACTAATTCAGGTTTAACGATTATTTTATTTCATTGTTTCTTGATAAGGTACATATTCTAATACAACTTTATTATTTATCAAATTTTTATACCAGCACGTCCATCCTTATCTCCTACGATTTGCATGCTTTCTTTTATACAGATATTTAACTCCAAACAAACTCTTATACAATTTAATTTATGTTTATATAGTTTCATTCTCGCATTTTCTCTTCTAAAGCCCGAGCATAGTGACAAAAATTTTGTTGTTTGAGAGTGTCATGGTTATTGTGTGATTGTGTGCAACATCATGCGTATTTATACTTTTCATATTTACAAGAACGTAAAGGATGGAGTGATAAAGTTGAAGTATATTTGATCCTTGCAATTCTAAGTATATTTGTTCTAAAATCATATAATATACTATTTTAGGTAGCATTTTGGGCTCTTTTAAGTTCTAAAATTAGGCCTTTTGGGGTGATACGGGATTAAGTAGTTTAGTTATGACCTAAGCCACTTAAGTAGGTTCCCTATCCATTTCTAATTAAACCAAGCATACACAAACCTTCTGGGAGAAGTCAACATGCTTAGATAGAAGAAAAGGAGGAGAATCTTTAAGTAGGAGTCTTGAATAATCATATAAGTCAAGAATTTTCTTGCAATGTAGTTAATAATGTGTTTCTTAATTTATAAGCATGCTTTCTCATAGGATTTTAGGTTATTAATTATGTTGTTGACTGATTTACATAATGATTTATGTTTTCAATTGATTATGATTAATAATATTTAATCGTAATTTCAAGGTTAAGACTTTGGTGATAAAACCCAAAATTGACATCTATTATTTAATGGAAATTATGTTAGAATCCATGTTTAGATTTGTAGTTACTTTTTGATCAAATCCATGTTTAATGAATCATCAACTGAAAGATATTAGGAATTATAAATTATTCTTGAGAAGATTGGGTTAATATGATTATTGATTGAAATCATGTCGAAACCTCTTATTTATGATTAGAAATCATTTGAATTTTTGCCCCTTGATGTTAGTTTTAGGTTCTGGTATGATGGGGATGTGATTGGAGACCTTAATGGGACTTTAATGGAGGTTTTGGGGCTGATTTTCGTAGTTGGGGATGAAGCACATCACCATTCTCATTGCAACACCATTGGAACATTGTTCGAATGAGTTACCATTATTGTTAGACAGAGGTCCCTTTCTCGTTCCAATGGCTTTAATATGTTATCCAGGTTGTGCAGAATCGAAAGCTTAAGGTGTGGGTGCTGATTTCATATTTTTCTCATTTTTTTGTATTTGATACGATTTTTCCATTAAAAGGTGAGAACGAGAGTTGGATTTTATGATTTTAGCTGAGACTTTCCTTTAGGGTTACATCTAATATTGTGATGGATCAGACTTGGTTAATATTGAGGATAGTTATGCAGTTTAGAGGTATGACTTTTGTATTATTCTATCAACATCTGGTGTTAGGATTTGGTTTGAATGGGTAAATGCATGAGTGAGCAGTATCATATGGTCATATGTGTATATCTATCTTAAAGACTAATGAGTTAAAGTGTTTCTGAGAATTAGTTCAGGTCTTGAGAGTATATAGGTCATGGAATTAATTTAGCAATTAAATGAAGGAAATATATATATGTATGTTATAAAAGAGCGCGTATATATATCGGGATAAATTTAATCATAAATACACTAGGAATTGACTTTAATAATTATAAGAGTTAATGATCCTAAGAATGTAAGAATAATCCGGTGTTTAGGGATTTATTTGATTTACGGTACACTGGAGTGTATGTGACATCTTACTTGTATATTTATGTTTAACCTGTTTCGAAAGATTCTAAATTGATTTAAAATAAGGATCCAATAATGTGGGGACCTAGATTGTTGGGTGCACTTAAGTGTATGTATTAACCTATGGCCATATATATATATATATATATAAATATACACCCACACCCCCCCACACACCCCCACACAAGCAATGTGATTTTGTGGATATACCCGTATTCGTGATGAATCTATTTGTCAAAGGTTCCATTTGACAACGTACCGTGAACCATATGTCAACTAATATGGGATGCCGTAGTGGAGGTCGTTATTTTATACCATACATTCAGGGTCACCACTTGGTGATTAGAGAAGGAGGATGACCGGATCCATCTACATAGCCTGGGTATGGGTTGTAGGTGATGTTACATCATAGTGATAATCCCAATTATATGTGTTTTGTTTAAGTGGGTTAGGTGAGGGACTCCTCCGAACTTGCCGATAGAGTTACTTAAACACCCTGTGATTTAAGAACCGAAAATAACTGGTTTTATATTAAAATCAAAAAAATATTTCTTGGTTGATTTATTATATTTAACGATTAAAAATGTTGGTTTTGATATTTATAAATTAAGGTTTTTAATCGGAATTATAATCGGGATTAAAATTTGGAATTTCTAGCTTTATATATAAAAATGTTGGGACATGGGCTGTTTAAGCTAACCGAACCAGTTCGGCTCTTGGGGCGAACTAGTTCGCGCCGACAGATCAGGGATAATTTTTTATTAGAGTTTGTGTTATATTAAAACTCCTCCACTACATAATATAAATATAATTCGGGGTTAGGCTTTTCTAAACACTTTTAGATCAGACCTAAGGGAAGTAGACCCCCTTGTTTACATCTCCTTTCATATAAAAAACCCTAACCCCATTTAAAAGAAATATTCAACCAAAGTTTTGAATCAAGATCGTCCAAAAATGCATCTTTATTATTTTCTCAAGAGGAACGTAACTATCCAAACATAATTTTCAAATGACTTTTTACATGCATGAATACTTGTATTGTTCCCCTTTAGTATTATGCCTTTTGAATGTTTCCTAAACACTAACAACATGGTTTTTTTAGAATAAATTAGAAACACTAATTAGGTATAGTGAAACTAAAAGTTGGGACTGTTTTTATTCAAATCTCTAATACGAATTAAGACTCAAAACTCTAACATTCTTAGATTAGAGGTTAGGACTTCATTAGAATATTTGGAGGTTCGCATGCTAAAATAAGTCATAGGAATCGAATAAAATAAATTCGACTAAAAAAATCATGTTATTTATGTGTATCTTGTAGAGTACCAATTATTGTTGTATGCCCCAAAAATATGCTTGTGAATGAAAATTTTATAAGTTGTAGAAAACGAAATTGCTTAATTAAAATTAAAATTAAACGGGCGTATATGGGTTAAATTGGATTCTTGAAATTTATTTGGAAGAATTGCGTTTAAATGGGAAAAATGTGCCTTAGACGAACATTAGTTGTGTGAGTATTCAATACTATATGGACTATGGGATTTTGGGGGTAGTCATGCTTTCACCTTAATTTTAGGGTTTCTTTCTTGGTATGGGACTAGTAGGTAGGTCTTTGTTGTTGTAACCCTTTCTAGGTATGGGACTAGGTAGTGTAGGTTTTTTTACGGATGCGTAATTCTGGGGTGGGGTTGAATTGTACGTCGTTCCATTAGTTCGTTAGCCTAGATGCGAGACTAGGTAGTAGCTATTGGTAGGTATTCTTCCTAAATGATAGGATAGGATATACTTGTATTTTGGAGACCTATAGGTATGGGACAAGGGGTGTTTGAAGATTTAGGCTCGACTAAACGGTGGGGCTAATAGAAAATAACGAGAACTTGATAAAATTGATAATTAATGCATAAAATAATAAACAAGTATTAAAAATTAATTTGCGTCGCGAGTATGTGCAGGGATACCAATAAGGGGCGAACTAACAATAGCGGCGTGGGTGTGTGTTGGCGTCACGAGTATGTGCAGGGCTAACGAAATTGGGTGAACTGGCTATAGTAACGTGTCGTGTGTGGAACCTCATGAGTAAGTGAAGTTCTAACAAAATTGGAAGAACTACCTATAGTGAGGGGAATGTGTGTGTGGTGTAGAACTTAAGTAGGTCAGGAGTATTTGCAGTACCCGTAATAGGATGAACTGGATATACTGGTGTCGCATAAGTAAAATGGATTAAAATAATTTAATTTTAATTGTGAAATCGGAATTTATGTTGAAACACCATAGTTGGACTTAAATGCTGGGGTGGCCTAGTGTTTTTTGTTGATAGCATTATTTTATTTTACTCGCATTGTTAATATATCTTCTTTAATTTAAAATACTCTGTTGTGATATTTATCATGTATAATGCTACAATTTGGGTTTACGGACCCTATTTGGAAGGAGTAGCTAGTATTCATGCTGCGGGCTCTAACCCATTGCGTTGGCTAACATTTCAGGTATTATTTTTGGAGTAGCTTCACATGATGGATTGGAGATTCGTGGAGTGTGGATGGAGATTTATTTATTGCTTTATTAGTTAGAGTTATTTAATTTAGCCGTTTATGCATGACACAATCATTTATGAATTTGGTGGGTCATTTGGTTCCATAGTTCTTTACGGTTTTCTGTTAGAGATTTATAATTGGATTATTTACTTTCAGTTTGAATTCTATTATTAGGAGCTAGAGTTTATTTTGAAGTTAGCATCAAAATTGATTTTAATTTGAATGAATGTTTATATTTGTTGGATAAATCCAAATATTATTTTGTGGAAAAAAGTTTTTAATGTCTCATATTTACATCACATGTTAAGAATGGTATTTAATTTAATAATGCCCGGTGTAGATTAGTGGAGGCCGACACTAGAATGCGCAGGGTGTTACAGTTACGAGATGGACACCGAGGGTAGACACCTTCTTTTATATATATATATATGTTCTTATCTTTTTCTTGGGCATTTAAGTGAATATACATTTGGATTGAGTTAAATATTGTAGCATACAATGTTCTTTGTATAAACATTCTTGTATTTTAATATATTATTATGTTCGATTGCAATTGTTCATGTGTTTTGTGTACTAAGTTTTTCTTTATATTACCCTAGTAATTAAATGTGCGAAATTGATCCCAAATCACTTTGAGTTTAAGTATTGAGTTATGTAATATAAAATAATACATCAGAATATGTTCATTAAGAATATGTTAAGAATTTTATTAACATTTAAACCTTTAGAGAATGAGTAAATTTATTAATCTATGTCATATCTATAATTTGGGTAGAACCACATTAGTCGAGGGACTATTTGTGAAATGTTTTTCGGACTCCTCATTTTCTCTATAGTACACAACATGACCTAATCATTCAAAAAATTGAATAAATAGTTGTAATCAAGATATCAAAATCTAAGACAATATATATTAGCCTTATGGAACAACAAAAAAAAGCTATGGTTCAAAATTTTCATACTTAAAACCGAATGTAAATAGCAAGTTGAACGAGCTTCTATCTGGGCCAACCGAAAAAATCAACAACCACCCCCAAAAAGTTTTGGTGAATCCAACTGCAAACCTGTTTATGAAAACCATCGAATGATAAACGTTCATTTTAAGTTTATTGTTTATAAAGTTAAACAAGGAAATGATTGTTGGGAAAATAAAGAAATTATAAGCAACGAAAATAAAATGAAAATAATTTTACATTACACAACATTCTTATATTTTACTATTTAAATTACCAATGTAGTACAATTAATTTATTAAACATTTGCATAACTTAAACACTAATAGATATGGAAAAAAATTAGGATTTCCATTATAGTCCATAGAAATATTTATAAATAGCGTATTAAATATTCTGAATAGTAACAAATTGATATTTTAATAGAAATAATTTTGTATGATAAAAATACAATTTTATTATAACTCTCCCACATAATCTATTTTTTATTTTTTATATGGGATGTATTTCACTAGAATGTTTCAATGTACATCACATAACACTCCTCTTATTATTTAAACCAAAGGTGTAGGAAAACCCTCCTCCTCTTTCCTTCCCTTTGATTATATTCAAAGGAGTTCCATGGTTCTGTCTGGCAACGTGTCAAGTGAAATACATCGAGCCGATTTTGTATTTGGGTTTGTGTGAGTATTTCGATTTAAATCAAAAAATTTATTGGCTTACTACCCCTCAAATCAAGCAAAAAATTTGATGGCTTAAAGACATCAATTTTTTTTTGCTTAAACCCCCTTAAAATTGTTGGGCATGTGACATTTGGTACCTCTAATTTGGAAGTATGTAATTAAGGTAGTGTCCATACTATATACAAAATACGTTTGCGCTATTTCCAATATTTTGGAATTTCGTTGTTCCAAGCGTAGTATATGTAGACTTGAGAATATTGAAGAATAAATGTCAAAGAAACAAAGAAAATGTAAAACCTACCTAGTAGAAAGGAAAAGTGGGTTTTTTACCAACTATTGTAGATATGTTTGTCAGTTTATGTTTACTGACGATGTTTGAGTTTTGGTAGATGGTTTTGTTGTTTCACTTAGGGGTGTGCACGAACACAAATAGACCGAATGGACCGAAGAAATCGAACCGAATCGGACCTACTTTTGCATTTTTTTTAATTCGGTCTAAAATTATATAGGACCGTATAATTCGGGTTGGTCTAAGTCTTGGGTCGTAAAAAGTGAGTTTGGACAGGACCGGACCTCTTTTATTATGTATATATATATATGTATGTATGTATGTATGCATGTTTTTTTAATTGGATAACTCACTCTCACACGGACACGGTAACCCAACCCAACATAACCTAATCCCTCCCCCAAACCCCTCATATCATATCTCTCTCTTTACATACAAGATACAATGGCGTACCCTCATCTCTCTCAACACGACTTAAGTACGAACCCGTCATCTCTCTCTACATACAAACTCTGGCTCCTCCTACAGTTAACTCCAATAGCTCCGACAGGGTAGTAAACTCAGGTACGCACCCTGATTTCATTTTTCTTTGATTTCATCTTCTTTCTTGCATTTCTGTGCATTTGTTATTACTTGGTCTTCCCATTAGGTTGAGTACCTTCATGCGTCTTAATTCCATTATCTTAGACATCATAACCATTTTAAAAGTCAATCTACCTTGAGTAAGCTTCAAGTATAAGCATATCAGGTGGTACCAGTAGATAAATTAAAAGACAATAACATTTAAGAAACATAAATTTTAAGATTAAACATTATGGTGTTTTTGCAAATTAATATTTTATTTTGAAAAGGCCTTTCTTTTTCTCAGAGATTTGTCCACTTCAAATAATTATATATACCCTTCCGTGTGTATATGCAGTAACAAAAAAGGATGCATAAATTTCTTTATGAGATATAAGGACACAATAGCATGTTTCTCCGATTTCATCAGAGAACCAATTTTGTTCATGTATATCGTGTTGGGACAATTGGTGATAATGTTGGTTTAGGTAGTGTGAGGTTGTGGATCTTTAGTAGCAGTGTGGTATAAGAATTATGTGGTATAGAAGAATTTTTTTTTAGTTGGAAGTTGTATAATAAATAAAAGAATTTCATGGATCTTTTATTTGGGTATGGACCGAACACGGACCGAGATCAAACATGGAACACTTGAAAACTGAATAGGACCGATACCGATTATTTCGGTCCGATCTCGGTGCATAAATTTTTAGGATCGATAGATGCGGTCCGGTCCTAAAAATACCTCAAAACCGAACCCGACCAGATCGCAAACACCCCTAAATAGAGTCATTCACTACACTTTCTTGGTACCAGAATGATATTTTATAAAGCGCCCTAGGGCCCCACCCCAAACCTACCTTTCAGAAGGTACCCTGTTTCTTTTTCTATTATATAATGTTGATAATATAATATGGTCATTAAGAATATGTTAAGAATTTTATTAACATTGAAACCTTTAGATAATGAGTAATGTTGTTAGTCTAAGTTATAAAATAATGCAAGTGTAGTTAATAACTCTACTTTTAATTTCGTCGTATTCCTAAAGCAATTTTCAAGTTTAAGATGATTTTTGAAAAGGTTACCTGATTCTTAAAATATTTTTACAGGAATTGATTCGTGGGTGATGAGCTTTTCTGATTGTATTCTCTATTTAAACACTCATTAAGATAGACAAGGGCTCGTGAAACAAAGGATAAAAAAAGCATTCGGGCCATCATCATCAGACATTTGTAATGGTGCATCATGTATTGATTAATTTTTGTTATTTTGGCTCTTAAGATTTTTGAATCTTAAGGTTTTTAAAGAATCTTAAGTTTTTTTTTTCATTTACCCCATGAAATAATGATTTAATTTTTTCAATAATAAATTCACCCCGTATGTCCATTGATAACGTATAAGTGAGTTCTTGCATAAGCTCCAAGTAAGTTGATGCATAATTTGGATTGACTCTAATAATTTGAAGAATGGTTGTTGTAAGGACATATTTTCATAGGTCCGTTATCAATTTGTTATGTCATATACCGATACACCGTCGAAGAGCATTCAAGAGTAATCTACATCAAAGACGGATCTGAATTATTCAAGTTCTTCATCATTCAAGACGCCGCGAAGTTTACTTTGGTAAGTTTATGTTTTAAATACCATTACTTTTCACTTAGAGCTTATGGGAGATTTTTACAAAATATTTTCTAAGTGTTGGTGCGGAATTTTTCGTCAAAAATTAAGAATGAGTATTTTTTCTAAGTTTTGAAGCGGACCTCGATTTTGACGCCCAGGTTGTTCGCGCGAGATCATCATCTCGTTCGAACGAGATTGGAAGTCGCGCGATGTCGTTTGGACGACTTGCGTACTTCGTTCGAGCGACATATGCTTCTCGTTCAAATGAGCTCGAATTTCGAGGCAGCACGTTTTCCTATAAATACTCATTATTTGGTAACGTTTTCATTAAGAAGTCCATACATTTTCCAGAACAGAAACACTGCAAAAGCAGTAATCTTTAGGCTTCTTCTTTTAGGGTTTTAATCCCCTTTTTGATTTACAATTCACAAAACTCCCATCTTGCTTTAGTGAATTGTTTTGGTGTTCAAGAACACATCTTTGCCTTTGTTCATCTTTTGTGGAGTGCATCTCTACATCGTATGACTGCGTGTCATTAAGGATCTTGCTGCGTGAAGGTTTTTTGATGAAGATAGGACTCAGAGTCCTTGGAGAGTGCTGTGGGTATTCTATTGCTGAGTTCAAGACTGCGAGTCTTTGTGGGTTAGCTGCGCGTTGATCCATTGCAGATTTATCTATGTAATTGTAAGTTGCGATTTATAGATTCATAGTGAAATAAAGGTTTTACCCGAAAGGTTTTTTTTCCTGAAATCTGTGTCTCAGCATATTTGTTGTGTCGCATGCGTTATTTGTTTATGGTTTGTCACACTCACCATAGATGCATGTTTAGGGGATGAATTAATAGACTCTAATTATATAAGTGACCGAAATTAGATATTTACGAATTTAATCAATTATCACACAGTCGCACTCTTCTCAAATTGGTATCAGAGCGGGTTACGCTAATTTATCGCGTATTCCTATTTTTCGCAAAATCGTGTGATATAGATTTTTTAAAAAAAATCAGTTTTGTGAAAAATTGCATGTTTTTTCCTATGGATCACTTCTATAATAAGATGCCTATTTTTGACGGGTCCAATTATGCCTATTGGAAAGCTCGCATGAAATCTGGTTTAAAATCCATTGACGAGCGTGTTTGGTACCTTTGCGAAAATGGGTGGGCTCCTCCCACGGTCACCGTTGATAATATCACCTCTTTAAAACCCGTGGTAGCCTGGACTGAAGATGATCATAAAATGTCTAAATATAATTCACGTGGTTTGAGTGCTATTTTTGGAGCTATCACTCCTGATGAGTTTCGCCGAATTATGACGTGCACCACGTCTAAAGAGGCATGGGATGTTTTAAAATTGACACATGAGGGTACGAACGCGGTTAAAGAATCTAAGTTTCAAAATTTGGCCACCCAATTTGAGACTATCACCATGTCTGAATCTGAATGCTTTGATGATTTTTATGCACGTTTGTTGGACATTATTAACACCAGTTTTAATTTGGGTGAGGTGATTGATAACACGCGTGTGGTTAAAAAGATTTTGAGATCTCTCCCAAAACTCTTTATTCCTAAAGTCAATATTTTGAACTCTTTGGGAAATTTGAAATCACTTAGGTTGGAAGAACTTGTAGGAGATTTTCAAACCTATGAGATTGACATGTTTCCCAAAACCATTAAGTCTAAGGATAATGACATTGCTTTAAAGACTCATTGTAAGAAAAAGAAAGAAAAAGTTTGTGAGTCCGATTCTGAGGGAGACTTTGATTTTAATGATATGGCCTTGTTTGCAAAAAATTTTAAAAAATTTCTCAACATGAACAAAAATAATTCTTCCAATAAAAAGAAATTTTTTGAGAAAAATAAAAAGAAAGGAAAGGCCAAAGAAAGTGGTGAGAGAGAAAAAGATAATGACTCAGATCAGGAGTGTGAGGAAGATCTTAAGAATGTGACTTGTTTTGAATGTGGGGGTAAGGGACATAAGTCATTTGAGTGTCCAACATGGCTTAGAAAGAAAGGGAAGAAAGTAGCCATGCCAGCCACACTTAGTGATAGTGAGGGTGATGAGGGAGATAAAGGTTTAGCTCATGGGATGGTTGTCGCTTTTACTAGTCGTGTGAGCACACCCACTTTGTCTCATGAGAGTGCACACGAGAGCGATGATAGTGATTTGTGTTCTTCGAGTGAGGAAGAAAGTGGAGATAAAAGTGAGATCCAAAAAGCTTTTAGGGATTTGTACACCGAGACCTTGAAAACTAAGAAGTATAATCGAGATTTAGGTCGTCAGGTTTTAGATTTGGAGAGAGAGAAGGAGGTTTTAAGAAAGGAGAAGTGTGATATGACCAACACGTTGTCTAGTCTGACGACACGTGTATCCCAACTCGAGAGTGATCTCGAACATCCCAGGGAGGTCAAAGTCATTTTTGAGAACGCACCAAAGAAGGTTGAAAAGGTGGTTCTTAAGGGTAAAGGTGAGAAGTTAGGAATAAGTCATGACGGTGCTTCCAATTCCCAATTAGCACCCGAGCCGGTTCCCACTTTAGTGCCAAATTCACAAGAGTCTCACCCTCACCCACCTAGGCGTCCCATTCCTAATAGGAGAGCGCGTCCTAGAGTGTTTGAGAGAGGTGTTCTGAGGCCTATTTATGTTTGCTCACATTGCAAAAGGAGAGGACACCTTAGGGAATTTTGCTTTAAGTTGGGGTATGTGTCACGTTTTTCTTCTACACGTGTTTCTGATGCACATGCACCCACACATGATTCTTTACATCCTCCCGGAGACTATATGAGAGAGTTTTCACATTTAGGTGAGCAAGTTAAGTTTTTAGTCAAATCTTCACAAGAATTGATGGAGATTTTTCATAAGTTGTCACCACCTTTGGAAAACCCCTCTGCACCTAATGATTGAGGTTTTACATGTTTACTTGTTTACTAGCATAGGGTGATTTTCATGATGTCACTGTTTGCCTATAGCTAGTATGTATCATTTTTGTATATTTTGTTTAAAAATTTTGAAAAATACAAAAAGATTTTATTTTGGTAACATTTTTAGAAAAATCCAAAAAGATTTTTGTATTGTGTTTGCACCGTTTATGGATAAAGACTTTGGATGACCGAGTCACAACATCATTCCATTTTACATGTGACTATTTGATAGTATTTTGAGACAATAGGTCAATTCATCCTTGTGCTTTATAATGCGTGGAGTCATTAAGATGTAATTAAGTGTTATTTCCTACATGTTTGACTCATGTTTCCTTTATTGCACACATGCACGGATTTGTTTGATTATTGTGCTTGTCTTATCACATGTTGGTTGGGTGTTTTCACTTTAATCCTGTCCTTAAAACGAACCAAGCGTGATAAAGTTTTGATAAGGAAATTGTGCATATAAGAACCGTTTTGTGAGTTTGTGTGCTTTGTTTGAAAACGGGGAAGGGCTGCGAAAGGTTCATTTAGCCTTTGCGAATACTATGCAACCGTTAAATTGGAAATAAAAAATGGAGGAATTTTATTATCCGGGGTCCAAAGAGGTTTAAAAGAGCCCGAAAAAATTTAAAGGCAATAAAAAGATATTCATGCCAAAATATGGGCCATTTAGTTTTTTTGCACCAATTCTCCAAAGTTTGAGAATTTAGATTACCTCTAAAAGAAAATATATTTGAGGGAGTTTGGATGGAGAATTTAAACGGGTTTGCACATCCTTGAATTTCTTGAAAATGCGCTACATAGTTTTGGACGTTATTGGTGTGGAAATCATTTGACTTTGATTTGTTGATTTGTATAAGACGAAGTCCTCTAAATTCAACAAATTTTTACACCTAAGGATTCTTTTGGTGTTCATTCGTTAGGGGTACACGTATTCATCATGCACATATGATTGATTGATTTTATTTACCTATCTAATGTGTTCACACCCATTCATTCCATTTCCATGACATGGTTGTTTGAGTTTAACTCCATGGTGTTATTTTATTTGTATCATATTTTTCAAAGTGGTATCTTATTTTTTTATAAAAATTGAAAAATTCAAAAATAGTTTGTGAAATTTTTGGGGTCATCCCTTTGCATGCGGGTAGCTTGATCTTTATTTGCTATGCATTTTTGTCGTGACATTGCATGTTTTGATTTTTTTTTTCTTATCTGTCTACTTGGGGACATCATAAAAAGGGGGAGAAAGAATTATCATGTTATGGGGGAGTTTTTGCATTATGGGGGAGATTTGATTATTAATGCTTTATTCTTATATCATTTCAAACTCGATGCGTCACAAAGGTATTTTGCTTTATCTCATGTGTGTAGGTACAAAGATTGATGATCATGATCTTGCACACCCTGATGAGAAAAGCTTTGAGATTTGGAGAAGATGATTGAAGAACAGTTTTGAGGTCTTGCAAATTTATTCATGGGAGGGTAGATTTGTATAGGCATTTTGATTTTTGATAATTCGGATATTTTTATGTATTTATCGTCATAGACATAGGGGGAGATTTGTAAGGACATATTTTCATAGGTCCGTTATCAATTTGTTATGTCATATACCGATACACCGTCGAAGAGCATTCAAGAGTTATCTACATAAAAGACGGATCCGAATTATTCAACTTCTTCATAATTCAAGACTCCGCGAAGTTTACTTTGATAAGGTTATGTTTTAAATACATTTACTTTTCACTTAGAGCTTATGGGAGATTTTTACAAAATATTTTCTAAGTGTTGGAGCGGAATTTTTCGTCAAAAATTAAGAATGAGTATTTTTTCTAAGTTTTGAAGCGGACCTCGATTTTGACGCCCAAGTCGTTCGCGCGAGATCAGCATCTCGTTCGAACGAGATTGGAAGTCGCGCGATGTCGTTTGAACGACATGCGTACTTCGTTCGAGCGACATATGCTTCTCGTTCGAACGAGTTCGAATTTCGAAGCGACGCATTTTCCTATAAATACTCATTATTTGGTAACATTTTCATTAAGAAGTCCATACGTTTTCCAGAACAGAAACACTGCCAAAGCAGTAATCTTTAGGCTTCTTCTTTTAGGGTTTTAATCCCCTTTTTTATTTACAATTCACAAAACTCCCATCTTGCTTTAGTGAATTGTTTTGGTGTTCAAGAACACATCTTTGCCTTTGTTCATCTTTTGTGGAGTGCATCTCTACATCGTATGACTGCGTGTCATTAAGGATCTTGCTGCGTGAAGGTTCTTTGCTGAAGATAGGACTGAGAGTCCTTGGAGAGTGCTGCGGGTATTCTCTTGCTGAGTTCAAGACTGCGAGTCTTTATGGGTTGGCTGCGCATTGATCCATTGCAGATTTCTCTATATAATTGTAAGTTGCGATTTATAGATTCATAGTGAAATAAAGGTTTTACCCGAAAGGTTTTTTTTTCCTGAAATCTGTGTCTCAGTATATTTGTTGTGTCGCATGCGTTATTTATTTATGGTTTGTCACACGCACCATAGATGCATGTTTAGGGGCTGAATTAATAGACTCTAATTATATAAGTGACCTAAATTAGATATTTGTGAATTTAATCAATTATCACACAGTCGCACTCTTCTCAGTTGTTATGTCCAATTATTGCATTATGCTAGGAACAATCTATAAAAACTAAATTGCGATAAAACCATTTACTTGATTTTCCTAAAGCTTATTTTGTCCAAAAGTGTTGTAAAAGGTTGGATGGAATGATGGTAAAGTAGGGGATGGGGTCTTATCATAATATTTCTTTAACATATATTTTTGTAATTTTTATTCAAAATAAATGTCATTCCCTCCATTCTGAATTATCAACGAACTAAATTTCACAATAGTAAGCTAGAATTGATTTTGATCGTTGATTGCGTATATCCTTAATCTAAACAAAGAAAATGATACATACTATTAATTTGAGACGACATGTGTAATATTTTTTTAATTACAAGGCATGATGGAATGGTGCTCGAATATCTCTTTATCAAAAAACACGTCGTTTCTTGGTTAAACATCTCATAAAGTTGTGTAACAACCCCAAATTTTCGAGTAATTATTTTTATATATATTTGCCACGTGGCATGATTATATAAAATATTGGAAGTTGAGGTGTATATTATTTTAAGAGATTTAAGAGATAATATTTACTGAGTTGTGCATATTTACTGTTGTGTGAATGTAAATAGCATTATGGTGTGTTTTATTTCATCGTTGTGATTTAAACGAGGGTTATGATTTATATCCCAATTGGGTCATTGTAAATAATTATTATGACTCTGGAACATGAAATATTTTATGATATTCTAGATGCCAATTTAGAGGGTACGGTTAGTCCGAAAATGGTTGAGATGGTCCAAATAGGGGCCTAGTTGTATTTTTGGGTTCCAGGACGTTTTTGACTAGTTATAATTTAATTATGTTGTTACGAGCCATTTTAATTGTGTAGTAACATTTAAATGAGTGAACTTAATGTAATTGGGTATATTAGTCTTTCAAACCCATTTGTTTCTCATTTTTGGTTTTAGAACCTAAGCGAGTTAGAGAGAGAAGGTGAGAAGAGAGAGTTGGGAGAAAATGGAGAGAAAAAGAGAGAAATGGAGATTGGAGCTTCGAATCGTTGATCCGGGAAAAGAATCCGAGACTACAAACTTGAGGCAAGTTTTTACTTGCAATTATATATGATTTGTGTGAATAATTTTTATTTATAGTTATATTTTTGAGATTTAAACCATTTATGGGTTTTGATAACTTTTGATGTTTAAACCCTTAGATTTTGATTTAGATATGTTTTGAGTTGGTTAGTCAAAAGACGTAACTATGCGTGATAATTGGTTAACTTCGCAAATTTCTAATTTAAAACACTTATTTAATTTCAGCCCCTAAACATGCATCTAAAGTGCATGTGTTAACCCATCAATAATAAAGCATGCAACATAGTAAATATGCTGAGACACAGATTGTAGGAAAAAACCCCTTTCGGGTAAAACCTTTATTTCACTATGAATATATAAATCGCAACTTACAATTACATAGAGAAATCTGCAATGGATCAATGCGCAGCCAACCCACAAAGACATGCAGTCTTGAACTCAGCAAGCGAATACACACAGCACCCTCCAAGGACTCGCATCACAAATGACAAAGGAATAACCGCAGCTCTCCTCAATGACACGCATCCATAACACTTTGTAGAGTCTCCCTCAGTAATAACGCGCAGCTCTCGGTTGCAAAGATCTCCCCCAAAGGTTGAACAATAGCAAAGCTTGTGTTCTAGGGTTCTAAAAGATTCACAAAAGTAATTGGGATTTTTGTGTGTGAATCAAAAAGATGTTTGGCACATCAAAAATGAAGTCTTGTTGTGTTTGAACTCTTAGAAATTTTTTCTCAAAGACTTAAAAAATACACCACCGAAAAGGGTATATTTATAGGAAACTTTGACCCGGTAAAATCTCAGAAGATCTGATCGAAATTATCAAATGCGGATCGGTCCGCTTTTGATGTCGGATCGCTCCAGTAGAGTATCAGTTCCTTTTTAAACAAGGCTTCTTTGGTTTGGCTTCGATCCAAGGTTTCAGATTGGTCTGTCTTGAGGGCGGATCGGTCCAGTGCAGATCGTTATTTTAAAATGGCCGGACCGGTCCGGTTTTTCAGAAACCAAATTTTACAATGATGTTGAAGACGCTTTGATATTTGGATCCGTTGATGTAGATGCAATCTTGAATTTCTTCAACGGTGTAACGACTTACGGCATACAAATTGATAATGGACAAAAATGTCCTTACAAATCTCCCCCTATGTCTATGCCAATACATACATAAAAAATATCCGAATTATGAAATATCAAATTGCCTATACAAATCTACCCTTCCATGAACCCAAAACTGGAAAGATATAAATGAATAAGTCTTCATCGTTTGCTCTTCAAATCTTCAAAAATTCTCAAAGCTTTTGTCATCAGGGTGTGCAATATATGATCATCAATATTTGTACCTACACACATGAGCTAAAGCAAAATACCAAGTGACGTATCGAGTTTGAAATGAGATAAACATAGATACCAATTTATGATAAAAGCTCAAAACTTCAAAACTCCCCTATAATATGATAATTGTTTCTCCCCCTTTTTATGATGTCCCCAAATAGAAAAATGAGAAGAATAAATCAAATAATCAAATCCGGGGTGTCACGGTATACAAAACGAGGCATCAAATAATATGGCAAACATGCATCTTGCAAGGAGATGCAAAAAAAAACAATCACAAACTCTTTTTGATTTTTTTTTTCATTTTTCATACAAAAATAAGATACCATTTGAAAAATGTGTAAAACAAGATACAAAAGTCACACCATATATTTAAACTCAAAACAACCAAGTCATGGAAGTGTAATGTATGGGTGTGAACACATTCGATAGGTAAATCAACTCAATCAATCATATGTGCACGATGCATATGTGTACCCCTAACGAATGAACATCAAAAGTACCCTTAGGTGTAAAGATTGTTGAATTTAGATGACATCGACTTATGCAAATCAACAAAGCAAAGTCAAAATGATTTCCACCCCAATAACGTCCAAAACTATTTAGTGCATTTTCAAGTATTTCAAGGACGTGCAAAATTGTTTAAATTCTCCATCCAAACTCCCTCAAATATATTTTTTTAGAGGTAATCTAAATTCTCAAACTTTGGAGAATTGGAGCAAAAACCTAAATGGACCATAATTTAGCATGAATTTCTTTTTATTGCCTTTAAAAAAAACAATTCGGTCTCTTTTAAACCACTTTGGACTCCGGATAATAAAATTCCTCCTTTTTTAGGTCCAATTTAACGATGGCTTAGTATTCGCAAAGGTCAAATGAACCTTTCGCAACCCTTCCCCGTTTTTCAAACAAAGCACACAAACTCACAAAACGGTTCTTATATGCACAATTTCCTTATCAAAATTTATCGCGCTTGGTTCGTTTTAAAGGACAGGATTGAAGTGAAAACATCCAACCAAAATGTGATAAGACAGGCACAATAATCAAACAAATTCGTGCATGTGTGCAATAAAAGAAATCATGAGTCAAACATGTAGGAAGTAACACTTAATTACATCTTAATGACTCCAAACATTATAAAGCACAAGGATGAATTGACCTATTGTCTCAAAACACTATCAAATAGTCACATGAAAATAATGGAATGATGTTGTGACTCGATCATCCAAAGTCTTTATCCATAAACGGTGCAAACACAATTCAAAAATCTTTTTGGATTTTTCTAAAAATTTTACCAAAATAAAATCTTTTTGTATTTTTCAAAATTATTAAACAAAATATACAAAAATGATACATACTAGCTATAGGCAAGGCATATCATCATGAAAAATGTCCTATGCTAGTAAACAAGTCAAACCTCAATTGTTAGGCGCGGAGGGGTTTTCCAAAGGTGGTGACAACTTATGAAAAACCTCCATAAAATCTTGTGAAGTTTTGACTAAAAACTTAACTTGCTCACCTAAATGTGCAAACTCTCTCATGTAGTCTCCAGGAGCATGTAAAGTATCATGTGTGGGTGCATGTGTACCAGAAATACATGTAGAAGCAAAACGTGACACATAACCCAACTTAAAATAAAATTCCTTAAGGTGACCTCTCCTCTTACAATGTGAAAAAACATAAATAGGCCTTGGAACACATCTCTCAAAAACTCTAGGAAGCGCTCTCCTAATAGGAATGGGAGGCCTAGGTGGGTTAGGGTGAGACTTACGTGAATCTAACACTAAATTGGGAACAAGCTCGGGTGCTAATTTGGAAGTAGAAGCACCGTCATGACTTATTCCTAAATTCTCACCTTTACCCTTAAGAACCACCTTTTCAACCTTCTTAGGTGCGTTCTCAAAATTGACTTTGCCCTCCCAGGCACGTTCGAGATCACTCTCGAGTTGGGATACACATGTCGTCAGACTAGACAACGTGTTGGTCAAATCACACTTCTCCTTTCTCAAAACCTCCTTCTCTCTCTCTAAATCTAATACACGATGACCTAAATCCCTATTATACTTCTTTGTTTTTAAGGTCTCGGTGTACAAATCTCTAAAGGATTTTTAGAGCTCACTTTCATCTCCACTTTCACTCTCGCTTTCTCCCTCACTTGAAGAACACAAAACACTATTATTTCTCTCGTGTGCACTCTCGTTAGACAAAGTGGGTGTGGTCACACGACTAGAAAAAGCTACAAACTTCTCACCACTTGTCTCATCACCCTCACCTTCACTACTATCACTAAGTGTGTTTGGCATGGATACTTTCTTTCCTTTCTTTCTAAGCCACGTAGGACACTCAAACGACTTATGCCCCTTACCCCCGCATTCAAAACAAGTGACGTTCTCAAAATCTTCCTCACACTCCTCATCGGAGTCATTCTCTTTTTCCCTCTCACCACTTTCCTTGGCCTTTCCTTTCTTTTTATTTTTCTCAAAAAAATTCTTTTTATTGGAAGAATTATTTTTGTTCATGTTGAGAAATTTTTTAAAATTTTTCGCAAACAAGGCCATATCATTAAAATCAAAATCTCCCTCAGAATCGGAATCACAAACTTTTTCTTTCTTTTTTCTTAGAATGAGTCTTTAAAGAAATACCATTATCCTTAGCCTTAATAGTTTTGGGAAACATGTCAATCTCATAGGTTTGAAGATCTCCTACAAGTTCTTCCAACTTAAGTGATTTCAAATTTCCCAAAGAGTTCAAAACAGTGACTTTAGGAATAAAGCATTTTGGGAGAGATCTTAAAATATTTTTAACGACACACGTGTTATCAATCACTTCACCCAAATTAAAACATGTGTTAACTATGTCTGACAAACGAGCATAAAAATCATCAAAGCATTCAGACTCAGACATGGTAATAGTCTCAAATTGGGTGGCCAAATTTTGTAATTTTGATTCTTTAACCGCGTTTGTACCCTCATGTGTCAGTTTCAAAACATCCCAAGCCTCTTTAGACGTGGTGCACGTCATAATTCAGCGAAACTCATTAGGAGAGACATCTCCAGAAATAGCACTCAGACCACGGGAATTAAAATTCTACAATTTATAATCATCTTCAGTTCAGGCTGACACGGGTTTTAAAGTGGTGACGTTATTAACGGTGACCGTGGGAGCTGTCCAACCATTTATGCAAAGCAACCAAACACGCGCTTTAATAGATTTTAAAATCAATTTCATACGAGCTTTCTAGTAGGCATAATTAGACCCGTCAAAAATAGGCATCTGATTATATAAGTGCTCCATAGGATAAATTGTGAATATTCACAAACTTGATTAAAAAAATCAATATCACACAAATTTTGCGAAAAATAGGAATACGCGATAAATTAGCGTAACCTGCTCTGATACCAATTTGAATAGACATAACTATGCGTGATAATTGATTAACTTCGCAAATTTCTAATTTAACACACTTATTTAATTTTAGCCCCTAAACATGCATCTAAAGTGCGTGTGTCAACCCATCAACAATAAAGCATGCAACACAGTAAATATGCTAAGACACAGGTTTCAGGAAAAAAACCCTTCTGGGTAAAACCTTTATTTCACTATGAATATATAAATCGCAACTTACAATTACATAGAGAAATCTGCAATGGATCAACGCGCAGCCAACCCACAAAGACATGCAGTCTTGAACTCAACAAGAGAATACACACAGCACCCTCCAAGGACTCGCATCCCAAACGACAAAGGAAGAAACACAGCTCTCCTCAATGACATGCAACCATAACACTTTGTAGAGACTCCCTCAACAATAACGCGCAGCTTTCGGCGCAAAGGTTGAACAATAGCAAAGCTTGTGTTCTAGTGTTCCAAAAGATTCACAAAAGTAATTGGGATTTTTGTGGTGAATCAAAAAGATGTTTGGCATATCAAAAATGAAGTCTTGTTGTGTTTGAACTCTTAGAAATGTTTTCTGAAAGACTTAAAAAATACACCACCGAAAAGGGTATATTTATAGGAAATTTTGACCCGGTAAAATCTCAAAAGATCTGATCGAAATTATCAGATGCGCACCGGTTCGCTTTTGATGCCGGATCGGTCCGGTAGCGGATCAATTCCTTTTTAAATAAGGCTTATTCAGTTTGGCTTCGATCCGAGGTTTACTGTTTCTGATGCAAAGCGAATCGGTCTGTCTTGAGGGCGGATCGATCCGGTGCGAATCGTTTTTTTAGAATGGCCGGACCGGTCCAGTTTATCAGAAACCAAATTTTTCTATGATGTTGAAGATGCTTAGATACTCAGATCCGTTGATGTAGATGCGATCTTGAATTTCTTTAATGGTGTAACGGCGTACGACATACAAATTGATAATGGACAAAAATGTCCTTATAGTTAGATTAGCTTGTTTTTGTGTAGAAATGTTGAGGTAAAGTTATTAGATGATGAGGTTAAGAGAAATGGAAGAAACTACGTTTAGAGATTTAGGTTTTGTATAAGAAATTAGGGGTTGGCCATGAGGTCTAGTATGACCGGTCAACCGCGGTCCCAGGACCGATCGACCGGGCCTAAAGAGAAAAGACCGCTGCTTATCTCGATAGGCATATTTATAAGGTGCGGTCGACCGCGGTCTAGGGACCGGTCGACCGAGCCCTTGAGGAGGGGCTTACTGCTTCTCTTTCAAGGCAAAATTTCTTAATGCGGTCGACCGGGGGTCAGGGATCGGTCGATCGGTACCCTGTTTTCACCCCAAAATTTTTAGTTTTCTTTATTTCCTTTTCTTTTAGGTTAAGGACTAGGAACCTTCCCTTGGGAACTAATAAGGAGTATTAGAGGTTTATATTAGGAGGATTAACACCCTAGATTAGTATGGGGGTAATTGGGGCTTGTTCAGAGAGTTATTCCATAGAGGTTGGTGTAGTTTTCCTTTAGTGAGTTAGCATAGAACTAAAGGAGAGTTGGGTAACATGGTTTAGGATCTTGGAGACTAGGGTGAGGTAAATGGCACTTCGAGGCCTATATCATTATAAAATATGAATTCGTGAATAAGAAATGCATGTTCTAAAATCGGTACTTAATGGTTAAGTGTAAATGGTTTTGAGAATGAAAAAGTGAATATTTTAAAAAGGGAAAATAATTTGTAAATGATAATTTGCATATATACACCTCTCTAAATGCTATCATAGGGGAAGTTACGCGCATGAGGTGAAGTCCCCTAGCTAGTGAATGCAGGACGAATATAGTCCTCGGCCATATGACCGGTTATTATATATTGTGTCATTATTATTCGCAGTGAGGTAATTCCGGGTGTGGTTATGACTCACTATCGAAGGTATATGGACGCTTCCCGACGTTATGCGATGTAGGGGCCCATGTTGTCTTGTTCGATAGGCCCTGAAAGATGATAGTCATTTAGGGGCGCGTCCAGTGAGGAAACTCGGAAGGACGGTCTTAGAATCGTTATATATTGTGTAATATAACTATTCTTATTAAATTGTGATTTAATTAATGACAAAGCTTTATATGAGATACACTGATTTGAATAAGTTTCCTAGAGAGAATAAGGGAGCTGTAAAATTAAATGGCATAAAACGACATTGATAAAGAATTTTGTGAAATAAGTTGCTTTAAAAATATTTCCAAATGAGAACTGGAACTGCTAAGCCGTATTGTGTAAATTTGAAAAAGGAAAATCTTAGTAATTAAACTAAGTTATGTATTCTTGTCCTACTGTACTCCTCATTGTAAGATAAGCATGATTCTGGAATTTAGTTAATTCCCTTATTCAAACAGGAAGTGTGATTCATAATTTTCTAGCGTGATGTTAGGATGTGTATTTAATTGAGATGTGAGGATGATCCTTATTGCAGAGTGAATCCAACATATTTACTTTGTTTAGCTTTCATAACTGTTATGCATTTTATTCGCATGTTGATCATATCGAAACGGACCCTGGCCCGTTTATATTTCTTTTTCTTGCGTGGTTTTCTCTTATGCCTAGGTGCTCCATCGTAATGGCGCCTGGTATGATCCTTCCCTCTCAGTGTCATGGAGCTACAACATTTTTGCGGGTGTTGTAGGTTAATTTTCATGGACGTACCCATCTTTTATATGTTCTAGTTAGGATTAGTTGAAACATTCGGGCGTGTTGTCCAAGATTTTTGTACTTGTTGATATATATATATTGTGATATTTAATGTTAATACTCGGTGTAACCTGTTTGTATTGGTCTGTTGATCGACAACTTATTCGATTATTATTTGTTGCATTAATATTATTCATATTACTTGTTTGTTTTTCTATCCACCTTCTTAAGAAAATGGACAGTCAAAATGTTTTTATTTAAACTTTCAAATTATATTGACATCCGTTTTCTCAAATATTTGGTGGTTATCTCGTATTATTATTTTCACAACAGTGATGCTATGAATGGACCATCTATGATTCCTTCATTTATTGGGATATTAGGGTATCCACTTATTATTTGAATACGCGGGTTATCACAGATGATATCAGAGCATCAGGTTCTAGTATCCTTCGGAATCTGCACTAACGCATTATGATTTCAGCGTTGCTTGTGTTTTGACATAGAGCCTTAGGATTAGAATTTTGATTCCTCTTGTGAGATTTTCGTTCTTCTGCTATAATTTAAGATTTTAGATAATATTTTATGCGCATTAGTCTGAGATTCGTATGCTGGATGATGAAGAACCACCAGGGAAGGCCGTTATGAGAGCAGCAGCAAGCGGGGTTTAATATGAACTGTAAGTTGAATTCGGGAATGAGTACCGCAGTAGAGGCCACTCCCTTCGTGGTATTTTATGGATTGCAACAACGACTATTTAAGCATAGTAGATATATCTACCCAAGTGCTGCTAAAATAGAGAGTGGTGCTAAACTTGAGTTCCCCTAATGAAGTTAAATGGGGAAACAGTTTGAAAGGTCCTTGATAAGGATCACCCGTTGAAGTTGAGTTAGGTGGAGGAAGTGTAACCCAATTAAGTGGAAGTATAAGGTTCAGAAGCTTTGGCCTAGAGAGGGGTATATAAATGCCCAGATGTGAAAATTTGAGGAAAAATTTTCACCCGTTGGAGTAATGTCGAAATGGTGGGAACGGTAGTCACCATACTTGTTGGATCATGAAGTGGTGCTCGTAAAGGAACCTTATAGATGGTTTTAACATCCAGTTCCTCTGGGATATCCAAAATCATGAGAATGTAGACTCCTAAGTATTCACGTGAGGATCGATCATAAGCCGACCGTGAATAAAGAGTTTTAAGTTTAAGGAAACCTTGCACCGAAGTAAGGTAGGCATAAGGAAGAAAGATCCCTTTAGTGGAGTGATAGGCTCACGAGTAGGTGTTGCAAACATTTATGAAGAAGTTGTGTTCATGAAACACCATTAGTGGACATCAGCCCGGGTAACTCATGGAATTAAGGCAGTTGAGGCCGGTAGTCTATTTTCCTTTGCTGGGGGAGTTAAAGGAACTATGAGGGTGATTGTCATGATCGAGGCTATCGAGCCAAAATATTGAAAAATCTAAGTATGGTCAGGGTGTCCAGAAATGGGGAAAGGATTGTGATGTGGAATGTAGAACCACACACTTGATTTTTTTTTCAGTTAAGAGTTAAAGGAAAAGTATCTTGGAACTATTTGGAGTAGCCAGAGTAATTGGTAAGAAGGTTATGGTGAGTTTCACCTCGATTGAGGGAGGTGTATTCTGTGTGACAGGGATGGAGTCACCGTCTTTTATTAACCTTAGATTCGGGTGTGTAATTTGAGCATTGTGGCAGTATCAGTATTATTATAGAGGATGTATCTATATATTTTTTGCGGTAGCGAGATTTTATGTTCCTACATTCGCTGTAAAAGTGAGTGTTGATATTTTAAAACTATATCTGGTTTGTATTACTCGTTTGTGTGTTATACGAGTATAAATTTTTTCGATTTGTTCAGAGCGATAGCAGGCTAATAATTGCAAGGCTATCATATCTGCAGTTACAGAATGGAACTAGTTTCTCTGCTATATCTCACCTGGATACGGGTTGAGACTTTAGTGAGATCGTTTAAGGTATGTAAGAATTTATTTTATTTTATTTTACTTGTGTATTGTTGACTTATCTCCATGACCAACAAAGTTAAGTAATAGTGTATCGGAGGGGTTCCTTGTTTGGATTTCGCTTTGCGAGACACTCCACGCATGAACCTTAATGACATTGGGAGTGGAGAGATTTTACTTATGATTAAGAGATTGGTTTTGGGTGGAATTAGCCGAGAGTCATGTGATTGACTTAAGGGCTAAATATAGATGTGCGGTGCAGAAGCACATGAAATATTTCTCTCACCTGATAGTTGTGGGCAAGATAAGGAAAAGGAGTCTGGTAGAAGCTTACGGCCAGGCCTTGATGAAAAGGCTAAGTTAGAGTATATATATATAAAGTGATACGAACCTCCCACTTAATATATATATATATATATATATATATATATATATATATATATGTATGTATATATATATACATTGTATATATATATTAAGTGGGAGGTTCGTATCACTTTGTAACAAGTAGACGCCCCGATTAATGAGACTTTCCATTTCGCCGAAACGGAAGGATATAGAGAATGAAGTGTGGTAGTAGAGTTTCAAGACAGGATTTTAGAGGTCCCGATTATGCCTTAGACTGTATTATCTTAATGACCGACGATGCGAGGTAGTAGTGTAATGAGAGGGTTCCTTGTCTGGATTTCTCTTTGCTAGACGTCCCACACAAGAAACCGAGCTAATATCAAAAATTGAGAAAGTTCTTGGGCACTAGGGATGTAGTTAGAGTAGTACTCTTTCCCCGTGTGTAGGAACCAAATTGACCTTAGGGTTATTAGGAAGTAAGACTTTTGGGGGCATGGGGCGCTATTTTAGGAAGACTTTAGGGAACGACCAAGAGAGGATTGGCGGATTGACTTTAAGAAGGTTTGGGTTTCTAGGAATGAGGAGTATGGAATCCTAAGTAACTCTCAGAACTAGATCGAAAAAAAGGTGAGGCCCATCTTTAGAGAGAGTGTTATGTCGGTAATCTAGCTTTTGATGAGCTAAAGAATAAGTTGACTCCTACTCCTGTACCCGTGTTACCAAGAGCGGGAGTGGGCTATGTGGTCTTTTCAGATGAGCCTCTATAAGACTAGGGAGGTTGTAATACCCCGTGATTTTAAATGACTTTTAAAATGGGTTATATTTTAAATTAATGGATTAATTGGATTTTATTATTAATTAATTCATTTGGGTTTTATTCGAATTGTGGATATTAAAATGGATGATTCTGAATAATACTTAAAAATATTTAGGTAATATATGAATGTGATGTCATTGATATGATGGTGTGATATAAATTCGGTAATTTGAATTTTTAGTCAGACGCGGTATGGGACGTGTCGGGAGTAATTTGTTAAATTAAAAAGAAAATTTATTTTCTATCAACCTTATAGTCATTTCGACTGCGTCGTTGCGTCCGTAAAGTTCGAAATAGTCAGAAAAGTCTATTTGGATGTTAATTTTGAGTCTCGGGTCATTTGGAAATGAATAGACAACCCAAAAGGGCATTTTAGTCATTTTTCTAGGGAGGATGAATAGTGATTTCGGATTTTGTCCTATTATAAGTATTGGTAGATTAAGTGTACGTGGGTTATACATCTCCTCTTCAAAAATTAGATAAGTCATCTTCCTAGAGAGAGTGAAAGGTTGCTTGGGAAGGGAAAAGCTTACTTGGGAAGGAGAAGAACAAGAACCAAGGGTCACCACCACCAACCACCGGAGGTTGACCGGAGAAGGGAGAACCACCTGAGATATACTACACCAAAGGTTCAGACCTTCATTAAAGGCAAGTGTCTGATAATGGCAATTTAATTTTGTATATTGTCCATGTTAGAATAGTTATGAAAAGAGATGATTTTTCATGTTTGGAAGACATAATGGAATTGTTAAATGGATTTCTGGAAACTGAAATGATATAGGAATTTAACTCATGTTGTAGGTAGTTATTAATCCACGAAATAATCATATATCTATTGAGGAAATTATAAAAACCATTGTTGTGTTCTTGAGGATATTAGGTTGATAATTTTCTGGAAATAAGGATATAAACATGCTTTTTAATCCAATCTCTTGATGATTCTAGGATGTTTAGATCATTAGAAATCATTTGTATATGTTGATACATCATGTAGTAAAGATTATAACTCATTTGGGATGTTTATATGAAGGTTAGAATGAATAAAAATGTAGAAACCCGTAGTTGTAGAAATGCAGGAAAAACTAGGCTATGACCTGAGTGATCGATCGATCGACCCCCTGCCTTCGATCGATCGATCGACCTCCCCAGAATTCCTATAGTTGTTCCATTTTAATATGGGTTCTTATCCCAAACCTTTGGTAGATCTTTGGTGTTTATTAATTGGATATTATGGGACTTATATAAGATCAGTAAGCCCTAGTTAAGATTTGGATTAATTTGGTTAGGATTTAATTGATTAAGAAAAATGATAATTAATTTAAAGGAATTTCGGTTGCTAGATTAAATTGATGGATTTTTATTGGGATGCATGAGAATTAAATATAGGACCAGTAGGGGTGATTGAACATAACACCTGGGCATCCTTAAGTTTACAAGAGGGTTTGATCCTAAGTGAAAGAAGATGTGTTTATAAGAGATTAGAAACTTTCGGTTTTAACCCTAATTAAAGGGATAGTTTAATTCGTAGTAATTCGGGAGATATGATGATATGGACTAGTAGGATTCTAGTGATTTCTTACTGAATTTATGTTGAGGAAAAACCTATTTGAATCTTGGTAAATGAGTGAGACTCGGGGATAATTAAATTAAAGATGAAAAGTCGTAATATTTTAATACGTGGGAATTAAAGAGATATAATGCTACGCATAGGAATAATCTAAGGGTAATTTGAGTACCTTGTTGATATTATATTATAGGTATGATAATGCCTATTTGATTGATTGATGATTATGTGTATGACATACCTAGCTTACTTGCTATCGACGGGAGGTTTGCGCGTGAGGGCAGTCATATCCTGATGAATCCATGGGATCTTTGATTTGTCGCTCGAAAACATAGGTCTATGAAAGACTTATCGGGGAGTTGATAAGTCCGATAACTGTGGGTACGTAGGTATGTGCGTGACCCATGGATACGAGAACTATGTTTGCCTCCAAATTGTTTGTTGATGTTTGTGGTTCGAAGTATCCTTACCGAACCTCTAGTCCCTTATTCGGCGACCAGCGATGATGGGACATGATAGCAGAGTAATGCATTGCACCGCAGCTGTGACTCGGAGTGCCGTATTATATATATATATATATATATATATATATATATATATATATATAATGAATTAAATAAATGATTGGATTTATTGTGGTTAAATCATCTACTGTGTGATAATTATAGATAACGGTGAATTGAGAAAAAGAATTGAAATAAGTTAATGAATATTTATTGAAAAGCTTACTTAATATTAATTAGAAACGATTCATGTTAATAGGAAACATATAAGAATATTTATTTGACGTATGGTATAGGACATACGGGGTTATGATATAGGATGGAATCATATAATGGGAACTAGTGAGGAGGAACCATTAACTAGGAGGTTAATAGGAGACGTTAAATGTGCACTCTAGATGAGAGGTGAGAATAGCAAGTGAGAGTTGGATACTAACATGTACATAATAAATGCTTTATTGCACTTGTTAAATACTTGCTGTTTTCAAAATTATTTTCACAATCGAGCTCTGATCCGTTTCCTTGCATATTTTCTTTTCTATTGTATCTTCTATATCAGGTGTCCAGCAATAGGGACGCCAACCTTAGCGGATTATGACGAGATATGGAGATATGGAGTATTGCTTAGATGCCTATCTTCATTTGATTCGTAGTATTCTCTTAGTTAGGGCTTGTCGCCCAAAGGAACTCAATTATCTCTTTTCTATCGGAGTCGAATACTCTTGTACTCGTGTCATTTTAATACATTTACTATTGTTGGGATTACTGTATTGGATTATTATATGGGAATGTTTATTCCAATTGCATTTAAATTCTTTTGTGTTATCTATTTGGTTATTCGTGTTGTAGAATAAAATGTGTTATGTTATTCTTAAACTAAATGGATTTGTTGAAATTAAAATTTGGAATGTTTTTAACACCAACTTAATTGGGTATTGGGTGAGTTGTGAATGTTTTCGACAGTGATGCTAAGAATGAGCCAACAGTATATTCTATTTTAAATTTGGTATGGGGATAGCCACCCCGTATTTAATTAGGCGGGGTGTTACAGGTGGTATCAGAGCATCGGGTTCTAGTGTCTTTTAGGGTCTGTACAGCTTACTGTGTTTTCAGCTTAGCGTTCTTTGATGTAGAGCCCTATGTTTAGGATTGTTGATTTCTTTGGAAAGATTTCGTATATATTAGTGAAGCTTATTGTGTTCGTACGGGTTCGTACGAGAGGTATGGCAGATGAGGGCCATTGTACGGATAGTGGAGATCGTACTTAGAAGGTTATGAAGTATGTTCGAGTATGATGACCGTAGTCGAGGTCACCCATATTATGGAAAATTGAGGAGAGTCATCAGTAGAAGTTCTTGAAATGCGGGAATTGTGTGTGTTACCTAACGAAGGCAATATATTCAAAGTCTTGGGCATATAGTGGAGTGTGGTGAACTAGAACTGAAAATTTGGGGTAAAATTTTTCTTGACTCATCGGAGCAAAGTTATAATAGTGGGAGTCAACAACCACTGCCCCCGAATGAGGGTATATTTTTCTATCTAAGGAATATGAGGCGTATATTGATTTTTGTAGTGATTAATAGTGGGTGGGCGAAAAGGGTTGCTAAACTTAGCCTATAGCATTGTTATTAAGTAGACTCATCGAGGCGTGTGGCACACCTATGTTTTACATGCCGTCACGTGGGTTTAATTTTTATCATGGGATTACTTACTTTAGGCATGTCCGAACATGATGTAACTGTCGGCGTGGATTGACTTGTGGTATTTGAGAGTGTATGTACTGCTACTATAGCTAGCAGCTTGTCTTCTATAAGAGAGTAGATGAGTAGACTCTATTTGAAATTGATAAAACTAATTTTTTTTTTAAAATCGATAAACCTAATTTTTATATACTATTGACTAAGGACCTGAGGAGTTTCGATGACCGACTACTTTAGGTAGTAGTGTATCGGGGGGGTTCCTTGTTTGGATTTCGCTTGCGAGACACCCCACACATGAAACTAATAACCGTTGGGAGTCGAAATAAGTTAGGTCTTTGGGACATGAGTTTATAACCTTTGCAAAAATTTCTATATGAAAGTGGTTCGATATGGTGTATGGGCGCCCTGGAGGGTTGAATGGTAGTAGTTGTCAAAATTGTGAAACAGTGAGTAGTTGTGACTTCAGGATGTATTTACTTGATGATTAAGCATCTTTTTTATGAACTTGGTTACGAGAATGGTATAGGGAAGATTGAGTAAAGTTTATATTCGATTCAGTTGGAACTATATGGTGAGGTAGGGCGTATAGCATCAATAGGGATTTTTGTTAATGTACTATATGGGTGGTACGTCTTAGATTTTTTGCGATGAGAGATTTATACTCGGAGTTGACCTTAACGGTATGATTTATATTCCTGAATTTCGGGACGAAATTCTGTTATAAGGGGGGAAGTATGTAATACCCCGTGATTTTAAATGACTTTTAAAATGGGTTATATTTTAAATTAATGGATTAATTGGATTTTATTATTAATTAATTCATTTGGGTTTTATCCGAATTGTGGATATTAAAACGGATGAATCTGAATAATACTTAAAGATATTTAGGTAATATATGAATGTGATGTCATTGATATGACGGTGTGATATAAATTCGGTAATTTGAATTTTTAGTCAGACGCGGTATGGGACGTGTCGGGACTAATTTGTTAAATTAAAAAAGGAAATTTATTTTCAATCGACCTTATAGTCATTTCGACTACGTCGTTGCGTTCGGAAGGTTCGAAATAGTCAGAAAAGTCTATTTGGATGTTAATTTTGAGTCTCGGGTCATTTGGAAATGAATAGACAACCTAAAAGGGCATTTTGGTCATTTTTCTAGGGGGTGAATAGTGATTTCGGATTTTGTCCTATTATAAGTATTGGTAGATTAAGTGTACGTGGGTTATACATCTCCTCTTCACAAATTAGAGAAGTCATCTTCCTAGAGAGAGTGAAAGGTTGCTTGGGAAGGGAAAAGCTTACTTGGGAAGGAGAAGAACAAGAACCAAGGGTCACCACCACCAACCACCGGAGGTTGACCGGAGAAGGGAGAACCACCTGAGATATACTACACCAAAGGATCAGACCTTCATTAAAGGCAAGTGTTTGATAATGGCAATTTAATTTTGTATATTGTCCATGTTAGAATAGTTATGAAAAGAGATGATTTTTCATGTTTGGAAGACATAATGGAATTGTTAAATGGATTTCTGGAAACTGAAATGATATAGGAATTTAACTCATGTTGTAGGTAGTTATTAATCCACGAAATAATCATATATCTATTGAGGAAATTCTGCAAACCATTGTTATGTTCTTGAGGATATTAGGCTGATAATTTTCTGGAAATAAGGATATAAACATGCTTTTTAATCCAATCTCTTAATGATTCTAGGATGTTTAGATCATTAGAAATCATTTGTATATGTTAATACATAACGTAGTAATGATTATAACTCATTTGGGATGTTTATATGAAGGTTAGAATGAATAAAAATGGTTAAACCCGTAGTTGTAGAAATGTAGGAAAAACCAGGCTGTGACCTGAGTGATCGATCGATCGACCCCCTGCCTTCGATCGATCGACCTCCCCAGAATTCCTATAGTTGTTCCTTTTTAATATGGGTTCTTATCCCAAACCTTTGGTAGATCTTTGGTGTTTATTAATTGGATATTATCGGACTTATATAAGATCAGTAAGCCCTAGTTAAGATTTGGATTAATTTGATTTGGATTTAATTGATTAAGAAAAATGATAATTAATTTAAAGGAATTTCGATTGCTAGATTAAATTGATGTATTTGTATTGGGATGCATGAGAATTAAATATAGGACCAGTAGGGGTGATTGAATATAACACCTGGGTATCCTAAAGTTTACAAGAGGGTTTAATCCTATGTGAAAGAAGATGTGTTTATAAGAGATTAGAAACTGTCGGTTTTAACCCTAATTAAAGGGAGAGTTTAATTCGTAGTAATTAGGGATATATGATGATGTGGACTAGTAGGATTCTAGTGATTTCTTACTGAATTTATGTTCAGGAAAAACCTATTTGAATATTGGGAAATGAGTGAGACTCGGGGATAATTAAATTAAAGATGAAAAGTCGTAATATTTTAATACGTGGGAATTAAAGAGATATAATGCTACGTATAGGAATAATCTAAGGGTAATTTGATTACCTTGTTGATATTATATTATAGGTATGATAATGCCTATTTGATTGATTGATGATTATGTGTATGACATACCTAACTTACTTGCTATCGACGGGAGGTTTGCGCGTGAGGGCAGTCATATCCTGATGAATCCGTGGGATCTTTGATTTGTTGCTCGAGAACATAGGTCTATGAAAGACTTATCAGGGAGTTGATAAGTCCGCTGACTGTGGGTACGTACGTATGTGCGTGACCCATGGATACGATAACTATGTTCGCCTCCAAATTGTTTGTTGATGTTTGTGGTTCGAAGCATCCTTACCGAACCTTTAGTCCCTTATTCGGCGACCAACGATGATGGGACATGATAGCAGAGTAATGCATTGCACCGCAGCTGTGACTCGGGGTGCCGTATTATATATGTGTATATATATATATATAATGTATTAAATGAATGATTGGATTTATTGTGGTTAAATCATCTACTGTGTGATGATTATAGATAACGGTGAATTGAGAAAAAGAATTGAAATAAGTTAATGAATATTTATTGAAAAGCTTACTTCATATTAATTAGAAACGATTCATGTTAATGGGAAATGTATGAGAATAATTATGTGACGTATGGTATGGGACATACGGGGTTATGATATAGGATGGAATCATATAATGGGAACTAGTGAGGAGGAACCGTTAACTAGGAGGTTAATAGGAGACGTTAGTTGTGCTCTCTAGATGAGAGGTGAGAATATAAAGTGAGAGTTGGATACTATCATGTACATAATAAATGCTTTATTGCACTTGCTAAATACTTTCTGTTTTCAAAATCATTTTCACAATCGGGCTGTGACCCGTTTCCCTGCATATTTTCTTTTCTATTGTATCTTCTATATTAGGTGTCCAGTAACACGGACGCCAACCTTAGCGGATTATGACGAGATATGGAGCTATGGAGTATTGCTTAGATGCATATCTTCATTTGATTCGTATTATTCTCTTAGTTAGGGCTTGTCGCCCAAAGGAACTAAATTATCTCTTTTCTATCGGAGTCGAATACTCTTGCACTCGGGTCATTTTAATACATTTACTATTGTTGGGATTACTGTATTGGATTATTATATGGGAATGTTTATTCCAATTGCATTTAAATTCTTTTGTGTTATCTATTTGGTTATTCATGTTGTAGAATAAAATGTGTTACGTTATTCTTAAACTAAATGGATTTGTTGAAATTAAAATTTGGAAAGTTTTTAACACCAACTTAATTGGGTATTGGGTGAGTTGTAAATGTTTTCGACAGTGATGCTAAGAATAAGCCAACTGTATATTCTGTTTTAAATTTGGTATGGGGCTTGCCACCCGGTATTTAATTAGGCGGGGTGTTACTGAGGTGTGTTAATGTTAGAGCATGAGGCCATTGCGTAGAAATCTCTCAAGCTTAAGCTCCGTGAGGAGTGTTATCCCAAGCATGATTTAGAGTTAGTCGTGGTAGAGTTCGCCTTAAAGATAGGGAGGGACTACCTCTTGGGCAAGAAATTTAGTCTTTCCACGAACCACAAGTCATTACTGTATTTGTTTAGGTGGCAAAGTTGGTGGTTAGTGTTCGAAAAGGGTAATCATTCTAATGTTTATTATCTCCCAGAAAAAGGGCATATGTGGAAGTAGTTACGCGGAGTATAAAACCCGTGTTGGAACTAGCTAAGGCATGGAAAGCCAAGTGAAAAGGTCTAAGCTAGGAGGATGCTGTAATGAGAGTAGTGGAAGCGTAAGGAAGAGACATTTCTGAGTTGGTCAACAAATGCGCCACTTATCACTTGGTGAATATAATCACCAATGATCAACGGGATTGATGTAACCGTTAGACTACCAGGGTGGATATGGAAGGGTATATCCATGGATTTTCTCACTGAATGATCGACATCACAACGGTCAAAATCTTATTTGGGGTAATTATCAATCATTTGACCAAATCACCACATTTTCTGCGAATGCCGATGGATCTATTATAGAGTTGTGAAATCTTATAAGGTGCCTATCAATATAGTGTTGGACCAAGAGGAGATTGCGGTGGAAATCGAATTAAAGTTGAATGCATCCTACCCTTAGCAAACAGATGGGCGAACGGAGAGATTTAACCAAATAGTGGAAGGCATATTTCGTATGTGCGTATTTAACTTCAAGGAAGGATGGGGTAGTATCTTTTATGGGTCGGATTGGAATGCAGTAATTCATACCGTTTCACTATAGGCATGTCACCTTATGTGGCTTTGTGTATTCAGCCACGTAGTTCGCCTACTCGTTGGTGAGAAATAGGAGATGATAAGCTCTTGAGACCTGAGATGGTCCAGGAATACTTCTTTGATGAGGGAACTCTTTTGAATCGCATACTTTGAAGGTCTAGGTTAACGCGAATAAAATTCGTGTAGTATTGGAGTTAGGGGATCAAGTTTTAGTGCGAGTAACCTCGATGAAGGGTATAACGCGACTTGGGATCGAGGGAATATTTACGTTGCGTCAGCTAAATTTTTTTCCCCATTGTTATTGTAAGGATAGGCCCGATATTTCATGTGAGGAACAACCGGAGGTTATTTTAGATCATGGGGAGAGTAGACTAAGATCGTTAGTGGTACCCTTAGTCTCAGTCCGGCAGGGGACACCACGATGCCGAGAAATTTACTTAGGAACAACAGGACGATATTTGTGAGAAGTACCCCTAAATCTTGTTGTAGGGTATGCCAAAATTTTGAGGGCAAAATTCCCTTATAAGGGGGGAGTATGTAACAACCCCAAATTTTTGAGTAATTATTTTCATATATATTTGCCATGTGGGATGATTATATAAAATATTGGAAGTTTAGATGGATATTATTTTAAGGGATTTAAGAGATAATATTTACTGAGTTGTGCATATTTACTGTTGTGTGAATGTAAATAGCATCATGGTGTGTTTTATTTCCTCGTTGTGCTTTAAACGACGGTTATAATTTATATCCCAATTGGTTCATTGTAAATAATTTAATATGACTCTGGAACATGAAATATTGTATGATTTTCCGGATGCCAATTTGGAGGGTACGGTTAGTCCGGAAATGGTTGAGATGGTCAAAATAGGGGCCTAGTTGTATTTTTGGGTTCCAGGACATTTTTGACTAGTTGTAATTTTATTATGTTGTTACGAGCCATTTTAATTGTGTAGTAACATTTAAATGAGTGAACTTAATGTAATTGGGTATATTAGTCTTTCAAACCCATTTATTTCTCATTTTTGGTTTTAAAACCTAAGAGAGTTAGAGAGAGAAGGAGAGAAGAGAGAGTTGGGGGAAAATGGAGAGATAAAGAGAGAAATGGAGATTGGAGCTTGGAATCGTTGATCCGGGAAAAGAATTCGAGACTACAAACTCGAGGCAAGTTTTTACTTGCAATTGTATATGATTTGTGTGAATAATTTGTATTTATAGTTATGTTTTTGAGATTTTGATTTAGAAATATTTTGAGTTGGTTAGATTAGCTTGTTGTTGTGTAGAAATGTTGAGGTGAAGTTATTAGATGATGAGGTTGAGAGAAATGGAAGAAACTAGGTTTAGAGATTTAGGTTTTGTATAAGAAATTAGGGGTTGGCCGTGAGGTCTGGTATGAATGATCGACTGAGGTCCCAGGACCAGCCTACCGGACCTAAAGATAAAAGCCCACTGCTTATCTCGATAGGCATATTCAAAAGGTGCGGTCAACCGCGGTCTAGCGACCGGGCCCTTGAGGAGGGGCTTACTTCTTCTCTTTCAAGGAAAAATTTCTTAGCATGGTCGATCGGGGGTCAGGGACCGGTCGACCGGTACCTTGTTTTCACCCCAAAACTTTTGTTTTCTTTATTTCCTTATATTTTAGGTTAAGGACTAGGAACCTTCCCTTGGTAAGTAATAAGGAGTATTAGAGGTTTATGTTAGGAGGATTAACACCCTATATTAGTATGGGGGTAATTGGGACTTGTTCAGGGAGATATTACATAGAGGTTGGTGTTGTTTTCCTTTAGTGAGTTAGCGTAGAACTAGGGGAGATTTGTGTAACATGGTTTTGGATCTTGGAGACTAGGGTGAGGGAAATGGCACTTCGAGGCCTATATTATTAATAAAATATGAATTCATGAATAAGAAATGCATGTTCTGAAATCGAAACTTAATGGTTAAGTATAAATGGTTTCTAGAATGGAAAAGTGAATATTTTCAAATGGGAAAATAATTTTGTAAATGATAATTTGCATATACACACCTCTCTAAATGCTATCATAGGGGAAGTTACACGCATGAGGTGAAGTCCCCTGGCTAGTGAATGAAGGGAGAATATAGTCCTCGGCCATATGATCGGTTATTATATACTGTGTGATTATTATTCGCAGAGAGGTGATTCCGGGTGTGGTAATGACTCACTGTCGAAGGTATATGGCTGCTTCCCGACGTTATGCGATGTAGGTGTAACAACCCGTCCTTTTGGAGACAATTAAATTCCATAATTAAATATAAATTGGAGATTTGGAGAATTTCTCGAATTAGTGATTTTGGGGATTCTTGAGGATTTAATAGTTTTTGATGGAAGTTGTAATTACTTTTGGGACTAATTAGGTCGAAGTAATTTAATTATATGTCGCCGTGGGGAAAAGTGACAAAAAGGTAAAATTTTAATTAGAAAACCCGCATAAAGTTATTTTGGGTTGAAATAGTGATTTGCGGTCAAGTACCCCAGATGGGAATTTCGACTGCGCCGTGAGTCTCAGAATGTCCGAGATAGTAGGAAAAGAGTGTCCGATTGTCGAAATTGAGTTTCGGGTAATTTTAGAGGTAAAAGTAACTCGTAATTGGGTAAACGAGTCGTTTTTGGGTTTTAAGGGGTATAACCCTTTTTCTTTCTTTATAAAGAGATGGAGAAGGATAAAAAGAGAAAGAAAGAAAGAAGAGAGAAGAGAGGGAAGAGAGAGAGGAGGAAGAAAAGAGGAGAGAAATGGAGATCTCGGGCCAAACTCCGCCGAATTCGACTCGAGGTCGTCGGATTTTATCCACGAGGCAAGTGTTTACTTGCTTTATTTCAATTTTTGCATAAATATATCATACCGTAGTTTGGTATAATTAAACCCTAAAGATTTTGGGTTGGGTTTTCGTGGATAAAACGGGTTTTCGGGAGTTAAAACGAATAAACCCCTAAAATTTTCTAATTGGAGATACCTAGAAATTTATTTGAAATTAATTGGTGGTTTAGGGTTCTAGGATGTGTAGAACCCTTAATATATGTGTATTTGTAGTTGGTTGAGGTTGTAGGACGTTGGGTGAGGCGACAAAAGCTTGGGAGAAGCGTTAATGGCCGAAACCGTCTCAGAGAAGATGATGAATAGTAGGACCTTCGTGTTAACCGAATCGATTTGGCGGTAACGGTATAAGGGTCATTTTACACATGAAGGGCATTTTGGTAATTTCACACCATATATTTTAAATATTTCTTAGGGGTCCTTGAAAATATATTATTTACAAAATGTTCCTTTTTCCATTTTATTTTAGTCCCTAAAACTTTCTTAATTACAACAATGTCCCTAAAGTTTCATATAATTATATTTTCTACCCCGAAACATATCATTTAGCTTAGGATGTGTCATAAAACTTTAATTTGATCCAATTCACAGTTGATTCTTCATTTTTTTAAAATGGGATTTGTTATATTAAGAACCTAGATACCACATATGTAAAAGTATAACATTTATAAGATAATAAGTAAGACACAATTGTAAAAACAAACTATATGAGCATATAAAAGTTGGGTCATTACATCCTACCCTCCTTACAAGAAGTTTGGTCCCCAAACTTGACCTATGCTAATTTTTAAATTTTATCTAACATCTTTCTTTCTGCTATTCTCTGAAAAAATATATTAATCTGTATTACCCGATTTTGTTAAAATAGTTATCCTTATAGACTTAAAATTTAATTTTCAACTTTATTCCATAAGGTGTAGCAAACTTTTCTTAGAATCTAGACAAACATCATCACAGTTATAATTAATTGATCTTGACGTTTTGTGAAGTCAAACAATCCTACGAATATACTATTTCGCTCGATTGTCTAAAGGATTAGAAATCTTTACAAAAAGGAAATGATATAAATGAATTAACCAATATAATATAACTTAAACTGAATCCTTAATACATCCAATAGTATCTATACTTCTTACCTATTGTGATAATACAATTCTATTAGTATACTCCAATAATAGTACCGATACAATAATCATTTTCAATTTTAGAATTCTATCCATTGATCATATTTCCAAAAGAATGTCTAAAACCTTATCCTCATAATTCTTAGAATTCCACCAATTGAGTAATTCATATAACTACATTCTAAATCTCATATCTAATATATATGAAAAATCAAAGATTACCACAGAGTCTACTAATACAAATCTTATCTTAGTCACTATCTAATGCATCACCAAATTGAATACGATCAACATCCTCTTATATCTTCAAAACATGTATGAATCACAAAGTAATCCTCTAGCGCAAGCAGTTCTGATAGGATCTAGTCTTATAATTCTAGGTTAGGAACAATCTAACCGATATCATCTACAGCTAATCTACAAGTTCATAACCTATTCTCTGATATCACATCTGTCACGACCCCGACCCAAAATAGTAGGGAAGGAGTGTCTTGACATGCCACTAAGGTATTCAATATCTTAGCCTTAAAATGTTCTCTTAAAATAAATGCAACGGAAATAAATTCACATGGTTATGAGTTGTAACTAGATGAAAAATCCCCAAACATCTCATTCTACACTACCATCTAGCTACACAACAAATCTCAAAATATAATCTTCAATTCAATCTTCACATATCTATTCCTATCTCTAACTATAACCAGAAAATGGGTTATTTATACAACATCAGCTAAAAGCTGAATGAGATTTAATCTCCCGACATTCCAAGGTGTTTAGAAAATAGATACCTATTCAAGTCAAAAGAGAAGGCATATACATATATGGATTGGAACTTGCAATAAATAGATATATATTTTGAAATGATAGTATATATATATATCATAATTGGATAGCTGAGAATAAGAAGAATGCAACAAATCAAATGTGATGTCTTTTTCTTTCAATCATATCATTTTAATGGCCACGTACACTATAATACTGTGTTCTTCTACCGTATTATACCCCAGTAGTTGAGGGTCAATCGAACTAGTTCGTCACAACGCCTTATTTAGGGCACACCAGCGATAACCCAGCTGGGCAGGACAGTCAGTAAAGAGGTTCCTTAGGCCGAATCTTGTTTCTAATATTCAATATCATTTTCAATACTCATTTTTATCGGTATGCCTATATGGACAAATATAAACATATCACAATGAATCAATCATCGGTATCAGATGCATTTTGAGAATAAAAGAAGTTCACAAAATACATTGTTTACATAATATCATATAATTAAAACGCACATGGAATGTCATAGAGTACTCACCTAGAGGCTCGAAAATACAGATATTGAGTCTTGGATCACACGTTAATCTAATAAATACAATAAAGGTTTAATTACGTATTCTAAATAAAGCCCAATTCTAAATATTGTGTTTTAATCCTAAAATAACTTGTTGTAAAAGGTTACTAAAACCATTTTCTCAATTTTTAATATTCATTCATCGTATTTAAAAAATTCAATTCATAGTTCTTCCTAATCAGTCGGTTCCAGTAGAGATGGAGGGTCACAGGGGCACCACTTGAATACCATCTCATCTAGACAGGACATTTTCGGATCTATTCCCAGTAGAGATTGAGGGTCACAGGGGCACCACTTAAATAATATCTCATCTAGACAGAATTTTACCGGGCCTGACTTTGGAATTACTTAATTGGATTCCACAATAACAAAAATCATTTCAAAACCCCACATAAAACTTTAAATATGTTTCAGTTCAAAAAATAATTAAATTCAATTATAATAGTAATTTATCTATTACGCGTTTAGAAATAATAAGCAATATTAATTTTCATCACCAAAACTATAACTTCATTAGTGAAATTCCCTATTATAAACTTAATAGTTTATTATGAAAAGAGTTCTACGTTTCATTTTCATAAACTAATTCAATTAAGAAAACTCTACAATTTTATTTTTACTAAAACGGATCTTTAGTGTTTTTATAAACATTTCTACTTAGTATAGTTATGAAATAATAAATTAAAATATAAAGAGGCATTAATCATTAAAGAAGATTACCTTAAGATGAATATCCCTAAGAACTTCTTCTTAAACTTTCCCATAATTTCTCTCACTATTTCTCTCCATAATTCTCAAGGAATTGGTGTGAGTTTCAAATGATATCAAAGGCCATATTTATAGTTTTCCAAAGATACCATGGTGTTGACACGTGTCTAGCTGACCAAGCCTTTACAACGGCGAGTCAGCGTTGAAGTGTCGCATAACGAAGGCGTCTTGCAATCTTAATTCACCAAACAACAACATGTGTCTTAGCTTTGTCTCTAAGGATGACACGTTTTTTATGTTATAGCTATATGGATGACATGTGTAAGCACGAGGTGTCAAGCACGAGGTGGAAAGGTATTAAGCACGAGGTGGAAAGGTGGTAAGGATATAAGGGTCATTTTACACATGAAGGCATTTTGGTAATTTCACGTCATATATTTTCAATATTTTTTAGAGGTCCTTGAAAATATATTATTTACAAAATGGTCCTTTTTATATTTTATTTTAGTCCCTAAAACTTTCTTACTTACAACAATGTCCCTAAAGTTTCATAAAATTATATTTTCTACCCCGAAACATATCATTTAGCTTAGGATGTGCCATAAAACTTTAATTTGATCCAATTTATAGTTGATTCTTCATTTTTTTAAAATGGGATTTGTTATATTAAGAACCTAGATACCACATATGTAATAGTGTAACATTTTTAAGATAATAATTAACACACAATTGTAAAAACAAACTATATGAGCATATAAAAGTTGGGTCATTACATCCTACCCTCCTTATAAGAAGTTTGGTCCCCAAACTTGACCTATTCTAATTTTTAAATTTTATCTAACATCTTTCTTTCAGCTATTCTGTGAAAAAAAATATTAATCTGTATTACCCGATTTTGATAAAATAGTTATCCATATAGACTTAAAATTTAACTTTCAACTTTATTCCACGGGGTGTAGCAAACTTTTCTTAGAATCTAGACAAACATCATAACAGTTACAATTAATTGATCTTGAAGTTTTGTGAAGTCAAATAATCCTACGAATATACTATTTCGCTCGATTGTCTAAAGGATTAGAAATCTTTACAGAAAGGAAATGATATAAATTAATTAACCAATATGATATAACTTAAACTGAATCCTTAATACATCCAATAATATCTATACTTCTTACGTATTGTGATAATACAATTCTATTATTATACTCTAATAATTGTACCGATAAAATAATCATTTTCAACTTCAGTATTCTAACCATTGATCATATTTCCAAAAGAATGTCTAAAACCTTATCCTCATAATTCTTAGAATTCCACCAAATGAGTAATTCATATAACAACATTCTAAATCTCACATCAAATATCTATGAAAAATCAAAGATTACCACAGAGTCTACCTATACTAATCTTATCTTACTCACTATCTAATGCATCACAAATTGAATACGATCAACATCCTCTTATATCTTTAAACAAAGTATCAATCACTAAGTAATCCTCTAGTGCAAGCAGTTCTGACATGATTTTGTATTATAATTCTTGGTTTGGAACAATCTAACCGATATCATCTTCAGCTAATCTACAAGTTCATAACATATGCTCTGATACCACTTCTGTCACGACCCCAACCCAAAATAGTAGGGAACGAATGTCTTGACATGGTACTAAGGCATTCAATATTCTGGACTTAAAATTTTCTCTTAAATAAATGCAACGGAAATAAATTCACATGGTTATGAGTTGTAACTAGCTGAAAAGGTAACATATCATCAGAGCATATAAAACATAACTTCTTATTCCAATATATAAATAAATTCTATTACAAGTCGCGCTAGAATCACTTAAAGGGAAATAAATCCCCAAACATCTCATTCTACACTACCATCTAGCTACACAACAAATCTCAAAATATAATCTTCAATTCAATATTCACATATCTATCCCCATCTCTAATTATAACCCGAAAAAGGGTTATTTATACAACATCAGCTAAAAGATGAATGAGATTTAATCTCCCGACATTCCAAGGTGTTTAGAAAATAGATACCTATTCAAGTCAAAGGAGAAGGCATATACATATATGGATAGGAACTTGCAATAAATAGATATATATTTTGAAATGATAGTATATATATCACAATTGGATAGCTCAGAATATGAAGAATGCAACAAATCAAATGTGATATCTTTTTCTTTCAATCATAGCATTTTAATGGCCATGTACACTCTAATACTGTGTTCTTCAACCGTATTATACCCCAGTAGTTGAGGGTCAATCGAACTAGTTCATCACAACGCCTTATTTAGGGCACACCAGTGATAACCCAGGTGGGCAGGTAAGTCATTTAAGAGGTCCCTTAGGCCGAATCTTGTTTCTAATATTCTATATCATTTTCAATACTCATTTTAATCGGTATGTCTATATGGACAAATATAAACATATCACAATGAATCAATCATCGGTATCAGATGCATTTTGAGAATAAAAGAAGTTCACAAAATACATAGTTTACATAATATTATATAATTAAAACGCACAAGGAATGTCATAGAGTACTCACCTAAGATAGAGGCTCGAAAATACAGATATTGAGTCTTGGATCACACGTTAATCTAATAAATACAATAAAGGTTTAATTACGTATTCTAAATAAAGTCCAATTCTAAATATTGTGTTTTAATCCTAAAATAACTTGTTGTAAAAGGTTACTAAAACCATTTTCTCAATTTTTAATATTCATTCATCATATTTAAAGAATTCAATCCATAGTTCTTCCAAATAAGTCGGTTCCTAGTGGAGATGGAGGGTCACAGGAGCACCACCTGAATACCATCTCATCTAGACAGAACATTTTCGGACCTATTCCCAGTAGAGATGGAGGGTCACAGGGGCACCACTTAAATACCATCTCATCTAGACAGAATTTCACCGGGCCTGACTTTGGAATTACTTAATTGGATTTCACAAAAACAAAAATCATTTCAAAAACCCACATAAACTTTAAATATGTTTCAGTTTGAAAAATAAGTAAATTCAATCATAATAATAATTTATCTATTACGCGTTTAGAAATAATAAGAAATATTAATTTTCAACACCAAAACTATAAATTCATTAGTGAAATTCCCTTTTCGAAACTTAATAGTTCATTATGAAAAGAGTTCTACGTTTCATTTTCATAAACTAATTCAATTTAGAAAACTCTACAATTTTATTTTTACCAAAACGGATCTTTAGTGTTTTTTATAAACATTTCTACTTAGTATAGTTATGAAATAATAAATTAAAACTATAAAGAGGCATTAAAACATTAAAGAAGATTACCTTAAGATGAATATCCCTAAGAACTTCAAGAACATCTTCTTAAACTTTCCCATAATTTCTCTCACTATTTCTTTCTATAATTCTCAAGGAATTGGTGTGAGTATCAAATGATAACAAAGGCACTATTTGCAGTTTTCCAATGATACCATGGTGTTGACATGTGTCTAGCTTACCAAGCCTTTACAACGGCGGGTTAGCGCTGAAGTGTTGCATAACGAAGGCGTCTTGCAGTCTTAATTCACCAAACGACGACACGTGTTTTAGCTTTGTCTCAAAGGACGACACGCATTTCAAGCTATAGCTATATGGATGACATGTAAGCACGAGGTGTCAAGCACAAGGTGGAATGGTGGTAAGGGTATAAGGGTCATTTTACACATGAAGGGCATTTATGTAATTTCACGCCATATATTTTCAATATTTCTTAGAGGTCCTTGAAAATATATTTTTTACAAAATGGTCCTTTTTATTTTTTATTTTAGTCCCTAAAACTTCCTTAATTACCACAATGTCCCTAAAGTTTCATAAAATTATATTTTCTACCCCGAAACATATCATTTAGCTTAGGATGTGTCATAAAACTTTAATTTAATCCAATTTACAGTTGATTCTTCATTTTTTTTAAATGGGATTTGTTATATTAAGAACCTAGATACCACATATTTAATACTATAACATCTATAAGATAATAAGTAACACACAATTGTAAAAATAAACTATATGAGCATATAAAAATTGGGTCATTACATCCTACCCTCCTTATAGGAAGTTTAGTCCCCAAACTTGACCTATGCTAATTTTTAGATTTTATCTAACATCTTTCTTTCAGCTATTCTGTGAAACAATATATTAATCTGTATTACCCGATTTTGATAAAATAGTTATCCGTATAGACTTAAAATTTAACTTTTAACTTTATTCCATGGGGTGTAGCAAACTTTTCTTAGAATCTAGACAAACATCATCACAGTTATAATTAATTGATCTTGAAGTTTTGTGAAGTCAAATAATACTACGAATATACTATTTCGCTCGATTGTCTAAAGGATTAGAAATCTTTATAGAAAGGAAATGATATAAATGAATTAACCAATATGATATAACTTAAACTATATCCTTAATACATCCAAAAATATCTATATTTATTACGTATTGTGATAATACAATTCTATTAGTATACTCTAATAATAGTACCGATAAAATAATCATTTTCAATTTCAGAATTCTATCCATTGATCATATTTCCAAAAGAATGTCTAAAACCTTATCCTCATAATTCTTAGAATTCCACCAAATGAGTAATTCATATAACTACATTCTAAATCTCACATCAAATATCTATGAAAAATCAAAGATTACCACAGAGTCTACCTATACTAATCTTATCTTACTCACTATCTAATGCATCACCAAATTGAATTCGATCAACATCCTCCTATATCTTCAAACAAAGTATCAATCACTAAGTAATCCTCTAGCGCAAGCAGTTCTGACAGGATCTAGTCTTATAATTCTAGGTTAGGAACAATCTAACGGATATCATCTTCAACTAATCTACAAGTTCATAACCTATGCTCTGATACCACCTCTGTAACGACCCCGACCCAAAATAGTAGGGAACGAGTGTCTTGACACGCCACTAAGGCATTTAATTTTCTGGCCTTAAAATTCTCTCTTAAAATAAATGCAACGGAAATAAATTCACATGGTTATGAGTAGTAACTAGCTGAAAAGGTAACATTTCATCAGAGCATCTAAAACATAACTTCTTATTCCAATAGATAAATAAATTCTATTACAAGTCGTGCTAGAATCACTTAAAGAGAAATAAATCCCCAAACATCTCATTCTACACTACCATCTAGCTACACAACAAAGCTCAAAATATAATCTTCAATTTAATCTTCTCATATATATCCCCATCTCTAAATATAACCTGAAAAAGGGTTATTTATACAACATCAACTAAAAGATGAATGATATTTTATCTCCCGACATTCCAAGGTGTTTAGAAAATAGATACCTATTCAAGTCAAAAGAGAAGGCATATACATATATGGATAGGAACTTGCAATAAATATATATATATTTTGAAATGATAGTATATATATCACAATTGAATAGCTCAGAATAAGAAGAATGCAACAAATCAAATGTGCTATATTTTTCTTTCAATCTTATCATTTTAATGGCCAAGTACACTCTAATACCGTGTTCTTCTACCGTATTATACCCCGATAATTGAGGGTCAATCGAACTAGTTCATCACAACGCCTTATTTAGGAAACACCAGCGATAACCCAACTGGGCAGGTCAGTCAATAAACAGGTCCCTAAGGCCGAATCTTATTTCTAATATGCAATACTCATTTTAATCGGTATGTCTATATGGACAAATATAAACATATCACAATAAATCAATCATCGGTATCAGATGCATTTTGAGAATAAAAGAACTTCACAAAATACATAGTTTACATATGACCATATAATTAAAACGCACAAGGAGTGTCATAGAGTACTCACCTAAAATAGAGGTTCGAAATATACAGATATTGAGTCTTGGATCACACGTTAATCTAATAAATACAATAAAGGTTTAATTACGTATTCTAAATAAAGCCCAATTCTAAATATTGTGTTTTAATCCTAAAATAACTTGTCATAAAGGGTTACCAAAGCTAATTTTTCAATTTTTAATATTCATTCATCGTATTTAAAGAATTCAATTCATAGTTCTTCCTAATAAGTCGGTTCCTAGTAGAGATGGAGGGTCACAGGGGCACCACTTAAATACCATCACGTCTAGACAGAACATTTCCGAATTTATTCCCTGTATAGATGGAGGGTCACAGGGGCACCACTTAATTAGCATCTCGTCTAGACAGAATTTCACCGGGCCTGACTTTGGAATTACTTAATTGGATTCCACAATAACAAAAATCATTTCAAAAACCCACATACAACTTTAAATATGTTTCAGTTCGAAAAATAACTAAATTCAATCATAATAGTAATTTATCTATTACGCGTTTCGAAATAATAAGCAATATTAATTTTCAACACCAGAACAATAAATTCATTAGTGAAATTCCCTTTTTTAAACTTAATAGTTCATTATGAAAAGAGTTCTACGTTTCATTTTCATAAAATAATTCAATTTAGAAAACACTACAATTTTATTTTTACTAAAATGGATCTTTAGTGTTTTTATAAACATTTCTACTTAGTATAGTTATGAAATAATAAATTAAAACTATAAAGAGGCATTAAAACATTAAAGAAGATTACCTTAAGATGAATATCCCTAAGAACTTCAAGAATTTCTTCTTAAACTTTCCCATAATTTCTCTCACTATTTCTTTCTATAATTCTCAAGGAATTGGTGTGAGTTTCAAATGATACCAAAGGCCCTATTTATAGTTTTCCAAAGACACCACGCTGTTGACACATGTCTAGCTTACCAAGCCTTTACAACGACGGGTCAGCATTGAAGTGTCGCATAACAAAGGCGTCTTGCAGTCTTAATTCACCAATCGACGAGACGTGTTTTAGCTTTGTCTCTAAGGACGACACGTGTTTTAAGCTATAGCTATATGGATGACATGTGTAAGCACGAGGTGGAAAGGTATTAAGCACGAGGAGGAATGAGGGTAAGGGTATAAGGGTCATTTTACACATGAAGGGCATTTTTGTAATTTCACACAATATATTTTCAATATTTCTTATAGGTCCTTGAAAATATATTTTTTACAAAATGGTCCTTTTTATTTTTTATTTTAGTCCCTAAAGCTTCCTTAATTACAACAATGTCCCTAAAGTTTCATAAAATTATATTTTCTACCCCGAAACATATCATTCAGCTTAGGATGTGTCATAAAACTTTAATTAGATCTAATTTACAGTTGATTCTTCATTTTTTAAAAATGGGATTTGTTATATTAAGAACCTAGATACCACATATGTAATAGTATAACATTTATAAGATAATAAGTAACACACAATTGTAAAAATAAACTATATGAGCATATAAAAATTGGGTCATTACATCCGACCCTCCTTATAAGAAGCTTGATCCCCAAACTTGACCTATGCTAATTTTTAAATTTTATCTAACATCTTTCTTTCACTTATTATGTGAAAAAATATATTAATCTGTATTACCCGATTTTGATAAAATTGTTATCCTATAGACTTAAAATTTAACTTTCAACTTTATTCCATGGGGTGTAGCAAACTTTTCTTAGAATCTAGACAAACATCATCACAGTTATAATTAATTGATCTTGAAGTTTTGTGTAGTTAAATAATCCTACGAATATACTATTTCGCTCGATTGTCTAAAGGATTAGAAATCTTTATAGAAAGGAAATGATATAAATGAATTAACCAATATGATATAACTTAAACTGAATCCTTAATACATCCAATAATGTTTATACTTCTTACGTATTGTGATAATAAAATTCTATTAGTATACTCTAATAATAGTACCTATAAAATAATCATTTTCAATTTCAGAATTCTATCCATTGAACATATTTCCAAAAGAATGTCTAAAACCATATCCTCGTAATTCTTAGAATTCCACCAAATGACTAATTCATATAACTACATTCTAAATCTCACATCAAATATCTATGAAAAATCAAAGATTACCACAGAGTCTACATATACTAATCTTATCTTAGTCACTATCTAATGCATCACCAAATTGAATACGATCTACATCCTCTTATATCTTCAAACAAAGTATCAATCACTAAGTGATCCTCTAGCGCAAGCAGTTCTGACAGGATCTAGTCTTATAATTCTAGGTTAGGAACAATCTTACTGATATCATCTTCAACTAATCTACAAGTTCATAACCTATGCTCAGATACCACCTTTGTCACGACCCCTATAAAAGCTGTTAATTTCCCTTTTAGATAAATGTGGAAGCGTTAGGAAGATGATGGTTCCATAAAATTACTCAATTAATATATTCACTTAAACCAATTAATTAATCCAATCCAAGTCCTAGAATTTGCCTAAGTCATATTTATGAATATTAGCAAATTAGGCGAAACCAAATTTTAGCAAATGACTTGAATTAAATAGACTTTACCCAATATTTCATTTAGTCCCAAATTAAAGTGAGTGTGATAATTAAACCAAATTTTATCTTGAATAATCCTAAGCATGCGTTCTAAATTATGATGCAAGATAAAATAAACAATATCACACTACGCCGCGATGTACGAGGAAAAACCCAAGACGGGAAAAAACCTCGGACGGCCCTAGCGACAAGTCCACTAGATATGGAATTACAATTACAAGACAGATAGACTTACAACGACTGACTCGATCCCTCTCAAGCCTCGACGCTTCTCCTTGTAGACACCTATTCCTAGCGAACAACCTCGGAACTCCAGCGCGGTCTCGGAATCCACCGATGGGGCTTTCTATGGTCACCATCACCCGAGCAAGGAGCCTTTCTCCAAGTGGGTAGAGTCGCAACAAAAAGTCTTCTTCTTTGATGGATGTAAAAGCAAACCAAAACTTCTCTTCTTGAATTCGGTAGAGATAAACCGGTGCCAAACTCCAAGCAATTTGATATGTATATATGAACTTGGATAAACTCAATTGGGTGTAAACTAGAGTGTGAAGGATTTTCTCTTTGAAAAATAACACTCAAAACATGATCAATTTCCTAACCATTTTTGCTCTTCAAACACCCTCTAAGAGATGGAAATATTTTGGAAATGTTGGTTTGGAAAATGTCATTCCCGCACATAATAAAGTCTGAAAAAGTTGGTCAAAAACCAAGTGGGAAAGTGGGTGAAAAATTGCCAAAAACTGCCAAAAACTGTTCCCGCCTGACAGCTCGTTCGAACGACATTTCGTTCGAACGAAGTCTCGTTCGAACGAGACTTCTAACGACGCTCCAGTATGGACTCGTTAAAAGCTCGTTGGAAATCTCGTTAGAACGACAATCTCGTTCGAACGACATTTCTAACGACGGAACAGTATGCCTTAGTGGGAACTCGTTGGCAGGTTCGTTCAAACGACATCTGGTTCGAACGAAAAAACTCGTTCGAACGACATATCTAACGAACGACCAGAAAGATTGAAAAATTCCATTTTGGCCCAGAAAACTTCATGAACTTATTTTAAAGTTTTATATAATTTCTTTCTTAAAACAAAACGCAGTTTTTATAAAACCTAACACCTAATAAACTTTGTTCCAAGCTCCTATATAAATATAATTGCATGCATACCTTGGGAGCATGGAACCATAGTTGATGACGTAGAAACGAGGCACGCAAACCGGCACATTTGATGAAGCTTTATACTCTTTTCCGCTACGTCTTCAACACACACTTCATAGGCTTGAGAGTATTACAATAACATACTATCCTATGAATAAATGTTTTTGTCAGGAATTGAGCCAAAACTATATATGGACTCAATTGGAAATTTGTGTCTTTACAAATCTCCCCCTTTGGCTATTCCGGGACAAAAACCAAACAAAAATCCTAAAGGGCCGTCAAGCTCACTAGACTCAAAACATAACCCACCCAAACTTGACTCAACCCAGGGATCAAACGCTTTGCCATTGAAATATGCCGCTTTAGAAGAATTCCTGCACACTTAAGCAAACTCATCAAATGCATAGGGAATATCAAAGTATTAAATGCAATTAATTAATTACTCCCCCTAAATTAATTCTCCCCTTTATCAAACACATGACCTACTTAGAAAGACGTCTCCCCCTAAGATAAATCTCCCCCAAACTAAGATACAATAATAATAGGATTAGATACCATTTCTCCCCCATCATCATTCTTCCCCTTTTTGTTCATGAATAGGCAAAGGATAAAGAACTAATAAACATAAAAGCATGTTGAGGCTTAAAGTGATAAGACATGAAAGCATATGGGCAATAATCACATAGGCAAAGACAAAACAAATATCATATATATAAACTAGAAATATACCAATGAAGCACTTGCATATATATATATAGATATAAACACACACATGACACAAAAATATAATAAGTTTGCACACTCGTATGGCAAAAATGTGTCATATGGAAATGGTAGTGTAGGGGTGTGAACTAGCAACAATTAAATTTAGACCCAAACACTTAATAAACATTCACGGAGTTCTCATTTGATTGCAAACTTTATCACATTTAAATATAACCTCATGTGACAATATGAAGATTGAACTCAATGAACAAACATACACAATGCATACAAGCCTAGCAAGATGATGATTCTACAAACCAAATAGAGTCATGACATTAAAGACAACTAGGATAAACGGACATTGTGCAAACCGTTGATATACCATCCAAATCTCCCTCAATAAGCATATATATATTCTTTTTCTTTTGAATGAATATATCAAACAAACATAGGCCTTGGCAATTGTTTTCTTTTTATTGCAAAATATTCGGTTTTTAGGCCTTTGGATCACGTATTTCTTTTAGATCCAATAAATGGTGGCTTTGGTAGGAGAACACCTCAAAAAGCTCAAATATAACATGTGACATTAAGATTTCAAAAGAGCTCGTGCATGTGTGAAAAGAGGCATATAAAAATAGAATCCATTTAAACAATACAAAATCCAACTACTCCATATAAAATATGGTAAAGAACATTTTAAGGATTCAAAATCTACACCAAAAGTTCTAGCCACGTGGGAGCGTAAAGGATGGGATTCAAACACAAATATATGCCACATAAAGTGTGTCAAACTAAAATACACACAAAATAAAATCTTTTTGAGTTTTACCAAAAATAAGGATATATACTCAAAAGAATAAACAACAATCATTTGTATTTTTCATTAGGCTTAAATGAAATAAATAAAACACAAATGATAAACAAAAATCTTTTTATATTTTTCAGTTAATTCAAACACAAATTATAATACAAAAAGATAAACAAGTCATGATTTCTAGCATGGGATATGAAATAAGGCTATGACTAGAAAATGACTAAACAAGCATACATTTAGCATGTGAATATAGCATAAAGTACAAACGCTAAAGTATGCAAACACTAACACATTTATCCTTTAGATTTAGCAAGGGAGGAAGCATGTGAAAGTAAATGACAATCAACAACCCTATTTTGCAAGGCAACCAAGTCGGATTTCCTAACCCAAATTAATGAAGAATGACTATCTTGGGGTGTAGGAACTTTAACTACCGTGGTTACTTTACTAGGGGATTTTCTAGAAATTCGTTTAAGATCAAAACAAAATTTCCTAAGATGACCTTGTCGACCACAATGTGTACAAGTAAGAGTATGTCGAAAAGATTTACCTGAGGAGTGATCTTTAAATTCATTCCTAGTAGATTCTTCGAAAACGTTGGTTTGGGCATTATGAGAAAATTCATTACAAGTATTGAAGCCTAAACCACAAGTGTCATTTTTAATTTGGACCGTTCCTAACATTTTATCTAGTTTTTCCGAACGACACTCCAAATCAAATTTGACATTACTAGAATCTTTTAATTTATTTTCCAATTCTACAATGTTAGATTCTAGTAAAACATTTCTCTCTTCAAAAGCAAGAAGCTCCTTTTTCAAGGATTCCATTAAACCTCTAAGGCTATCTCTCTCGCCTTCTACATATTCAAGCTTCTCTTGAAGAGTCCTCACATGTGTCCTAAAGTCTTCTATTAAAACATTTTCATCAATGACCTTGACACTTTCTCTTACACTAGCTTCTAACTTCAAATTAACTCTTTTCAATTTAATAGATTCTTTATAAAGTTCTTGAAAAGCATTTTGAAGTTCACTCACATTAACCTCTTCTTCATTTTCACTCTCTCTTTCTTCTTCACTCTCACTATCATAAAAAACAAGAGAATCATGTACAATGACCTTGGAAGTGGCATGTGCTATCGTTTCATCAATCGATGAGGTCTCACTATCACTCACATGACTAGCCATAAAAGCCACAAAATTTTTCTTAGTGGGGGAATCGGGCTTCTCTTCCTTATCACTATCACTAAGGGTTGCATTATATGAAACGGGTCGCTTACCCTCTCTCCTTAGTTTTGTGGGGCACTCATAAGCCCTATGGCCATAACCTTCACAACCAAAACACTTATCAGACTTGACCCTATCTAAATTGTCATTGCTAGGTTTAGGGATCTTCTCGGCTTTAGAAATCTTCTCGCTTTTATCATGTTTAGAAGTATCAAATTTCTTAAAATCATTTTTAAATTTATCTTTGTTAAATTTAAGAAATTTTCTAAATTTACGAGAAAATAAAGCCATGTCTTCCGAGTCACTATCACTATCGCCCTCTACTACTTGTTTGACCTCTTTTTGGGCTTTTAAAGCAACGCCCTTTTCAATTTTCTTTTCAGTTTTAGAGGGAAACATGTCTAGTTCATAGGTTTGTAAATCACCTACAAGCTCTTCTAATTTCGTAGAGGCTAAAGTGGGTAAAGAATTTAAAACGGTCACCTTTGGAATAAATTTATCGGGTAGGGACCTTAAAATTTTCTTTACAACACGGTCATCAGGTATTTTCTCTCCCAAGTTAAAAGATGAATTAACAATATCAGAAAGTCTAGCATAAAATTCATCAAACGTTTCTTTTTCATTCATTTTGATAGTTTCAAATTGAGTGGTGAGGTTTTGGAGTTTTGAAGCTTTAACGACACTAGTTCCTTCATGAGTTAATTGTAAAATATCCCAAGCTTCTTTAGCGGTTTCACACGTCATAATATGACGGAATTCATCCGGTGTGACAGCGCTAAATAAAGCATTTAAACCACGGGAATTGAAATTAGCAAGTTTAAACTCATTTTCAGTCCATCTATCGGCGGGTTTGATAACACGTTCATTTTCAACTAAATAAGTTGGTGGGGACCACCCGTTAACAACAGACATCCAAACACGTTCATCGATAGATTTTAGTGCCGATCTCATACGCGCTTTCCAATACGCGTAGTTTGAACCATCAAAAATAGGAAATTTTGAAAATGGGGAAAATTCCATTTTAGCCAAAAATTTAAAGGATCTTAACGAAATAATTTATCGTTTTTGGCTCTGATACCAATTTGAAAAAGCTGTTGATTTCCTTTTTAGATAAATGCGGAAGCGTTAGGAAGATGATGGTTCAATAAAATTACTCAATTAATATATTCACTTAAACCAATTAATTAATCCAATCCAAATCCTAGAATTTGCCTAAGTCATATTTATCAATATTAGCAAAATAGGCAAAACCAAATTTTAGCAAATGACTTGAATTAAATAGACTTTACCCAATATTTCATTTAGTCCCAAATTAAAGTGAGTGTGATAATTAAACCAAATTTTATCTTGAATAATCCTAAGCATGCGTTCTAAATTATGATGCAAGATAAAATAAACAATATCACACTACGCCGCGATGTACGAGGAAAAACCGAAGACTAGGGGTGTTCAAAAAACCGATTGGACCGGCGGACCGAACCAGACCGGCTTAATTAATCCGTTTTTTTTTAGTCGGTCCGGTCCAGATTTTTTTTTTTTACAAATCGGTCTTCCCGGTCCGGTCCTTGGTCCGTCACATTAAATAACCGATATGGACCGGCCCGGACCGGTTACATATTTATATATATATATAATTATATTTATAGCTAGAAAACACTCAAGAAGGACAAGCTCGTCATTTTGAAAGTAAAAAAAACCTAACACTATACACACACTCCACCACACAGCTCACAATATCAGCCCTCATCTCATCTCTGTCATATTCTCTCACGCAGCAGCGCAACCCTCACCCTCACCCTTATACGCAGCCCTCACCTGCAGCCCTCACCCTCACCCGCAGCCCTCAGCCCTCACCCTCACACGCGGAAGCTCTACAACTCTGAGATCTCTCCTCACACGCGGAAGCTCTACACTTCTCTGAGCTGTCTCATCTCACACGGTTTTGTGTAAATTATTCCAGCTCTGCGTGTATTCCAGCTCTGGGTGGGTGTGTATCAGCTCTGGATGTATTTCAGGTGTGTAAATAAATTATTTCATCTTTCCATATTTTAATTTTTCTTTTCTTTTATATATATTGTAGACAAGCTGTCATGCAAGGCACATATATTTGAAATATGAGGAGCCAAATCAAATTAGCTGGAAGAAAGTTCTTCCTCTGTTTCAGTTTTCATGTGTAAAAATTGCAGGTTTTTTCTTTTTTTTATGGAAATTTTTATTTGCATAATATATTTCATAATCATCTCACATAACAGTGATAAAGGGGACGGATATCTGAGAACTAGGACAAACAGTAAACAATACTTCATCAAACCACCATAAAGATAATATCAGTGAGGTTTACAATCTACCACCATAAAGAAATTGCAGGCTTTAATAATGATTTTTAGTGCGATAAGATAACTCTAATGGTTTCAGTGTAATCAGCTAATTCTTATTGAAAATAATAAATGATTTCCCTTTAAAAAGATTATTTGAATAAGATTAGGACCGACAAGTTAGACCGGACCGACCCTACAAAAAACCGGACCGACTAAGCCCGAAAAACCGGTTTAATCGGTCCGGTCTTGGTCCTTTTTTTTAGGACCGGTTTAATCGGTCCGGTCATTAAAATTGCTAAAAACCGGATTGGACCGGACCGCGAACACCCCTACCGAAGACGGGAAAAAACCTCGGACGGACCTAGCCACAAGTCCACTAGATATGGAATTACAATTACAAGACAGATAGACTTACAACGACTGACTCGATCCCTCTCAAGCCTCGACGCTTCTCCTTGTAGACACCTCTTCCTAGCGGACAACCTCGGAACTCCACCGCGGTCTCGGAATCCCCCGATGGGGCTTTCTGTGGTCACTGTCACCCGAGCAAGGAGCCTTTCTCCAAGTGGGTAGAGTCGCAACAAAAAGTCTTATTCTTTGATGGATGTAGAAGCAAACCAAAACTTCTCTTCTTGAATTCGGTAGAGATAAACCGGTGCCAAACTCCAAGCAATTTGATATGTATATATGAACTTGGATAAACTCAATTGGGTGTAAACTAGAGTGTGAAGGATTTTCTCTTTGAAAAATAACACTCAAAACATGAACACTTTCCTAACCATTTTTGCTCTTCAAACACTCTCTAAGAGATGGAAATATTTTGGAAATGTTTGTTTGGAAAATGTCATTCCCGCACATAATAAAGTCTGAAAAAGTTTGTTAAAAACCAAGTGGGGAAGTGGGTGAAAAACTGCCAAAAATTGTTCCCGCCTGACACAGCTCGTTCGAACGACATTTCGTTCGAACGAAGTCTCGTTCGAACGAGACTTCTAACGACGCTCCAGTATGGACTCGTTAGAAGCTCGTTGGAAATCTCGTTAGAACGACAATCTCGTTCGAACGACATTTCTAACGACGGAACAGTATGCCTTAGTGGGAACTCGTTGGCAGGTTCGTTCAAACGACATCTGGTTCGAACGAAAAAACTCGTTCGAACGACATATCTAACGAACGACCAGAAAGATTGAAAAATTCCATTTTAGCCCAGAAAACTTCATGAACTTATTTTAAAGTTTTATATAATTTCTTTCTTAAAACAAAACGCAGTTTTTATAAAACCTAACACCTAATAAACTTTGTTCCAAGCTCCTATATAAATATAATTGCATGCATACCTTGGGAGCATGGAACCATAGTTGATGACGTAGAAACGAGGCACGCAAACCGGCACATTTGATGAAGCTTTATACTCTTTGCCGCTACGTCTTTAACACACACTTCATAGGCTTGAGAGTATTACAATAACATACTATCCTATGAATAAATGTTTTTGTCCGGAATTGAGCCAAAACTATATATGGACTCAATTGGAAATTTGTGTCCTTACAAATCTCCCCCTTTGGCTATTCCGGGACAAAAACCAAACAAAAATCCTAAAGGGCCGTCAAGCTCACTAGACTCAAAACATAACCCACCCAAACTTGACTCAACCCAAGGATCAAACGCTTTGCCATTGAAAGATGCCGCTTTAGAAGAATTCCTGCACACTAAAGCAAACTCATCAAATGCATAGGGAATATCAAAGTATTAAATGCAATTAATTAATTACTCCCCCTAAATTAATTCTCCCCTTTATCAAACATATGACCTACTTAGAAATACGTCTCCCCCTAAGATAAATCTCCCCCAAACTAAGATACAATAATAATAGGATTAGATACCATTTCTCCCCCTATCATCAACCCCGACCCAAAATAGTAGGGAACGAGTGTCTTGACATGGCACTAAGGCATTTAATATTCTGGCCTTTAAATTTTCCTTTAAAATAAATGCAACGGAAATAAATTCACATGGTTATGAGTTGTAACTAGCTGAAAAGGTAACATATCATCAGAGCATCTAAAACATAACCTCTTATTCCAATAGATAAATAAATTCTATTACAAGTCGTGCTAGAATCACTTAAAGAGAAATAAATCCCCAAACATCTCATTCTACACAACCATCTAGCTACACAACAAATCTCAAAATATAATCTTCAATTCAATCTTCTCATATCTATCCCCATCTCTAACTACAACCTGAAAAAGGGTTATTTATACAACATCACCTAAAAGCTGAATGAGATTTAATCTCCCGACATTCCAAGGTGTTTAGAAAATAGATACCTATTCAAGTCAAAAGAGAAGGCATATACATATATGGATAGGAACTTGCAATAAATAGATATATATTTTGAAATGATAGTATTTATATCATAATTGAATAGCTCAGAATAAGAAGAATGCAACAAATCAAATGTGCTATATTTTTCTTTCAATCATATCATTTTAATGGCCAAGTACACTCTAACACCGTGTTCTTCTACTGTATTATACCCCGATAGTTGAGGGTCAATCGAACTAGTTCATCACAATGCCTTATTTAGGGCACACCAGTGATAACCCAGCTGGGCAGGTCAGTCAGCAAAGAGGTCCCATAGGCCGAATCTTGTTTCTACTATTCAATACTCATTTTAATCGGTATGTCTATATGGACAAATATAAACATATCACAATAAATCAATCATCGGTATCAGATGCATTTTGAGAATAAAAGAAGTTCACAAAATACATAGTTCACATAATACCATATAATTAAAATGCACAAGGAATGTCATAGAGTACTCAACTAAAATAGAGGCTCGAAAATACTGATATTGAGTCTTGGATCACACGTTAATCTAATAAATACAATAAAGGTTTAATTATGTATTCTAAATAAATCCCAATTCCAAATATTGTGTTTTAATCCTAAAATAACTTGTTGTAAAGGGTTAGTAAAACCATTTTCTCAATTTTTAATATTCATTCATCGTATTTAAAGAATTCAATTCATAGTTCTTCCTAATAAGTCGGTTCCCAATAGAGATGGAGGGTCACAGGGGCACCACTTAAATACCATCATGTCTAGACAAAACATTTTTGAATTTATTCCCAGTAGAGATGGGGGGTCACAGGGGCACCACTTAGATACCATCTCATCTAGACAGAATTTCACCGGGCCTGACTTTGGAATTACTTAATTGGATTACACAATAATAAAAATCATTTCAGAAACCCACATACAACTTTAAATATGTTTCAGTTCGAAAAATAAGTAAATTCAATCATAATAGTAATTTATCTATTACGCGTTTAGAAATAATAAGCAATATTAATTTTCAACACCAAAACTATAAATTCATTAGTGAAATTCCCTTTTTGAAACTTAATAGTTCATTATGAAAAGAGTTCTACGTTTTATTTTCATATAATAATTCAATTCAGAAAACTCTACAATTTTATTTTTACAAAAATGGATCTTTAGTGTTTTTTATAAACATTTCTACTTAGTATAGTTATGAAATAATAAATTAAAACTATAAAGAGGCATTAAAACATTAAAGAAGATTACCTTAAGATGAATATCCCTAAGAACTTCAAGAACATCTTCTTAAACTTTCCCATAATTTCTCTCACTATTTCTTTCTATAATTCTCAAGGAATTGGTGTGAGTATCAAATGATAACAAAGGCACTATTTGCAGTTTTCCAATGATACCATGGTGTTGACATGTGTCTAGCTTACCAAGCCTTTACAACGGCGGGTTAGCGCTGAAGTGTTGCATAACGAAGGCGTCTTGCAGTCTTAATTCACCAAACGACGACACGTGTTTTAGCTTTGTCTCTAAGGACGACACGCATTTCAAGCTATAGCTATATGGATGACATGTAAGCACGAGGTGTCAAGCACAAGGTGGAATGGTGGTAAGGGTATAAGGGTCATTTTACACATGAAGGGCATTTATGTAATTTCACGCCATATATTTTCAATATTTCTTAGAGGTCCTTGAAAATATATTTTTTACAAAATGGTCCTTTTTATTTTTTATTTTAGTCCCTAAAACTTCCTTAATTACCACAATGTCCCTAAAGTTTCATAAAATTATATTTTCTACCCCGAAACATATCATTTAGCTTAGGATGTGTCATAAAACTTTAATTTAATCCAATTTACAGTTGATTCTTCATTTTTTTTAAATGGGATTTGTTATATTAAGAACCTAGATACCACATATTTAATACTATAACATCTATAAGATAATAAGTAACACACAATTGTAAAAATAAACTATATGAGCATATAAAAATTGGGTCATTACATCCTACCCTCCTTATAGGAAGTTTAGTCCCCAAACTTGACCTATGCTAATTTTTAGATTTTATCTAACATCTTTCTTTCAGCTATTCTGTGAAACAATATATTAATCTGTATTACCCGATTTTGATAAAATAGTTATCCGTATAGACTTAAAATTTAACTTTTAACTTTATTCCATGGGGTGTAGCAAACTTTTCTTAGAATCTAGACAAACATCATCACAGTTATAATTAATTGATCTTGAAGTTTTGTGAAGTCAAATAATCCTACGAATATACTATTTCGCTCGATTGTCTAAAGGATTAGAAATCTTTATAGAAAGGAAATGATATAAATGAATTAACCAATATGATATAACTTAAACTGAATCCTTAATACATCCAAAAATATCTATATTTATTACGTATTGTGATAATACAATTCTATTAGTATACTCTAATAATAGTACCGATAAAATAATCATTTTCAATTTCAGAATTCTATCCATTGATCATATTTCCAAAAGAATGTCTAAAACCTTATCCTCATAATTCTTAGAATTCCACCAAATGAGTAATTCATATAACTACATTCTAAATCTCACATCAAATATCTATGAAAAATCAAAGATTACCACAGAGTCTACCTATACTAATCTTATCTTACTCACTATCTAATGCATCACCAAATTGAATTCGATCAACATCCTCCTATATCTTCAAACAAAGTATCAATCACTAAGTAATCCTCTAGCGCAAGCAGTTCTGACAGGATCTAGTCTTATAATTCTAGGTTAGGAACAATCTAACGGATATCATCTTCAACTAATCTACAAGTTCATAACCTATGCTCTGATACCACCTCTGTAACGACCCCGACCCAAAATAGTAGGGAACGAGTGTCTTGACACGCCACTAAGGCATTTAATTTTCTGGCCTTAAAATTTTCTCTTAAAATAAATGCAACGGAAATAAATTCACATGGTTATGAGTAGTAACTAGCTGAAAAGGTAACATTTCATCAGAGCATCTAAAACATAACTTCTTATTCCAATAGATAAATAAATTCTATTACAAGTCGTGCTAGAATCACTTAAAGAGAAATAAATCCACAAACATCTCATTCTACACTACCATCTAGTTACACAACAAATCTCAAAAAATAATCTTCAATTTAATATTCACATATCTATCCCCATCTCTAACTATAACCTGAAAAAGGATTATTTATACAATATCAGCAAAAAGATGAATGAGATTTAATCTCCCGACATTCCAAGGTGTTTAGAAAATAGATACCTATTCAAGTTAAACGAGAAGTCATATACATAAATGGTTAGGAACTTGCAATAAATAGATATATATTTTGAAATGATAGTATATATATCACAATTGGATAGCTCAGAATAAAAAGAATGCAACAAATCAAATCTGATATCTTTTTATCTCAATCATATCATTTTAATGGCCAAGTACACTCTAATACCGTGTTCTTCTACCTTATTATACCTCGGTAGTTGAGGGTCAATCGAACTAGTTCATCACAATGCCTTATTTAGGGCACACCAGCGATAACCCAGCTGGGCAGGTCAGTTACTAAAGAGGTCCCTTAGGCCGAATCTTGTTTCTAATATTCAATATCATTTTCAATACTCATTTTAATCGGTATGTCTATATGGACAAATATAAACATATCACAATGAATCAATCATCAGTATCAGATGCATTTTGAGAATAAAAGAAGTTCACAAAATACATAGTTTACATAATATCATATAATTGAAACGCACAAGGAATGTCATAGAGTACTCACCTAAAATAGAGGCTCGAAAATACAGATATTGAGTCTTGGATCACACGTTAATCTAATAAATACAATAAAGGTTTAATTACGTATTCTAAATAAAGCCCAATTCTAAAAATTGTGTTTTAATCCTAAAATAACTTGTTGTAAAAGGTTACTAAAACCATTTTCTCAATTTTTAATATTCATTCATCGTATTTAAAGAATTCAATTCATAGTTCTTCCTAATTAGTCGGTTCCCAGTAGAGATGGAAGGTCACAGGGGCACCACTTAAATACCATCTCATCAAGACAGAACATTTCCGAATTTATTCCCAATAGACATGGAGGGTCACAGGGGCACCACTTAAATACCATATCATCTAGACAGAATTTCACTGGGCCTGACTTTGGAATTACTTAATTGGATTCCATAATAACAAAAATCATTTCAAAAACCCATATACAACTTTAAATATGTTTCAGTTCGAAAAATAACTAAATTCAATCATAATAGTAGTTTATCTATTACGCGTTTAGAAATAATAAGCAATATTAATTTTCATCACCAAAACTGTAAATTCATTAGTGAAATTCCCTTTTTGAAACTTAATAGTTAATTATGAAAAGAGTTCTACGTTTCATTTTTATAAAATAATTCAATTTAGAAAACTTTACAATTTTATTTTCACTAAAATGGATCTTTAGTGTTTTTATAAACATTTCTACTTAGTATAGATACGAAATAATAAATTAAAACTATAAAGAGGCATTAAAACATTAAAGAAGATTACCTTAAGATGAATATCCCTAAGAACTTCAAGAACTTCTTCTTAAACTTTCCCATAATTTCTCTCACTATTTCTTTCTGTAATTCGCAAGGAATTGGTGTGAGTTTCAAATGATACCAAACGCCCTATTTATTATTTTCCAAAGATACCACGGTGTTGACACGTGTCTAGCTAACCAAGCCTTTACAACGGCGAGCCAGCATTGAAGTGTCGCATAACGAAGGCGTCTTGCAGTCTTAATTCACCAAACGATGACACGTGTTTTAGCTTTGTCTCTAAGGACGACACGTGTTTTAAGCTATAGCTATATGGATGACATGTGTAAACACAAGGTGTCAAGCACGAGGTAGAAAGGTATTAAGCACGAGGTGGAATGGTGGTAAGGGTATAAGGGGCATTTTACACATGAAGGGCCTTTTGGTAATTTCACACCATATATATTAAATATTTCTTAGAGGTCCTTGAAAATATATTATTTACAAAATGGTCCTTTTTATATTTTATTTTATTCCCTAAAACTTCCTTAATTACAACAATATCTCTAAAGTTTCATAAAATTATATTTTCTACCCCGAAACATATCATTTAGCTTAGGATGTGTCATAAAACTTTAATTTGATCCAATTTACAGTTGATTCTTCATTTTTTTAAAATGGGATTTGTTATATTAAGAACCTAGATACCACATATGTAATATTATAACATTTATAAGATAATAAGTAACACACAATTGTAAAAACGAACTATATGAGCATATAAAAGTTGGGTCATTACAAAATATATTTAAATTTTGAAATATAAAACCAAAAATATATTAAAGTTAATGAGAAGTTAATGGATTCTAACGAGAAAGGGCTAACAAAATGAAAGGAAAAAGCATGTGATCCTTTGCTAACTCTTTTAAATTCAAACGTACCCTTTTTTCGTACTATTAGGAATCCAATATATAAATATAATTTTTGTGTCTCCTCTGAGAGAATTTGACACGTGGCTTACTTTAAAAGTTAAACAATAACTATCTTCTCTTAAATATATCTTATTTCACATCCCCTATACAATTGTAAAACCCATGTTCTACCACTCAATTGATTATGCTTTTTGAAAAAGATCAACGATTGAAACCAATTCTAAACCCAACAAATCCATATCCCTAGCTCGTCGGTGACCATAACCCGAAACCTGCCTTTACCCACCCACTTATCCAAACCCCATTACCCTATTCCAAGAACCAACCACAAACCCGAAATCCATAACGACCCAAAACCCACAACTCTCGTTTCTACCAAAGACAAAATCGAATTTGCATAAAATCCTTTCACCAAACAAACCAAAATCAATAACCCACATGTGTTATTAGACTTTTACCCTTTTTTTCAAAACCATCCCATTGGGCAGGCTGTGGTCACCGTCTTAGTTGGTCGCCATTAGTCGAAAGTAGGATGGGTCACTGAATTTTATGGATGATGCAAGGATTTTGGTTTGGGTTTGGGTAGGAGCCGGGTCTAATTAGTGATTGATAGCTATAGTTTTAGGCCAAAATAGTGGACTAGTGGAATGTTGGGACTGCAAATTTTTTTTATCAAATTGGAACACAATATTGAAAGCACCACACACATGACTATATTGAATCCTCTCTGGTAGTCCAAGAACCATATCACTAAAGATGTGGAGCGATAAATGGATAGGTTTGGAAAGTAAACAGACGGAGAGATGAAGGGTTGGGTCTTATTAAGAAAACGAGACGATAGAGAAAAAATTTAGGAGGTGCCACATATACACCTTATTTGAGAGGGATTCTTAACTCTTGAATAACATTTTTGAGTATATAGATGTAACAACCCCTATTTTCTCATGTAAATTCTAGCCAGGCATGATACACCGAAGATATGGCTTGTTTGTCAATTACTACCACTCTCAGCACGATTGTAAATCCGAATAAGTTATTTTCTAAAATTTCCACTTTTGTATTATGAAGAATAAAATCCATAAAGATAAAATAATCCAAACCAACATAATTTGAATTATAAATACAACAAGTGTTATCAAACTCTCAACCGAAATAATGTAAAGAAGCCTCGTGCCTATGCCCTTACAATTGTTCCAAATAAATAAATAAAGTTGCAATAACTAAAAAGCACCAATGCTAGAATCCAACTGATCTGAAAACTCGAGGCAAATGAGACTGCAAGACTTTTATAGCACAATCCAGTTATCCTTGTCTAGCAGCACCTGGGGAAGAAAACATTTAAATTTGGATCAGATCCTGAGGTGTGCAAGAATTAACTAAATTTACATATGATGCAATAATACAGTCGATGCATAATAAATACCCCTTTCGTCACTCACATTCGTATAACACCTCACCCTCATCAAAGTGCGATATTATCCGTATCCCCAAAACATCCCGAGTAATGACTCATGACATCGTCGCATATTGATTAAATGGATGTATTATTAATTTATATTTAAATGTATTTCCCACATTCAATTGTCAATATTAAATATTCATGTCTCATAAGTTCCATAAATAAGGCATGAACATCCCTTATGCATTATAGGGCAGAGTATAATTATTGTCAATACATTTAGAAAATTGAATTTATTAAAGTCAAGTCGGGGTAATTATTAATATATGTCCTTTCATATATTGAACACGCAAAGGCATCTACCGTTGGTGTCTAATTCGTGCTCTATCGGTAAGTCCGGAGGAAATCCCTTATTCCAAAGTGGACATAAAAAAACACACATATATTGGGTTGGTCCCTACGTAGGACACTTGTGCATGACCTATACCCAATGGTGACACAAGAAGGGTCAGTGTCAACAACTACCTCTCAAAGATGACGCCTCCACGTAGTACCTATATGACCTACATATCGCCAAGCCCACCTGTGCAAACGTGTGGTACACAGTCTGAACGCGCGAACCCTCGAGCTGAAAGGAGAGTCCACAAATATTCGTATGCCCACACAAATACATAATATTACCCCTATAATATGTACAGGTAATTACTCTTTAATTACATTAAAAAGTCCAATATAAATCTACAACATTTTCAATCTTTAATAATTTACTATTCAATAAATTATTAATTTTTCATTATGTAAAATAACTACTTGATCTTCGATTCTGTGTAATTATTTGGAGTTGATTTGTGGGAACCCTTTTTATTTAACCCCTAATTATTTTTCCTCCTTTGTAAGTGAACTATTGATCCATTCATACAGTAGTCCAAAGCTTTTATAATGGGTTTAACGAAAGTAAGGAGCGAATATCCTATTTGGGTGGATTCAAGCCTAGGCAAAATTCGCATAAGGAAAAAAAACAAATTCCCCCCTTGCATCGCTAAAACGACCACAAGGGTCGTTCGCGCAACATGTGAAGTCGCTCGAACGATTTCCCCGGTCGCTTGAATGACCTCCTCCTTCTTTCCCACTTCATTATTCCTTTATAGTTCGTCCCATATCCCCTTAATTTTAACTCAGAATAGCATACTATCCAAATGTTTGCACTTTCAAGCCAACATAATTTCCCATTCATTCACTGTTAATGATTTTAAGGTTTGGACTTGTCTTCTAGTATTCAAGCGTGATAAATTCGTAATAAGGGTATTAAATTTTAGGAAACTATATCCAGATTTCAGTTCACAAATTAACAATAATAATAACTCCATATATTATTCAATTCTTCCCAAATAGTTACCAACAACTTAAGGAGATCTAACATACAAAATTTAGATTTTTCGATACCTAATTTCTGGGACAGATTCTACATATAAAACAACCCTCTACATGAGTTATTCATTATCCAATCCAATATAATCAAACCTAAATCCCAGAAATTTGAAAGAGATAACTGTATGCATCAAGAAATAGATTGAATCATATATTAAGCAAGAAAATTCTTGCCTTTAATTTTTGTAGAGGAGAAACCCTTGAAATCTTTATATTTCTCTTTGCTCGTCCTCTTCTTCCCTTCTTTGGGGTTTCTCTCATCTCTCTCCCGTGTGGCTTCAACCTTAGGTTTTAAATTTGCGATAGTGTGGAAGTGGTTTACCCCAACTTAACCCCCTAATTAGTGCTAATCCCGAGTTGGGTCAAAAGCCCAACTTTTGGACCCCCAAACAGACCCGAATCCATAACCCAATAAGACCAAACGTTACCCAACCTATATACTATTGACCCAAGACCATTTGTAAAGGCTTAAATCTCCCAAACTACCCATATGAGTCCCGAAATATGTTTTGAATTATTTATGTCAATAATATGTTTATTTAATTTGTGTCACACGTAAATTAAATATTTATTATACATTATAATCAAATGTCACACTCATGCATATAAATTATTCAGAGACAATTATGATTAAATAATTTTTTTTTAGATGTTTAACTATTAAATACAATTATTTAATTACATCAAGCTTCCGCAATTATTTATTCACTCCAAAAAAAATATTATTTATTATTTCATTATTTATTTTAGCAAAAATTACAGGGTATTACATTCTTCCCCTAATAATGGGACTCCGTCCTCCAAATCAAGAAAAATATGTACCTAGCTCCAAGTGTTCGGGATACTTTGTGCCCATGTCGACCTCCCTCTCCCAAGTCGACTCGTCCACCCGATGGTGTCCCCACTGCACCCGAACAAAGGGAACAACTTTGGATCGAAGTCAACTCTCCCATCGCTCCAAAATGGCCACTGGTCTCTCCTAATAAGTAGCGTATGGATGGAGATCAACCTCATCGATGTCAATGTGCTGGTACGCCACCTAATCTCTCAGGAATATCCGTAGTGAAGATTTGTGAAATATATCATGCATCCGCTGCAAGTGCTCTGGTAATCCCATCCGATATGCTACGGGCCCAATCCCCTCTAGAATATGTAATGGTCCCACATAACGATGAGACAACTTCCCTTTCTTCCGAAATCTCATCACCCTTTTCATGGGAGACACCTTAATCAACACCTGGTCACCAACATCTAAGCCTAGGTGTCTCCGACCCGCATCTACATAGCTCTTTTGCCTATCCTGGGCAATTTGTATCCTAGCCCGAATCATCTCTACCCTCTTTCAGGTGTCCTGGATGAAATCTAGCCCTAGTAATTTGTTCTCCCCCACCTCTAGTCATCATGAGGTTGAACGGCAAGATCTCCCATAGAGTGCCTCAAATGGTGCCATCCCTATTGTGAACTGGTAGCTGTTATTGTAGGCAATCTCCACCAAAGGAATGTATTGCTCCCAGCTCTCCTTAAAATCCAAAATACACATACGCAACATGTACTCCATCATTCGGTTCACTCTCTCCATCTACCCATCGGTCTGAGGATGGTACGAAGTGCTCAGTCTCAACTCTGCCCCAAGGCCTGCTGAAAACTCTTCCAAAAGTGGGACACATACGTCTTGTCCTTGTCTGACACTATATTGAGAGGTACCCCATGCAACTTCAAAATATCTCCAAGGAAGAGTCTGGAGTACTTCTTGGAACTGTAATCAATCGTGATCGGTAAGAAAAGATCCACACTTGTCAATCTATCAAAAATCACCCATATCGAATCATTCTGTCTTTATGAAGTTGGTAACCTAGTAATAAAGTCCATAGATATTCTTTCCCATTTCCACACCGAGATATCCAAAGGCTACATAATGTCTGCGGGATGCTAGTGATCCACCTTCACCAGCTGACAAATAGCACATCTAGACACAAACACAGCTTTATCCCTCTTCATATCGGCCCACCAATATTGACGACGCATATTGTGGTACATCTTATCCCCACCGGGATACATCGTATATTGTAAACTGTGAGCCTCCGACATGAAGGCCCGCCTCAACTCCTCAATATATGAAATAACCAGTCTCCCCTGGAACCTCAAACCACCATCATACTCGATAGAAAAATGCTCTATCCCCTAGACTTGCAACTATCTAACCCACTCCTGACAAAGTTGATCCTCTGCCAGTGCATTCACCACCCGAATGATGATCTCGGGGGTGTGGTGAGAACTGACATAAATGCTTGGGTCAACTCACCATCCCACAAAGTGACCTCAACTTCACCTTCCACACTGCTACCAATTCTAGCGATGGTTTACAGCTTAACGTATCTGCTATGACATTCACTTTCCCAAGGTAGTAATGAACGTCAAACTTATAATCTTTCATAAACTCGAGCCACCTCCTCTATCGCATGTTCAGCTCCCGCTGTGTGAATAACTACTATAGGCTCTTATGGTCTGTAAAAAGTTAAAACTTCTCCCACAGGAGATAGTGTCTCCACACTCGCAAAGAAAAACCATGGAGGCTAACTCCAAGTCGTGGGCGGGGTAATTCCCCTCGCGAGACTTAAGCTTTCGGGAAGCATAAGCTATCATTCACTCCTCCTACATCAAAACCCCGCCAAGTCCCCTTAGAGACGCATCTGTATAGACTCTATAATCAACCCCCACCCGAGGAAATTCTAAAACTTGTGTTGTAGTCCATCTCCTCAAATTCCTGCCGACATATCTCATCCAAAACAAATGCTATCCCCTTCCTCGTCAGATTTGTTAAGGGCCCATCTATCTTGGAGAACCCTAGTTATCTTGGAGAACCCTTAGATAAATCAACAGTAGTACCCTGCCAATCGCAAGAAGTTGCGCACCTTAGTGGGTGTAGTGGTCTTTCTCCACTTCATTATGATATAAACCTTCATTGCGTCCCTGGATATCCCCTGCTCAGACACAAAGTGGCCCTAGAACTGTACCTCTCTCAACCAAAACCCGCATTTGTTGAACTTTGCATACAACTGGTGATCCATAAGCATCTGTAAGACCTTCCACAAACGCTTTGTGTGCACCTCCATAGTCCGAGAATATATCAAGATATCGTCTATGAACACGATAACGAAACCGATCCAGAAATTCCCTGAACACTCGGTCCATCAAGTCCATACACACTGCTGGTGGATTGGTTAGCCTGAATGGAATCCCCTAAAACTCGTATGTTCCATACCTAGTAAGAAAGGATATCTTTGAGATGTCATGCTCAATGACTCTCAACTGGTTGTACCCCGACCTCAAATCAATTTTTGAAAAATAAGCAACACCCCTGAGTTGGTCAAATAAATCATCTATATTTATTATGAACGGTGACTTTGTTCAACTCCCGATAATCGACACAAAGCCATAAAGATGTGTCCCTCTTCTTGACGAATACCACCGGAGCACCCCAGGGAGAAGTACTCCTCTGAATAAACCCATGCCCTAATAAAAGTTCAATCTACTCGTGTCAATCTCTCATCTCCAATAGCGCCATACGATACGGAGTACGGACCATAGGTCTCATGAGCGAAAATAATTCGATCACGAAGTCGATCTCCCAACTAGGTGGTAACCCTGGGATCTCCCCAAAGATATTAGAAAACTCATTCCCCGCTGGGTACAACCTCCGAAGCAGTATCCTCCTCGATGTAATACAAATGCGTGCTCAACCCACCCTCGGAGTGCGACATTGCAACTAGGTACATCTCATGCCTTTGAATGGTGAAGACGATGGACCTCCCATACCAATCCACACATGATTTATAAATGACTAACAAGTCCATCCCCAAGATGATGTCGTACTCGTGCATGTCAAGTACTAATAAATCTGCTACAAATGTGAGACGTCCAATCTCAATACCGATACCCCAGCATACCGACTGTATGGGTGCCCCTCTACCCACTGGTGAGTTTACGTGTAAAATAATATCGGATGCAAAATCTACCATACCACTCTCGCGTGAAAACCCCGTGCTAATGAAAGGATGAGATGCACCCGTATAAAAAAAATGCGACCAAGCCTATGGTGGTTCTAGCCCATCTTCTGCTACAACATACTATACTTTCCCATACTGTAATGGTTGTTGCCCCTGAGGTGGGGAGATTGGTGCTGGAGCTGCTGGTGCAGCTGCTCCCTGAGTAAAAAATGGTGGGCACTATCCCTGTGGCACCTGTTGTCCTCCGTGACCTCCATGCCCTTGGTCTGTATGGTCCCCTCACGTGAAACTCCTAGAAGTGCGGCCCTTCTCACTATAAGTATAACAGTTTCCCATAAACGGACCCCGCTCAACTTGTCAATCCTGCTGGCTTCTACCCGATTCTCCCTGGCTCTGATGGCCTCTAAATTGCTGGCCCTGCTGGCCACCGCACTGTTGGCCCTATCCTATCTGACCCTGGCCTGATAGCCCTACCTCTATCTATCATTTGTACCCCTGAACCATTTATTCTGATTAGCGAATGGGATGCCACTGTGTTGCTGGGCCTCAGATTCACTTCCCCTGATGGCTAGACGACTCTCCCCCATGGCGGTTTTCTCCCTTGCTCTTCAAAATGTCCGCTGATATTGGCAATGAATAAGTGAATCATTAACCATTTAGTTATATGTTGTGATAAATGGATTCCCTAGAAGAGCCTTACTTACGTGCCACGTCGACCCGACAACAGATATATCCATCCTCATCAGCTCAGTACGAACATCCTCCCTTACGAAATACGAGAGGGCAGTGAACTCCTCCTCATACATAGCGACCGTACGTCCTTCCTATCTAAGGTCGGTAAATTTGGTTCTCATCTCAAACTACATGGATAGGGTGAAGTATTTCCCCTCAAACCACTAAAGGGAGGTTCCCATCAACATGAATGAAGCTAACATTTTCTTCTGAATTGGCATGCACTTTGCCATCCGCAAGTGCCTCTCGATGTCCTTCCTCCAATGACTCACAACCAAGATATCGGATCCCCGTGCAAATTTCGATGGATGGACCTTAATAAAGGCTTCCCTCGTTCAGTATCAGGTGTAGCCAGGTGCCCGTGCTAGAATAGCCACCTGCTGTGGTAGTGGCTGTTAAGGTGCCCGTGGCAATGGAAAATGCTGAAGCATGGCTGCCATCGCTGTAGATACCGCCTGAGAAACAATAGTGGCTATCTCAACATGAGTAATCAATTGTGGTGCATGTGGTTCCCGTGGAACCTGTGGTGGGTCCTGGTGAGTCTCCTCCTCCTCTACTAGTGGAACTACTCTCCTTCGTCTACCTATCCTTCCGTTCACCATCTGAAAGAAAATAAGGTTTAAATTAGCATAAATTGTATGAATACAATGAAACCTAAGTATAGGCTCAACATATTAAAGAACACAATGCATAAAATAATGATCTCAACACGGATACTAAAGATACTAGAATCGTGTTAAGATACCAACTGTAACAATCCCTATTTTCTCACGTAAAGGCTGGACATGAACGATATGCCAAAGATAAGGCTTGTTTGTCAATTACTGCCACTCTAAGCACAATTGTAAATACAAATAATTTATTTTCTAAAATTTCCACATTTGTAATATGAATAATAAAATCCATATAGATAAAATAATCCAAACCACCATAATTTATATTATAAATCCAATAAGTGTTATAAAACTCTCAACCGACATACAGTAAATAAGTCTCGAGCTTATGCCTTTACAATTATTCCAAATAAATAAATAAAGTAGCAACAGATGAAAAGCACCTACGCTAGAATCCAACTGATCTAAAAACTGGCAACAAATGAGACTGCAAGACTGCTATAGCACAATCCAGCTATCCCTGTGTAGGAGCACCTGGGGGAGAAAACATTTAAATTTGGGTGAGAGTCCGAGGTGTGCAGGAATTGACATAATCAACATATGATGCAATAATAAAGTCGATGCACGATAAATACCCCCTTCCGTCAATCACATATGTACAATGCCTTACCCGTCATCTAAGTGCAATATTATCCGCATCCCCAAAGCATCCCAAGTAATGACTTATGACATCATCGCATATTGATTAAATGGCTGCATTATTAATTTATATTTAAATGTATTTCCCACATTCAATTGTTAACATTAAATATTCATGTCTCGTAAGTTCCATAAATAAAGCACAAACATCTATTATGCATTACAGGGCAAAGTATAATTATTATCCACATCATTGGACAATTTAATTTATTTAACTCAAATTTGAGTAATTATTAATATATGTCCTTTCATATATTTGACATGCAAAGGCATCTACCGTTGGTATCTAATTCGTGCTCTGTCGAAACGTCCGAAAGAAATATCTTATTCCTAAGCAGACATGACAAATACACACATTTATTGGGGTGGTCCCTACACATGACACTTGTGCACAACCCATACCCAGCGGTGACACAAGAAGGGTCAGCATCAATAACTACCTCCCATAGACGACTCGTACACGTAGTACCTATGTGACCTACACTTCGCCAAGCCCACTTGTGCTGACGTGTGGTACACGGTCCGAACGCACGAACCCCCGGGCCGATAAGACACTCCAAGGATATTGATATGTTCACACAAATACATAATGTCACATATTATTACCCCTATAATATGTATAGGTAATTACTCTTTAATTACCATAAAAATCCCAATATAAATCCATAACATTTTCAATCATTAATAATTTATTGTTCCATAAATTATTAATTGTTCATTCTATAAAATAATTACTTGATCTCCAATTCTTTGTAATTGATTTGTGGGCTCTCATTTTATTTAACCCCTAATTATTTTTACTCCTTTATAAGCTAACGGTTGTTCCATTGCTATAGTATTCTAAAGCATTTATAATGGGTATAACCAAAGCAAGGAGCCAAGCTCCTGTATGGGTGGATTCAAGCCTATGCAAAATTCGCAGAAGGCGAAAACAAATTCCCCCTTTGCGTCGCTCAAATGACCACACAGGTCGTTCGCGTGACATGTGTAGTCGCTCGAATGATTCCCCGGTCGCTGGAACGACCACTTCCGTCTTCCCCACTTAGCTATTCCTTTACAGTTCGTCCCAGATCCCCTTGATTTCAACTCAACTTAGCATACTACCCAGATGTTTTCACTTTCAAGCCAACATAATTTCCCATTCATTCACTATTAATGATTTTAAAGTTTGGACTTATCTTCCAGTATCCAGCCGTGATAAATTCGTAATAAGGGTATTAAATTTGGGGAAACTATATCCAAATTTCCGTACACAAATTAACAATAACTACAATAACCCATTGATTATTCAATTCTTCCCAAATAGTTATCAACAACTTAAGGAGATCTAACATCAAAAATTTAGATTTGTCGATACCTAATTACTGGGACAGATTATACATATAAAACAACCTTATACATGATTTATTCATTATCCAATCCTATATAATCAAACCAAAATTCTAGAAATTTGAAAAAGATAACGACACGCATCAAGAAATAAATTGAATCATAGATTAAGCAAGAAAATCCTTTCCTTTAATTTTTGTAGAGGATAAACCCTTAAAAGCTTTACATTTCTCTTTGTTCTTCGCCTTTTTCCCTTCTTTGGTGTTTCTCTCATCTCTCTCCCTTGGCTGCTACTTTAGATTTTTAATTTGTGATAGTGGGGAAGTGTCTTACCCCCACTTAACCCCTCAATTAGTGCAAATCCCGAGTTAGGTTAAAAGCCCAACTTTTGGACCCCCAAACGAAACCGAATCCGTAACTCAATAAGCCACCAAGTTACGCAACCTATATACTTTTGACCCGAGGCCATTTTTAACGGCTTAAATCACCCAAACGTACCCATATGAGTCCCGAAATATGTTCTGAATTATTTATGTCAATAATATGTAAATTTAATCTGTGTAGCACATAAATTAAATATTAATTCCACATTGTAATTAAATGTCACATTCATGCACATAAATTAATCACACACAATTATGATTAAATAGAAATTTTGTTCAGATGTGTAATTATTAAATACAATTATCTAATTACATCAAGCTTCCGAAATTATTTATTCATTCGAAAAAAAATATTATTTATTATTTCATTATTTATTTTAGCAGAAATTACGGGGTATTACAATCTTCCCCTAATAATGGGATTCCATCCTCAGAATCCAAAAATTACCTATCTCGAAGAGTTCGGAATACTTTGTGCTCATGTCATCCACCATCTCCCAAGTCGACTCGTCCTCTCGATAGTGTCCCCACTGCACCCGACCTAAAGGAACAACTTTGGATCGAAGTCGAATGTCCCTACGGTCCAAAATGGCCATTGGTATCTCCTCATAAGTAGCGTCTATATGGAGCTCAATATTGTCGATGTCCAAGTGCTTGTATGCCACCTGATCTCTAAGGAATCTCCTCACTGAAGATAAGTGAAAGATATCATGCATCCTCTGTAAGTGTTGCGCTAATTCCATCTGATATGCTACGGTCCCAATCCTCTCTAGAATAGGGAATGATCCCACATAACAAGGAGACAACTTCCCTTTCTTCCCAAATCTCATCACCCCTTTCATGGGAGACACTTTAATCCACACCTGGTCACCAACATCAAAAGTCTAAGTGTCTTCGTCCCACATCCACATTGCTCTTTTGCCTATCCAGGGCAATTCGTATCCTAGCCCGAATCATCTCTACCTTTTGTGAGGTATCCTGAATGAAATCTAGTCCAAGTAATTTGTTCTCCCCCACCTCTAGCCAGAAAGAAGGTGAACGTTATGGTCTCCCGTAGAGTGCCTCAAACGGTGCCATCCCTATCGTGAAGTAGTTACTGTTGATGTAGGCAAACTCCACCAAAGGCAAGTACTGCTCCCAACTCCCTTTAAAATCCAAAATACACATACGGAACATATCCTCCAGCATCAGGTTCACTCTATCCGTCTGCCCATTGGTCTGAGGATGGTACGAAGTGCTCAGTCTCAACTCTTCCCCAAGGCCTGATGAAAACTCTTCCAAAAGTTGGACACAAATGTCATGTCAGTATCTGATACTATATTGAGAAGTACCCCATGCATCTTAATAATCTTTGCAAGGAAGAGTCCGGCATACTTCTTAGAACTGTAATCTATCTTGATCGGTAAGAAGTGAGACACCTTTGTCAACCTATCGATAATAACCCATATCGAATCATGCCCTCTCAATGAAGTAGGTAGCCCAGTAATAAAGTCCATAGATATGCTTTTCCATTTCAACATCGGGATCTCCAAAGGCTGCATAGTGCCTGTACGATGCTGATGATCCACCTTCACCAGTTGACAAGTAGCACATCAAGACACTATGACACCCCGCCCAATTAAATACCGGGAGATCAGTCCTATATCAAGTTAAAACAGGTTTCTCATTTGGTTAATTCTCAACATCACTGTAGAAAACTTTTTAAAACTTTACCAACCACCTAGTATTCAAAAAGCTGATTTAAACTTTTTTATCTTTCATTTAAACAACCACAACATTATGAATTTAAACCATTCATACAATCATTGAGCATAAATCAATACTGCATAAATAAATAAAAGACTGGCCGATTAAACCATTGGAAAAAATCTAGTATAATAATCTGACCAAATAATAAATTGAGTGTAGAGTCTGACTGAAATAAAATAGCTTGGTGACATGCCCAAATGAAATGACTGTTTCTCCCACTCTAGGAATGAAATGACCTAAGCTTCTAAGTCCAAAGCATGCAAGAACCAACATCTGGTGTAGCTACGCATCCCTGAACAAATCATCAAGTTTCGCGTCCTTGTGGCTGGACACCTAAAAGGTTTGAAAATATTTTTCAACAAGGGTTAGAACCCAAAACATTTTGAAAATATTTAGCAAGTGATTAAAAGGCAGAAATAAAAATGCATGAATGCGCTTCATATTTAAGTTAGTGTTGCACTCCCTTGACACCTTACTCACCTCTAACTAATGTGCACATCTAGTGCATTTCTTTTATAAACCCTAGTTATATTACCTCGTCTAACTAATCTTGTTATAAGCAACACTTTCCCCTTACTCTATCTCGAGTAACATTACTGTTGATTTATAAGTTATGTCTTATCTAAACTTAGTTAATCATTTGTAATTAAATCGATATAACCGTTTCACTAGTTATATTTGTAACACAATTTCACTTTATGTACTTAACCCGTATATAATTTTATCCCCTATTATATACGTATAACTATAACATAACAAACACACCCATGTTATATATATCCTCCCAAATATGGGCTAACCGGATGCTTTCTTCAGGGCAATACATACTTGATAATTTAAACCTCTCCTACTACCAAAATCACACGTAGGATATTTAAGATAAAAACCCAGATTTATGTGTCCAAACCCAACCCAAAAATAACACCCACAATGATATGAATTGGTTATCAAATTTATATTAATGCAATCCAATCACTTGCCTTTCTAGCTTGGCGAGTCTGAATCTTTTTGTGTAGATGTTGAATCCACAAAGAACACCCTGAATTTTCTCTGATTCCCCAATCTCCTTTCCTTCTCCCTCTTTTCATCGCACTACAGATAGGGTTCTTCCTTTAGAAATGTGTCAGTCAAAGCCCCTCTAAATTGGGTTTAATATTATGTTTCTTTTAGAGTTGTGTTCACCCAAAACTCTTCATTATTGATTTTCTAATTTCATTCCCGTTTTTATGCTTGTGGCCTATTTTAAAATGGCCCAAATACCCCCGTGTGGGACCAGTCATGCCTAAAAATGCCCTGAGACCCATTTACTTCCCTTGGGAACTCGTTTGTGACTATTTTGGCCTATTCGGAACCAACCGTGAACTCAGAATTGTCACCCGAATTATTTCCCTAAAATTACTATCTTGGCCCTTATCTAGTCAATACTCGACTCCCAATTGAGATCTATAAAATCCCGTCGTTTAACTCGCTACGTCGTATAATAATTATTACTATGCACTTGATAATTTTATTTCCTTAAACATTAACCATTTACACTTCCGATTAATATTTAAATATTTTCACAATAATTAATTTAATTTAATTACGACACACTTGTAAATTAAATTACCCCGGATTAATTAAATATTTAAATGCTTAAAAATACAGGGTGTTACATACTTCCCCCTTACAAAGGAATTTCGTCCCCAAAATTAGGTAATATCTGCAGTAAATAACTCTGGATACTGCTCTCGCATGTCATCTTCTCGCTCCCACGTTGACTCCTCAACACTGTGATGTCCCCATTCCACTCAAACCAGTGGTACCACCTTAGATCGCAACTTACGCTTATTACGATTCAGAGTAGTCACGGGTCTTTCCTCATATGACACGTCTGGCTGTAATTTTATTTCCTTCTGTGGAACATGCCAGAAGGATCTCTCTCTCCTTTGGTATTTCTTCAATGATGCCATGTGAAACACGTCGTGTATCTGTTGAACATGATTAGGCAAAACCATTCTGTAATCCACTAGTTCCACTCTCTAAATGATAGGGAAAGGCCCCACATATCTCTGTGTTGGCTTCCCCTTTTTGCCAAATATCATGAATCCCTTCACTAGTGATAGATGCACCAATACCTGGTCACCAATTTCCAGCTCAATGGTTCCCGACCATATTGTGACTCAAGAGATTATCCTATACAACACAGCGCTGTTATTTCTATGTTAGAAAAGGCCCCACCTTCCTAGGTGTAAATTCCCTTATTGTCAAACAAATGACTCTCCTCAAGGTAGATACTCGTAAGAATCCCTGGCTACTCATGTCATACTTTAAACCTTTATCTCAGTATGATGTAACTCCCATTATGTTCCTAAACTGAACGAAATTACCTTAGATTAACTCAATCCTTGCTGACGGACCATAAATCATCTCAAGTCCAGGAAACTTTCTATTCCCCACCCCTAACCAAACGTAACATGGGTGTCCATATTTTTTTTTAAGCCTGAGTAGGTGTCACATAAATATTAACTACCACAAGATATCGCGCTTAGCTTTTACCAATGGTAATTATTACTCAAAATTACCCAAAAATCTACAATACACATTTCTCGATTTCTCCTATAACCTAGTCACTTCCCATCTACCCATTGACTTATGGGTGACACGTCTAGAACAAAATGTAACTTCATCCCCATTGCCTCTTGACACTCTGGGGCTGAAAGGTCTCATCCTAGTTCACAACCATATTTTTGGACGATCCAGAAATCAAACTAACCAGGGTGTCCATACAACCGTATAACCCATGCATACCAATAACTTATCACTAACATCTCTACGCAACATACTTATCTCAAGTTTAGCCCCTCACTCTTGACATGGCTACATCATTCATGTATTCTCGATTACCCTACAATTTTCAATTTTCTTCTCAAAATTTCCTCACTCATTATCTTATGGTGCAAAAATTATCGTAGTACTTCCTTTGCAACATTACCTGGCTCCACTGGCCATATTTCATTATAGCTCTGGGCTTAAAGTGTTTTTCTCTAAATGTTCAACAATTTACATTCAAAATGATGCCCTATCATCCCACAACATCTCTTAACTCCCGACTTTTATTAAGGCCCACGCGTGAAACCTCCCGCAATGAAGCTCGAAAGGACTTTCTCCAATGCACTATCCCCTAGCATTGTTCATCATCAAAATCCTTTGGTCCAAAGCACATCCATAAGATATCATAAATTTGTCACTCAGCACATAAATCAGTCCACCTATGCCCATGTCTCTTAAGGTATCACACAATACGATGCTCTCACTATCACTAAGACTTCAGCAAGTAATTGACAATGAGCTAAATCTCTCCGCTCAATGGTAAACTTGATATACCCTGGATCACATCAGTAAAAGAATCTACACACTGGGATCCAATGTTACTAGAAAAGTGTACTCTCTGAAGTATACCTCATAAAATATTGCCACGAGCTTAACTCTCTTTCAAGTGAGTCATCGCAAAAAAAATATACATCCTGCCCCGGAACAGCGAGCACGATAGTCTTGCTGTAACCGCCCACCATCGCTAAACAGTCTGTACCCAGGATAACACCATACCTCAAATATTACTTATCAAAATGAGCTATGCTCTAAAGATATAACCTCTCAGTGTCCACACTCGCTCCCCTGCAGATGAAACCAAAAAGAGCCCCGCTACTCAACGGTAACTATGTACACACTATTAATATTAACGATACCTCTACTAAATATGTTTTACATGTGAATCTACTATTAACAAACTAATGTGACTCGCTTGTGCCACAAAAAATAGATCCTAATCACCCCAGGATAAGAACTCATAGTATCGATTGCCAAAAGCATTGGTGGTTCCAATGGTTCTTGGACATAACAGCTTCGTCACAACCGAACCAAAACCTTTTATAACTGCTATCCTTATTGGGCATCCCATACTTGTCCCTCAATTTTTTGCAGACTAGATCTAAACATAATTCCCCACTTTTCACAGATATAATACCTCTCTCGGTCACCTTCCTTGCCTGATCATTGGGTCCCCGAATGTAACTCCAACATCGAGACTGGCCCACGATCTGGTGCATGTTTGTATATCCAAGATCTCATCCTGTAGTTCCCTCCTGACTCACTTTGGGCAATACTTCTTCTTGTGGGCCATCTTTCCACATCCGAGTCAACTACAAGAGAACTTCCCTATCTCTAGTCTTGGCCTTACTGGCCTCCCCCATCCTTTCCTTGAACCTACTGGCCGTGAAGAATGGAATACTGTGGTTATTGAGGACCCTACTCTTGGGATACTGAGGACCCTACTAGTCCTGCCTAAGCCTCCTAGCCCGATTCCACTATCGGAAGTCTTTCTCCTCCAATGATTTTTGTGCCCCACTGGCACCATTCCCATCTACTTTCCCAATCTGACTTATCCCGTTTTCTCATAGTGGATGAGTTCAATATAGGTGGCTCCACTCCCCACCCATAGGACGCATTCATGTATCTTTGCTTTCTCTCTGTCCCCTCTTGCCATTTCGTTTTGTACTCTCTTGGACCTATTAGCCTTGTCCTCAATTGCTACCCCCGTTGTCCCTTTGGCCCCACTGGCCCTATGGAACTAATTGCTGGCCTCGATGGCCCTAAATGAATCCACCGTACACTTGGTAGGGACTCTATTTACCTTAATCACTAATATGGATTCTCCACCGGGCATTACCCTCCTCTGATGTCTTACTTGCACCGCTAAATCCAGTCTTGCTCTTTGGATAGATTCTCCAAACCTATTGGCTCCCTTCTCATGGAAGCGTTGATGTAATCTTGCAAACGTATGACATTTGCGACTTCATCAAGTTAAATCCCCTCTCATTATTGGTCTTTATTTTGTCCAATAGTGATAAGTTTTGAAACTCCACTCGCATCTATGTTCGGACATCAAATAGAAGATCTTACGATCAAGTTATACTCATATTTCTCGTTCAATTCCATAGATACTCCTTTTATGTGGTGACTTACTTTCATCACTTTATTCTTCTCCTATGAGCTAAAATTTGTCTTGAAATTTTAGTCCTGGGTGTCGTTTCACTCCACCCTACATAATAGTCTTTGGAATTCCCCTTACATTTGCCGATCACACTCCCTTTCTTTCCGGAATCTTTATAGATGGCTCTTCGAAAGAGTCCTCCCAACTTACCCCACCCCTTCCGACTACACTGGGTGAGTTTGAAATTATCAACGAAAGTGCTTGGGGAAATTACTGCTCCCAGGTGATTATCCTATTGTCATCTTCAACAATAATCTTAGTGAAATCTAATGTGGTCACCGTTCCCAGAATACTCTAAGTCTTTTGTCGAGCCTCTCCTCCTGAAGTCCTTCCAACAATCCTCGGTGGTAGTCAACTAATGTTCGGTGTACGAAGCCCAACTGAACCCGTATATGAATCACATCAACTATACTTAATATCAGGAGAACGTAAGTCGCATACGTAGAGGAATATAATAATCCTAAAATAAGGCTCTATATTAAAGAACGCTACGCTGAAACGTAAAAAGTCACATATATCCTATGAACACTAGAACCTGATGCTCGAATACCATCTGTGACACCCCGCCCAATTATAAAACCTCGTGATCAGTCCTATATCTAATTAAATCAGGTTTATCATTTGATTCATTCTTAGCATCATTGTCGAAAACTTTTTAAAACTTTACTAATCACCTAGTATTCGAAAAGCTGATGTCAAAATTTTTATCTTTCATTTAAACAACCACAACATTATGAATTTAACCCATTCATACAATCATTGAGTTTAAATCAATACTGCGAAATAAATAAAAGACTAGCAGATTAAACCATCGACAAAAATCCAATATAATAATCGGACTGAATAATAAATTATGTGTAAAGTCTGACTGAAAGAAAATAGCTGGGCGAGATGCCCAAATGAAATGACTACTAGTCCTACTCTAGGAAGGAAATGACTGAAGTGTCTAAGTCCAAATCCTACAAGCACCCACATCTGCTGTAGCTATGCATCCCTAGACAGATCATCAAGTTAGGCATTCCTGTGGCTGGACACCTAAAAGGTTTTGAAAATATTTTGCAGAAAGAGTTGTAACCTAAAACATTTTGAAAATATTTATCAAGTGATTAAAAGGCAGAAATAAAAATGCATGAATGCGCTTCATATTTAAGTTAGTGTCGCACTCCCTTGAGACATTACTCACCTCTCAACTAATGTGCACATCTACCGCATTTATTTTATAAACCCTAGTTATATTACCTCGTCTAACTAATCTTGTTATAAGAAACACTTTCCCCTTACTCTAGCCCGAGTAACATTACTATTGATTTATAAGTTATGTCTCATCCTAACTTAATTAATCAGTTGTAATTAAATCCATATAACCGTTTCACTATTTATATATGTAATACAATTTCACTTTATGTATTTACCCCGTATATAATTTTATCCCATATTATATACGTATAACTATGTCATAACATTCACACCCATGTTATATATATATATATATATATATATATATATATATATATATATATATATATATATATATATATCCTCCTGAATATGGGCTCACCAGATGCTTTCTTTAAAAATGCTTGCACCCTAGGTATCTCAATCAAACCCGGATGCCATGAAATGGTCATCTCACCTTAGTTAAGTAAAAATAAGCATAGTGGAGGCGGTCATAGTTCCTACCTAAAAGTAAGACCGATTCATACCCAAGACGTTTTACCCATAACTGGAGTGCTTTGACCTGGGGACTATACTCTTCTTGCGTTCACTAGACAGGAGATTCACCCACATCGCACAACCTCCTAATATAGGTATGTATTTAATTAAAATATCTTCACTGATATTAAATTAGCACACCTTATTATATATATACTATCACACTTACCCCAAATCTATAATTAATTTAAACCCGGCTAATCCGTGTACAAAAATCCGTAACACTAGCGTATAATATACGAGTCAATATTCCCGACTCTAAGGTAATTAATTTGCACAATAATTAATTCATTAACCAAGTGGCACTCTCCCAAAATATCCAAACTACCACGTATACAAAGGTGATTTAAATCCGGCTAACCTGTGCACAAAACCATAACACTAGCCTATAATCTCCGAGACGGTATTCTTGACTCTAAGTTAATTAATTTCAACATTAATTAATTTATTAACCTGGTGCCACTCTCCCAAAATATCTGGACGCATTCCCTCGATCCTTAATTTATTCCTTAGAATTTGTCGCCTCAAATTCTATATTTGTTTCTCACTCTGATGTCCACATAATAATTATACTCACCTCTTATTTAATTCTTTAAATAGAAAAGAAAAAAATCCCTTACTGAAATAACTTAGACCACCCAAAACTTTCCTCCAGTCCAAAACCGAAAGCAGTCGAAACTAGGCCAGGCCCACCTGTGTCGTTCGAATGACCCATCGGCATCTCTTGAACGAAAACCATGTCGCTCGAACTACTTCTGGTTTTCTCTCCCCTCTCCTTGTTCTTATGTTCGTCGATTTCTTAAGGTTTCTGCAACTCTTTTCAAGCCCAGAAGTTTTCTAACTTATTTCCTTAATAATTAAATCGATGGCTTACTCAATCCCTTTAATAATCAAAACGAATCATTTAACGAGATTGTAACCCAAACCTCATTATTAATTAAACAACAGTATACGATTTCTCCAATATATATTTGATAATTTAAACCTCTCCTACTATCAAAATAACACGTAGGATATTTATGATAAAAACCCAGATTTATGTGTACAAACCCAACCCAAAAATCACACCCACTATGATATGAATTGGTTATCACAATTTATATTAAAGCAATTCAACCACTTGCCCTTCTAGTTTGTAGAGTCTGAATCCTTTGGAATAGATGTTGAATCCATAAAGAACACCCTGAATTTCCTTTGATTCCCCAGTCTCCTTTCTTTCTCCATTTTTCTTCTCTCTAGATCTAGGGTTCTTCCTTTAGAATTGTGTCTGTCAAAGCCCCTCTAAATTGGGTTTTATATTATCTTTCTTTTAGAGTTGTGTTCACCCAAAACTCTTAATTATTTTTTCTAATTTCATTACCGTTTTTATGTTTGTGGCCTATTTTAAAATGGCCCAAATACCCCCATGTGGGCCCGGTCATGCCTAAACCTGCCCAAAGACCCATTTACTACCTCGAGTACACTTTTTCAACTATTTCGGCCTACTCGGAACTAACCATCCACTTAGAATTGTCATTCTAATTATTTTACTAAAATTACTATCTCGACGTCCCTTATCTAGTCAACACCCGACTCACGATTGAGTTGTATAAAATCTCGTCGTTTAACTCCCTACAACGTATAATAATTATTACTATGCACTTAGTACTTTTATTTCTTTAAATATGAACCATTTACACTTCCAATTAATATTTAAATAATTTCATAATAATTAATTCAATTTAATTACGACACACTTGTAAATTAAATTATCCCGAATTAATTAAATATTAAAATGCTCAATAATACGGGGTATTACAAACACAAACTAAGATATATCCCTCTTCATATCGGCCCACCAATACGGACAACGCATATCGTGGTACATCTTATCCCCAATGGGATACACCGCATGTAGTGAACCATGAGCCTCCGACATGATGACTCGCCTTAACTCCTCAACATTCGAAACAACTAGTCTCCCTGGAACCTCAAACCCACTAAAAAAATGCTCCATCCCCTCGGTTAGAAACTGTCTCACCCGCTCCTGACAAAGATGATCCTTCGCCTGTGCCTTTACCACCCGAATGATGATTTCGGGGGTGATGGTGAGAATTGACATAAATGCTCGGGTCAACTCATCATCCCCATGAAGAGACATCCACTTCAGCTTCCACACTGCTACCAACTCCAGCAACGACTTATGGCATAATGCATATGCTATGACATTCTCTTTCCCCGGGTGGTACTGAATGTCAAACTGATATTATTTCATAAACTCGAGCCACCTCCTCTATCGCATGTTCAGCTCCCGCTGCATGAACAAATACTACAGGCTCGTATGATCTGTAAAAAGTTGGCTGATGACTCTAAGTCGTGGGTGGGGTAATGGCCCTCATGACAGTTATGCTTTCGGGAAGCATAAGCTATCGGTCTCTCTTCCTGCATCGAAGCCCTGCCAAGCCCCTTAGGGAAGCATCTGCATAGACTCTGTAATCAACCCCTGCCATTAGAAATGCTAAAATTGGTGTTGTAGTCAATCTCTTCTTTAGCTCCTCAAATGCCTGCCGGCACATCTCATCCCAATCAAATGGTACCCACCTGGAAATCTTTAAGAAACCTTGGATAAATCGACGGTAGAACCCTGCCAATCCCAAGAAGCTACGAACCTTGGTTGGTGTAGTGGGCTATCCTCCACTCCACCAACACCTGCATTTCTCAAACTTTGGATACAACCGATGATCCCTAAGCATCTGTAAGACCATCCGTAGATTCTTTGCGTGCTCATTCGGAGTCCGAGAATAGATCAAGATATTGTCTACGAACACGATAATGAATCGATCCATAAAGTCCCTAAACACTCGGTTCATCAAGTGCATAAACACTGATGGTGCATTGGTTAGCCCGAATGGCATCACAAAAGACTCGTACGATCCATACCTAATAACAAAGGCTATCTTTATAATGTCCCGGTCACGGACTCTCAACTGGTGGTACCCCGAACTCAAATCAATTTCAAAAAATAAGCATCACCCCTCAGTTGGTCAAATAAAACATCTATACGAGGTCGCGGGTTTTTATTACGAACAGTGAATTTGTTCAACTCCCGATAGTCAACACAAAGCTGCAGAGATCCGTCCATCTTCTTAACGAATAACACTGGAGCATCCCATGGAGAAGTACTCCTCCTAATAAACCTATGCCCTAACAACTATTCAATCTACTTGTGTATCTTTCTCATCTACAACGGAGCCATACAATACAGAGTACGGGTAATAGGTCTCATGCCCGAAAATAAGTCGATCATGAAATCGATCTCCCAACTAGGTGGTAACCTCAAAATCTCCCCAAAGACATCATAAAACTCACTCGCCATTGGGATGAAATCTGGCGTCACTACATCCTTCAAAGAAGTATCCTCCTCATTGTAATACAAATGTGTGCTCGACCCATCCCAGAGTGCGTCATCGCAACTAGGTACATCTTCTATTATGTAATAGCAAAAACGATGGACCTCCCATAGCAATCCACACATGCTCTATAAGTGACTAACCAGTTTACCCCCAAGATGACGTCATACTCGTGCATATCAAGTATTAATAAATAAGATACAAATGTGAGTCGTCCAATCTCAATACCGATACCGCGGCATACCGACCGTATGGGTTCCCCTCTACCCACTGGTGATTTAATGTGTAAAACAATATCGGATGCAAAATCTACCATACCGGTCTCCTATGAAAATCCCGTGCTAATGAAAGAATGAGATGCACCCGTATAAAAAATAATGCGACCAACATGACCAAAAATAGGAAACCTACCCTCGACTTCCTACGGCGGTGCTCGCCATGTGCTGCTACAACATGGTAGACTCGCCCATACTGTAATGGTTATTACGCCTGAGGTGGGGCGATCGGTGTTGAAGCGGATGGTGCAGCGACTCCCTGAACCAGAAATGGTGGGCACTGTCCCTGTGGCACCTGTTGTCTTTTGTGACCTCCCTGCCCTTGGGCTATCTAGTCCCCTCGCGTGAAACTCCTAGAAGTGTGGCCATTCTCATCACAAGTACAACAGTTTCCCTGAAATGGAGACTGCTCAACTAGTCAGCCCTGTTGGCCTCTAGCCTGTTTTACGTGGCCCTGATGGCCTCTGAACTATTGGACCTACTGGCCTCTCTATTGTTGGCCCTGTCCCGTCTGACCCTGCCCCTGACTTTGTCTATCATATGTACCCCTAAACCTCTTATTCTGATTAGCGATTGGGGTGCCCCTGTTCCACTGGGGCCCAGACCCACTTCCCCTGTTCGCCTTTCCCTGATGGGTAGACGACACTCCCCTGTGGTGTTTTTCTCCCTTGCTCTTAAGAAATGTTCTTTGATCTTGGTAATGAATAAGTGCATCGTTTATATTTATATTTATATTTCGTGAAGGCTAGATTCCCCATAATATCCTTCCTGACATGGCACTCTGACTCGACAACAAATCTATGCATCCTCATCTGCTCAGTACGAACATCCTCCTTCGCGAAATACTAGAGGGTAGTGAACTCCTCCTCATACTCAGTGAACGTACGTCCCTCCTATCTAAGATCTATAAATCTAGTCCTTATCTCGGACTGCAAGGCTAGGGGAAAGTATTTCCCCTCAAACCTCTCCCAGAACTAACCAATGGTGAGGTTGTCCCTCTCCTTAACAATCATGACTGCCTCCCACCACTGAAGGGAGGATCCCACCAACCTGAATGAAGCTAACATTTTCTTCTGAGCTGGCATGCACTCCACCATCTATAAGTACCTCTCGATGTCCTTCTTCCAATGACTCACAACCAAGATATTGGATCCCCCGACAAACTCTGATGGCTAACCCTTAACAAAAGCCTACCTCGCTCGGTCCCATGTGTAGCTTGGTGCATGTGATGGAATAGCCACCTGATGTGGTAGTGGTTGCTAAGTTGCCTGTGGCGATGGAAAATGTTGAAGCATGGCTACCATCGCTGTAGGTATCGTCTGAGAAACAATAGTGGCTATCTCAGCATGAGTAAATAATTGTGGTTCCTGTGGAGCCTGCGAAACTTATGGTGGATCCTAGTGAGTCTCCTCCTACTCTACTGGTGGAGATATTCTCCTTCATCTACCTCTCCTTCTGGTTGCCATCTGAAAGCAAACAAGGTTCGAACTGTCATCAATCGTTTGAATACAATGAAACCTAAGTGTAGGATCTACATATCAAAGAACACAACGCAGAACGTAATGAGCTTGACACGAATCCTAAGGATACCAGAACCGTGCGCTGATACCAACCGTACCAACCCTTATTTTCTCATGTAAAGGCTATCCAGACATGATACGCCGAAGATAGGGCTTGTTTGTTAATTACTACCATTCTCAACACAATTGTAAATAAAAAAAAGTTAATTTCTATAATTTCGACATTTGTAATATGAAGATTAAATCCATACAGATAAAATAATACAAACCACCATAATTTAAACTGTAAATCCGACAAGTGTTATAAAACTCTTAATCGACATAAAGTGAAAAAGTCTCGGGCTTATGCCCTTACAATTGTTACAAATAAATAAATAAAGTAGCAACAGTTGAAAAGCACCTATGCTAGAATCCAACTGATCTGAAAACTGGAGGCAAATGAGACGGCAAGACTGCTATAGCACAATCCACTTATCCCTGTCTAGGAGCACCTGGGGGAGAAAACATTTAAATTTGGGTAAGAGCCCGAGGTGTGCAAGAATTAACTTAATTAACATATAATGCAATAATACAGTTGATGCAGGATAAACACCCCATTTTGTACTCACATATGTATAACACCTCACCCCTCATCTAAGTGCGATATTATCTGTATCCCCAAAAACATCCCAAGTAATGTCTTAAGACATTGCCACATATTCATTAAATGGATGTACTACTAATTTATATGTAAATGTATTTCCCACATTCAATTGTCAACATTAAATATTCATGTCTCATAAGTTCCATAAACAAGGCATAAACATCTATTATGCATTATAGGGAAAAGTATAATCATAGTCCACATCTTTAGACAAATTAATTTATTTAACTCATGTTCGGGTAATTATTAATATATGTCCTTTCATATATTTGACACGCAAAGGCATCTACCATTGGTTTCTAATTCATCCTCTAACGGAAAGTCCGGAGGAAATCCCTTATTCCTAAGCAGACATCACAAAAACACACATATATTGGGGGTGATCCAATGCAGGACACTTGTGCACAGCCCATACCCAGCGGAGACACAAGAAAAGTCAGCATCAATAACTTCCTCTCGTAAACGACGCCTCCACGTAGTACCTATATGACCTGCACATTGCCAAGCCCACCCGTGCCGACGTGTGGTACACAGTCAGAACGAGGGAACTCGCAAGCCGATAGGACAATCCATGAATATTGGTATGTCCACACAAATACATAATATTACATATTATTACCCTTATAATATGTATAGGTAATTACTCTTTAATTACTTAAAAAAGTCAAATATAAGTCCACAACATTTTCAATCATTAATAATTTAATGTTTAATATATTATTAACTTTTCATTCCATAAAATAATTACTTGATCTCCAATTCTTTGTAATTAATTGGAATTGACTTGTGGTCACTTGTTTTATATAACCCATAATCATTTTTCCTCCTTTGTAAGTTAACTGTTGTTCCGTTCCTATAGTAGTCCAAAGCTTTTATAATGGGTTTAACCAAAGTAAGGACCCAGGCACCTGTATGGGTGGATTCAAGCCAAGGTAAAATTCACAGAAGGCAAAAAAACAAATTCCCCCTTGCGTCGCTCAAACGACCACAGGGGTCATTCACGCAGAAGTCCCTCGAACGAATTCCCCAGTCTCTTGAACGACCGCCTCCTTCCCACTTCGTTATTCCTATAAAATTCGTCTCAGATCCCCTTGAAAAAGCATACTACCCAGAAGATTGCACTTTCAAGCCACATAATTTCCCCTTCATTCACTGTTAACGATTTTAAGGTTTGGACTTGTCTTCTAGTATTCAACTGTGATAAATTCGTAATAAGGGTATTAAATTTTGGGAAACTATATCCAAATTTCAGTACACAAATTAACAATAATAATAATAATAATAACTCCATTGATTATTCAATTCTCCCCAAATAGTTATCAACAACTTAAGGAGATATAACAACAAAATTTTACATTTGTCGATACCTAATTTCTGCGACAGATTCTACATAAAAACAACCCTCTACTTGAGTTATTCATTATCCAATCCAATATAATCAAACCTAAATCCCTGAAATTTAAAAGAGACAACTATATGCATTCAGAAATAAATTGAATCAGAGATTAAGATAGAAAATTCTTGCCTTTAATTTTTGTAGACGAGAAACTCTTGAAATCTTTAGATTCCTCTTTGTTCTTCCTATTTTTTCCTTCTTTGGTGTTTCTATCTTCTCTCTCCCATGGCTTCTACTTTGGGTTTTTAATTTGTGATGGGGGGAAGTGTTTTACCCCCACTTAACCCCTCAATTAGTGCTAATACTGGGCTAGGTCAAAAGCCCAACTTTTGGACCCCCAAACGTACTCGAATCCATTACCCAATAAGTCGAAAAGTTACCCAACCTATATACTGTTGACCCGAGACCATTTTTAAAAACTTAAATCACCCAAACGAGCCCATATGAGTCCCAAAATATGTTTCAAACTATTTATGTCAATAATATGTTCATTTAATCAGTGCCGCACATAACTTAAATATTTATTCTACATTATAATTAAATGTCACATTCATGCACATAAATTAATCGCACACAATTACGATTAAATAGAATTATTTTTGGATGTGTAATTATTAAATACAATTATTTAATTACATCAAGCTTTCGAAATTATTTATTCAATCGAAAAAAAGATCATTTATTATTTCATTATTTATTTTAGCAGAAATTACGGGGTATTATAATAGAGATGTATTTTACCACTAGGTCTTATTCAATTAGATGCATAATGTGGATTATGAATACTGGTCCCATAATATCTTTATAAAAAGATTATTTAAGTCACATTCATTCATTCGCAATCATGTACACAATATAGGCAAAAACATGAAGTTCACAAATAATTTATTGATGTCACAATGTAGTGTCAAACAAAGATTTTCTAGCAATCTACAATATTGATACTTTATTGGCTACATTTAAGACCCGTATCTTAAGCATGCATCAGTAATATCGTTGGTGATAATAAATTTATGAGTGAATTTGATATGTTAACACTTGTACAAACATGTTCAAGTGACACTCATTATTTCATAAGATTTTCTTTAATTGAAATGTATTTCCATTCAATGTGCTTAGATACTTTTGAATACTTATCACTTATTTATAAAGAAGATTGCAATGGCAATATCATTATATTTTATTGGTTTGGTAATAATGTCGACAATTTCAAATTCTCAAATGAAATTTTGTTGCCATAATCCATAAATTCTAGCCTCAAAGCATCTAAGAACTCATTTTTTTTAATAATAGATAATGGATTGTTTTGCGCTTTATCGTAATATCAACAATTAAGACAAATAAAACATACAAAATCAAGAGTGAACTTTGCACTATACATGATCCAATAAATCTGGGTCATAATAACCAATCATATTTAAATAAACATCCATCACGAGGGTGAAGATATAATATTTTAAGTATCTTTTTACTTAATTGCACTCCTAATCGATATAAAACATTTCATTTCTCTACTTTTTATTCCTTGCTTGTTTATAATAAAATATATAAACTTACTGTAATACCCCGTATTTTTATGAATTAAATAAATAATTAAGAATTAACTAATATGTACTCATGTAAATTAACCTTCAATTTGGAGATATTTTTATTCGTTTGAATTAGTAATCGGGATTTAAAGTGAGAATTTATATAATATGTGACATATTCCTTAATTTAATAATATCGTGGTGATTAATTTCTATATTACTGGTTGGTATGGTTGGATCGAGCTATAGAAGAAGATAGATGCCCAAACTAGTGTTTTATGATTATCTTGTTAATGTTATGGACTTAATTGACTGTCTAAAGTTTGGCCCATATGGAAAATGTGAGATTAGGGTTACACATAGATAATTAATCCTCATTAATCGTTATAACATGTCGCATTTTATAACCTAGCAACAAAGGCAAAATTTAGGAGAAGAGGGGGAGAAAATAATAGTGCTTAATCGAGTGTAATCTTCATTAAGTTAAGAAATACTATCTTGCTTAATGATTTAATGTAACTTGTTTAAATTTTTTATTGTCGTATGTTAATCAATTGATTAGAAACACGATATTAGAATTGAATTCTTATGACTGAGTTGTAAATTTGATTATTAAGTATCTTTAGATATATATTTAAATTGACCAAATGATAGAATCCATGTTCTTGATTAAATTGTATGTTTAATTTAGGAATATGTCATTGTGATGATGATAACCTCAAATAATTTATTATAGAACATTAAAGAGATGGTGAATTTGATTAGAATACTCAATGAGACTGTTAATCATTGTTAAATTGCATGTTTAATGGAGTTCCTAGTTGATTATTAATCAAAATTCGTGCTTTAAGGATGGCTAATATAAAGAATATGTAAAAACAAATATTTATGCCCTTAATAATATAACTAAACACTTTTTATAATCATTACAAGGTTGGGTTATGAATTAAAAGTGATTAGAAATCATAATAGAGTGTTATGGAGGTGTTGGGAGCTTTGAAAGACTCATTTACGGTGAACTATGGTTTTAAATTCATTGCTTTGTGCTAGTTGGAGAAAAAAAACTAAACTACATCGTTTTGGGGTGGAGGTTAGAGGGAAGCCGTAGGTGCGGCGATCTGGAGCTCAAACGTGGTTTTAATCTCCGTGTGCATGACACTCTATGTTGCAAACGAAGAACAAGGTGCGAATCAAGGGTTGTTAGGGTAGTTTAGTGAGTTTAGGCTAATATGTGATTGGTTTTTGAGCTGGTTTTTGGGGTTTAGCTAGGATGTTTAATATTTGGTTTAAGGATGGTTCAGGAAACCTAAAAGGGGGGTGTTTAGGAGGTTAGTATAGTAATATCAAAATTAATATATATATAGGTTATGAGTTTACAGTTTTAGCATAATTCAAATACATGTAATTTATACATGTATAGGTATACTGAAGAATTGAAAATTTATTGTAAAATTAACTATGACACTCCACCTAATCTAATAATGGGTATTCAATTATCTACTAAAATAAAATAGGAATTTCAGTCTAGTTCATTTTTCTGATCCATGTCAAAAAGTAATTCAATTACTAATAGCCTATTAGGCCCGGTGTCTAATTTTAAAAACTTAATAACTTGCTTTATTAGAAAAAAAATATAGCAGTCTAAGTTACCAATCCAACATATAAATGAGGGTAACCAATCTCAATAACCACTCACCACAAGAATAGCCTAAATACTAATGATATGAAATATATTAATTAACTGAATAACGCTTGATAAAACTAAATACAATAATCCACTAATACGGAGATAAAGTAAAGTCTGAACAATACTTGAGCTATCTAACTTAGCAACATGCCCGAATAGAAACTGAAGTGAACATCCTATCTAAATAACAATTATAGAAGTGTCTAGTAAATCACTACAGGCATCCACAGCTAATGCAACATCGTCTGATCAGAAAGAGACCTAAGCCTGACATCCCTGCGCCTAAGGACCTAACAGATTTTGAAAAGGGATATTTTATACGGGTCAGATCGAAAAACAATTTGAAAATATTTATTTGAATTCCCTAGTTATGGTACCCCGCCTAACTAGTAATCACTTAACTTAACCTCTCCCGCTAAAATCTAGCCCAATTGTGCTACACGTATTTTATTTTGCTTTGTTTTTCATTTAGCTATCACATAAGCTACGTCATTAAAATTATAAATTATAATATTATCGTTACACTATTTACATAAATGTACACTAGTTAAAATTTCAATGTTCACACATTCGTTTTATCACACACATATATTTATAACACACTTTTATATGTATATTCATAGAACCTCTGAGATGTCCTCCCGGATACAATCCTTATTATGCTATCAAGCTCTAGATATGTCAGACCCTAAACTCATATACAGTGGTCATGTAACAGTCTTATGACCTGGGGAATTGACCCAACACATGCTAGTCACGCCAGGGTGGGACGCAAACTACGTGCAAATAATAGCATATCCAGAGTAGGTATGTTCACATATTTTGATCACACATAGATACAACTATATGTACATACTATCACCCTTGGTACATGTACATATACACATAACTAGCTAATCGTGCATATATCACTCGTGGCACTAGCCCACAAATCCTATGTCTTCCCTGACTCTCGATTTATCGAGTATTTATGACATCCCGCTTAATAAAATATCGGGTGATCAGTCATATATCAAATTTAGCAGGAATCCCATTTGGTTCATTCTTAGCATCATTGTCGAAAAACTTATTAATTTCTAACCACCTAATGATTTGTTAAGCCTCTGCCAAATTTTATCTTTAAAGAATATTACCAAGTCAATCAGTACGATAAGAAATAATATGGAATCATCACAACATAATAGAGTGTGAATATCATGAATATCTTAAGTAACTTCTAGCAGAATAAAAAACGACTGAAACAACCAATCCAAAAGAGAACCAGCTTATAGTAAACGTAGTCAATAGAAACTTAATTGAAATAAAATTCCACGAGCAACATGCTCGATAGTACAACTAAAATACTATTCCTATCGAGGAATGGATAAGAGAGAGACGTCTAGAACTAGTTATACAACGTCCACATGTATCGTAACTACATAATCTGGAATGAGATCAAGCCTGGTGCCCCTATGGTCGGACACCTAAAAGGGTTTGGAAAATATTTTACAGCAAGGGTTAGTACCCAAAACATTTAGAAAATATTTAGCAAGTGAATTAAATTGCAGTAAATGAAAAGCATGAATACTCTTCATATTTAAGCTAGTGTCGCGCTCTCTTGAGGACCAACTCACCCCTCAACTAATGTTCACATCTATCGTTTCTCTATATAACCCGCCCAGTCATTTATCTCGTTACTAGTCCTTGTTATACAGTTCCCTCCTGATCCCCTACTTTAGCCCGAGTAAGTTTAACATATGATTTAATATTTATATAACATCTTAACTTATTTAATCATTCTTAACAATTAAATTCATATAACATTCTCACAAGTTATATGTATAATTAATGTGATGCACACCATGTATTATACCCGTATATAATTATCTACACCATATATACGTATTAACATATTATAACATTAACTCACTTGTCGAAAATATAAAACCATCCTCCCGAGTAGGCAATCCCTGGATGTTCTCTATAATTCTACCAATTTAGGTATGCTCATCCACCCAGACACCCTAACCCGATTAGCTCCTTGAATTAGTGAAATAAAATAAACGCAGTGGAGGCGGTCACAGTTATCCCTGAAAATGAGACCGAATAATACCCAACACATCTCACCCCTAACAATACGGACGCTATGACCTGGGGACTATACTCACCCTCCTTCTCAAGCCAGGGGATTCACCCACATCGCGCAACCTCTTATTATAGTACGAGAGGGGTACGATTTTATCAAATATCTAATCACCGATATTTATGAACACACAAGGTATATATATGTACTATCACACTACCCCATATATATATATATATATATATATATATATATATAATTAAATCCAACTATTACCGTGCACAAAATCTGTAACACTAGCCAAAATTATATCCGAGTCTATATCCCGACTCAATTTTAATTAATCTCTCATTAATTAATTCATATAATGGCATACTTCTCACCCATAATTTCCGAACTCACTCTTTTGGTTCATAATTCACCTTTTATCCAATCCCACTAATAAATTTATCACCCCATTTATTAGTGTTAATATTTATAAATAATTATTTCCCAAAGACCCTAGGCTTAAATTTCCATTCAATCATTTCTATATAAACTCTTAGGGGTTTTACAAAATCAAAGGAAGGCAAAGGAAAAGAAAAAAAATGCTGCACTGCCCGAATACTGAGACCTTCGGTCGACCAGCGTGACTGGCGCAATCGACTTGGCCTGTTTGGCTAGCCCCTCCCTATTCTGCTGTTTCACCAATGTTGCAACATCCAAGCTTTTGTTTCTCAAAATGGGATATTTAGCCAATCCTTTTCCATCCAAATTTCATACAAAATCAGGTTCTAATACTCTAAATACTTCAATCCGTTCACGAATTTATCTAAAATCCATATGTTCGAGTCTGGGTCTATTTTCATTTCTAGGTTTGATTCATTCGATTAGAGGCACAATTTGATATAAAAAATATCTCATCAATTCCATCGGGTTTACATACAATTCATTTCTTCTAAGTTATAGAATTATGTAACCCAATTAATTCCACTAATAATTTCATCAATTATGTGCCATGAATTTAAGACCTAAAACACATATGAATACCCACCAAAAATAAAATTATCACATCCACTATAATATGAATCAATTATCACCAATTAAAATTTAGAGCAAGATTATCCACATTCCTTATAGGGTTTATAGGGTCTGAATCTCTTGTAGAAGATGATGATTTGAAGGAGAATATCTACCCTTGTTCTTGTTTCTTGGCTCCCAAGATTTCTCTAATATCTCCCTCCTTTGTTCTCCACTTGATTAGTTTGTCTTAAATGAGTTATGACTCTCACACCCGCTTACTTTTAGGGTTTACTAAGTGAATCCCTTTTTTTAGCTTATGTGCATTATTAAAAGGGCCCAAACACCCCCATTTGGGTTTGGTTATGCCCAAAAATGCCCCACGACCCATTTACTACCCACGGGGGCCATTTTCTGACTATTTCGACCCATCCGGACTCAACCGTACACTCAGAATTTCTATTAGAACTATTTTACTAAAAGTTAATATTCACTTATTAACTTAGCACATTAGTACTATTCACTACTAAATTAAATATCACAAATATTAAAATAATTAGTTCCCTTAAATTACGACACACGAGTAATTTAAAATTTACCGAATTAATTAAATAATAAAAGCCCAAAAATACATGGTGTTACATACTTCCCCCTTACAAGGGAATTTTGTCCTCAAAATTAGGTCGTACTTGCTATGAATAACTTGGGATACTTATCTCGCATGTCATCCTCCCGCTCCCATGTTGAGTCATCGGCACTGTGATGTCCCCACTGAACTCTAACTAGTGGCACTAACCCACTGAACTCTAACTAGTGGCAATAACTTAAGCTGTAGCTTTCACTCACTATGATCTAGGATAGCTACAGGTCTCTCCTCATATGAGACGTCGGGCTACAAGTCAGTCTCCTCGAGTGGAACATGTCAAAAATCCCTCTCGCTCCTCCTTTATTTCTTCAGCGATGGCACGTGGAACACGTCGTGTATCCACTAAAGATTCTCTGGAAAACTCAGTCTATAATCTTCCGGTCCCACACTCCCAACGATAGATAAAGGTTCCACATACCTCAGTGCTAGTTTCCCCTTCTTGTCGAACCTCATCAACCCCTTCTTGGGAGATACCGAACCAATACCTCATTACCGACCTCTAACTCAACATGTCTCCATTTGGCATCGGCATAACTCTTTTTCTTATCCTGGGCTATCCGAATACGCCCCCGAATTAACTCTATCTTGGCAGACATCTCCCGAATCATATCTGGCCCCAATAACTTGTTGTCCCCCACCCCTAACCAACAAGTGGGTGAACGACAAGGTCTCGCATAAAATGCCTCAAATGGATCCATGCCTGTAGTGTATTGTCAAGAGTTTTTATATGCAAACTCTATTGATGGAAGATATTGATCCCATCCTCCCCCAAAGTCCAGAATTCACATCCTAACATATTCTCAAGCATCTGACTTACCCTCTATGTTTGCCCGTCTGTCTATGGATGATAGGGGGTGCTCAACTGCAAGTCTGTACCCATAGCATCCTGGAAGCTCTGCCAGAAGTGAGATACGAAAATCTTATCTCTATCAGACAAAATGCTAGTCGGCACCCCATGCAGCTTAACTAGCTATGCCATGAATAGCTACACGTACATCATCGTCCCAAAGTCCGTGCAAATCGGTAAGAAATGGGCTACCTTGGTCAACCGATTCACTATCAACTATATGGAATTGTGACCCCTCTGTGAAGTCAGCAACCCTGTAATGAAATCCATAGATATTCTCTCCCACTTCCACATGGGAATATCAAGCGGCTGCAACATCCTTGATGGCCTCTGGTGGTCCACTTTAACAAGCTGACAAATGGCACACTTCGAGACAAAGTTCGTTATATATCGCTTCATCCTCGCCCACAAGTTTTGCCTCCTCATGTCTTGGTACATCTTATCCCCACTGGGATGTACCACAAATCTAGACTCATGGTACTCAATCAGAATGACATGCCTCAAGTCCTCATCCTTAAGAATGACTAACCTCCCATTAAACCATAGTCCCCCCTCTGAGCTGATAGAGTAAGACTCTGCTCCCTCTACTAGTAACTGTCTCACCCTTTCTTTGAAAAATGGATCCTCTACCTATGCTCTCACCACCCTCATGACAATCTCGGGTGTGATCGCTAAGACTTTCATACATGCCCTGGCGACTTCATCGTCATGATGAGGTTCATTCCACTTTGCTTTCTAGACCTCTGCCAAGTCCTCCATGGGCGGTTGGCTGAACCAGATCAGATTCCTATTTACTTTGATATAGGACTGATCACCTGATATTTTATTATTTGAGGTGTCACAGATTGTATCAGAGCATTAGGTTGTAGTGTCTTTAGGATGTGTGCGACTTTTCATATTTCAGCGTAGCATTCTTTGATATAGAGCCTTATTATAGGATTGTTGTATTCAGTTACTTATGCGAATTACATTCTCCTTCCATTATGTATAGTTAATGTGATTTATATGCAGAATTGATCGAGCGTGGCAGATCGAACATTGTAGAACGACAAGCATGGGACGTTAGAAGGATTGTAGGAGGGAGGACTCAGCAAAATCCATGGAGTGTTTTGGAAATAGTGATGTGATTGGAGTCATCACTTGTCCTATTCGAACAATTGAAGTGGAGTACCCGCTGGGAATAGTAGTTACCCCAAGAACCGTCGTGAAGAACGATGGTACAAAGTTAAAAAACCCAAGTGTAGATGACAAGGGGTAAGGGTCGAATAAGATTATTTTTTAGAAGAACAATCCACTAGAATTCGAGGGAGGTGGGTAAGGGTGGTTTACCAATGGATGGAGAACATCCAAATGAGATCACTTCCGGGGGAGTGCAGTGACACACAAGTGAAAATTCTGAGAAAAGAAGTTGGATCTTAGAAGCAATATAGGATGACGGGAGCCAGTCACCACATCCATGGGGAGATGCCATGAATAACAATGAAATTGGGGCTATTACGAAATCTCTCATCGAGAGGTTAGATAGAGAGGCAAAGGAAATTTTAGTAATTTTCTTAAAGGGTCGGACAGTGGACGGATGGTAAGGAAAGTTGACAAAATTCTCAAAATTCGTAACCGCTGAGAGGGATACGAAAAATCGTGTAGGGTTGTAAGTAAATAATAGACCCGTGGGTAGATAATACAAGTGCGGATAGGAGATCTGGATAGGATGACTGGATTCGTTGTCGTCAAGGTTATACATTTAAAATTTGTATCGATTCTCTCGAGAGAGGGGAGCTAAGAGAGTTGGATAATCTATCAGAAGAGTAAGGCTGGATTTTTAGTGTTAGTGAGGCACCAAGGGAAGGGATATACGATAGAAGATGCAGATTAATGATCGAGATCAATATAATTTCTACCCAGTGATAGTGGGTTCAGTTAGGGTCGTCAAGCCCATCGACAAGTCCCTTGGGACCATCGGAGCCAAAGGGACAATAGCGTTGCAATCAGGGTCAGGACTACCAGTTCTGTGAGAATGACAACCCCGACATGGACGGTGGGGCCAGGGAAAGGGGAAGGACATAGAGAGGTGTCTTATGTGTAAAAGAGTAGAAACTTATGAATGGATCATGTTCACAGCAAGTCAGGGGATAGGAGAGGTATGCCTAGCAGGGGCAACAGTTAGAGAAGTTTTTTATTTGGTTAGGATGAGGGTGCTATGTGCAGTAACCATTTGAACCGCTAATGTTATGGGCAATTGAAGCTACGAGTTTTATTTTAAGATTATTGGGGTCTGTTTTGTGAGATGCGAGCGGGTCACAGTAATGTATTAGTACTAGATTTTGTGAGAAACGAGTTTTGTATAGCTATCATTATTATCACTAGTATGTGTATTTTTACCATGGAGTAGCGGGCCCCTCTCGAGTTCCACTTGAAAGGAATGGGTGGGTACATTGAGATGATATATATTTTTCTAAGGATTAACTCGTTTTAGAGGGGATATTCGAGTATGGTTTTATCTTGTGTACGGACGGGTTCGCAATTGTAGGTTATTATAGCAAGGCTACCATGTTTGTTGTTCCAAGGCGGGATGTATATTGTTGTGATGTCCCACCTGAAAGAGGTTTGCGCTCGCATCAATGTTTTTAGTGAACTAAACTTCAGAGAATACAATTGTCTAGTTATAATGGATCCCAGTTCATAGGGATTTGCTGATGAGATTCAGGGTATGTTGGGTGCCGTGGAATAGAGAGATTTGTCTTGTTATTAATTTCGTGTTATGGACTTAGTGATAGTGTGAGTGCGGAAGTGTAAAACTCCTTTAGAGACGTGGGAGCCCATGATTAGACTTGATGATACAGGGAAATAGTTTGAGTTTCCCGAGTGTATGATTTAAGTTTTACAAAAATTGAGGACTAAAAATGCTGAGAAATAGTGCATTGGGAAAAGCTCTTTTGGACCTTGCTGGGAGGTGTGATACGCATAAGCCTAAACAAAAATGTCAAAAGTGGGAAGACGTCATCGGATGCTAGGTCATCAGATTAAATGATAATCAGTGAATGTGTGGAGAAAATAGGTTGAGCAGAGAGCCACTAAGAGATAGAGCTAGTGGAGCAGGAAGGTGTTGCAAAAGAAACACTGCTAGGATTTACACCACAAGTTGATAGGTGGGGAAATATCAGGGAGAATTGAATAGTAATTGGTAAGGTCGTCGAAAATATCTGGAGGATATAGCCAGGCCCATAATGCGGGAGAGAAACTTGAATTAAGTATGTTACGTATGTGATGATCCGATGTTTGTGCAAATATGCACAAAATATAGGGTGTATGGGCACCCTGGGTGGATCCAGAGTCTCTCCTAGTCAGTTGCGTAGCAGTTTTTGGGGACAAATACAAGATCAATGATTTTGGGTATATTTCGGAGGAAGGGGAATAAGTTGTCCCTCAAACTATGAAATGTAGAGTGTGGGTGAGTTGGGAGTGACGTTGGGTGCATCGTAACCTAAGATTATTACCCTAAAATTCGCGAGGGAGACGGATATTGGTGGATATGTTGGTTGTAATAGCCATATTATATATATCTAAGTACCGTGGGATAGCGGGGTTCTTTGGTGTTAACCATGAGAGAATCGAGGATTAGACTAAGGGGATGGTTGCATTATACGAGAGATTTCTACTTTCGATAATTATGGGAGTGGGGTGGATGATTTTCCAAGTTTCAACTAGTTAGCGATAGTTTGAGTAGTGGATAGTTATAATAAAACTGGGTGTTCGCGGTACCAGGGTATGAATCATCTTTTCTAGGTTTCACCTGAGATAAATTCTAGCATATATATACGATTGTATTTGATTATGATTTGTTTCATATTAAAATATTAATATTGTTAATTGAAATCCTGGGGAGTATGGACATTTTTTATATGATTCAGGGTGGTTGGACTTATTATCGAGCAGGGAAATATAGCTCGGGATTTATTTTGGCACAAGAAAACTAGTGATAGTAAGGGCGCGGTAGAGTATGTTGTCCTTTTTAGCATAATAATGGATATGTATACTTTTATGCCGAGATATTTGGGGTGTTATAACTGCAAGATTGAAGTTATATTACGGTTTAAGGCTGGTAAAAAGCCAAGTGTTATTTTATGCGGTTGAGTACGGGTACATGGTGTATGGGCGCTCTGGCTAACTACATTCGCTTAAGAAATATGTGTAGCAATGCTAAGGGTAAGTGATCAGGGAGCTAGTTGATGCTTAGAGTATTAGGCTTATTTGAATTTCGAGGACGAAATTCCATTGTAAGGGGGTAAGTATGTACTACCCCATAAATTGAAGGACCTTTAATTTAATTATATTTGAGAGAATAAGAATTTATTTTATTGGGGGGAATTTGATTCATGATTTGGGAAATTTTTTTAATTTGAGGAATTCATTAATTTGGCGAATTGGAGTTTAATTGTTTGGACCATTTTTGTGTCGCATTTTGAGGTCAAAATTTGGAGAATGTTATAAATTAATTCAGATGTCAGTTCGGAGTGCACGATTGAGTCCGAATGGGTCAAAATAGTTCGAAAAGAGTGTCCATATGTATAATATTGGGTTTGAGACTTTTCTTGACACATTTGAGCTCCCAAATAAGTGTTTGGGTCCTTTTTATAAAGCCCACAAGCCAAAAAATGTGATTGAATTATTAACCCTAAAAGTAAGAAGGTGTGGAAGCCATAACACATTTAAAAAAAAAACTTTTTTAGAGAGAGAAAGGGGGTGCAAGTTAGAGAAGCCTTGAGAGCCAAAAATCAAGAACAAGTGGGTGGGTTCTTCATCAAAAATCATCATCTACATCAACGAATTCAGACCCTACGGAACCTAAGGCAAGTGGTTTTACTTTCTTTTAAATTAATTGCGTATTTCTATTCATATCATAGTGGGTGTGATAAGATGATATGCTTTTGGTGTTAATTGATATCTAAATTGGATTTTGATGGGTAGGATTGAATTGTAGAATAATTTCTTGAATTTGAAGAAGTTTATAAAATTGGGTAAATTAAACCATCATTTTAGGAACTGCTTTGTGACAATTTTTTTTTCTGAAAATGGAGATTCTATCCGAGATGCCTCATAGAAGGACTTGTTTTATACATTTTGTTATCTGATACGTTTTCTCCAAAAACGGCTCCAAAATGCCTCAAAATGAAATTTTAAAAATCTGGACACATTCGTGGGGAAAATTTTAGAAATGTTATTTTAGTAGTTATTCCGTTGGAGGTTGCCTAGATTGATTAATTAATTGTGATTGTGATTGTGATTGTTGTTCTATAATAATGACATTAGGCCTAAAGTGGAGATTAGGTTTACATAAAGTGAGACAATTAAGTACTGTGATAATTGATAAAATAATCCATATGGGAATTAAGGTTGAAATTGAGTAAATTGAGAACCTTATATTATAGGTGTGCAAACTTATTTGAAAGAAGTTGAATAATAATTTAGGGATGTTGATTTTCGGGCCAAGCGAGCGAGTCTGGGTGAATTGGTTGAGTGACGCCAAGATAATTAATTAATATGTGATTAATTCAATTGAGTCGGGATATGGACTAGGGTGAAATTTTGGACTGGTGTCACGAGTGTTTAGGCACGGATTTGGTTGAGTTAATTTATTATAGGGTTATGTAATAAATTAAGGAATATTCAAAAGTAAAAGGAGTGTTAACCTTAAAATGTGAGATTTGAGGAATAAGTTCTACATGATGAGATTTTGAGCTAAAGGTGCAAGTCCGGGTTATTTAGTTGGGTGACACAACTTGAGTGATGAATATAATTATGGGGATTATTTAAATATAAAGTTGGTTTATAGACTTGAGAGTTTTAGGCTAGTGCTACAGTATCAATGCACGGGTAGCCTGGATTAATTGAATATATATATATATATATATATATATATATATATGCGGGGATGTGTAGTGTATATATATTTGGGTGATTTATAAATATATGTGTGTATAATAGTTATAAGAAAGCGTACCTACTCTAGTGATATCATAGGTTGTTTTGCGATGTGGGTAAATCCCCTGGCTACTGAATGCAGGGAGAGAATAGTCCTCAGGTCATAGTGTCTGTGGTTAGGGATGAGACGCTTTCGGTATGGGTGGGTCTCTTTTTCGGGGGGAACTATGGCCGCCTTCTATGCGCTTTATTTTTCTTATTCGAAGAGCATCGAGTTAGGTTCCGGGTGGATGAGTATACTCGTAGATGATAGCACTTAGAGAGCATCCGATGAAGGCCTACTCAGGAGGATGGTTGCGTCTACGACATGTGTGCGAATGTCGTAATATGATATTAAGTATATATGGTACATTTATATACGGGGGAATACATGATGGAAATTGTATTAATTATATAACCCGTGAAAATGTTATATGGTATCAATTGAGAAAAGATTTAAATAAGTTAGTATGATTAACATTCTATAACTCGTGAATTATAATTACTCTGGTTAGAGTAATGGGAGGAGTATGATCTATATGACAAGCCTAGTTACGGGGTAGATAGCTAGATAGGCTATATAGAAGCACGTTAGGTGTGTACATTAGTTTAGGGGTGTGGTGGTCCTCAAGAGAGTGTGCGACACTAACTTAAATATGAACAGCATTCATGCATTTTAATTTTCTGCAATTTAATTCACTTGCTAAATATTTTCAAAATTGTTTGGATTCTAACCCTCGCTATAAAATATTTTCAAAACCTTTTAGGTGTCCTGCAGAATTGTTCTATTCCAGGGTTACGCGGTTGTAGCATATGTGGATGTTGGAGGCCTTTGACTTAATCGCTTCAGTCATTTCATTTCTAGAGTAGGATGCAGTTAGTACTTCATTTGGGAGTGTTGCCCTAGTTATTTCATTTTGTTGCAGTTATATGATGTATTCAGTTTATTCCTTTTGTGGTTTATTTTTTTATTTGATCTATAGTCGGTGGTTGTCTCGGCAAGGATTATTTATTTCTTTTTAGTATTATTTGATCCAGTGGTTGTGTGAATTGTTAATTATATATTCTTTGGCATGTTGTTAGGGATGTCTAAATAAAAATGTAAGAATGAACCAAATGAGATTCCTATTTAATTTGATATAGGACTGATCACCCGATATTTTATTAGGCGGGGTGTCACAATAACCTTAGTGTTATTGGCCTTAATACACCTTTAAACTCGTACCCAAATTTAAATCTTATCTAACCCAAGGTAGATCATAATCACTCCTATATATTCCTATAAGTCCTATGTCTCTTATCGAACTTTGTAAACCATGTCGAACCCTCAATGACCAATGAAAACGACACAAAAGGCAAGGGAGGCTAGCACAACAAACCGAGCAGGTTTGTTTCCCCCAAATTCAAATTTCCAAAGGAAATCCAAATCCAAAACCAACAAATTAAAATTTTTGTATAGCGCACCTATTACTAGAAATTCATAAATAGTTAAAAAAATCAGAAAAATACAAAATTGGCTCTCACGCCTTCGTAATTCTTTTCTGCACAACATTATCCAACTTCAAATTTCCTCAATCGATCAACACTAGTCGATCTATCCATTGACACCTATTCGAGTCATCTTCTAAAAAAATCATGTTTTCTCAACCCAAACACTCCAATGGAGGTCCCAAACCACCTCAAACATCAAATAGATGAAGTATGTCATTACTTTAATATTCAAGGAATAGTTAAACATATTTATAATCATGAATCCTACATCAAACACCTAGGATTAAGAATCACACACCAATATAATCCCATATAAAATTTTGTGTGTTTCTACACCAAATTTAACGATTGAAACCACAAAACTAGTTAGAGCAAGATAAACACTTTCCTTTTTAATCATGGTTATTCTAAAGTCTTCCGTTGTAATCATATTTACGTGTTGATTTATTATCAATAAAAACCAATTCCAAACTCATATATTACTTCATACCTTTATAGACGTATTTCGAACATTCACACATAATAGATTATCGATTGTATTATCTTATATTTATAATAAGTGAACATTCTTAATAACCTAGTGTAATTCTTTACATTTCTCCCTTCATTCCTATAGTATATCCTTATCATCATGTAATATTTCAAAACATAATTATTCTATTACAAAACTAGATTCTTATACTTCATCTTCAATACCAAATACGTGTGTTTGACTTTAACTACTATCCACATCATCTCTTAAGTTTAAGAGTATGTTAAATATCATTATTGCAATTTAAGAGGATGTTAAATATCATTCTTACTATACTTAATCTAAATATAGCCTCACAAATTTTCATATATCGATAATGAATAATTATTCACAAAATGTCTATTTCTAACCCAAATTCTATATTCACTTTCATGTATATTGTGTAGTCATGCACCATGAACACAATATAACTTCCCACTATATTCCTTTTTCAGCATTGTCTGGTTGTTATTTAACTAAGCATACAATGACCTTAATAAGTCATCCACCCAACACAATTACTTTACAATCATAATCTTACCCCGATCCTTAATGACACTATCAGTGGTTTTTCGCATTCATCAACATTATTCTTAAAGTAACACTGTATAATATGTATATATGTCTTCAGAATATTTCCAAACCTCTTTTGTGCTTTATATGGTAAAGTGTGCGTGATATTATTATGAAACATCACAAATACACTCACTTTACCAATTTTGAAACATGGATGTTAAACGTAACATAACCACTTAAAACCTTAGCCACACTTACAAACCCCACAATATTAACTGATGTTGTTGAGTCATCCGGATTGATTGGGATAATTTCGGATTGATCCGAAATTCAATTTTTGAAGTGTTGAGTCCATACCATGAATTTTTATTTTTATTCTGAGATTATCTTATATTAATTTTACAACCATGAAAACGACGCATAGTGCTAATTTTTTAAAAATCGCGGCTCTTTATTATTTCAACAAAACTGGTTGTAACAATATGAACCATATTATACACATCCTTATGATCCCTATAGGTAGGCAAATTTAGATGTTAAATCGTATGATATTAAAGATCCTTATTAGCATGCATGACTAGTTAATGTGATTTTATATTATTCTATGTGCCTCATAAATAAAATAGACGTTTTAATTTATGTTTAAACTCATCTCATAAGTTAATATATTTTTTTCACTCCATTCAAATGAGACGCCATGGAGGAACAAGATGAGATTATTTTGGGTATCATAGATCGTTTATATAGAGATCGTGTTTTATGTATATACATGAACATTAAGTTTTAAACCACTTTTTCTTCTTGTTGTAGGAATATGTATGTATTGTACGTGCATTTTTGAAACTCTTATATATTCTTGTTTTTAATATTTATTAGAAAGTTTGACCAGTACATGAATCCATGGCTATGGATTTTCATAATATACATGTACATCCTCATTTTCTTTGAAAAAATAAAATTCTTTATAAATTAATAAAATATTAATTTTTAATTTATGTAGGAATCATAGATGCAGGAATCATAGATGGTCCATTCTTAGCATCACTGTCGTGAAAATAATAATACGAGATAACCACCCAATATTTGAGAAAACGGATGTCAATATAATTTGAAAGTTTAAATAAAAACATTTTGACAGTCCAATTTCTTAAGAAGGTGGATAGAAAAAAAACAAGTAATATGGATAATATTAATGCAATAAATAATAACCGAATTATCTGTCGGTTAATAGACCAATACAAACCGGTTACAACGAGTATTAACATTAAATATCACAATATATATATATATATATATCAACAAGTACAAAAATCTTGGACAACACGCCCGAACGTTTCAACTAATCCTAACTAGAATATATAAAAGACGGGTACGTCTATGACAATTAACCTCCAACACCCGCAAAAATGGTGTAGCTCCATGACACTGAGAAGGAAGGATCATATCAGGTGCCATTACGGCGGAGCACCTGGGCATAAGAGAAAACCACGCAAGAAAAAGAAATATAAATGGGTCAGGGCCCGTTTTGATATGATAAACGTGTGAATAAAATGCATAACAGTTATGAAAGATAAACAAAGTAAACAGGTTGGATTCACTCTGAAATAAGGATCATCCTCACCCCTTAACTAAATACACATCCTAACGTCACGCTAGAAAATTATGAATCACACTTCCTGTTTAAATAAGGGAATTAATTAAATTCCAGAATCATGCTTATCTTACAATGAGGAGTACAGTAGGGCAAGAATACATAACTTAGTTTAATTACTAAGATTTTCCTTTTTCAATTTTACACAATACGGCTTAACAGTTCCAGCTCTCATTTGGAAATATTTTTAAAGCAACTTATTTCACAAAATGCTTTATCAATTCAGTTTTATGCCATTTAACTTTACAGTTCCCTTTTCTCTCTAGGAAACTTATTCAAAGCAGTGTATCTCATATAAAGATTTGTCATTAATTAAATCCCAATTTAATAAGAATAGTTATATTACACAATATATAACGATTCTAAGACCGTCCTTCCGAGTATCCCCACTGGACGCGCCCCTAAATGACTATCATGTTCCATGGCCTATCGAACAAGACAGCCTGGGCACCTACTGTGACACCCCGCCAAATAAGATAATGGGCGATCACTCATATATCAAATTTTAACAGGAGTCTCATATGGATCATTCTTAGCATCACTGTCGAAAATTCATTTAATTACTAATAACCTATTAGGCCGGTGACAAAATTTTAACTTTACAACTCTTTTTAACAACTGTAAATAAAACATCCACACAGTATTGCGGAAATGAAACTGAAATGAAATAAGATAACCGAACACTCGGTCAAAATATACAACCATATCGAATGTTGTACTAAAAGAATAAATAAATGCAATTGGACCATTGGCCCGAATATTTATACAGTACCTCCTATCTAGAGTACAAGGATAGAAGCGTCTAAAAGAATCCTGCACACATCCACAACTGCTGCAGCTGACGTCTGACTCGAAAGATGTGTCATCCAAGAGTCCCTGTTTCTGGACACCTATAATATATATATATATATATATATATATATAGTAAGAAGGGAAAGTAGATAAACGGGTCAGAGCCCGAGTTTGAAAATATTTTTCAAGCGCATAAATGCCTTATTATTTTTAAAAAGGTTTTATCTCATATTTAAGTTTGGTATCGCACTCCCATGAGATACCCCTCACCTCTCCACTAACAGTGCACTCCTAACGCACCCCTCTAAACCTCCTAGTCACACTACCATGCTAAACTAGTCTAGCACCCAACCACTATCAATCCTAGATAGTCCAAGTAATGTACTAAGGGCTAAAATTCACCCCAGTCTCAACGCTATGACATGTTCGTGCGTGGGGTGTCTCGTAAAGCGAAATCCAATAAGGAACCCCCCCGATACACTACTATGCGGCAAGGTCGATCGTCAAGATCCGCCAGTCCCTCAGTAAAAAATGATATATATAAATATATACACCATAAGAATTAATATTAGAGCACTAAGGATTAAACTTCTCCCCAGTCTCAACACTTTTCCATATTCGTGCATGGGGTGTCTCGCAAAGCGAAATCCAAACAAGGAACCCCCCGATACACTACTACGCGGAAAGGTCGATCGTCGGGATCCATTAGACCCTCGGTACTCGATTTATACACATATATATATACATATTACCATAAACATCCGGATCTATCTCCCGGACTGAGGATTCATATACCAAGTATTTATCAATACTATCATTTTTCTCAAAACTTCCCATTTCCCTTTATATACTCAGGAAATGTAAATATAATTGCTTTAACAAATCATATACTTTTAAAAGCCAATTTTATTATCATAAAAATGCTTTTCCGTTTTATATCATCCCATTTCTCTTTTTACACTCGGGAAATGTACCCAAAGCCATTTTCATTATCATGAAAATGCTTTGATCATATCATATGGTTCCACATCACTTCTTCCATCCGGGAGTGTTACCGAAGCTAAAACCTTTATCCCATTTCCCCTTTTATACTCAGGAAATGTAAATTAAAGCCAATTTATTATCATAAATTTCTTTAATAAAACTAAGACCGCCCCTCCGGGTTTCCCCATTGGATGCGCCCCTAAATGGCTATCATCTTTCAGGGCCAATCTATACAAGACAACCTGGGAACCTACCAACGTCGGGAAGCGGCCATATGCCTGTGGGATAGTCATGACCACACCCAGAATCACCTAACCAGCGCAGTAAATATAATCGCCCATATGGCCTATAGGACTATAGCCACCCTGCATTCATTAGCCAGGGGGCATCACCATAACGCACGCAACTTCCCTTATGATAGTGATTTATGGAGGTGTGTAACCATAATTTTATTAATTATGAAAATCATTTACCCTTTTCCCATTTTGAAAATATTCATATTTTATTTTCAAAATCCTTTATCTCAAATTATATATACACACTTTAATCACATAGTATATACATATACCATATATTCCTCCTCGAATATATGTATATATGGCCATAATTGCCAAACTCATCTAGCGATGATCCATAATCCCAAAGATTCCCTCGAGGAATCATAATCATGCTTTCATATTAGCATGATACTAAACCCAAAGTATTTACTCACTTTGATTCTAATAAATACCTTATTCTCATTTAAGTACTTATACATAAACCCGATTGTCTCTTGTCCCAAAACATTAATTAACTCCATACCTCGAATCACACTCTAAATTAATTCGAGGTTTAATTATCCTCAATTTATCATCTAGGAGTCCTAATATCCCATTTAGAAACTCCTATAATAATCACAAAAATCATAATTTAAGTATCCCTAAACTTAAAAGGAGAGAACCTCAAAATTTTGCTAGGACCGAATCGATTCGGCCTGTCCGAATCGATTCGCTGGCCACCGAATCGATTCTCCCTGTCCGAATCGATTCAAAATGGTTTTACTTTAAAACTGTCTCTTACCGAATCGATTCGGCCTGTCCGAATCGATTCGTCTTGTCCGAAAATCCCAAATCTGCTTAGGGTTTTATATATAACCCAAAAACTAAAATTTAATCCACTCACCATTTAAACTATAAGTCGGATTTATTCCTACAAACCCAAAGTTTTCATCTCTCATCAAGTCCTTTAGAGGTCCTAACACTCTATTTGAGAACCCCTAATATTTATCTCCAAATAATTCTAGCCTTAATTTCTGACTAACTATTTTGATCTCGGACAGCTTTCCGTAGAAAAATCACTATAAATCCAACAAAAATCAGAAAAATACGCGGTCGGTGCCCACGCGACCGCGTCGAAAAGATCTACAATTTTTATTTTTGACCAAGAGCCAAATCGATTCGCCCTCCACCATTCCACCTCGTGCTTAGCACCTCGTTCTTACACATGTCATCCGTATAGCTATAGCTTAAAACACGTGTCGTCCTTAGAGACAAAGCCAAAACACGTGTCGTCGTTTGGTGAATTAAGACTGCAAGACGCCTTCGTTATGCGACACTTCAACGCTGACTCGCCGTTGTAAAGGCTTGGTCACCTAGACACGTGTCAACACCGTGGTATCTTTGGAAAACTATAAATAGGGCCTTTGGTATCATTTGAAACTCACACCAATTCCTTGAGAATTATAGAAAGAAATAGTGAGAGAAATTATGGGAAAGTTTAAGAAGAAGTTCTTTAAGTTCTTAGCGATATTCATTTTATGGTAATCTTCTTTAATGTTTAATGCCTCTTTATAGTTTTAATTTATTATTTCATAACAATACTAAGTAAAAATGTTTATAAAAACACTAAAGATCCATTTTAGTAAAAATAAAATTGTAGAGTTTTCTAAATTGAATTAGTTTATGAAAATGAAACATAGAACTCTTTTCATAATGAACTATTAAGTTTCAAAAAGGGAATTTCACTAATGAATTTATAGTTTTGGGGGTAAAAATTAAAATTAATTATTATTTTTAAACGGGTAATAGATAAATTACTATTATGATTGAATTTAATTATTTTTCGAACTGAAACATATTTAAAGTTGTATGTGGGTTTTGAAATGATTTTTGTTATTGTGGAATCCAATTAAGTAATTCCAAAGTCAGGCCCGGTAAAAATCTGTCTAGATGAGATGGTATTTAAGTGGTGCCCCTGTGACCCTCCATCTCTATTGGGAATAAATACGGAAATGTTCTGTCTAGGTGAGATGGTATTCAAGTGGTGCCTCTGTGACCCTCCATCTCCACTGGGAACCGACTGATTAGGAAGAACAATGAATTGAATTCTTTAAATACGATGAATGAATATTAAAAATTGAGAAAATGGTTTTAGTAACCTTTAACAATAAGTTATTTTAGGATTAAAACACAATATTTAGAATTGGGCTTTATTTAGAATACGTAATTAAACCTTTATTATATTTATTAGATTAACGTGTGATTCAAGAATCAATATCTGTACTTTTGAGCCTCTATTTTAGGTGAGTACTCTATGACATTCCTTGTGCGTTTTAATTATATGATATTATGTAAACTATGTATTTTGTGAACTTCTTTTATTCTGAAAATGCATCTGATACCGATGATTGATTCATTGTGATATGTTTATATTTTTCCATATAGACATACCGATTAAAATGAGTATTGAAAATGATATTGAATATTAGAAATAAGATTCGGCCTAAGGGACCTCTTTACTGACTGACCTTCCCAGCTGGGTGTAACAACCCGCCTAAAATAATAACGGGTGGCCATCCCTATACTACATTAAATCAGGAGTTTCAGATGGTCCAGTCTCAACATCAACTATCGGTACTATAATATAGGACTAACTACCCGATATCATATAAGCGAGATGTTAAAATTAAATAAAATGTGCAACAGACAACAAACTAGCACTACTAATAAAGGAAACAAAGATGCATGAAAGAACTATGAGAAATGAAATGCTAGAATAAAATAAAATAAATAACTACAACTGGATATACCACAAGGAAGTAAACCCGAATAAGCTGTTGGGTCAGAGCCAATACAATAACTGAAATGGAATAAATGTACACATCTATAAATATCCCTTGGGTATAAACCCGATACACAACATGAATCCTACCTAGATTTTTAAAGAGGTAGGAAGCGACAACAAGATACATCCCGTAACATTCCGCACATGTCACGGCTCCCAAGACTCTGGAGGGAAAGTCATCCGGCATCCATGCGGTAGGACACCTGTAATAATATATATATATATATATATATATATATATAGACAGGAAAGAAAAGTAAACGGGTCAGAGCCTGAGTGTGAAAATATTTAGCAAGTGTGTTAACCGTGCATAATAAATATCGGTGCACTTATTTCATAAAAAAAGTGGAATCACACTCTCGTGAAACCCCAACTCGCCTCTCATCTAATGGCACGCATCTATTCTCGTCCTAAAATTTTAGTTTAATTACCCCGATTATAAGGACAACCTAACCTATTATAGGCCCAGCCTATACCCACGAGAATTTTGCCTTCCTAACTTAACCCAAGAATCCACCCCTTTTCTACTCATACTTGATTATGTTTACAAACAATTATGCCATAATCGGCTTAATGGATTCCGGGTTATAATTTATTTACTTATAACTCTTAATACGTTACCCATTTATATTTGGGTTGCAACATAGAATTAAGTTTCTAAATAACATGCATACAATTTATTGACAAAACTTCTCTCCAATCTCAACATTGCACTACTTTTCGTGCGTGGGGAGTCTCGCAAAGCGAAAACCAAACAAGGAATCGCCCCGTTACACTACTCCTTGACAATGTCAATCCTAGAGATCCATTATGCCATACATACAATATAATACTACTATAACTACTGAATTTAGATTACCATATAAAGCAACTTAAAATCTCTAATAATATCCTTGGGATGATGTAACCGAAATATTCCTTAAATGCGATACATCAACCCCCAATAATCTAGTACACCATAATCATCCAAGATCTACTCCAACAATATTCCATATCCTTTCATCTATAGGATATACATATAAATATACATATAGGCATTCATGCTAACCATATATATATATATATATATATATATATATATATATATATATATATATATATATATATATATATACCATCATCCATACCCATGACCAAGTGTACATATCACATATGATGTACAATGGCCATGCACATAATATACCCGACGATATATAGTGCCGATAAAACTGCACCATGCTATCATCTTCCCAGTGTCCGGCTCACGTAGAAAAACTGGGGACCACCTGGTGGGGCTAAACGACACCCATCTCGGGCTAAACTCACACACACGACGTTCCAGGAAGCGGTCATAGCTCCTAACCGGCAATGAGACGAAACATACCCACCACGCCTCATCCCAAAAATATATATCACATAATAACACACTGGATGACTATGAGCTGGGGAATATCCACACCCTGCTCCTCAAGCCAGGATGCTCACCCTCTGCGTGGAAACTTCCCAATGATAGCATGAGCGGGGTATGCCTAACCACACAAGTGTATATATCGTTCACATGCACAATATATACACATCCATATGATCCCATCATATGATCCAATATTAAACCATCATATACGGTTTAAATATCCATACCATGTATGTCCACAACATAAATATATCCATACAGTCATATCTATATAGATATATATATACACATATTCACATATCCATATATCTATATATACAAACTATCTCTTATTCATACGTATAGTATATATCAACTCGGCTATCACTATACATAATCCTCAATATACAAGCTGTCACCACAAACTCATTTAATTTACCTCGATATGTGAATACAATCCCTCACTTGAAGCATATTCATCCATTTTTTCTATGATGAATAGTCTCCCAAGAATACATGTATATATCTAGCATTAGGGTTATCACCCAAGTTTTAGTGTAGGAAACTGTCACTACACATTTCATCTATATTCGAAAGTACATAATTACCTTTAGTACTATTTGACCATTGGACCATACATGACTTATAGTCTATAAACCACAACTTATCCCAACTTCACTTCAAGTGTTGGAATTCCAGTGGTTACTTCCACATGATTATATATAACTATCCTAACTAGAATTTATGCTACCACTTATTCTAGTCGATAGTACGATCCAAATCGTTCCCAATTTCACCTATGGTTCGATTGATCTTATGAACCCTTACTCCTATTGGGTTATCAATTGTTCCTTAATTTTAAACATTTCTAAGTCTATGTGACCCCTCTCTCTCATCGGTCCCCAAATCTTAATCTCAATAGAATTCTATTTACTATAAGGATTTGGCACTATCCTTGGCCTAAAATTTCATATCGTACTCTCACCACACTCTCTAAGAGTTCTTAACCTCCCAGCATATATATGCTTACTTATGACCTCAAGCTAGAACTCCCGTCCTCACTGAGATCCCCCACTATGCCTCGGAATATCCATTTTTAATACACACTTAAGCAAAAAGGGACTATCTCTACCATTTACAACCAATCCATGATTTCCCACCTCCATCATAGTAGAAAAATCCGCCAATCAATTTAGTCCCATATTTCTTTCATTCCTAAAAGAGACACCCCATCCTCCTAAATCAATTTAACATAGGCCCCCAAGCCCCTATTCGACATCGGGCCCCATTCCCTTAATCTAATATCATAACCCTACATAATAAGCCCATTAAGAAAGCCCCTAAGAATAAAACTCCAAAAGAAAAGGGAAAGAAAGAAATCCAACTCTTGGGCTAAAAACAGGGGACCGGTCGACCGGTCCCAGAACCCCGATCGACCGCGGGTCCAAATTTTGGCTACGAAGAAATGGAGTAGGCTTTTCCCTTAAGGTGCGATTGACCGGTCCCCTGGGCGCGGTCGACCGGCCATACCAGTTATCTTTGCCGATTTTCCCATTTTCAGCAAACCCTAAATCCTCAAACACCCAAATATCATCACCAAACTCCCAAATCTTTAACTCAATAATATTATTAACATGTAAACTCATCCTACATTTCATCCCAACAAATTATACATCATTAAACCCATGTATAAACATCAAATTTCCATTTTTGTACCCAAAATCTAGGTTTTGATATTAATACCCAAAATCCATTTCTTTAACCCACAAATTATGAAATGAAATACACAAATAACTATTTAGCAAGATTAAACACTTACCTCAGATTTGTAGAGGTTGGATCGTCCTCGATGTCGCATTTTGGCCGGAGATCCCAAGCTTTTCTTCCTCACTCCCTTATTTTCTTCTTCTTTTCTCTCTAATCTTCTCTTTCTAGGGATTTTTCTCTCTTTCTCTCAAATGAGAAGGCTTGATCCGTAAGCCTTTAAATCCATTAAAACAATAAACCCAATTTTAAATGTTAATACACACTTTAAATGACTCGTTTACTCCAATTTGAGCTAAACATGCTTAAAAACATTTCGGAACCGAAATAAAACCCAATGCCAGTCATTTTGACTATATCGACCCTTCCGGGATCGATGGTACACTCAAAATCATAATCTGGAATACTTTGAAACGTTCTTCATTTTTGGGCCTCAATTCCCAAATTTTAAAATTCTCCAAATTTATTGAATTTTATTTTCCCAAAAATTTAATTTCTCAGTCTCAAAAATCGTGGGGTGTTACAATCTTCACCAATACAAAAATTTTGCTCGCGAAATTTAAAATATGCCTAGGACCTCAATCTCATCTAGTCCTTATATCAACCTTCAGGATCATCATACCGATCCTTCCTAGTTCTCACGTCGAACCATATAAATTTAAAACAAACCAACTACCCAGGGCGCCCATACACCCTGTACCCGAGTTTCAACTCGTAGAATTACAATCATGCTCCATTAGCCTCAAATCGTAATATAACCCTCAGCAATATAATCTATAACAACCTATTAAATATATAGAAGTTTGAAATTTCCCATGGTTAAACTCTCCTCAATTCCGGACGCTAGCCACCTTCGTGTGGGGGAGGTCTCGCAAGCGAAATCCAAACAAGGAACCCTCCCAATACACTACTGTGTAGCTAGGTCGGGGATTGAGATTAGTTAAACCAGGGTTAAGGTTTTATAAAAGATTTTTATATTTTAGATATTGCCCGAAGGTCTATAAAACAATACAATATAAATCAATCCCGCGTCTTTCGACATGCCAAAAAAACACCTCATGTTTAGGACACAAGGTCTCAACAATTATAATACTCTAACCAATACCTAGTTCTCAAAACTAGCACAACTATGAGCTAAATTATCCGCTCCACATAAATCTAACAAAATCTAAACCTCTCAGCTATACTAATCCTTTGCATTGCATCAAATCATTTGCCACAAGGTAAGTCCTCCTCTCATTGGAATACTATAATTACACGCCCGAACCTATCCATAAGACAAATAACCTTACAACCACTATTCAACAAACCTCGACATTCTGCAATTTCGGAATTCAATAGCACAACTCCCTACTATCTCTTTATGAAAAGGTATATTATCTCCAAAGAGGCCATACAAAGGCCATATTTACTCACTCCTTCCTCCAAGGAAATTTTATACACCGTAACGGTGTAGGTGCCAATTACTCATCACACCTTACGTGCGACGTTCCCAATGCCGCACATAGCGTGACTTAAACCCAAAGAAAGGTATTCTACCTTATACTTTCATAACCCAATGGTTTCCCCTCATCCTTGAATCTCAACTCAGGGTCCTGCACTTCTTCCAGGACAATCATTATCCCTAAGCCTATTTCTCCACAAGAGAAACATCTTCTTCAAAATCCTTCCTAATCATATTGAAGGACAAAACGCGATTGCGACCACCGAAAACTCCCTCAGTCCTACTCAACGAAACTGAGTTTCCAATTTTTTTCTCCCTCTTCCAAGAAGGCAATACTCTCGATTTTGAGACAACTCCACCTACCTCACATCGGTAAGAGTCACCAACACCAGGTTTCCTAACGAAGGTTGACGAGTTTCCCCATCTAAACCTCCCAAGAACTACACTATATAGCTCTCCTCATACTTTCCTTACTAAGTCCAAGATTCGCCATTCGAGTAAATTTCCCTCTCTTACTCAACCGCCGATAGAACACCCTAAACCACCGCTAGAGTTCTCTTTCTTCTTTCCGCTTGAATTGAGGAAAACAATTACCTCCAATCAAAGAGCACCCCAAAATATGTTATGGGTATTGTCTCTCTAATCTTGTCCTTTCCTAGACGACATACTCTAAGTGATGTCTGAAACAAGAGCAACTGTTATCAGAACGTCGATCAAGTGAATACACTTCACAAAAGATGATAAGCGCAGCAAATGCAACAGTCCTAATAGTAGGGCTTTATATCAAGAACGTTAATGAAAGAACGTAGAAAACTCGCACAGATCCTAAAGTCTTTAGAACCTGATGCTCTAATACCATCTGTAACAACCCGCCTAAAATAATAACGGGTGGCCATCCCTATACTACATTAAATCAGGAATTTCAGATGGTCCAGTCTCAACATCAACTATCGGTACTATAATATAGGACTAACTACCCGATATCATATACGCGAGATGTTAAATTAAATAAAATGGGTAGCAGACAACAAACTAGCACTACTAATAAAGGAAAGAATGATGCATGAAAGAACTATGAGAAATGAAATGCTAGAATAAAATAAAATAAATAACTACAACTGGATATACCACAAGGAAGTAAACCCGAATAAGCTGTCGGGTCACAGCTAATACAATAACTGAAATGGAATAAATGTACACATCTATAAATATCCCTTGGGTATAAACCCGATACACAACATGAATCCTACCTAGATTTTTAAAGACGTAGGAAGCGACTACAAGATACATCCCGCAACAGTTCGCACATGTCACGGCTCCCAAGACTCTGGATAAAAAGTCATCCGGCATCCATGCGGTAGGACACCTGTAGTAATATATATATATATATATATATATATATATATATATATATATATATATATATATATATATATACAGGCAGGAAAGAAAAGTAAACGGGTCAGAGCCCGAGTGTGAAAATATTTAGCATGTGTGTTAACCTTGCATAATAAACATCGGTGCACTTATTTCATAATTAAAGTGGAATCGCACTCTCGTGAAACCCCAACTCGCCTCTCATCTAACGGCGTGAACCTATTCGTGTCCTCAAATTTTAGTTAAATTACCCCGATTATAAGGATAACCTAACCTATCATAGTCCCAGCCTATACCCACGAGAATTTTTCCTTCCTAACTTAACCCAAGAATCCACCCCTTTTACTTGACTATGTTTACAAACAATTATGCCATAATCGGCTTAATGGATTCCGGTTTATAATTTATTTAATTATAATTCTTAATACGTTACCCATTTATATTTGGGTTGCAACATAGAATTAATTTTCCAAAAAACATGCATACAATTTATTGACAAAACTTCTCTCCAATCTCAACATTGCACTACGTTTCGTGTTGGGGAGTCTCGCAAAGTGAAATCCAAACAAGGAACCGCCCCGTTACACTACTCCTTGACAATGTCAATCCTAGATATCCATTATGCCATACATACAATATAATACTACTATAACTACTGAATTTAGATTACCATATAAAGCAACTTAAAATCTCTAATAATATCATTGGGATGATGTAAGCGAAATATTCCTTAAATGCGATACATCAACCCCCAATAATCTAGTACACCATAATCATCCAAGATGTACTCCAACAATATTCCATATCCTTTCATCTATAGGATATACATATAAATATATATATAGGCATTCATGCTAACCATATATATATATATATACCATCATCCATGCCCATGACCAAGTGTACATATCACATATGATGTACAATGTCCATGCACATAATATACCCGACTATATATAGCGTCGATAAAACTGCACCATGCTATCATCTTCCCAGTGCCCGGCTCACGTAGCAAAACTGGGGACCACCTGGTGGGGCTAAACGACACCCATCTCGGTCTAAACTCACACACACGACGTCCCAGGAAGCGGTCATAGCTCCTAACCGGCAATGAGACGAAACATACCCACCACGCCTCTGTGACACCCCGACTAATTAAATACCGGGTAGCTACTCCTATATTAAATTAATTCAAAATGCCAAGTTGGTTCAGTTAATAGCATCACTGTCGAAAACATTTTAATAATTACTAACCACTTAGTATTTAAAAAGTAAGTGCCAAATTTTAAGTTAAGTCTGGATAACATGCAATAAAAGAATAATGGAAGAGTCAACATAATCCATTCACCCTACGAAGTAATGAAATAACCAACAATTAATAATAAGTCCAAAGGAAAACTCCTCACAACAGTCCCACAACAAAAAATATATGACAAGTCTGAATCCTGAATAATTACATGCCAAAAGTCTAAATACTGAGATAAATGAAATGTCTCTAAAAGAAATGGGCGACATGCCCTACAACTGATAACTGATGAATATCGAGTCAAGATAGATGAAGCGTCTACAAGCAAAGTCTTGTAACTTCCACAAACAGCTACAGCTCGTCACCTGAATGAGAATCCTATGCATGGTGTCCTTGTGGCTGGGCACCTAAAATGGTTTTTACAAAAATAGATTTGAAAGCAAATGGGCCAGAGCCCGAAAGTGGAAAACATTTTGAAAACAGCAAGTGTTTTAATAACATTAAAACATTAAATGCAAAGTACATGTTAGGACGTGCACTCACATGAAATTCTCACCTCTCGACTACATGTGCACTCCTAACGTACCGTACCCATCTACATGACATACTTATTTAACCAAACCGGAATAAGTTCTACCCCTTATTACTCGATTCCCATATGACATTCTAGTGTTATCAAATAAATAGAGGTCTTTACTTAAACTCAGATTCTCAATTAATAATACAGTTCACTATTGGTTAACCCGTTATGTTTTCTCAAAACATTACCATAATTGTATTCACAATATCAATATGAAAGTTCCCATTAATTAAGTGTATATTATTCACATCATAAATATACAATACAAGCACCCCGAGACTAAGCTGCGGTGCACACATAGTCTGCTATCCATCCCGGTACATCACGTATATAAGGATCACGCATTCCGAATCTCTCAGGAATCATTCTCAGATAACAACATCACAAATAATGGAGGCGAACACAGTCACATCACATGGGTCACGCACATACCTGTGCTCCCACGATCAGCAGACTTATTAACATCCCAATAAGTCCTTCTCTGACCTATGTTCATCGAGGTAACCAGTCTAAATCCGGGCAACACAAGGATTAGAGGGCCCTAAGCGAACGTAAACCTCCCGTGATAGCAAGTATGGTACGTATGTCATACACATAAATCAATGCATATACTAAGTAGTCACGCATCTTAGTAATCACCATTATATATTAGTGGTACACTTCTCATTCTCGTACCGACATATAATACTACACACTTTATATGTTCCCGATTAATATAATGCATTAGGCCGTCAATTGCTCACATCGTAATAGACACTCACGTCCTACTTCAAATTTTCCCTTAGGTTCAAACTTCACTACTAGGTTTGACTCCTCATATATCCCAAACATCCCAAATATACTAATTTATCATCAAGGGAAGGTTATCTCTATGTATACACAAGGTTACGGGGCACTCGGGATCAAAACAGGTTAAAAAGCCTAAACTGTCAACTCGTTCGAAGTCTCGTTCGAACGAGGCTGTTCGAACGACACTTCGTTCGAACGAACTGAGTCTTCTAACGAGATCTCGTTCAAACGAAGTGGGCTTTCTAACGAGATATCGTTCGAAAGATCTCATCGAACGAACTTCACCCTCGTTAGAAGTCAATGGCCAACTCATTAGAAGCTCGTTCGAATGAGGTCGTTCGAACGACCTGGGCAGGTCTTCTAACGAGCGACCAGATTCGAGCCCAGATTTCTTATCTTCGTTTTTCCAACTTCTCTACTCCCCAAATCTCATCCAACCTCAATATAATAATTAGTTAAGGTCCCTAATCATCCCTAAACATACTTAGTTCACATATTGACATGTTTGGGGGTATTAATTCATCCTAACATCATTCAAATATCAAACCTCTACATATTTTTCCCCAATTTTAAAACTATGAACCCTAGAATTTATGAATCATCAAAGAACTGAATTAAATCCGTTTTTGGTTTCCTACTAATTGTAATATCATCAGAATAATCAGCACACACCATTCTACATGCGATTTCCTCATCAAAATGTACTTTCTATTTCCAATTTACATGGGTTTTTCATTAACTCCCAAGAACAATATGGTTTTAATAAATTCCTACACATGGAAGAAGCATTCTTTGAAATAAACGAAATTAAACCACTTGCCTTATATGTATCTCTGATTTGATGACGAATTTGATGAAGTATACCCTCTCTCTCTGCAGAATCCTTCTATCTCTTCCTCTACAAGCTTCCTTCTCTAATGGTGGCTATGGAGGCTAGGGTTTGTCTTAGGACTTTTGGGGCTAATTCTAATAACCCTCGTATCCCTCTAATTAGTAAATGGCTGGTAATGGGTTAGTGGGTGTTTTAATTTTCAAATTAAAACTCCCAAAATTCGTTAATTAAAAATCCCTTAATTCTAAAATTACCAAACTGCCCTTATACGTTGCCGGTATGGCCTAAAAGTACCCCGGGACCCAAACCAAACCCCCGGCTAGTGTTTTCTGACTATTTCGACCCTTTCGGACGCGTTGGCGCACTCAAAACGACCATACGGTTTATAGAAATAAAATTTTCTTTTTAATTATCATAATTATATACCATGACGCGACTGTCACACGCGTCTCAACAAAATTTCCAAATTGCCGTATTTCAATCTCACGACAAATTTCGTAACTCAAAATTCATATATAATCATATATACACATATAATCAAATACCAACTCGCATCTCGCTAGTATTTTAGCCCGGATTAATTTCTAATTAATACGCATTTAATTCAATTAATTCCATAAATAAATATCACAAAAATACGGGGTATTACAGCCTCATCCCAAAAATATATATCACATAATAACACACTGGATGACTATGACCTGGGGAATATCCACACCCTGCTCCTCAAGCCAGGATGCTCGCCCTCTGCACGGAAACTTCCCAATGATAGCATGAGCGGGGTATGCTTAACCACACAAGTGTATATATCGTTCACATGCACAATATATACATATCCATTTGATCCCATCATATGATCCAATATTAAACCATCATATACGGTTTAAATATCCATACCATGTATGTCCACAACATAAATATATCCATACAGTCATATCTATATAGATATATATATATATACACATATTCACATATCCATATATCTATATATACAAACTATCTCTTGTTCATACGTATAGTATATATCAACTCGGCTATCAGTATACATAATCCTCAATATACAAGCTGTCACCACAAACTCATTTAATTTACCTCGATATGTGAATACAATCCCTCACTTGAAGCATATTCATCCATTTTTCCTATGATGAATAGTCTCCCAAGAATACATGTATATATCTAGCATTAGGATTATCACCCAAGTTTTAGTGTAGGAAACCGTCACTACACATTTCATCTATATTCGAAAGTAGATAATTATCTTTAGTACTATTTGACCATTGTTCTATACATCACTAATAGTCTATAAACCTCAACTTATCCCAACTTCACTTCAAGTGTTGCAATTCCAGTGGTTACTTCCACATAATTATATATAACTATCCTGACTAGAATTTATGCTACCGCTTATTCTAGTCGATAGTACGATCCAAATCGTTCCCAATTTCACCTATGGTTCGATTGATCTTATGAACTCTTACACCTATTGGGTTATCAGTTGTTCCTTAATTTTAAACATTTCTAAGTCTACGTGGCGCCTCTCTCTCATTGGTCCCCAGATCTTAATCTCAATAGAATTCTATTTATTATAAAGATTTGGCAGTACCCTCGGCCTAAAATTTCATATCGTACTCTCACCATGCTATCTAAGAGTTCTTAACCTCCCAGCATATATATGCTTACTTATGACCTCAAGCTAGAACTCTCGTCCTCACTAAGATCCCCCACTATGCCTTGGAATGTCCATTTTTAATACACACTTAAGCAAAAAGGGACTATCTCTACCATTTACAACCAATCCATGATTTCCCACCTCCATCATAGTAGGAAAATCCGCCAATCAATTTAGTCCCATATTTCTTTCATTCCTAAAAGAGGCACCCCATCCTCCTAAATCAATTTAACATAGGCCCCCAAGCCCCTATTCGACATCGGGGCCCATTCCCTTAATCTAATATCATAACCATCCATAATAAGCCCATTAAGAAAACCCCTAAGAATAAAACTCCAAAAGAAAAGGGAAAGAAAGAAATCCAACTCTTGGGCTAAAAATAGGGGACCGATCGACCGGTCCCAGACCCCCGATCGACCGCGGGTCCAAATTTTGGCTACGAAGAAATGGAGTAGGCTTTTCCCTTAAGGTGCGATTGACCGGTCCCCTGGGCGCGGTCGACCGGCCATACCAGTTATCTTTGCCGATTTTCCCATTTTCAGCAAACCCTAAATCCTCAAACACCCAAATATCATCACCAAACTCCCAAATCTTTAACGCAATAATATTCTTAACATGTAAACGCATCCTACATTTCATCCCAAAAAATTATACATCATTAAACCCATGTATAAACATCAAATTTCCATTTTAGTACCCAAAATCTTGGTTTTGATATTAATATCCAAAATCCATTTCTTTAACCCACAAATTATGAAATGAAATACATAAATAACTATTTAGCAAGATAGAACACTTGCCTCAGATTTGTAGAGGTTGGATCGTCCTCGATGTCGCGTTTTGGCCGGAGATCCCAAGCTTTTCTTCCTCTCTCCATTCTTTTCTTCTTCTTTTCTCTCTTCTCTTCTCTTTCTAGGGTTTTTCTCTCTTTCTCTCAAATGAGAAGGCTTGATCTGTAAGCCTCTAAATCCCTTAAAACAATAAACCCAATTTTAAATGTTAATACACACTTTAAATGACTCGTTTACTCCAATTCGAGCCAAACATACTTAAAAACATTATAGAACCGAAATAAAACCCAATGACAGTCATTTTGACTATCTCGACCCTTCCAGGATCGATGGTACACTCAAAATCATCATCCGGAATACTTTGAAATGTTCTTGGGCCTCAATTCCCAAATTTTAAAATTCTCCAAATTTATTATATTTTATATTCTCAAAAATTTAATTTCCCAGTCTAAAAATTCATGGGGTGTTACACTGGGTTATCGCTGGTGTGCCCTAAATAAGGCGTTGCGACGAACTAGTTTGATTGACCTTCAACTACCAGGGTATAATACGGTAGAAGAACACGGTATTAGAGTGTACTTGGCCATTAAAATGATATGATTGAAAGAAAAAGATATCACATTTTATTTGTTGCATTCTTCTTATTCTCAGCTATCCAATTGTGATATATATACTATCATTTCAAATATATGTCTTTTTATTGCAAGTTCCTATCCATATATGTATATTCCTTCTCTTTTGACTTGAATAGGTATCTATTTTCTAAAAACCTTGGAATGTCGGGATATTAAATCTCATTCTTCTTTTTGCTGATGTTGTATAAATGACCCTTTTTCAGTTATAGTTAGAGATGGGGATGAATATTTGATGATTGAATTGAAGATTATATTTTGAGATTTGTTGTGCAGCTAGATGGTAGTGTAGAATGAGATGTTTGGGTATTTATTTCTCTTTAAGTGATTTTAGCGCGACTTGTAATAGAATTTATTTATCTATTGGAATATGAAGTTATGTTTTAGATGCTCTGATGATATGTTACCTTTTCATCTAGTTACAACTCGTAACCATGTGAATTTATTTCCATTGCATTTATTTTAAGAGAAAATTTTAAGGCCAGAATATTGAATGCCTTAGTGGCATGTCAAGACACTCGTTCCCTACTATTTTGGGTCGGGGTCGTGACATATTTACTACCAAACCAAAATAATTGCACACTATTTTCACTTGTTTTGTCTATAAATTAAATTTAATGTCATTTTTGGTTTGTAGCTATTAAATAAATATCATACGAGAAATGAATTTATTTCATATTTCTACTAACTAAATAATTGAAAAAAGTAATTATAATTTCAAAGTGTTCAATACATGACACAACACGATACGATACGACACGACGTTTTATATATATATATATATATATATATATATATATATATATATATATATATATATATATATATATATATATATAGTGGAAAATAAAAGGCCAATACTATATATGGTAAAACAGGACCAATACGAAATCATACTGTTTTCCTTACACTAACCAGGTAAAACACAAAATGAAACGATACGATTTTCTTTAAATAAAGTGAAGACAACAAAATTAAAATGTGAAACAATAGCACAAGTCGCATTTTTATCTGACCTGAACATGGTACGATAAAAACATACATGATACGATTTTTTTTCATTGAGTCATGTTTATGTAAAAAATAATCACATGCCTTGTTTTAGTTGGGCTATGTTAGTATTAGGTAAAAAAAAATTTGTGTCATGTCTTGTTTTGTTTGCTCCATATTCATATTATGTAAAAATAAAATTCCTTGTGGTTTTTAATTGGATCATTTGTATATCGGGTGAAAAATATACTATTTAATTGCATCTCTCATTTATTTAAGTCGAGTTAGTACACTTTAATTCCATGTTGTACCGTGTCATGTTTTAATTGAATTGTGCTAGTGTTAGGTAAGAATAATACAATTTCGTATAGTGTTGATTTCGATTGGGGTCAAAGAAAATTCAAGTTATGTTGTGTTTAATTAGATCGCATTCGTATTAGGTATAAAAAGATTTATTTCCTTGTCGCATCTTATTTGGATCATATTTGTTTTAGAAAAAAATAAAAAGATTATGTGTCCCACTATGCCTTATACTGTTTGTAATACCCCGTGCATTTATGGGTAATTAAATTACATGAGTGGGTGTAATTAAATATTTGGGGGAATAATTTGAGGAATTAACTAACGGATTGATATTCACGGGTGTTATATTTACTTATGAGAAGAAGTAAATAGAGTCGGATTAATTTATATTATGTCACAGTTAATTAAAGCAACAATAAATAATATTCTAGTCGGGAAACACGGGTGGAAGTGTATGGGACTTAATAAGGTAAATTTGTGATAAGTGACTCGGATGGGGATTTCGAGTGCACAGTTGACCTCAAAAGGGTCGAGATAGTCAGAACTAAGTATCAGGGGTAAGTGTATGAATACTTATATTTATTATGAATTGATATATTCGGGATTTACTGGCTAATGCCACGAGAGATATAGGCATGACTTACGGATATGATGTGATATACATATATACGGGTATAGAGACAGTATATATGATTTGATAATAAATATATCTGTGTGTGATTGATATATTTATGTGAAGCATACCCCTCTAGTGTTATCATGGGAAGTTGCGCGATGTGGGTGAGGCCTCTAGCTTGAGGACCAGGGGGTATAGTCCCCAGGTCATAGTCATCCATTGTTACATTATGTGATTTTATTCTGGGTGAGACGTTTTGGTATGATTCAGGCTCACTTTCAGGTAAGGAACTATTTCCGCTTCCCATACGTGTGTTTTGGATTGTAGGGTTCAGTGTGAGTATCTGACCTGGCTGCCCATGGATATGTGATAAATTCCCTGGATGATGATAGCATTGAGAGACTGTATTCCTTAAGTTAAAACTGGCGAATAGTTATTATACTTGTATAGTGTGTGATATATAAGTATGAATATACTTGATGTGTATTGTATATTATATATATATATATATATATATATATATATATATATATATATATATATATATATATATTTGGTTGAATAAGAAACTCCTCGATGAATAAATAATACTACTCAGAAGACTAAAATCCAATATATAATGTAGGACATGTATACTAAGATGAGAATAATATATACGGGATCAATACCACTAAGATGTGTATAGTTGACCATAACTAGTGATAGTTATTTCAAAATGAATGGATAATTAATAAATGAGAATTTATTAATGATAAGCTAAGACGAGAAGTATTAAAATATTATCTACTCGAGGTTTGTAGTAATATATGATGTCTTAGGTTTTGGTGAGCTGGTTAGGCTGGGTAGCGTAATTATGATGTTTAAAATATACGCATTAGGTGCACACTGTTAAATGTGAGGTGAGGGATACTCTCATGGGAGTGAGACACCAACTTAAATATGGAGAATATCATATTTTGAATATTAAAGTAAATTAAGAACATGCAAAATATTTTTAAACTCTTCAAGCTCTGACCCGTTTTATTTCCAGTTGTTTTAAAAACCTTTTCGGTGTCTAGATAAAGGGATGCCTGGATGCTACATTCTTTCGAGTCAGACGCTGCAACAGCTATGCATGCCTCCACGAATTGTTTACTACGCTTCTATCCTTGTGATCGAGATAAGAGGCATTGTAAGTTATATTCGAGCATGTTGCCCAACTGTTGTCAATTTTTTTATTTATGCACTGTCGATATGGTTGTATTATGTTTTTAACCCATATGTTATCAATTTTTATATTTAGTTAATCCCTTTGCTGTGTATAATCTTGTGTGGTTTTTATTTATTGTGATTTTAGGATTTAAGATTAGAAAGTTTAAAATTTTGGCACCTGGCTTAATAAGTTATTAGTAACTAAATGATTTTCAACAGTGATACTGAGAATGAACCATATGTAAATCCTATTTTATTTGATTAAGGATTGATCAGCTAGGATTAAAATAGGTGGGGTGTCACAGATGGTTTCAAAGCATCAGGATCTAGAGTCCTTAGGAATCTGTGCAGACGTACTATGCTTTCAGCATTGCTTTCTATTTGATATAGATCCCTATAATTAGGAGTCTTGATTTCTATAGTGAGATTCGTTCCCATGCAATAGTGTATATTATAGTAAATCTTATTTGTATTCGGGTGTGCTTCGTATGTCGAACCATGAAAGAAGACTGATGAGGGCCGTTGGGTGAATGGCAGGAGGCGGGGGTCAGTTAAAGTTGGTAAAATCGATTTTGGGGACAATAACCGTAGTGAGGTTACCCTTATTGTTGCTATGGTAGTTGAGGTTGTAAAAACTTCTAGGTCGCAGCATATTCTTTTAATGCCCCGCATTTTTTTATATTGAATAATTATGGGATTAATTATTATTGTTGGATATTATTGTTGATTAATTAAATTAAAAAGGTCGAGAAATTTAATTGTTAGTTAATCCAAATTTTAAATAATTATTAACTAGCGTGCCAAGGGTTAATACTTATTGTCGAAAATCATTAATTATTACTATGGGTATATGTAATATAAAATTATATAATTTTTATAAATCGTCGGAATGAGAAATACGACAGTTTGGTATTTTAAGTTAGGACGCGCGTGTGAGCCGTATCGGGACTAATTGTATGGGGTAAAAAGATAAGTTATTTTTGTATAACTCGTATGGTAATTCCGAGTGTGCCATTGAATCCTAAACAGTTGAGATAGTCTTAAAACTCTACTTGGGCATTTTATTTGGACTCCGGGGTAATTTTAGGCCTAACCGGCACCCCGTAGGGGTAGTTTTGTCATTTGGATTTTTAGGGAATTAAATTGGACGAAAATTAGATAATTATTATATTAGTTAGGAGAGTTCCATTAGGGTTGAGTTACACATAAATCAAGAGAGAACCACATAAATCAAGAGAGAACCAATTAACACCACCTTGCACAACCACCACCACCATCGTGTAGATCGAGAATTGATGAACGCACCAATGCCAACATCACCAGCGGATCAGACATTAAAATGTGACAACCCGCAATCCGAGATAAGGGGTGGCCAGCCCGATACTCAAACGTAGCAGGAATCATGGATGGATATCATTCTCAGCATCACAATTATAAACTGAGTATACGGGAAAACCACCCAATAAATCAGAAAACGGGTTGCCAAAAAAAAGTGTAAAATTTTAAAAATGCGGTTATAAAAAAAATTTTAAACTAAACAACCCAATCTGACAAGCAAGTGGAATTCAAAAAGATAATATATAATATAACTAAAACGAATGTACACAAATGGACCGAATAAGCTGTCGGTCCACAGCTACATAAGACAACGTACAACAATATAAAATATCTTACATAGTACAACCATTAATCAAATACAAACGTTTGGGCCACACGCCCGAGGGACAAGACCCGATCATATCTAGAATGACAAGAATGAAAGCGTCTAAAACAACATCCTGTAATAACCCGCAAGATCTTACAGCTCGTCGAAAGTGCAGGGAACTTGGAAAAGTCAAGTCGGGCGTCCTTGCGGTGGAGCACCTGAGCGGATACAAGAATATATATACAACAAGGAAGTAAACCGGTCAGGGCCGGGTTCTATATGATTTCTAGAAGAATAAAAAGCATGATAGATATGAACAGTTACACATGAATGAAGAGGATGATGAAATGACATGCTATCTACAATTACAAGCAGGAATAAGGTAAAGCAATTTAATTTAAAACCCTTCCTTATTAATACAATTTCCATTTCCTTCAGACATTCCTTATTAGGACTAAAACCATATATTCGGTTAAGTCAAGAAGTTATAATTTCTATTCATTTATTAAAACTTCCCATTTTATCTTTCCATTCCTTATTAGGAATATCATGTACATCAAGTGCTCTCTATGGCACATATATTATTCCCGTGCTCTTCATGGCACATATCTATGCTCTTTATGGCATTCATACGCTCTTTGTGGCGTTTAACAACCATCAAGTCCAACTTGATGAAAATATAGTTATATTTTTATACATATAACGATATCTAAGACCGCCCGTCCGGGTTTCCCCACTGTGCGCGCCCCTAAATGACCATCATCTTCCAGGGCCTAACATAAGACAACCTGGGCACCTATCGGAACACGTCGGAAAGAGGCCATGAGCCTGCGGGGTAGTCAAGACCACACCCGGAATCTCCTACCCATCGCAGAAAAAATAACAATAAGCGCTCCCATGGCCTAGGACTATATCCACCCTGCATTCATTAGCCAGGGGGCTTCACCTCACGAGCGAACTTCCCTTATGATGTCATTTAGAGAGGTGTGTAACAGTAAATTAACATTTACATTTTTACCATCATTTTCATTATCAAAATCCATTTCCATTAATCATGAGATTGGTTCTTTTTATTAAACTTAAAATCATTAAACAACAGGGTTCGTTCTAGTTGAACCTATTATCATTAAACTCACATGGGTTCATATATGCGAACCTACTTCCCATCGAATATTATCCTTTATTCCTCAAAATCACAATGCCCGATTAAATCTCCAAATGATCATTATGATCCTACAAATATCCAAGGCCTATGTAACTTGACAAGCCCTTCTAGTCTCCAAGTTAGGGCATTTAACTACCAAACTTCTACAAGTTTGAAAAAAAGAAGTAATGCCTTAGCATTACTTGAAACCTCCCCGAAATAAACCCCGGATGAACCCATTTCTAATCCAGGGCAACGACCAAACTCCATAACTACTCTAGGACTCTAAGTTTACTTCTTTAAAGAAGTTTCCTAGGTCCTAATACCAAAGAATAAGGATGAAAATTAAAAGGAAAAAGACCCCAAAACTGCTGGAACCAAATCGATTCGCCCTAAGGGCCGAATCGATTCGCCCCAGCAAATCGATTCGCTCTGAAAGCGAATCGGTTCGGACAACAAAATTAAGTTTCTGCAAATGCAGAATCGATTCGGTCTTAATCTGAATCGATTCGGACAATAAGACCTGGGATTCTGCATCTATGCGAATCGATTTGCCCAAGGGGCAGAATCGATTCGCCCCTGCGAAAATGCCAAGAATGGCTATGGAGTCTTGAACTCCAAAATTTATCCAACTCCAAAATCAAGCCCAACCGAAATCATTGGCTGCAATTTCTACATCCTAAATCCATCTATCTACCAACCTTAAACATCATTTATCATCCAAATCCATTTTTAGTGGTTAATACCCAAAAATCCAATCAAAACCCTAACATTTTTAAATCATAAATATCAATGCAATTTATTCTACTTAAATCATAAACTTGCAAGTAGATTACTTGCCTCAAGGTAAGAATCTGATTTGATGAAGAAGGAGGCAACAATCCAAGCTCCAATCTCTCTTTTTCTCCCAAGTTCTCTTCCTCTCTCTACTCTCTCTAGGGCTCAAATGTGTAAAATGGAAGAATGGGAATAGGGGTGGGAAAATAAAACGGGGCTTAAGTCCCATAAGCCCACTTAAGTGACTAATACGCGATAAAAATATACGCGACTACACTATTTAAGCCAAAACCAGTCAAAAGTCCCCAAAATGCCAAAATACAATATGGCACTTATTTTGACTATCTCACACCTACCGGGACTAACTACACTATCCAAATTATCATTTGGGAATTTTATAACTCATTTTACTTCCGGTTTCATAATAAACCAAAATATCATTTTAAATCCTTATGACATAATAAATTACCACATGAACATTTTATCTACTCACGAGGTAACTACACAACATATTAGTAAATATTGACTTGACACAACAAATTAATATTTACTCAGCATCTATCAGATAATAACTAATTACTACACATGGTAATTAAGGATAAAATGGGCTATCGGAAAAGAGGGTTATTACATACTCCCCCCCTTAAGAGGGAATTTTGCCCCCAAAATTCGGATATACGTCGCAAGAAGAAGTGTGGATACTATTCCCGCAAGTCATCCTCGCGCTCCTATGTTGATTTCTCGACACCCTGCTTAATATATAGAACTCATCCCCCAAGGTACTACCAGCGACACCAACGTAACTCTACGCTCTAAGATAGCAACCGTCTACTTCTAATAAGAACCGTCAAGTTGCATCTACCTCGAAAGGAATGTGCCTAAAGGCACCATCGTATCCTTCGTACTCCCTTGCATGAGAGACAAGGAACAAATTATGAATTTGCCGCAAAATGTTTCAATAAAGCAAGCGAATAGTCTACCGGACCCACCGCGACATTTCTAGGAAAGGTACAACGTCACGCGGTGCAAGTTTTCCTTTCTCCTCGAAACGTATAATGCCCGTCCCAGGCAATACTCACCACAACATTTGGTCTAAAGACCTCAAACTCCCGATGCCTTCTTCTCATATCGACTGAACTCTTTTCGTCGGTCTTGGTTATACGAGAGACTCATCATCTCGTACTTCCGACCAATAAGGGGGAAAATCAAAAAGGCCTAACATACAAGGCTTCTTCTAAAGCTCCGTACTAATAGTGAATCGACACCAATTCTATATAGGCGAATTCAAAGAGTGGAAAGCATTGTTCCCATCTACTCTTAAAGTTAGGCACGCATATATGGAGTATATGCCTCAGCATATGGTTTATTCTATTGGTCTGGCCATCTGGAAAATGACAAGAAGTGATTAACCATAATTCGATTCCCATGACTTCTTGGAAGCTTGCCAAGAATGAGAAACGAAAGTTTTATTCTAGTCAGGACTATAATCAAGGGCACCCCAGGCAGTACAACAACCTTTCTATGCCCAGCCAAAAATACTAGCAACGTACAACTTAGCACGTTTCGTCATTACCTTGATGCACCGAGACGTTAGAACCGCGTGATTACTCCATATCTGCTTTACTTAAGTCCCTTTTGTTCAGGACAAAATTCTCTTAAGGGAAACGCACCCCACCCTCAATGTCAAAAGAGCAGAGTTCTGTTTCCTAAATCAACAGCTTATCTTGAAATAAGATGTTGTTCGCACGAAAGACTAAATTCTGCCCAGGAAGTAGCATCTCTCTTCCTATACAGCGATCACCCCCAAGATGGACTTTAACTTAAAGAGGGGATAATACTCCTTACAAGTTTAAACTTGTGAGGCGCATCCACAATAAATCGACACTCCAGTATTATTACTCCCCGCCATGACAGAGACTTGCTAATGGAATCTACCTTCGAGCTTAACCACGTGGCTCAGGGGTACGAGTTAATTCACCCTTTCGTTACCTCCGTAACACTCCACTACGTGAGGCCTCATCTCCTTCGGCCTTAACCACCAACTTCTCGAAATCCTCCCATTTCACATAACATGAAACCAATCAGTTGGTATGAGTTTACACATGACTTAGTCATGGTCAACTCCCAATAACCCTCCTAAACTTACGTCCCATACTAAAAGGCCCTACGTCTAAAAAATCTTAAAGTCTATCTACCTATACCCTAGCTAAGTCGTATACACCTAGTGCTAAGTATATCCCTAGTGCCCAAGACCTTTCTCAATTTCTGACATTTGCTCAGTTTCGTGCGTGGGACGTCTTGCCGAAGCGAAATCCAAACAAGGAACCCTCCCGTTACACTACTACCTCGCATTGTCAGTCATCGAGGGGGTACAGGTCCAAGACACATGTTCGGGACCGAAAAGATCCTACAGCTACACACTAACAATTAAATAACTAAAGAAAATTTTAACGTTCACCCTTCGTGAAACCCTAGGGTTATATGCCCTAAAACATATATACATATCATTAAGTAGCCTTCTATAAAGGCATATCCCGAAGTCTCAGTTCGACTTCGTACTCCAGTCTCCCTCATATCCATCAGAGGAGAGAACTATATGCAGTGCTCCTAAGTCGCACTATAATAGCCATCAATCATCCTAGTACGTGATCCTCGGCTAAACTTTCAAATCCCACTTCCGACAATAAAGTAACAAAATAAAATATAATAAAAGGAAAGAATAGCATATCTTCACTCACAACATCGTTAAGTGTTCATGTGGCGGAGTGTCTCGCAAAGCGAAATCCAAACAAGGAACCCCTCCGTCACATGCCTACTTAACTAGTTGATCATGGAGATAGAGCGTAATACACATGAGATAAAAGAAAGGAAAGGTGGTATATCCCCACTCCCAACGTCGTTAAGGTTCGCGCGTGGAGCGTCCCGCAGAAGCGGAATCCAGACAAGGAACCCCTCCTATACGCTACCACTCAACTTGTTGGTCGTGGAGATAAGGCATAGCAATCACATACAAATATCACATCATACTCGACCACGTTAAGAACGAGTAAATCGACCTCAAGCACAACTTACCAAGAGAAATTCCTACATACATACAGACAAAAGAAATGAGCGAACCATTTCCCATAGGACTCTATACTAATGAAAATACTCTCAGCAGATATTATGAAATCTGTAATCTGAGAAGAGCTCGTAAAACAAATGGGCGCGTAACACCCGCATCGAATAACATTTAACTCACGAATCTCTGAGAAAAACTTACCCTCAATAACGGGCGGTGCCGGCAGGGCTCGAGGAAACATAGCCTCCTGATCATGACAAACGCGTCCATACTGTAGTTGCCCCTGCTGCGGAGGAACAACCATAATAGGTACCGGAGGTGGGAACAGAACATACGGCTGTTGCGGAACCCGAGGATACTGACCCCCAATCATCTGAGGACACTCTCTCTTGATATGACCTGCCTCCCCACATTGGAAGCACCGTCCCTTCATGTCCTCCTGACCTCGACCTCCGATATCCCTAAACTGAGAAATACCTCGGCCCGGATGACCTCTACCTCTAGGGCCACCCCGATCTGCCTGATGTAAAGCACCTTGTTCGTGCCTATTATCATTGCCACTCGCCATAAACTCTCCAAGCTTCCCTACTTGCCTCATTTCAGTAGCTTTCTTGCTACCCTGCATATATAATCGATGCTCCTGGCAATGGAGTAAGGCTGCATTCATAACCTCACCAAAAGTCTGGAAAGCTGGGTTACCCAATAAGTGTTTTCGGATTCTCCAGTTTAGACCTCCCATAAACTTCCAGATCTTCTTCTCTTCCGGAGTCACCTCATCTGGTACAAAACTTGCTAACCGGGTGAACTCCTCTTCATACTCCGCTACAGACCTCTCCCCTTGCTCTACATCTTGCAACTTCCTCTTCATCTCCCTCTGAACAGCGGGAGGAAAATACTTAAGATCAAACAAAGCCCAGAACTCAGTGATTGACATGGTGTCTCTTTGCTCTGGGGTGGTTATCGTCTCCCACCAGTGTAACGCAGGTCCGACAAGCTTAAAGGTGGTAAGGACTTGTTTCTTATCCTCACTGCATTCTATCATTCGAAGGGGGCGTTGCATGTCTTTCTTCCATTGATTGGCTTTAATAACATCCGCACCTCCCTCGAATTCCGGGGGATTGCCCTTTAGAAAGGACTCCCTAACCCTTTCCCACGGAGTAAGTCCCGTAGGAGCTTGAACACTTAGGGCCCATGGCAATTGTTGGATCACTACGGTCATGGCGGCATTAACCGCTCCAGCCACAATGCTTGCTACATCCGCAACATTAACAGTCCCTTGTAGTGGCGGTGGAGGACCTACTCCCTTTTCTACGACCTTAACACGTCTCGCTGGGCGACCTCTCTTAGGCGGCATCTGAGATGGAAGAACAATAGTATTAGAATACTAGTTAAAACAATTTATCTTGCAGAAGATCGCAAACCTCAACAACAAGAAGTCCTAACATAGGGCCCTACATCAAAGAACGCTACGGTAGAACAAGACAAGTCCACACAGACCCTAGTACTCTAGAACCTGATGCTCTGATACCATCTGTGACAACCCGAAATCCGAGATAAGGGGTGGCCAGCCCGATACTCAAACGTAACAGGAATCATGGATGGATATCATTCTCCGCATCACAATTATAAACTGAGTATACGGGAAGACCACCCAATAAATCAGAAAATGGGTTGCCAAAAAAAAGTGTAAAATTTTAAAAATGCGGTTATAAAAAATTTTTTTAACTAAACAACCCAATCTGACAAGCAAGTGGAATTCAAAAAGATAATCTATAATATAACTAAAACGAATGTACACAAATGGACCGAATAAGCTGTCGGTCCACAGCTACATAAGACAACGTACAACAATATAAAATATCTTACATAGTACAACCATTAATCAAATACAAACGTTTGGGCCACACGCCCGAGGGACAAGACCCGATCATATCTAGAATAACAAGAATGAAAGCGTCTAAAACAACATCCTGTAATAACCCGCAAGATCTTACAGCTCGTCGAAAGTGCAGGGAACTTGGAAAAGTCAAGTCGGGCGTCCTTGCGGTGGAGCACCTGAGCGGATACAAGAATATATATACAACAAGGAAGTAAACCGGTCAGGGCCGGGTTCTATATGATTTCTAGAAGAATAAAAAGCATGATAGATATGAACAGTTACACATGAATGAAGAGGATGATGAAATGACATGCTATCTAAAATTACAAGTAGGAATAAGGTAAAGCAATTTAATTTAAAACCCTTCCTTATTAATACAATTTCCATTTCCTTCAGACATTCCTTATTAGGACTAAAACCATATATTCGGTTAAGTCAAGAAGTTATAATTTCTATTCATTTATTAAAACTTCCCATTTTATCTTTCCATTCCTTATTAGGAATATCATGTACATCAAGTGCTCTCTATGGCACATATATTATTCCCATGCTCTTCATGGCACATATCTATGCTCTTTATGGCATTCATACGCTCTTTGTGGCGTTTAACAACCATCAAGTCCAACTTGATGAAAATATAGTTATATTCATATACATATAACGATATCTAAGACCGCCCGTCCGGGTTTCCCCACTGTGCGCGCCCCTAAATGGCCATCATCTTCCAGGGCCTAACATAAGACAACCTGGGCACCTATCGGAACACGTCGGAAAGCGGCCATGAGCCTGCGGGGTAGTCAAGACCACACCCGGAATCTCCTACCCATCGCAGAAAAAATAACAATAAGCGCTCCCATGGCCTAGGACTATATCCACCCTGCATTCATTAGCCAGGGGGCTTCACCTCACGAGCGAACTTCCCTTATGATGTCATTTAGAGAGGTGTGTAACAGTAAATTAACATTTACATTTTTACCATCATTTTCATTATCAAAATCCATTTCCATTAATCATGAGATTGGTTCTTTTTATTAAACTTAAAATCATTAAACAACGGGGTTCGTTCTAGTTGAACCTATTGTCATTAAACTCACATGGGTTCATATATGCGAACCTACTTCCCATCGAATATTATCCTTTATTCCTCAAAATCACAATGCCCGATTAAATCTCCAAATGATCATTATGATCCTACAAATCTCCAAGGCCTATGTAACTTGACAAGCCCTTCTAGTCTCCAAGTTAGGGCATTTAACTACCAAACTTCTACAAGTTTGAAAAAAAGAAGTAATGCCTTAGCATTACTTGAAACCTCCCCGAAATAAACCCCGGATGAACCCATTTCTAATCCAGGGCAACGACTAAACTCCATAACTACTCTAGGACTCTAAGTTTACTTCTTTAAAGAAGTTTCCTAGGTCCTAATCCTAAAGAATAAGGATGAAAATTAAAAGGAAAAAGACCCCAAAACTGCTGGAACCGAATCGATTCGCCCTAAGGGCCGAATCGATTCGCCCCAGCGAATCGATTCGCTCTGAAAGCGAATCGGTTCGGACAACAAAATTAAGTTTCTGCAAATGCAGAATCGATTCGGTCTTAATCTGAATCGATTCGGACAACAAGACCTGGGATTCTGCATCTATGCGAATCGATTCGCTCAAGGGGCCGAATCGATTCGCCCCTGCGAAAATGCCAAGAATGGCTATGGAGTCTTGAACTCCAAAATTTATCCAACTCCAAAATCAAGCCCAACCGAAATCATTGGCTGTAATTTCTACATCCTAAATCCATCTATCTACCAACCTTAAACATCATTTATCATCCAAATCCATTTTTAGTGGTTAATACCCAAAAATCCAATCAAAACCCTAACATTTATAAATCATAAATATCAATGCAATTTATTCTACTTAAATCATAAACTTGCAAGTAGATTACTTGCCTCAAGGTAAGAATCTGATTTGATGAAGAAGGAGGCAACAATCCAAGCTCCAATCTCTCTTTTTCTCCCAAGTTCTCTTCCTCTCTCTACTCTCTCTAGGGCTCAAATGTGTAAAATGGAAGAATGGGAATAGGGGTGGGAAAATAAAACGGGGCTTAAGTCCCATAAGCCCACTTAAGTGACTAATACGCGATAAAAATATATGCGACTACACTATTTAAGCCAAAACCAGTCAAAAGTCCCCAAAATGCCAAAATACAATATGGCACTTATTTTGACTGTCTCGCCCCTACCGGGACTAACTACACTATCCAAATTATCATTTGGGAATTTTATAACTCATTTTACTTCCGGTTTCATAATAAACCAAAATATCATTTTAAATCCTTATGACATAATAAATTACCACATGAACATTTTATCTACTCACAAGGTAACTACACAACATATTAGTAAATACTGACTTGACACAACAAATTAATATTTACTCAGCATCTATCAGATAATAACTAATTACTACACATGGTAATTAAGGATAAAATGGGCTATCGGAAGAGAGGGTTATTACATAAAATTTGAGGAAAGTGTTTATTGATTGATTCCTTTAGCAATAATTATGTTCATGTTAGACTAGGTTAACACATTATTGTTTTGTAATTGAATTTGATGAAAAATTAAGAGAATTACATCATAATTAAGACGAATATGATAAGAGTTTGATTCCCTCAGGTAGATAGGATGATATCCACGAATTTCTGATAATTTCTATTAACAAACCTTGGTTTAATTTATAATTTATGTATATTAATTTTAAGAACTAGTTTTCTTAGTAATTATTTGGGCATTCCAGATTATATTGATGATTGGTAATGAATTAATGGTGTTATATTAGTGTAAGTCATACATACATGTTAGGAAGTTGATTTATAATGATTGATTGGTGATTAGGAATGGTCCGTAGAGGTTGTAGGTGTTGAAATGGTGAAGAGAACATATATGGGTAGGACTGAGTTTTTACAGGTATAGGTCCGGACCATTTTTTTTAAAAGGTCCGGATCGTTTTTCATTAAAAGGTCCAGACCATTTTTCATTAAAAGGGTCCGGATCATTTTTCCTTAATAGGTCCGTACCGATCTGCTGTATTTTCCAGAATTAAATTGTGAACCTCTAGGACATCCTTCAATAGTTGAAATGCAAGAACTTGAATGAAGTACACTGATATTTGATGTGATGATATATTAAGACAAGTGTGATTTAAGACTTGGGCATAAGTGGGATGAATGACCGTTAGAAAGTTATGAGGGGGATCATAATTATTCACACGTCAAGAGTATTAAGTGAAAGTAATACTACGAATAGGACATGATACTTAGTTATGTAAATACCTAGAGATTATAATAGGTTGTGTGTATACCTATGTATTGATCCATTATGTGTATAACATACATACGCTGCTCGCTATCAAGAGGAGGTTTTTGCGTAGTGGACAGTCTTATCCTGTGTGACCCATTGGGGGGATATTTTATTTGTACACAGAGCATATGAACTTGGATATGTGCTATCTGTTATGTAGGATAGTTTCGACGGTTGAATGGGAGCGTAGGTATGTGCGTGACCCATTTGGCTGGTGAGTATGCTTGCCTCCAATATTTGTGTTATGAGATTTATGGTTCGTGAGAGACGCCGAACCAATTGTTCCTTTATGCAGTGAGCGATGCATCGGGACACGATGGTAGAGTATGCATCTGCGCCAAGTGGTCCTAACCAAGGGGCGCAGGATTAGTATATATGTATGGAGATGATGAGACTGTATGTATATATATGTTAATGAATGATTCTAATGTGTGAAATTAGTAAATATTTGTAAACAACATAACTTAAGGGGGTGGGGGTAAAGGATTTACTACCAAAATAGTGGATATAAAATACAGTTAATTGGAGTAAGTTATTTAATAACGTATTGTATGGGTGATACGGGTCTTCTCCTACGGGTTAATATTTGTAGTATATGTCTATGACCTAGTTGGAAATATTATAGATGACTAGGTTAGGTTGGACATATGCTAGGAGTGCGCATTAGTGGAGGGGTGATAATCTTAAGTGAGAGTTCGGAACTAACATGCACATAATAATTGCATCTTTGCAGTTTTAAATACTTGCTAAATCAAATTTTTTTACAAATCGGGCTCTGACCCGTTTCTTGATATTTCTCTTCTCTTTTGGTATATATATTATACTTGTTGTCCAGCCACAAGGTCAACTAGATGGGACACCCCGCCCAATTAAATATAGGGTGATCAGTCCTTTACCAATTTAAAACAAGATATATGGTTGGTTCATTCTTAGCATCACTATCAAAAACAATATAATCCATTTTAATCACCAATAATATAATTATGCTAAGTGTCAAAAACATTTTTTTTCCTTTTTAAATAAAACCAATTAACTACAACATTCCAAGTATAACATATAAATCATTCACCATGCATAGAAATATAATAAGTACCGAACAAGAATTAAATACATAATTTAATAAGACTGGGTAAAATCCTCCCAGTTCGAAACTCCAAACCATAAAATAAACTAAATAAAATATCTATGATAAAAGACTAGAAGCGGGCGACACATGCCCTAAATATGAAGTCTAAAGGAAACTGAATGGAAAGGACAGATGCGTCTACTGCAAGGGACCTAAAACTTCCACAATAGTTGTAGCACGTCTGACAATCCAATCTCTAATTCTGTTACCCCTGCGGCTGAGCACCCGGTATAATATATATATAGCAAAAGAGAGAAGAGATGTAATAAACAGGTCAGGGCCTGAGGTTTAAAAATGATATAGCAAGTATTTAAAATTGGTTCTTATAAGAAGTCTTATACGCATGTTAGTTATCGAACTCTCACATGAGCTTCTCACCTCTCCTTTATCGTGCATGCCTAACGTACATATAATTTTCCCCTAGTTATACCACCCAGTCTAACTAGTCCGAAGTCATTCATATAGTATCTATACCCACCAGTAGCATACACGTATTGCCCATACAATACGCTTCCAAATTAGCATATATCGAACAGCTAATTAATATGTTTTCTCGTTTCCATAATAAATCTACTATACTCTTAAGATTTATTTTATATGTCAACACTTTCATCTCTACTAACTATACACAGTAGAATAATTCACCAGTTATGTATACATACATATAGTCACGTCTTTCCTCTATATATATATTCTGATACTGCACCCACGGGCTAAGACCCTTTAGTGCACTAATAACAATAATCTTGTACCCCCGAGTTATCACCCATTAGTACACTTATAATAATATTCTTGTACCCCCGGGTTATCACCCATTAGTGTACTTAACGGTAGAATTCCTGCACCCCTGAGTTATCACTCATTAGTGCTCCTAAGATTCTTGCACCCCCGGGTTATCACCCATTAGTGCACTTAACAATAATATCACATAATAAGCATACACACGTCCTATTAGCATTCATTGGTATTCACCCAACCCAAACATATATTTACATACGTATTATTCTCTCATAACTATGTATAGTATATTTATTTTATCCCAAATAATCTACGTAGTAGTAATTCATAGCTAGATTCATTACTGAGCGCTCACAAGTATTTATCCTCACTCTAAGGGTACCACTATATTTACATATCAATACAGTAGATAAGGTTCCTACACTCTACTGATCCAGGATATCATTCTTCCCTAACCTCACAATTTAAGATTCGAAAGTTTCTCCAAGGTTCTGCAGTAGCACTAGAAATCTGCAAAAAATGAACCGAACCGATCCTCCAGAAAAGCGAAGAGATCCTATTAGAAAAATGAACCAATCCTATCAGAAAAATTAACCGATCCTATCAGAAAATGAACCGATTCTATCAGAAAAAGGAACCGGATATGTTATGTCAGTTCTTCAACAGTTACGTTTTTACCATTTGTTTTGCACCCAAAAACTCATAGTTCATACCCAATCTTCAATGTAACTATTTTGATTAATAACCCAACATGTTTACACAATTTCTAACATCCTAGGACCGTTTATTCGTCATCAATCATCAAGATATATGAAATTCCCCAAATTAATTCATAAGAACCCTAATTTCCAAATTTTCAATTAAAGAACCTAATCAATCCAGATTCATTCATCAATATATAATCCAATTTCATGATTAATCATCTACATACAAGAAGGAATTTAAACTACTAATTAGATGAGTCCTTATTCATAATTTAAATCTCCAATTTTCAACCAATTCACATGTAAATCATGATTAATTTCACCTACATTAACATGAGTATGATTATTGCTAAAAGAAAGCAAGTAATAAACACTTGCCATAAATCGAAGGTTTAAATCCTTTGGTGATGTTGGTATAGACGCGTTCCTCCCTTCTCGATCTACACGTTGGTGGTCACGGTTGTGCTAGGTGAGGATAATATGGCCTTCCCTTTTGGAATTTGGTTCTCCTCACACACTCTATGGCCGTTCTTTACTTTCTGTGTCTCTCAACTCTAAAGGACTTTTATTGGCTGATAAAATAACTCCCAATTTTCGTCCATTATTTAAACCCAAAAATATAATTTACCATAATGCCCTCTCGGGATGCCGGTTAGGTCTAAAATTACCCAAGGACCCAAACTAAACACCCGAGTATACTATTTTGACTATCTCAACCCTCCCGGACTCAACAGCGCACTCGAAATGACCATACAAGTTAATAAAAATAATTTCTCTTTTTATCCCAATTAATTAGTCTCGGCACGATTCACCACGCGTTAGACATAAATTACCAAGCCGTTGTATTATTCACTCTCGACAATTTATCAAAGTGTATATCTCCATATTACATATCACACAGTAATATTAAATCAATAAGTATTAACCCTTGGTACGCTGGTTAATATTTATTTTTAAATCCGGATTAATTACCAATTAAATTCTCACATTTTAATTCAATTAATCCTACTATAATAATTAATCCCATAATTATTTAAATCATCAAAAATATGGGGTATTACATACTTCCCCCCTAATCATGGAATTTCGTCCTGAAATTAAAAAAATAAGGCATACCTGGTAGGAATAAATCTGGATATTTCTCGCGCATATCCGCCTCAAGCTCCCAAGTAGACTCCTCCACATTGTGATGTTGCCACTGCACCCGAACAAGTGGAACTACCTTTAACCTCATCCTCCTCTCACTATGATCTAGGATAACCACCGGTCTCTCCTCATATGAACTGTCGGGGGCTGTAACTTAATCTCCTCAATTGCGATGTGAGTATGTGCCAACTCATTCCGAAGATACCGCGTCAATGACGAAATATGGAACCCATCATGGATACGATGCAAGTGTTTCGGAAACCCAAGCCTGTAAGCCACTGGTCCGACCCTCTCTATAAGTGGGAATGGACCTACATATCTCGGAGCCAATTTCCCTTTATTCCCAAATCTCAGTTCTCCCTTCATCGGAGATACTCTCAACAAAACCTGGTCCCCCACTGTGAACTCTCGAAATGACATGTTAGCATCGGTGTAGCTTTTCTGTCATGTACTACCCGTATGTGATACTGAATCATCTCGATCCTGCTCGACGTATCTTGAATCACCTCTGGCCTGGGTAGCTTGTCGTCTCCCACCTCTAACCAACAAGCTGGAGAACGATAAGGTCTACCATATAATGCCTTGAACGGGGCCATGCCAATTGTAAACTGATAGGAGTTGTTATAAGAAAACTCCACCAGTGGGAGATACTGCTCCCAACCTCCCCCAAAATCAAGGATACACATGCAAAAAATGTCCTCGAGCATTTGATTAGTGCACTCAGTCTGCCCTCGGTCTGCGGGTGATACGCTGTACTCAACCGCAACTCGGTACCCATAGCCTCCTGGAAACTCTCCCAAAAATGGGACATAAAATTATTTCTCGTCTCAGATGCCTCCTCGACGTGCACCAAGAGACAGACAGACCCGGCAAGAGCAGCCGGCAGTACAGGCTCAGGGTACAATGAACGCATCTGAGGTTGCCGCGATAATTGCATAAGCGGTGAATGCATCCTTAGCGATGGTCCAGCAGGCCCCACCCAAGGTTCAGGTAGTAGCACCAGTTCCAGTGCATCCGTTTCCCACTGCATGGGAAAGAGTGAGAGAGTCCTTTTAGAGGGCATGTCCACCAGAGTTCATGGGCAGTTCGAATGTGGTTAATGCTAGTCAGTGGAAGAACGACATATAGCGACACCTTCGTATGTATGAGTGCACGGAGATTTAGAGGCAAGTTTTGGCTACCTTCAAGCTGAGAGGGGCAACCTTACAATGGTGGGAGTCCACTACTACTACCGAGGAGCAAGATTTGATGTCAATCTGTGGTTTTTGGGTGCGATTCAACCGCAAGTACTTTCCTTCTGCCGTCAAGACTGAGATGAGGTGGAAACTTTTAGACCTCACCCAGGAAGGGAGAACAATTTCCGAATACGAGGAGGAGTTCACATGATTGTCAAATATAGTACCGGAGGAGGTGCCTACTGTGGAGAAGCGTATTCAGATGTTCATGGATGGCTTGACGTGGCGGATACGCCAGCACCTATTGGGTAACCTTTCCCTACACTCATATACAGACGTTCTGAATGCAGCCTTACTGCATTATGAGGACAACCGCTTCCATACTAAGGGAAGCAAGTGAGGGGGAGAGCCCAACCAGTTGAGCAAGTCAGGGGGAGGTAGTGCCAGTGGAGCACCAGTTGAGCAGAGTCAGAGGCAGGGTTTCCAGCAGGGGAGTCTGCTAAGAGGTTTCATTCTGGAGGTTTCAGGCATGGTCATGGGGGTTGGAGGTAGGTCAAACAATAGGGAGGATAGCAGGGCCAGTAGGGCCAAGGTAGGGGTGGTAATGGCAAGCAGGGATGGAGCTATCAGGGACAAATGGGAGGAAACTTCATTGGAAAATGTTATACTTGTGGTAAGACTGGCCATAAAAAACAGGAGTGCCCCGATAGGGACAGAGTTCCTCGGTAGCAGGTTACTCACCAGGAGCCCCAGAGACCTATTTTTCCCGCCGCCCTACCAGCACCAGCTCCAGTTCCAGCTTTGCTTGCAGTTCCATTGCAGCAGGGGCAGTTACAGAATGGACGTGTCTATAACGTCCACCAGGCCGTAGTTCCGCAGGCACCACCCGCAGTGGAGGGTAAGTTTTCTATCCATGGTACTTTGGGTGGTATGTGGGTCGTTGATTTTCGTAATATGCTGGGGAGTAGGCATAGAGATTGACAGTTTCATATTACCGGCTAATATGTTAGTGTTAGATATGTCTGAGTACGACACCATTATTGGCATGGATTGGCTAATCGAGTATAGATCCATGATTGATTGCTTCAGTAGGAGTATTGTGTTTGCCATTTCGGGCCACGAGATGTTCTTAGTGGCGATGCCTCATTCTGAGGGAGGTTTGTCCACCCACTTATTTTATATACAGGATGAGACCTCTGCAGTAGTGGTTCCACTCGATTCAATTCCGCTCATCAGGATAGACTGGGGTTGCCTCCGAGTAGGGAGATCGAGTTTGTAATAGACTTAACACCGAACACTCATCCGATAGCACGTTCGCCTTACTGTATGGTTCTGGCAGAGATGAGGAAGTTATGGGATCATATAGAATAGTTGTTGGGACAGGGCTTCATCCATACGTGTACCTCGCCTTGGGGTGCCCCAGTTCTATTTGTGAAGAAGAGGTATGGGTCCCTATGACTTTGTATTGATTACCGAGATCTTAACAATGTCACAATACGGAATAAGTATCCATTACCTCGCATCGATGACTTGTTTGACCAGCTGAGAGGAGCAGCCCACTTCTCGAAGATAGAATTGAGATTCGGGTATCACCCACTATGCATCAGGGAGCAGGATGTGGCTAAGACTGCTTTTATGACGAGATACGGGTCGTATGAATTCAAGGTTATGCTATTTGGGCTAACCAACGCCCCAGCAGTATTTATAAACTTGATGAACAAAGTATTCAGAGAGTTCTTAGATCAGTTTGTCATTGTCTTCATAGATGACACACTGATTTATTCCTGCACCAAGGAGGAGCATGCCGAGCATTATAGGGTGATCAGTCCTCTACCAATTTAAAACAGGATATACAGCTGGTTCATTATTAGCATCACTGTCGAAAACAATATAATCCATTTTAATCACCTATAATATAATTAAGCTAAGTGTCAAAAACATTTTTTTTTCCTTTTTAAATAAGACCAATGAACTACAGCATTCCAAGTATAACTTATAAATCATTCATCATGCATAGAAATATAATAAGTACCGAACAAGAATTAAATACATAATTTAATAAGACTGGGTAAAATCCTCCCAGTTCGAAACTCCAAACCATAAACTAAACTAAATACAATATCTCTGATAAAAGACTAGAAGCGGTCAACACATGCCCTAAATATGAAGTCTAAAGGAAACTGAATGGAAAGGATAGATGCGTTTACTGCAAGGACCTACAGCTTCCACAATAGCTATAGCATGTCTGACAATCTAATCTCTAATTCTGGTACCCCTGCGGCTGAGCACCTGGTATAATATATATTTAGCAAAAGAGAGATAATATGCAATAAACGGGTTAGGGCCCGAGGTTTAAAATGATTTAGCAAGTATTTAAAAATGGTTCTTACAACAAGTCTTATACGCATGTTAGTTATTGAACTCTCACACGAGCTTCTCACCTCTCCTCTATCGTGCATGCCTAACGTACGTCTAATTTTCCCCTAGTTATACCACTTAGTCTAACTAGTCCGAAGTCATTCTGATAGTATCTATACCCACCAGTAGCATACCCGTTTCGCCCATACAATATGCTTCCAAATTAGCTTATATCGAACATCTAATTAATATGTTTTCTCGTTTCCATAATAAACCTATTATACTCTTAAGATTTATTTTATATGTCAACACTTTTGTCTCTACTAACTATGCACAGTAGAATAATTCACCAGTTTACGCATATATACATATAGTCACGTCTTTCCAATATATATATATATACTTACAGCACCCCCGGGCTAAGACCCATTAGTGAACTTATAACAATAATCTTGTACCCCCGGGTTATCACCCATTAGTAAACTTATAATAATATCCTTGGACCCCCGGGTTATCACCCATTAGTACACTTAACGATAGAATTGTTGCACCCCCGAGTTATCACTCATTAGTTCTCCTAAGATTCTTGCACCCTCGGGATATCATCCATTAGTGCAGTTAACAATATTAACACATAATAGGTATACACACGTCATATTAGCATTTATAGGTGTTCACCCAACCCAAACATATATCTACATACGTATTATTCTCTCTTAACTACGTATAAAATATTTATTTTATCCCAAATAATCTACGTAATAGTAATTCATAGCTACATTCATTACTGAGCACTCACGAGTATTTCTCCTCACTCTAAGAGTACCACTATATTTACATATCAAGACAGTAGATAAGGTTCCTACACTCTACTAGTCCAGGATATCATTCTTCCCTAACCTCACAATTTAAGATTTGAAAGGTCCTCCAAGGTTCTGCAGCGTCACTAGAAATCTACAAAAAATGAACCGAACCGATCCTCTAAAAAAATGAACTGATCCAATTAAAAAAATGAACCGATCCTATCAGAAAAATGAACCAATCCTATCATAAAATGAATCGATACTATCAGAAAAAGGAACCGGTTATGTTATGTCAGTTCTGCAACAGTTACGATTTTACCATTTGTTTTGCACCCAAACCCTCATAGTTCATACCCAATCTTCAATGGAACTATTTTGATTAATAACCTAACATGTTTACACAATTTTTAACATCCTAGGACAGTTAATTTGTCATCAATCATCAAGATATATGAAATCCCCCAAATTAATTCATAAGAACCCTAATTTCCAAATTTTCAATTAAAGAACCTAATCAATCCAGATTTGTTCATCAATATATAATCCAATTTCGTGATTAATCATTTACATACATGAGGGAATTTAAACTACTAATTAGGCCAGTCCTTATCGATAATTTAAATCTTCAATTTTCACCCAATTCACATGTAACTCATGATTAATTTCATCTACACTAACATGAGTGTGATTATTGCTAAAAGAAAGAAAGTAATAAACACATGCCTTAAATCGAAGGTCTGAATCCTTTGGTGATGTTCGTATTGAAGCGTTCCTCTCTTCTCGATCTACGCGTTTATGATCACGGTTATGCAATGTGAGGATTATTTGGCCTTCCCTCTTGGAATTTGGTTCTCCCTAACACCCTCTATGGCCGTTCTTTACTTTCTGCGTCTCTCAACCCTTAAGGATTTTTCTAGGTTGGTAAAACAACTCCATATTTTCTTCTATTAATTAAACCCAAAAATACAATTTACCATAATGCCATCTCGGGACGCCGGTTAGGCCTAAAATTGCCCCGGGACCCAAACTAAACACCCGAATATACTATTTGACTATCTTGACCCTCCCGAACTCAACAACGCACTCGAAATGACCATACGTGTTAATAAAAATAATTTCTCTTTTTTATCCCAATCAATTAGTCTCGACACGACTCACACGCGCGTCAGACTTAAATTACCAAACTGTCGTATTATTCACTCTCGATAATTTATCAAAGTGTATAGTTCCATATGACATATCACACAGTAATATTAAATCAATAAGTATTAAACCTTGGTACGCTAGTTAATATTTATTTTTAAATCTGGATTAATTAACAATTAAATTCTCACATTTTAATTCAATTAATCCCGCTATAATAATTAATCCCATAATTATTTAAATCATAAAAAATATGGGGTATTACACTAGACTTAGACGCGTGTATCATTCGATGAGCTACAGATGTTGTGGAAGCTGTAGGTTATTGATATTAGATGCTTGTATCTTTGCATTCAGTTTTTAGTTTAGACATTTCAGTTAGGGCATGTGTCGCCCGTTTCCAGTTTCGTTGTTTCGGAGATTGTATTTTTCTTATTATCTTTTCTTTTCCTGTTGGATTGAGTATTATGATTCTATTGGCTTTATACTTGAACTGGAATGTTTTATCCAATCTCATTTAATTCAGTATTTAATTCATGCCAGTATTTATTCTTGTGAAATGGGAATGGCTTATATTTTATTGCCTGGAATTTGTTAATGGATTAATGGGGAATAATTAAATTAGAAAATGTTTAGACACTTAGCTTAATTAATTATTAGGTGATTAATAATAAAAATGGTTTCGACAGTAATGTTAAGAATGAACCAACTGGACACTTTTATTCTAATTTAATAAAGAACTGATCACTCGGTATTTAATTAGGCGGGGTGTCACAATTCTTTAAGTACAACTCTATAAGGATGTGGTGTTGTTAGCATAGTAGATAGTCAAACGGTTATTTGAATAGGACCATCAGTTGAAACTTTCGAGATGCGAGGATTATGTGGGGTAGTCACTGGCAGCAGGATGTCTAGAGACTTTGGCATATAATAGGGTGTAGTATACTGTAATACCCCTTATTTTTAGTGATATTTATTATAGGAATTAATTAAATTAAATGTGAATTAATTGAGAATTAATCCGGATATAGATACTAACGAGATGTGAGTTGGTATTTGATTATGTTGTGTACATATGGCAATATATGAGTATTGAAAATATTAAAAATTATCGCGAGACTAAAATACGACAATTTGGAAAATTTAGTTCGGACGTGCGTGTCAGTCGCGTCAGGAATGTAATTATTTGAATTAAAAAGTGAATTTTATTTTTATCAACCGAATGGTTATTTTGAGTGCGCCAACGAGTCCGAAAAGGTCGAAATAGCCAGAAAACACTAACCGGGGGTTTAGTTTGGGTCCCGGGGCATTTTTGGGCCATACCGACAACTTAAAAGGGTATTTTGGTAATTTTGAAATTTTGGGAATTAAAGCCTACGAATTTTAAGAGTTAATTATACATTATTTGTAACCCGCTAAGACCATTACCAGCATTTGACAAGTTAGAGGGCTACGGGAGTTATAGGAAGAGTTGGAAGAGGTTCCTAAGAGAAAATCCATAACCACCATCTTCAACCTTGGAAAAAATCTGTAGAGAGGGGAGAGAACAACCTTCAACCTTCAACATCAAATTCTGAAGAACAATCTAAGGCAAGTGATTTAATATTTTTAATGCATTGAATATGTCTTCCATGCTTAGTGTAGGAATAATCTTTTATTGAACTTTTTGAACAAAACCCATGAAATTTGTTGGAGAAACTTTGAATTTGGGTTAGGATTTGCATGTAGTATGATAATGGACTTAGTTAATATTTGAAAAGTTGTATATGATGAATTAAAAATGGATTTCTGATGAGTAATTAGGCATAAGAAAATTTGGAGTTCATGTTCATAGGGTTTGGGAAAATATTTGAAGATTCATGTTAATCCCATGATAATTTGTAAGATTTGACCCCTTAAATGTGTTGAGGAATGATATCGGGTTATTAGAAATGGTTTATATATGTTAAAATAAAATTTGGATGATCTTAGGGTGGATTTAGAGGAGAGAAGAATTGAGAAAAACGGAGTTGGAATTTTCTGGGTTGAAACTGCCATCTCGTTAGAAGACCTGCCCAGGTCGTTCGAAAAACCTCGTTCGAACGAACTTATAACTAGATGACAGTATGACTTCTAACGAGTTGGTATTTCGTTCGAAGCCTTTTGTTCGAATGAACTCGTTCAAACGACCTCGTTCGAACGAGACTTCTAACGAGTTGACAGAATGGCCTTTTTGTCCTGATTTGATTTCTAATATCCCGTAGTCTTATTTAAACGGTGAGATAACTTTCCCTTATTAACTAGTGGGTGTAGTTGGGAGATTTGGGGTATATTGAGGAGTAAAATATTAGAATAGTGCCTTGAACCGGATAACATTTGTCGATTAGGACTCGAGTGACTAATCACGAAGTGAGGATAATTTATGACTTAAATGCATACAAACCGGGGACATGTGATTTGTATAACACTAAGAGTTGGTATAAGAACGAGAAGTATACCACTAATAAAAATATTGTAATATCTAAGATGTGAGAATTCTTAGTATATGTAATTATCTGTGTATGACATACCTACCGTACTTGCTATCATGGGAGGTTGACGTTCGTTTAGGGCCATCTAATCTTTGTGTGCCTACGAGGGGGGATTCAGATTGGTACCTCGAGGACATAGGTCAGAGAAGGACTTATTGAGAAGTTAATAAGTCTGCTGATCATGGGAGCGTAGGTATGTGCGTGACCAATGGGATGTGAACTATGTTCGCCTCCACTTGTTGTGATTGTTGTTAATGAAACGTTTCCTGAGAAATTCGGAATACGTGGTCCTCATGTACGTGATGTACCGGGATTTGATAGCAGAGTATGTGATCACCGCAGCTTAGTCTCGGGGTGCTAGTATAGTATATTTTTTTTTTGGTGAGAATAATATACTGTTGATGGAAGTGAATTGAAGTGAATAATTGTGAGTATAAATAATAGCAACTCTTGTAAAGTGAAAGTGTAAGATTTCTAATAAATTGTATTGCTAAAATGGGAAAACTGTGTAATAGGTACAATACTCTATTAAATAGAAGATGTTGGGATTTGAATTGGATATCATATAGAAATGTTAGGTTTAGCTTTGGACTAGTTAGATACGGGAACAACTAGAATGGGTATGGGTACGATAGGAGTGCACAATTAGCTGAGGGGTGAGGAACTCATGTGAGTGCACACACTATCATGTACGTTATATTCACTGTTTAATGATATTAAACACTTGCATTTTTTTTAAATTATTTTCACATTCGGGCTCTGACCTGTTTGCTTTCAAATCTATTTTTGTAAAAACCTTTTTAGGTGCCCAGCCACAAGGACACCATGCATAGGAGTTCTATTCAGGTGACATGCTATAGCTGCTGTGGAAGTTACAGGACCTTGATAGTAGACGCCTCCATTTCTGATCTTGACTCCATTATCAGTTTTTATCATCTGTTGGGCATGTCGCCCATTCCATTTAGAGACATTTTACTTATTCAGTTATTTTAAACCTTGGGTTGTAATTAATTTTAGTGATGCAGAATTTGTATTTATTTATTTTGGAATTCGGTTTGTTGTGAGGAGTTTTCCTCCAGAATCATTATTATCGGATGGTTATTATATTGTGACTATATTGTTGGTTACGTTAACTTTTCATAATTCATTTATTGCTTGTTAATCGGGTTTAATTAAAATGGACAACTCACTTTTTAAATACTAGGTGGTTTGTAATATTAAAATGTTTTCGACAGTGATGCTATGAACTGAACCAACTTGGCATTTTGTATTAATTTAATAAAGGAGTAGCTACCCGGTATTTAATTAGTCGGGGTGTCACATATACCGAAAGTGAGAAGTTGGTAGCTCTGGGAGTAGTACTAAAATGGTGGGATTTAATCACCATATTTGAAGATGAAGTGATATGCCGATGGAAGGATCCTAGGTGCGGTTTGACCTTAAGTTCCTTCATTTGTGGTTCAAAAAGTGATGTGTGTAAAAATGAACGAACTTGCCTAGCAGACTTGGTATTCGATGAAGTAGGTACAACGGAGAACCAAATACTTAAGTGGGTGACGGACTTGCTAGGGGAGTGTCCAGTACTTAGGGGGAAATTCTGCAGCGATGAACGATGCAGATCACGATGATGTTATGCTTTGATATTGAGGATATTCATTCTTCTATGTGAAGGGAGATAAAATAGTAGTAGGATTCAGACAGTGTTGTTAAAATAAGTAATGTGCCCTATAAGGTTAGTGGAACCAAGGGAACAATAAGTGTGGTCATTAGGGTGGATATTATTAGAGTCTGAGAGAAGGACAACCCTAATAGGGTCAATACGGCCAAGAGTAGGGAACTATATAGAAACAGATGGTTATGTGTGAAGCAGGACCACACATATTATGTTTTGTCCAAAACGAGTAAAAGGACTATAGTATGGTGCCTAGCGCGGGGGGGGGGGGGAGGATTAAAATTAGTTTTTGGTTCAGTCCGGACAAGCCTATTATGCCTGGGAACCATTTAAGCAGTCGGGGAGATTGGCAAGGTAGAAATACATGTTTTAACCTCAGATGAATGAGGTATGCTTTTTTCGGCATGAATGAGTCGGGGTAGTATTTTAGTGCGAGATTCGAGTTTGAGACGAGTTTCGTGGTTATAATAATACATTATTTATGAATATGTAATATTTTCTGTGTAATAGAGGGGTTAGTTTTGGTTTCATCTGTAGGGGGCGAGTGTAGATAGTGGGTATTTATATGTCCTTTATTGAAATTACTCGCTTTAGTGAGGTGTTATATGAGTATCATTTTATGTTGCATGCTGACTAATTATAAATGGTTAGACTGATAGTAGGCTGTGATTGCAAGGCTATCGTGTCTATTGTTCATGGACAAAATGTGTTTTTTTGGCTATGCCTTATTTGCTAGAGGGTCGAGCTCTTATTTTTCATATGTTCTGATAGAGACTTTAGTGAGTACAAATTGTCCCAAGGTATGTGATCCTGGTTTGTGGAAATTTTGTTTAAATAATTCGAGGTAAAATGGGTTTATTGTTGAGCAGAGAGAGTTTGAGCTTGTTATTTATATAGAACTGAAAACTTGTGACAGTGAGAACGATGTGTGGTACTTAGTCTTTAAGGGACATGAGCATATACGAGTAGATTTTTTTTATGACAACAAGCGAAAATTTTAGGGTATAGGTTATGGACTAAGGGCCTTACGAAGGTCGACAACCAAAAATGTTAGGTAGTGTATCGGGGGGTTCCTTGTTTGGATTTCTCTTTGCGAGATGCCCCATGCATGAACCTAGCAAACGTCAGGAGTTGGGGGAAGTTAGGTCGATAGTGCATGGGAAAATGTCTCTGGGTTGAATTTTCTTGCGTGCGAAGATACGCATGAAACTTTGACTAAATATAGGGAGTACAAAGATGTTTATGGAAACTAAAGTATCAATTTTTTATTGCTACTTGATGACTATGGGGAATATATGCCTAGGAGGCAGTTATAAACACTATGGGTGTGGTAAGATGGATCAAAAGTCATGTGTGAGGAGGATAATGGTCCAAGTTTCTATGTACATTGAGAGTAGAACAATTGGAATGGATTAATAGGCCGTGGAAAGCCACTGAAAAGGATATCTCTTGGAAAGAGGATAATCTAATTATTATGGAATAGATAGAGTAGAGTCTTACTCAGTCGAATGTTGAGTTCGACTTGCGCATATATTGAATGTAAATGTTTTGTATAGGACCCTGAAGTGCGCATCTTGTAGTACACCTCGTGAAGGAAGGGGAATATAAGTACCACTTAATGTGAGACGTTATAAGTGGAGATTAGTGATAAATGGGTCATAGTGAATTCGTCTTAGGATGCACCAATCATATATGGAAACATTTTGGTTTTGGGTTAATAAATCAGGAAGTTTCAATCAAGCCGATGATTCCAGTGATGGAATGGGTAGGCAGGCTGGTAAAGTTGATGGATAAATTGCTAACTTCATGACAGGTTTGTGGTTTCCATTAAATATGTGGAACAAGTTAACATAGATGAAGTAAGCGTTATTCTTGTGAGGTGAGTCACACTTTTAGAAGGTGTGCCCAAATGTTTCTTTGAATTAAAGGATTTCACTTATGCAAAGGTGCTGCTCAATATTGTTGTGAATCAGGGTGAGATTTTTTAATCCCACCTCCGTTGGAAATTTTTAGGAGGTAGTAGGGATGATGTTTTCTTTGAGGTAAGTCGTATCACTTGTATCCTGAGGAGTATTCGAGAAGCTATTGACGACCAATAAGGTAGTATGAATGCGATTCTGGAGTCATATGGTTCTCCATTTTTGCAGTTGATTTAGTTTATAGATGAAGTCAAACATTGTACGATACTCATACCTGTTGTTGTAGACAAGGCACATACTAAGGTTTGATGTGAGAAATCCTGGACATTCTCCCTCTAATGGATTAGAGGTGAAATAATAGTTAAATTTTGGGGATCGGACGGGGGTTAAAATCCGTTGTCAGAAGTGGAGTTACCATAAACTTGGCGGGCGTGGCTTTTGAATGTAGTAAGAGTTATATCGCCACGAATTGATGTTTTGAGGACTGACATGATTAGTAAGATGATCTTATGGTTTCTCTATGATTGGGAGAGTTATGTTGGAATTGATACGGGAAGCTGCCACTTAGTTTTTTCCGGCCTTCCAATCATATTGAGGAGCTAGAGCCAGTGAATTATAGGCTCTTTTGATTCCAATGTTGCTAGTAGAAGCACAATGTGTGATGTGCCATTATTAAGGTGAGATCCTGTGACTGATGGAGTATATCAATAGGAAAAGAATTGAACAAGATTGTAGTAACGCTGGGCTATAGTGTTTAAGCCTTTAAAATAAGTGGCTACCACTATCGGGTGGAGGGTGAAGTCACCCTTATGCTATTTAGTGATTGTTTTCCAATAATAAATGGTGTTGGCTGTTAAGATCCTCAGTTTTAGTACTGGTTGCATCTGAATTTTGAGGAAGAAATTTTTTTTTAAGGGGGAAGAATGTAATACCCCTTGCATTTATGGGTAATAAAATAACATGAGTAGGTGTAATTAAATATTTGGAGGAATAATTTGAGGAATTAACTGACGGATTAATATTCACGGGTGTTATATTTAATTTTGAGAAGAAGTAAATAAAGTCGGATTGATTTATATTATATCGCTTTTGATTAAAGCGACAAGAAATAATATTCTAGTAAGGAAACACGAGTGGAAGTGTATTGGACTTAAGGTGAATTTGTGATAAGTGACTTGGATGGGGATTTTGAGTGCGTGGTTGATCTCGGAAGGGCTGAAATAGTAAGAGTTAAGTATTCGGGGGTAATGTTTGGGTTCCGGGGATTTTTGGACTAGTAGTAACTCGCAATTGTGTATACGAGTAAAATTTGGGTATATTAATGAGATAAGTCTAATATTTATCTTAAGAAGTTACGGGGGAAAGAGATAAAGAAATAAAATAGGAAAAGAATAAAGAAGTGAAAGGAAGAGGAAAAGGGAAGAAAAGGGAGAACTCCAGCCAATTTTCTACGGCTTCCGGAATGTGGACGTCAGATTTATCTGTCTAGGAAAGTGTTTAACTTGCTTTAATTATTTAAGTGTCTTCATTATTCATATTATAGTTTGTGAGGAAAAACTATGATTTTTGGGTTTGGGATTCTTGAATAAAAATGGGTTTTTTAAGATAATTTCATATAAAATTGATATGATGATATATCCATATGAAATCTAGCTTGAAACCATGTTAATGGTATAATATTTGAGAAGAGATGGGAAGAAATGGTAATGGTGAATTAATTAAGAATAATGGTTGAAATTCTTAAATTGTTAGATGAATCCCATAAATTAATTGTTGTTTTCAGTAAAATTAAGTGTGTAGATGTTATATAAATGGTTGGTGATGTTAAAAATCGTAGAAGTTGGATTGGATGAGTGTTGGTTGGAAATTGGGAGAAGAAAAAGCAGAACTTGAAGAGTATCGAATGGATAGGGTGAATCGATTCGGTGGACAGCGAATGGATTCGATCCTGCCAGTTTTGAAAAAATTTCTTTGTTTTTAAAGGATTAAAGGAGGAGGATTTCTTAGAGATAAATATTAGGGGATCTTAAAAAGAGTATTAGGACTTCTAAATGATTTCAGGAGTCATATTTGAACCTTGGTTAAGTGGAATAAAAATCCGGGGTATATTATTTGAAGAATGTTTGGGATGATTGACATTCGTGAAATTATTTCGGCGGGTTTATTATATTTTTGCGAGTAGAGTATATGTAGGCCAATTATAAATGATTGATATACGAGTGTACGAGTAGGAGGAAATATATAGATATGATGAGTATATATGATTAAATACGAAGGTGAGTAGGATAAAAATTTAGAATACTAGCTAAACGTGACAAGCTACTATTCAGAAATAATTATTTTGATCATTACATCTTAAGTGAGTAGGTACTTATGGGATTAAATCAAGTGGCTGAATACATATGGAATTACATAAATGTGTGAATACTTATATTTATTTTTAATTGATATATTTGGGATTTACTGTCTAATGCCACAAGAGATATAGGCACGACAGTCGAATTTGATATGATACACATATGTACGGTAAAGAGACAATATATATTGTTTGTTTACAAATATATCTGTGTGTGATTGATATATTTATGTGAAGCATACCCCTCTAGTGCTATAATGGGAAGTTACGCGATGTGGGTGAGGCCCCTGGCTTGTGGAGCTGGGAGCGTATAGTCCCCAGGTCATGGTCATCCATTGTTATATTATGTGATTTTATTTTGGGTGAGACGTTTTGGGTATGATTCGGGCTCTGTTTTAGGTAAGGAACTATGGCCGCTTTCGATACGTCTGTTTTGGATTTTAGGGTTCGATGTGAGATTCCAACCTGGCTGCCCATGGATATGTGATAAATTCCCTGGATGATGATAGCATTGAGAGACTGCATTCCTTGAGTTAAAACTGGGGAATGGTTATTATACTTGTATGGTGTGTGATATATTAGTATGAATATACTTTATGTGTATTATATATTATATATATATATATACATATATATATATGGTTGAATAAGAAATTTAGTGAGGAATAAATGACTGTACTTGGAAGAATAAAATCCCATATAAAATGTAGGACACATATATTTAGGTGAGAATAAATATTGTAATCCCACTAAAAGGTACTAAAATGCCAGTAAGATGTGTATAGTGGATCTTAACTAGTGATAGTTATTTCATAATGAACGAATAATTGTTAAATGAGATTTTATTAATGATAAGCTAAGACGGCAAAGCTTAAAATATTAACTACGCCGGATTTGTAGTAATATATGATGTCTTAGGTTTTAGTGAGCTGGTTAGGCTGGGTAACGTAACTACGATGATTAAAATATACGCTATAGGTACGCCCTATTAGATGTGAGGTGAGGGGTACTCTCATGGGAGTGCGACACCAACTTAAATATGGAGAATATCATATTTGGAATATTAAAGTAAATTAAGACCTTGCTAAATATTTTTAAACTCTTCGGGCTCTGACCTATTTTATTTTAAATTATTTTAAAAACCTTTTAGGTGTCCTGACACAGGGACTCTTGGGTGATACATTCTTTCGAGTCAGATGTCGCAGAAGTTGTGAATGCCTGCATGAATTCTTTATTACGTTTCTATCCTTGTGATCTAGATAGGAGGTATTGTAAATTATATTCGGGCATGTTGCCCAACTGTTGTCATTTATTTCATTTATTCACTTTCGATGTGGTTGTATTATGTTTTTAACCAAGATGTTATCAGTTTTTATATTTAGTGAATCCCTTTACTGTGTATATTCTTGTGTGGATTGGATTTATTGTTCTTTTAGGATTATAATATTAGAAAGTTTAAAATTTTGACACAGGGCTTAATAGGTTATTAGTAAGTGAATGGTTTTCGACAATGATGGTGAGAATGAACCATATGTAAATTCTGTTTTATTTTGATTAAGGATTGATCAGTCGGGATTAAAATAAGCGGGGTGCCACACTATTTTTCAATGGAGTTTCCATTTTAGTCTTATCATATTTTAAAAATTAGTGTATAAATTAGTGGAGTAGAGTATATTTGGGTTGTGATTTACCGCATATACTATTATCATTTATTTTCCATTGTATATATATATATATAATGTGTTTTTTCATATCGTATAGTGTTATGTCATGTATTGAGAACTTTGACATTGTAATTACTTTTTTCACTTGTTCGTTAAGTGAAAATAGAAAATAAATTAATGGCTTGTATGATATTTATTTAATTACTTCAAACACTAAATGACTTTAGATTTTATTTATAGACAAAGTAAGTGAAATTAGTCTTATATGCTACTATGTTGATTTTGTAACATCTGTCCCCGTGATTTTAATCATACTCGTGTGATTTGGTAACTTGGTATGACTCATTTGGGCTTTAGACTTGGTAAGATGGATCATGGATCAAATTTGTATAATTTAGTGGCCCCTGATGGGATTAAACTAGATTTGAATGACCTAAATCTTATATAAGGAAATTGGGTTGTCGTTTGAACGAAGTATTAAAGTCATTCGAAGGAGGAAGGTTACATTGTTTAAATGAGGTTCGAACCTTCAGACGAGAAATAATTGTTCATTTTCCATCTCTCTCTAGAATCTTATTTGAACGCCCTCCTTCAAATGAGGTGCGTTATCATTTGAACAAAGGTTTTATTGTCATTCGAACGAGAAATGATTTTACCTTATTTTTTTAATGACGCTTGACTCTCGTTTTAACGATCATTTTAACAAGAAAGGATGTCGTTTGAATGAGACAAGAAGTCGTTCGAGCGACCTTATGAAAATATTTTTTTTGCACATTTAATGTGTTGTCGTGACGTGGATCTTCGGTTAGGATGTTATGTCTTGCTCTTAGTGGATCAGATCAAAATGTGGATTAACGAATTGATGGACCAATAGATAAAGGGTTAAGTTTGAGGCATTTTTGGGATTGACCCTTAGGGTTTTAGGGGCGATTTAATGTGGATTTTAGCTAATTTGAGCAACCCAATCATATTGTGCCTCTCTCTCTCTCTCTAATTATTGGAGCTCCTCCTCCACCAAGCACCATACATCACCCTAACACCATTATTCATACATGTTAAGCCACCATAAATTAACCATTTTCTTATGTATTCAAGGTTTTAAAACCTAGATACACCACACGTTTGAGCAAGATGGGATTTCATGAAGATGTTGTTAGGGATTTTTGGATAATAATAATAATAATAATAATAATAATAATAATAATAATAATAATAATAATAATAATAATAATAATAATAATAATAATAATAATAATAATAATAATAATAATAATAATAATAATAATAATAATAATAATAATAATAATAATAATAATAATAAGTGAGTTAGAAGGGGGGTTTGATTGGAGATTTTGTGGAGAGCATTTGTGGAACAAGGCAACCTTCTTGAGGCCACCTTAGGAGGTGGGAGGCTGCAATCATCATCTTCTTCATCCTACCACCATTATTAGAGCTTCTTTGAGGTGGAAAACTCTACTCTTTAGCTTAAAAACTCTATTTTCATAGTATTGGCCTTGTAGTTAGAGTTTGAAAGAGTATAATGCATGTATGTCTTAAGAAGGTTACTTATTATGGCTTGTGTAAAATGGTTTACAAATTATTTCAAGAGTTTTGAGAAAAATAATATATTTCAAAAAATATTGGAATTTAAACATTTTATGTAATAAAGTATTTGAAATGATATTTATCTTGTTGGATATATTATATGAACAAATGTCTCAAGGTTTCCTTACGAAAATTGAGAATTTTTTTTTTATAAAGATAGACATTTATTCATGTTTTGAAGAAACAAAAATGTCTTTTGGCCTTGAAAAGCATGTTTTTGAAAAGATGATGAAATTTCTAAAATGAACCATGTGTTGAATCCATTTAATGGGAATTTTGGACTTAAATCCATCTTACTGTGTATGTGAACTTGTAGTAATTTGGTACTAAGCATGAAGGTAAGTTTGATAAAGGTTTTAAGTGGCTTGAATGTGAGCTAAAGAAAATAAAATTTTCACCCCCTTAAAGTGTGAATACGTGTATAAAATGTGATAAGAGGGTATTTCAAGACTACATGTGAAAATGAAGGGAAAATGGTATTTTCTTGCAAAGTAGTTTTCAAAAGATCAAATGGTTTCCTTAATAAAGGAAGTAATGAAATAAAGAGATTTATAACTAGAGAAACGTGTTACCCCAAAGTGTTAAATGAGTGTTAATGAGTTAAAATCATTTAACGAGTTAGTGTGGGTAACCTAATAATGTCTTTGGAAACATAACAATCGTAAAATGGAGAAAAAATGCAAGTCTTGAAATAAATGGGTAAAGTGGTAATTTACGTGAAGTGAGACATTTTTATGCAATAAAAATGTTTAAAAGTTGTTACACAAGTGGTCCTAAATGGAAATGATTTTGGGATAAAATCAACGCGGGCATATAAAGGACAAGAAATGGTGATTTTCAAAGAGTAACACAAAGTGGGGTGAAATTCTTGAGTTTTGGCTTCGGCCGGTTAAAGGGGAATAATGTGAACACGAAAAAGTTTTAAAACACATGGTAAAGAAACTCGAAAGAACTGAGAAAATTAATGAGGGCTAGGAGCCCAAGGGGCGATTTTTTTTTACGTTTGCATGGTTAAAATGAAAACACCTGTCGCGCGAACGACATAGGAATCTCATTCGAACGAGATGGCTATATCGTTCGAACGATGCCACCACCTCAAGGAATTTTTTATTCTATGAATACGTGTTTCGTGGACATTTTTCATTAAGACTTTTGACAAAAATGCTGCTCAATATTCTTGGCATAAGTTCTTCAAGTTTTGTATGTCAAAAAACCTTTTAATTCATAACCAAAGCATCCTTGAATATTATTCTTGTGAATTAAGTTTAGAACCCTAGATAGTTTGTATCTATTTGCATACACCTTATGGAGAGGCACTCCATGGTTGACTTGTGATACCTGAGGGGAGTCACTGCTGATGACGACGACTGCAGTCATTGGGACGACTCGAGTGTTCTCCTTGCTGATTTAGAGTTGCGGTTCTTATGGGTTTGATGTGTGTTAATCCATTGCAAATTTCATTGTAATATTTGTGAGTTGCAATTTACTATTTATAGTGGTATAAAAGGTTTTACTAGAAAAGGTTTTTCCTCATATTGACCGTATCGTATTTGCGTGATTTGATTTATCTATTTTATCATCATAGATGTATGTTTAGGATTAAATAAGATAAGATCAAATTAAAAGTCGTTTCAACATAATTAATTGGTGTTGTAATATTTTGTGAGAGATAACAAGTTCAATCATTAAAATTGGAAAATTAATTTAATTGGACTTGTATCAACTTTTTGTTGAAATCAACCCCCCCCCCCCCCCAAAGTTTCACCACTCTACAAATTCGTATCAGAGCGTGTTGCACTATTTTACGGTGTAGATACTGTTTTTAGTGCGTTTTCGATGATTAATTTTTGTCATCTCTCGTGTGCTTATTTTTTGCGTCGTAATGGATTCTTCTTTGAATTTGACGTTTGCTGACAAAAATTGATTTTTTTGAGAATCGTTTTAAGAATGTTTTTGGAACATTTGCAAACGGTTGAAAATCAAAGAGACATCTGTCATGAGCAACTTGGTGCTTTATATGCTGATTTTAAATTATTAAAAGTGGAAAAAAAGGAGGAGATGATAGAGTTCTATTTTTAGAAAAAGAATTCGAGAACTTAAAAAATACTAGGGTCCGTGTTTGTGCCAAAGAGGATAAAAATATTTTTATTGATTTTGTGGCATGTGAAGACAATCTGAGGGATAAGTGTGCATATTTTAAGGGTGAGCTTGATAACCTTCTAGGAATAATTAGAAATTTAGAGAAGGAATACCTAATTTTGGAAGAGTCGAATTCCTTGCTGGAGTCTATATTTTTTATGTTAAAAGATGATTTGATAGACTCAAGTAATGTTGGTAGTAATGGTAATGGCTCACATGTTCCTAATACTTCTATTGCTAAAGCCAAGACCTTTATTTGTTTTAGAGGGTCAACAAATCCCAAGGACATTAGAAAATATCACACTTTAGGTAACATTTCTCCCTTTTTCACATGTTCACATTGTGGTAGGAAAGGTCACTTTAGGAGAATTTGTTTTGATCTTGGAAGACATCCTAGCAAGTCAAGGTCTAGTGTTTTGTTGGTTCCCCAAACCCCGTGTCATCGTGTCCGTTTTGTTTAGGAAATCGCTTTTAGCGACACTAGATTTAAGATGTGTTGATTCTCACATGCTTGCACATGATGTGTCACTTTCTATTTCATATCGATGATTGCTTGCTTGATTTTTGTCATACACTAGTTTTGTTTTCGTGATATATATTTGCTAGAGTTTTGACTTGTACTTTTTGTATTAAATTTTAGTGTGTGAAAATTTTTGTAAAAATACAAAAAGAGTTTTGGTTTATATATTTTTTGAAACATACGAAAATATTTTTTTTTTTGAAAAAATATTTTGAAAAGTCAAACAGATTTTGGGTTGTTTGTGTGTTTAGTTTTACACATTTGGTGTGGCATATTGGTTTGTTTGGATCCAATTCATTATGCAATTTCCATATGACTAGGACATTTGGTTATGGCTTTAGATACTTGAATTGATCTTAACCATATTTATGAAGTTGTTTGACATTGATTTGCTTTATGAATTCGACTTTGTTGATGCCTACACACACACATGCACGAGCTTATTGTCTTTTGACTTCATGATGTATATTTGAGCTTGGTGAGATGTTATCCTATCAATCTTATCATTTAAATGTTTATTTGACTACGGAGTATTTGTGCATGTATGAAATGTTGACCTTGAGGTTTTTTATTTGTATTGAAAAAATTATTTGAGTGTACGAAAAAGGGCTGCGAGAGTACAAAATTAACACATCGTGAAAGCCACGATTTCAAAAGAGCCCGAGAAAAAAATTAAGGCAATAAAAAGAATAATTTGCCAAAAATGGGACAATTTGTTTTGTTTGATATATTCATTTAAAATAAAATAAACGAATTATTTTGACGGTGTTTGGATGGAAATATCAACGGGTTTGCACAATGACAATGTATCCTAATTAAGCTTTTTGTCATGACGCTATTGATTTGTATAATTATTAAAATTCTAGGCTTGTATGCATTGTGCTTGTTTTGTTCATTTAAGTTCAAGTTTATTTTTCACGAAAGGCTAATGCTTAGTTTTGAAAAGTTTAGCGCTTAATTAGAACTTCTTGAACATATTTGAGTGTTTGGGTTATAATTCATTTGTTTCCAGTTCACACCCATTCATTCCATTCCACACGCTTGGACACATCGATACTATGCTAGTGTGTTCGAATTACGTATTTTGTGTCACGTGTTGTGGTTGTTTATACCTATATATGTGTGTCGGATTTGGTTTGGTATATTTTGCATATATTATATATGGTGTTGTGGGTTGTATTTATGCAATTCATTTTTTTTAATTGAAAATTTCAAAAATAGTTGGTGTGTTTTGTAGTCGTGACGCCTTGCACTTAATGATTATTGTTTTACTCCTTTGTCAATTTGTCTATTTCGATAAAAACAAAGGGGGAGAGCAAATTAAAATGGACTTTTAGAGTTTTCAATATCGGGGAGACTTGATTTGATTTTGATACATGATTTATGTCTATCTCATTGATACTTATCTCGTTGATATTTTGATTTGTGTTTATCTCACATAAAACTCGATACATCACAAATGTATATGTTTATTGTCTCATGTGTGTAGGTACCTAATTTCAGAATGCTCAAACACGCTGATGAAGACATGTTTGGAAAATGGAAGATAAAGATTTTGAAGATGAAGAAACTATACCGTTCCGTTTTTCTAGGGTTGGGAAGGGTATTAGTAACTTTGTAATAGGAGAGTTTTCTTTTAATTTAGTGTTTCGAATATTTTGTTTGTTTTTTACTAACATAGTCGAAGGGGAACATTTGTTAGAACATATTTTTCAACAATGTTAAAAGCATAGCTTTAGGCTAGTTTGGCGTATCCCGTTACATATCGTCACGCAGTGTCAAGACAAACCAAACAGAAAGATCTCTAATGTTTGAAGACTTCCCGACATACCAAAAGGTATCAAATGAATTTAGAGTTTGATTTAATTTATAGAATTATATTTGGGATGTTTATTTTTTCATCAAAAAGACGAACATGATTTTTCGTTTGTGAAAACATTTTTTTTCTAAGTCAAGGGCCGAAGATTTTTTGACGTTTGCATGGTTCTAACGAAAATCACCTATCGCTTAAACGACATGCGCATGTCGCACGAACGACATAGGCATCTCGTTCGAATGCGATGGCTATATCGTTTGAACGAAGCCTCCGCCTCAATGAATTTTTTATTGTATAAATACCTGTTTCTTGGACACTTTTCATTAAGACTTTTGACGAAAACGCTGCTCAATATTCTGGGCAAAAGTTCTTCAAGTTTTGTGTGTCAAAACACCTTTTAATTCACAACCAAAACATTCTTGAATTTTATTCTTGTGAATTAAGTTTAGAACCCTAGATAGTTTGTATCTATTTGCATACACCTTGTGGAGAGGCACTCCGTGGCCGACTTGTGATACTTGAGGGGGAGTCACTGCTGATGATGACGACTATGGTCATTGGGACGACTCGAGGGTTCTCCTTGCTGATTCAGAGTTGTGGTTTTTGGGGTTTGTTGCGTGTTAATACAGTGAAGATTTCATTGTAATCTTTGTAAGTTGCGATTTACTATTTATAGTGAAATAAAAGGTTTTACCCGAAAGGAGTTTTTCCTCATATTGACCGTGTCGTATTTGCGTGATTTTATTTATCTGATTTATCATATATCATATATATCAAAATGTTTGTGATTACATATATCATAAATTGTTATAATTCAGCAGATGATAAAATCAGAAACGTGATATCAGTTTCGTATGCTACAAACAAATAAATTCCGTGATGAAGATAAAAAAACCTAATCAAACTTTACAATAAGAACGCCGCATTTATTGGGCTCACATAAATTCTCAATTGTTTGGTGTCATTTTTTAAACAAGAAGTGTAATTATATATATATATATATATATATATATATATATATATATATATATATATATATATAATGTGTGTGTGTGTGTGTGTGTGTGTGAGAGAGAGAGAGAGAGAGAGAGAGAGAGAGAGAGTCTCTCATACATACCAAGTTAACATACCGCTAGCGCATACCCATTTTTATAAATGATTTTGAGTTGATTTTTTTTATATGGTATGTCAACATTTCAAGGGACCCATACAAAATGGCTCAAAATAATTTTTTTTGCTATTTTTAAAAATCGATAAAACTTTCACAGCTTTTAAGTGCTTTAAAAGCTGTGAAAGTTTGATCGATTTTTTAAAAATAGAAAAAAAAAGTTTTTTTGAACTAATATTTTTTATATGGGTCCATTGAAATGTTTAAATACTATATAAAACATTCAACTCAAAACTATTTTTTTCATTATTTTAAAAAAATGGATATGTAAAGTTGGAATGTACAGGAGCCTGACTTTCTCTCTCTCTCTATCTATCTATATATATATATATATATATATTTATTTATTTTATTTTATTTACTTTAATACATTACTAATTTTTGTATTTAGACTTGAAAACAAATTAATCAGTTTATTACACTTAACTTTACATTTGTTGTCGCTAAACATCATCAAAGCTCGCTTTAGTTGTGAAATTTTCACATTAAGGGGTAAAATACGTGCTAAAGTCTAATAAACTGACTAACTCATGTTAAAGTCTAAAATCAAAAACTAGTAATGTATTAAAATCAAAATAAAAACATCAAATCATTTCCTCCTCACTCCCCTCCTCTCTGAAAAAGACTCAACTCATTTCCTTCCCATCTCTATATTCTAAATATATAGTTTGTTTGTATTTCAACAAAAGAAATGACTATATGATTTGGTTCCATTAGTAGCAATGACACTATATTCAGGTTCAAATGTTTTAATTTTGTCCATTATTTTGTAATATGTTTTATAAATACTAAATTTTATAAGTTTAGTGGATTCTTTGTCAACAGCTTTGTATGGTATTGTCATTTTGGCTTAAGGCACAATATCCATTTGTTGAAACGTCGTAGTTATGATAGAGACTCATTTGGCAAGTTCAAATGTAGCATTCATCTTATTTCACCCCACGCTAATAAATTCATTCTTTAGCTACTTTATTATAATAAATCAATAATTTGGAAGGATTTGTTGGACTACTGAATTAATTTCTTGTTTGTGAATAATTGTATTGTACATTAATCTTATTTTATAATCAATGTAGTGGCAAGGTATTATAATCCTCTAATTTTTTGTGCTAGATCATTATTATGATTTCTTAACCTCTAATTTTTTTCTTAGATTTAGTCACGTTCCTTGCAGCTTTTTTTATCAAACTTGTTAAGAGTTTTTAATGCATATAATATATCCCGATTAAAAAAATCTTGAAAGGTTTTCCTTTATGCTTTATTGTATCTCACTTTGTTTCACCTTAATTTATTTGTCAAGGGTTCTTTAAATTGTTACAGACTATTCTAACAAGGTAATGTAGTCGATCAATTTTCTATGCTTTTTTATATTTAGGGATTGATGATGCTTGTAATCTATAAATCTACATGTTTTAAGCCTATCAAATATTTTTACTCTTCAAAATTTAGTGGTTAGTAAGTTTCTCAAGGTTTAATTTCACGTAAATTTGCATGTATTGTTTTTTACTCTCAGAGCTTATATATTTTTATATGAGAATCCACTTACCAATCTGGAACAGATAATGTTTGCTTAGTGCACACTATCCATTCAATCAGATGTAGATGCGAAGATAAAACTATTACATAGTAAGTATGTAATCATTTCCTAGCTTGCACTTCATTGTTTTACAAATACCTTTAGAAGTACTTTTATGCCATTTTTTGTACACAATTATTCAAAATTTTGATTATCATGTATTTTTATATTCCAAACTTGAGGCAATAAGGTTTGAAATTTCATTTTATAAGTAAAAATATTGATTATTCTTATTTGTTTTGACTATTAAGTAACGCCATGAATTGATCATATAGGTTCATGTACCTACTTTAAACAATAAAGGAATGTGCTTATATAGCTTCAATAAGATTTATCTTCACGTTCAATTAAATTTAGATTCATTAAATTTATTTAGTCAAATAGATAAAGAGTGTATACTTTTTACAGTATTGCGTAAGCATTTTTATTATCTTCTTATATTAAGAGTACTAATATCAAGTTTAATTATACATTCTAAGAGAGCACACCAAAAATACGTATAGGCAATAACATATTGTTGTATGATAACTTAATATCTGTAATTTATATTCTTTGTCAGTGTTTAACACCTTTTGTTTATTTAATTGGACTATTCCTTACCATTTATATTCTTCCACAAAGTTTCCAATGAGCACCGCATAACACCCACAATATGGCAAATTATGAATTATATATGATGGATCAAAATGTTCAAAAAGATTGTCTTGATTTTTCACACAATTTATTAGTTAATTTTTTTTGTTTTGTTGGTTATTTCTCATATGCTGGTATCTTAAAAATAAGTCAATTGCATAGGCTTATCTATATATATATATATATATATATATATATATATATATGGATACAATATTCCCCAAAATGAGATCAAGTACTGATTAGGGCAAAATATAGAAATCCGCATATATCTTTAAAGGATAAGTGAGTTTGGTTTAATATATATTAAATCTTTGTTATTCATAATTCTGGATATTGAGTTTGGTAGCTAGTGTATGCATTTACGTTACGGGTACTTAATTTGGGAATAAAAATATGTAAATTAGAGAAATTTTTAGTTGGTACACGAGATAATATAATTATTAAAGTCTATAGAGGTTTGTTTGTGGTAATTTTTTGAGTCGCAAAGTTATAAACATTGAAAGCATTATATGTTGTTAATTTTTTTCTCTATGTTATTTTTCCTCAGTAACAAAGGAAGTGGTATGAGAGTAGAGAAATTGTATAATGCACAATTTTTTTGTCATTCGGAACGAAAAGTAGTGAAATAAAATTATTTTTGACAAGCTTTTATGTAGGTTTTAGGAATATTGGAAGTTGTCATGGTTTCAATATTCAATGATGTTGACGGTGCCCTTGTCGAATAACATTCAATTGTTGATATGTGATGTTTCACTTCAGAGTTTCGATTTTTGCAATTTCAATTTTGAAGCCTAAAGGTTCCTATTAGAATATAAGATTTATTTAAAATACCTACATTTGATTCTCTCTTTTTCATAACATTTTTGTAATTAAGTCAACTGTAAAGTAAATGTCCTCATTTTCTATTAATCCTACTTTGGATACTTAAATTGTATTGAAATGAATTGAATTGCAAGCGTACACAATAAATGGGATGAGCTGAAGGACTCGCTAACCAAATTTCATATTTTTAGCTATAATTGAACTAATTCAGGTTTAACGATTATTTTATTTCATTGTTTCTTGATAAGGTACATATTATAATAGAACTTCATTGTTTATCAAGTTTTTATACTAAAACGCCCATCCGTATCTCCTACGGTTTGCATGTTTTCTTTTACATAGATATTTAACTCCAAACACGCTCTTATATAATTCAATTTATGGGTTGTGTAGTTTCATTCTTGCATTTTCTCTTCTAATGCATGAGGATAATGACAATTTTTTTATTGTTTGGGAGTGTCTTGTTTATTGTGTGATTGTTTGCAACATCATGAGTGTTTACACTCTTTTATATTTACAAAAGGTAAAGGATGGCGTGAATAAAGTTCAAGTATATTTGATCCTTGGTATTCAAACTATGTTTGTTCTATTGCGGGGTATGGGGTTAAGGTGTTTAGTTATAACCCAATACACCCTAATTAGGTTTCCTATCCATTTACAATTAAACCCAGTAGGCACAAAACGTTTGGGATAAGTTAACAAGTTCGTATAGGAGAAAAGGAAGAGAATCTCAAAGGAGGAGTCTTCAATCATCTTATAAGGCAAGAAATTTCTTGCAATATCTTTAATAATGTGTTTCTTAATTTATAAGCATGCTTTCTCTTATGATTTTGGGTTATTAAGTATGTCGGAGATTGTTTTAAATGACGAATTATGATTAGGACTGATTGTGATTAATAGGAATTAATCTCACATTGAAACTTTAGACTTCGGTGATAAAACCGAAAATTGACATTGAATAATTCATGAAAATTATGTTAGAATCCATGTTTAGGTTTGTAGTTACGTTTTAATCAAATGCATGTTTAATGAATCGTGAACTGAAAGATATTAGGAAATATAAATTATTCTTAAAATATTTGGGTTAATTTGATTATTGATTGAAATGATGTTGAAACCCCTTATTTATGATTAGAAATCATTAGGATTATTGCTCCTAGATGTTAGTTTTAGGTTTTGGTATGATGGGGATGTAATTAGAGACCTTAGTGGGACTTCAATGGAGGTTTTGGTGGAGTTTTGGGGCGGATTTTCATTGTTTGGGATGAAGCACAACGTCATTCTCATTACAACGTCATTGGAACGTCATTCGAATGAGGTGACATTCTCCTTCGAATGAGGTGCCTTTTTCATTTGAATGAAACCCTATCTCATTCGAATGACTTTAAACAGTTTTCTAAGTTGTCAGAATCGAAAGACTAAGGCGTGGGTGGTAATTTCATATTTTTCTGATTTGTTTGGATTTGGTATGATTTTTCTACTAAAAGGTGCACGAGACCAAGATTTGGATTTTGTGATTTTTAGTTGGGACTTCCTTTAGGATTACATCTAATATTGTGATGGATAGAACTTGGTTAATATTGAGGGTAGTTATGCAGGTTAGATGTATGACTTTTGTACTATTATATTTGCATCTGGTGTTAGGATTTGATTTGAATGGATAAATTGATGAGTGGGTGGTATCCTATGGTCGTTTGTGTATATCTAGCTTAAAGAGTAATTAGGTAAAGTGTTTAAGAGAATTAATTGAGGTCTTGAGAGACTATATGTCATAGAATTAATTTAGTAATTAAATGAAGGATATACATATGTACGTTACAAAAGTGTGTGTGTGTGTGTGTGTGTGTGTAGATAAGGATAAATGTAGTCATAGTTAAAGACGCAATACACTAGGAATCTACTTTAATTAGTATTAGAATTGATGATCCTAAAAACGTAAGAATAATCGAGTATTTAGGGATTTAATTAATTTGGGGTACACCGGAGTTTATACGATATCTTACTTGTGTATATATGTTTAACTTGGTTTTGAGAGATTCTAAATCGATTCAAATAAGGATCCAACATTGTGGGGACCAAGAGGGATGGGTACACTTGAGTGTATGCCTTAACCTACGCCTATGTGTGTGTGTGTGTGTGTGTGTGTGTGTGTGTGTGTGTATTGTGAGTGCAGAAAAAGTCACAATAAAAGATTCACGAAAGCAATCACAAAAAGGCAAAAAGTAAATGAAATCACACACAACAATGATGTACGTGGTTCGAAAACTTGCCTACATCCATAAAGAAGTTACTTGTTTTCTATCAACTGTCTCTCAAGGTTATAATTTTTTCATCCCTTTTCCCCTGATCGAGGAGTACAATTTATAGATGTGTTCGTTACAAAGTTTGAGTTGATTAAGGAACTCCATCTTGATACTGAATTGGCCATAAGGTGCTTGAATATCTCAACCGAGATTCTTAGCACCTGATTTGACTATATCTACAAGTATTCTCCTTTAACTAAACAACCCGAGTAAAGGCTAAGCGTTGATTTGGGCCGGACCAAATAACTCAAGTCATCCTGGTCGGCTACTTACATGGACTTGCAAACAGTGGGCTCCCATAAATTCCCCTGAAATTTTTGGGCTTTTAAGCATGGGCTAATATATTTCAACTGGGTCGGAGGTCCAAGTCCTTAAAGGGTAGTGAGAGTTCATGATGGTATCTTTGTAATAATAAGTTTTGCAACAAGGTCACACTTGTCTTAAAAAAATGAAGCACCAAAATCTTTCTTGGAAGTTGAAACCCATCATTTGAGTGTTCTGGTGATCAGTTTGCTTATTCAAACGTTTGTTCACTTCTTCTGGTCATTATTTGCATATAATTCATTCTCCCATTTTTGTCCCCTGACCTCCTAATGAGATCGGTGTTCGCTGTTGATCGCAAGCGTTCCTTAAGGTTGGGCCCAACTCAACTTTCCCTCAAGAGTACGTAGGGAATGGATCTGGTAAGTCTTTCCTACTCATTCCTTTCCATTTAATCTTTCTTATTTTTGTCTTGATTCTTTGTTGTATTATCCTTTTTTTGTAGATGCTGTCTGAATTCACTACCCTCCTAGATAGTCCATCCGACAGCTTCAGAAGGGATGGGGAGATGAAGAAGGACTTGGAGGCTGAGAAGGTGTCCCTTGATAATGCTTGTAAATTATGGGAGAGTGAAAAAGGAGAGATGTCTAATGCCTATGACGCTCTTAGGGCTTCTCAAAAGGTAACTATTGATGAGAAGTCCAAATTAGTGGAGTCCAACAAAGAGTTTGCTGGCAAAGTGGGTAAGTTGGAAGGAGACCTTTCTCAAGCCAAGGATGACAGCTATTGTGAAGGTTTTTATAAAGCCAACGAGGATGCTGAATGCCAGATGACCTATGCTTGAAAAGTCTCCTTCAAGAAGGGATGGGACCAGGGTTTGAAGGTTGTTGGAACACCTATAAATTCTAAACTTTTTGGCCTTCACTCTCCTCGTCCTGACCCTTATATTGAGGAAGAAGAGGGAGAGGGTGGCAACCAAGATGCTGACAACACTCAAACTGTTCCTACTATGATTAGAGGGAGTGTTGGTGCTAGCTAGGGACCGCAAGTGGTCGATAAAGGAAAACCATAGTTGGGGGAGACTAGGTTAAAGACTAGGGCTCTTGTAGACTAGGAGTTATAATTTTCATTGTACAATTTTAGTCTTATTGGTCTGTAACCTTCCTTTGAGAACTTTATCTATTGGCCATTGGTCTTCTCTTTATTTTGTGTGGTAATGAAATTCCCCCTTTTGTTCATGTGTTTTATCTATTTTCATTTGTGTTAATATACTTGCTTTTGGTTTGACGTGTATCGTTTCTAGTCAGCTGATTTAGATCTCTATATTTCTCCTGATTCTCAATTGGGGAGAATTATTGGACATGATACCAGCCTCCAAGCTCGCAAAGCCTTCATGAAAATATATAAGTCACTTAGAGCTAGGAACGATCAATACAAAAACAGACTGACGTGATTAAGAAACTGAAGGATGTTCTTTAGAAGAAAGAGGAGATAGAGACCTTAGTTCAAGAGAAAGTTAATTCCCCGGGGGCCCAACTGCTGGAGAGGACTGAGGTCGACCAAGTGGGCGAGGTCCTGCAGTCTGAAAATGATGCTCTGTAAAAAGAGGTGGCAAGCTTGAAATATTTTATAGAAATATTAAAAGACAATGTGAATAAGCTGAGATACTCCTTTAAGGTAGGACCAAGAGAGGTATGGGGGGGAGGTTATAATTCTGGTTGGGCCGATGCCCCAGTGATACTTAAGGAGGCCAAAAGCATTGTTTTTCTAGGGGATCGTTGAGCGCTCTTAAAAAGGTGAGAATTACAAAGGAATAAATGCTTTGGTACAAGTATTAGATTGAATGTCCTGTCTATAGCCATAATCCCTTTTTCGAAAGATGATGAATGGATTTCGACCGATGCTATTCCTCCTCAACTCTTGGATTAAGATCTCGCTGAAGATGCCAAAGAACTTTATCTAAAGCTAGATGATGGTCAGAGGGCAGCTGTAGAAGAATATCTTGGTCTACACCCTATACCCTCTTAGGCTTTTATATATCTCTTTTTGGTCTTAATATTGTAACCTTGTATTCTTAGTAAAAAACTTTCTAATGCTTTGAGCATATGTTGACTAAACATATTTTGATTTTACATGCTCGTAGGTTACTTGGAACTTTTTTTTACAAAAGTGATAATGATTGATTGATCGTAGGCTTAAGGTAGACTCTCACTTAGTTTGAATCATTATTGGCTTTTTATGACCGACTACACTACACCAAAACAGCAGACTTGTCAGGGTCTTTGACCGTGACAAGTCTAACTTGTTAAGATTTTTTACCATGACAAGTCTAACCGTGACAAGTTTTTTTTAACCTTGACAAGTTTTTTCACGGTCAGAGACCGTGACAAGACCGTGACAAAACATAAAAAAATTGTCACGGACAAATACCGTGACAAGTCTGTGACAAAGAAACTTGTCACGGACTTGTCACTGTCTTTGACCGTGATAATTTTATGCAGAATTTAAAAAAAAACTACTGGGCAGTATGCCAACTGCCACTGCCTAATAGTATATTTGTACCTATTATAGCAAAATTGTACCTTTCCAAACAATATATATCCGAATAAAATAGCAATAATGTATTAAATCATGGCATATATAATCCATATGCAAATAAAATAGAAATGAAAATATCCATATCCAAACCAACATGTACCAAATCGAAAAATACAAATACAATCAAATATCCAAATATCCAAATAAAATGATAGAAATAATATCATGAAGAAGGAGCAGGTCGAAGGAGGAAAGAAGGCCACACGATATATCCATTGACACACCCCTCAATTTGCTGAACGATGTATTGATCTTGCAACCACAAAGGTGAGTTCTCCTTTCCCTTCACCACATGCGTGATGAGCAGTCTTGCCTCAATGTCTTGGAGGGGACGTCTATGAACTAGCATACCCGGACCAAATCTTGGGTCCCTCAATCCCCTCGCTATCGTCTCCCCACTATATATGTGTAGTAGAAGCATGCTCGGCCAATCGAGTGTTAACATAGGTCGCTCTATGGGGGTAACGAAGGGAAATGGATCATCATATGACACCGAGTGACGTCCTCGCCCTTATCCTCATCCTCCTGTACCTCTTTCTACTTCTCCTTACCCTTGCCCTTGCCCAACTGACACTTCATGAAGGCGTACATATCTCAGACCTTTACCTCCAACCTTGATAGCTTATCGTCATGGGTGTCCACCTTATGTGTCAACCCTCTTTCTCTCGTCTCCATTATGATGATCATAGGCTTTTTCACCCGCAAGATCACCCCTAGTACTGGGTTGAGTGCGTCCATAGCCAAAGATTCTTTATCGGCATTAGACTGCTACTCATGCACTACCTTAAGCATTGCATGAAAAGATGTAAGGACATAATTTTATAAATGTCCGGGGTAGAATATAGGAATTTTCTATTTCCCCTAGATCACAGTTGGTATGTCTGATACCGCTACATTTGGCACGTCAACACAATCATCCACGACGGCCTTTATCTGAATCTATGTATCCATTATCTTCATAGTTGGGAGTTTCTGAAGATTTGAAGATGTTGAAGTTTGATTGAAGACATGTCATTTAGTATTCTCAGTTTTAAGGTTTAATGGGGATATTACATTGTACGTCATTTGATTACATAATTCGAATTTTTTATGTATGTACGGGCATAGACATAAAGGAGATTTATAAGGTAATTTTATAAATGTCCGGGGTAGAATCTAGGAATTTTCTATTTTCCCTAGTTCACAGTTTGTATCTCTGATACCGCTACATTCGGCAAGTCGACACAATCATCCACGATGGCCTTTATCTGAATCTATGCATCATGCTTCATGCGACGTGCTGCTCAACCGTTCCCACCCCTCCACTTCGCGTTCTTGGTAAAATGACTTATTAGAGTTGTTTATATTTGCATAAATTTTTGGGAATTTTTAAGAAAATATGTTTTTGAAGTCTGATTTATTTTTATCAAAAGTAAAAAAAAAATTTAAGTGTAGAAGCGGAGTGCCTCGGTCGACGAACTCATTCAAATGACATAGCACTGTCGTTCGAGCGAGATAGGAATATCACGCGATCTCGTTAGAGCGACACCTGTCCTTCATTTGAGCAACATGTTTATCTCATTCGAACGACACCGTCTCCTCGATTTTCGTATAAATATATGGTTACTTTCTACACATTTTCCAAGTCTTTTTCAAACACAATTTTTGCAACTAATAGCCCAGAAAATAGAATTCACCTTTTAAGGTTTTATGCCTTCTTTATTCACATAAACACTCCAATCAATGTATGTGAATCGTTAAACCTTCAAGAGGATTGTTTTTACTCATATGGAGTAATTTGTGGAGAAGCCGTTCCCTTCTTCATTGCTGCCCACCTGGAGTTCTTGCGGGAGATTCCAGCCGATGACATCGGAACCGACACTTGAGGGTATTTCGTATGTCACTCTTATTTTCATTGTAATCCGTGTAACCGTTTCTTATAAATTATAATGAAAATAAAAAGGTTTTGCCCCCTTTGGGGGATTTTTCCTCATTTGTGTGTTCTATTTGTGATTGACTGTTCTTCAATGATCATATTGATTTCAATCACACCTAGATTCATGTTTTAGGATTTAATTGAAAAACTGAATTTTATTAAATAATTTCTTAGCTTGAGCAAAAGCGCACTCTTCAAATTGGTATCAGAGCCAATTGCACAATTATACCGTGTAATTTTACGCAAAAATTTTCTAAGATATCAATTTTCTGAAAAATTGATTTTTTTGAAAAAGGGCATGTTCAACATGGAGAAATTATATAATAAAATGCCAGTTTTTTATGGGACAAACCATGCTTACTGGAAATCCCGCATGAAACCTGCTCTAAAAGCCATTGATGAACGTGTTTGGATTTTGGTTGAACAAGGGTGGACACCTCCTTCCATCATTGTTGATAATGTGACTAATTTAAAATCAGTCACTGCATGGACTGAAGAAGAATTTAAATGGTCATCTTTTAATTCTAACGGTTTAAGTGCTATTTCTGGATCCACTACACATGACGAGTTCTGTCGGATAATGACGTGAACCACATCGAAAGAGGTATGGGATGTTTTGCAACTTACCCATGAAGAAACTAATGCTGTGAAAGAGTCTAAATTGCATAATTTAACAACTCAATTTGAAACTATCACATACCTAATGTTAGGTTGTCTGATATTGTAAACACTAGCTTTAATCTTGGTGAACACATTCCTAATGTTGGAGTTGTTAAAAAGATTCTAAGATCACTGCCTAAGCTTTTTATCCCTAAAGTCACTGTGTTAAATTCTATGGGTAATTTAAACACGCTTAAATTAGAGGAACTTGTAGGAGACTTACAAACGTATGAAATTGATATGTTTCCTAAATCTGTCAAGCCTGAAGATAAGGTAATTGAACTTAATGCCCAAGATAGAAAGAGTGAGGGGTCGGCAAGAAAGAGGGTAGATTCATATAGAAAAAGGGAGATAGATTCGTCAGATTCTGAGTGTGACTTTGATTTAGATGATTTGGCCCGGTTTGCTAAAAATTTCTAGAAAATTCTCAAATTCAAGAAAAATGGAAATTTCAAAGATAAAAAGAATTTTGAGAAAAATAAGAAGAATGAAAAAGATTTTAAAGGCCCTCCTAAGAAAGACAGTGAGAGATACTATGAGTGAGACGGTAAGGGTCATAAAGCTTTTGAGTGTGCTACCAGGCTGAACAGACTTGCCAAAGAAAAGGGCAAAGTTGTCCTTAATGCTACCCTTAGTGACGAAAGAGGGTAGAGTCACCGCATGAATGTAACTTCACCGCATTCATGGCTAGTCATATGAGTACTTCTAGCGATCCTCACGACGATGAGGATGCTGCTTCACAGGGACACCTCGACAGTGAGAACGATGTGAGTGAGGGGGAGGATGATGCAAGTGGGAGCGAGAGTAATCTTCAACGCACCTACGCTGAGTTATATAATGAGTTATTTAAAACCAAATAGCATAACAAACCATTAGTTCTTGGGATCACCACTTTAGAGGAAGATTTAGAAGAAGTGAGTGAGAGAGAGAGAGTCCTCCACCTGCACTACCTTGAGAGAGAGAGAGTATGCCTATGTTTAGAAAGAAAGTTTGTTTAGAGAGAGAAAGAGGTTATTTAGAGAGATAGAGTTATTTTGAGAAAGAGAAAGGGGACTTGACTAAGCAAGTGGCTAGTCTTATGAGTGAGCTCCATTCCTCCCTGGAGACTCGAGAGATACTTGAAGCCCTTTTAGCCCAGCTTAGTCAGGATCTTGAGAGAGCAAGGCAAGTCAAGGTTCAAATCGAGGACAGATCTGGAAAGATAGGAAAGATGCTCCTCGGTCCCACTTTAGGTTTTGGTGATAGGGAGGGAATAGGTTTCGATGGTGCCTCCACGTCCACAATTGCACCTGGACCAGTTCTTGAGTTTATTATAACTCCGTATGGCCATCGTCAAAAACCACGAAGGAGAGTTCGACCAAGAAAATCAAACCAAGGTCCGCCGAAGACTGTGTTCTTTTGTACGTATTGCAAAAGAAAAGGCCACATTAGGGAGTTTTGCTATAGTTTGGGTCGGACACGATGTACTACTGCTCCAGCACATTTTACTGATGATTTTTCCAGTCTGAGAGAGCGTGTTGGGTTTTTAGTTGCCACATCACAGAGTTTGATGGAGGAATTTCGACGGATGTCTTTGCCGTCAGTAAATGCTTCTCTCATCCCGGCTAAAACCAACAACAACAAGGGTAAACAAAAGGTTACCACTTCTTGGGTACTTAAGAAAGATGTAAAGGCCCTTGTTGTTCATGTTGCTCTCAAAGCATATAATACCTCAAAGTGGTATTTTGATAGTGGGTCCTCCAGACATATCACAGGGGATGTCTCATTTTTTACCTACCTAGAGGATTATATGGAAGGTAGAGTCACCTTAGGAGACGGGAGCAAGTCTAGCATCGTAGGACGTGGTACTGTAGAGTTACCAGGATTTCCTAATCTAGAGAATCTTTTGTACATCAAAGGTTTGAAAGAAAACGTTATCAGCATTAGCCAGCCGTGCGCCGCTGACTTTGCGGTATAGTTTGATCAGGGAGCGTGTAATGTCTATAATCAAGCCGATAAACTTTTAGTGCAAGGGGTGAGGACAGAGGATAATTTCTATGGGAGTGTGCCCACATCCTCACTTGTTTGCAACAGCGCCATGATCTCTCCTATGGATCTGTGGCACCAACGTCTAGGTCACGTGAACATTAGAGATTTGACACGTTTAGCTAAAAAGGACCTAGTACGTGGCTTACCATCACTTGGAAAGTTAACTTCCACGGTTTGTGGACCCTGTCAGTTGGGAAAGCAAATCTGTAGCGCCTATAGGAAGTTGCATTCCATTACCACCTCCCGTGTACTTGAGTTGATTCACATGGATCTTATGGGTCCTACTCGTACTGAGAGTCTAAGTGGTAAGAGGTATATCCTCGTGATGGTGGATGATTTCTCCAGATATTCGATTGTAGGTTTTTTGAAAGAGAAATCCGATGATGTAGAGTTTTTAACGACCAAGTGTCGTGTCCATCAAAATCAATACGGAGTCACTATTAACAGGATACGTAGTGACAATGGCATGGAATTTAAGGAAGCAAAGGTAGATTTTTACTATGATAGCCTTGGGATAAAACATGACTTTTATGCTGTGAAGACTCCTCAGCAAAATGGAATTATTGGGAGAAAGAACATGACAATTTAGGAAATGGCTAGATCTATGCTTTTAGGTCGTAAAGTTGCCAGGAGATTTTGGGCAGAGGCAGTGTCTACTGCATGCTACACGGTGAATAGGGTTTACCTGCGTCCACAGACACTTAAGATGCCTTATGAATTGTGGACATGTAAGAAACCGAACCTTGCATATTTTCGTGTCTTTGGGAGTAAATGCTACATCTTACGAGATAGAGAGCAATTAGGAAAGTTTGACTCCCGGAGTGACGAGGGAATATTGCTAGGATATTCATCAAATAGTAGAGCGTACCGGGTTTTTAACTTGAAGAGCTCTAAGGTTATGGAGTCAATAAATGTCCTCATCCTCATCCTTCAGTGTGAGGATGAGGACTTTTCTGGCAGCGATTTACTTGTCCCTCACCCACACCCTGTGGACCCAACTCCTGTGTTATGGGACACACCTTCTTGGGTTCCCAAGAGTCATGACCCTACCTCTATTGTAGGCGATCCCACCTTAGGGGTCAAGACTCATGCTCATCTCGAGAACGTTGTTAGTCATTTTTGCTACACGTCCACAGTTGAGCCCAAGAATCACAAAGAAGCACTCAAGGATGAACATTGTATATCTGCCATGCAGGATGAGTTACTTCAGTTTAAAAAGAACAATGTCTGGGAACTTGTCCCCCGACCTAGTGAGACTAATGTGATAGGTACCAGGTGGATTTTCAAGAATAAAATGGATGAAAATGGTACCATAATCAGAAACAATGCTAGCTTGGTCACTCAAGGCTACACACAGATAGAGGGTGTAGACTTCGGGGAGACATTTGCTCCTGTTGCGAGGCTTGAATCCTTCTGCTTACTACTTTCCATCGCATGTCATCTGCGCTTCAAGTTATATCAGATGGATTTCAAGAGTGCCTTTCTAAATGGCATTCTACAGGATAAAGTTTACGTGGAACAACCAAAAGGGTTTGAAGACCCTAACCACCCGGAGCACGTCTACTATCTGAGGAAATCCTTATATGGTTTGAAGCAAGCACCCCGTGCTTGGTACGAGAGGCTTACATCCTATCTCTTAGCCCATGGATTCAAGAGAGTGGGAGTTGATATGACGTTGTTCGTCATGAGAGATGACGGTGCCATTTTGGTTACCCAGGTCTATGTGGATGACACAGTCTTTGAATCCACGTGCTACCAGCATGTTCACCACTTTGAGGAGGAAACAAAAAGTGAGTTTGAGATGAGCATGGTAGGTGAACTTAATTTTTTCCTTGGTCTACAGGTTCATCAGCTAGAGTATGGGATGTTCATATCCCAATGCAAGTATGTTAGAGACCTACTGAAGAAATTTTGTTTAGACTCCGCTAAGCATGCACATACACCTATGAGTACATCTATCAAGCTTAGTGAGGACACTTCAGGAAAGGACATAGAGCAAACCTTGTATCGGAGTATGATAGGCAGTCTTCTCTACTTGACGGCCAGTCGTCCCGATATAGCCTTTACTGTTGGAGTCTGTGCGCGATATCAGGCGTCCCCAAAAGAGTCACACTTACACGCTCTAAAACTTATTATCAAATAGGTGAGTGGGACTCTCTCATACGATATTTGGTATTCCTTTGATACCGATGACCATTTGTCCGCCTATTCGGATGCTGATTGGGCCGGGGATATAGATGGTTATAGGAGCACTTCTGGTGGGTGTTTCTATTTTGGTTCTGCTCTTGTCTCCTGGTTGAGCAAGAATCAAAACTCCATCTCTTTGTCCGCTGCGGAGGCTGAGTACATTGCCGCTGGGAGTTGTTGCACGCAACTCTTGTGGATGAAGCAAATGTTGGAGGATTATGGGATTTCACAGGACACCATGACCATTTCTGGTGATAACACGAGCGCGATACACATATCTCGTAATCCAGTCAAGCTTTCGCGCCGAAAGCACATCAGTATATGCGAGCACTTTATACGATAGTTGGTTGAGGTGAAAGTCGTATCCCTGAGTTTCGAACCCACCGACCGTTAGTTGGCCGATATTTTCACGAAACCTTTAGATTCCCTTAGATTCGAGAGTCTTAGGAAGTCTTTAGGGATTTTCACAGTTTACTGAGGGGTTGGTATGTGCCTAGGATAGGATGCTTTGTCATGTTTATATCATATGATTCCTATTGGTAGTTTGTATCATGTGTATTATTATTTTTGCTTTTTTATACCTTTTTAAAAAATCCAAAAAGATTTTCTTTTTATAAAAATTTTAGAAAACCACAAAAAGATTTTTGTATTTTGTTTGCACCTTTTATGGATGAGCATTTAAGATTGCCGAGTCACAATTTTCATTCCATTTATCCATGTGAATGTTTGATAGTGATTTGAGATGCTACATCATTGCATCCATGTGCATTACATTGTTTGGAGTCTTTAAGATGTGATTAGTGATATATTTCTACATGTTTGGCTCCTTATCTCCTTTATTGCACACATGCACGATTTTATTTGATTATTGTACTTGTCTATCACATATTGGCTTGAGTGTTTCCATCTCAATTCTGTCTATACAACGAACCATATGCGATAAAACTTGACAAGATTGGAATGCATGTAAAAACTGTTTGGTGAGATTGTGTTTTTTTTTAAAATAGTGAATGCCTACGAAACGTAATTATCTATCCTTTGCGATTAAGCCAACGTTATATAGGACCTAAAAAATTCTGGAATTTTATTATTCGGGGTCCAAAGAGGTTAAAAGAGCCCAAAAAAAGGTTAAAGGAAATAAAAAGAAATACATGCCGAATATGGGCCATTAGGTTTCACCATCAATTATCCAAAGTTTGAGAATTTAGATCACCTCTATTCAAAATATAAATCTGAGGGAGTTTGGTTGGAGAATTTAAGTGGGTTTGCACTTCCTTGAAAGTCCTGAAAGAACATTAAATCGTTTTGGACGTTATTGGTGTGGAAATCACTTTGAGCTTTGACTTGCTGATTTGATTGAGTCAATGTCTCATATTTCCATCTTTTTACACCCAAAGAAGATGTTGAGTTCATTCGTTAGAAGTATCCGATATTCATCATGCACATATGTCATGTTTGTATGCATTAATTTTTCTATCGAATTTGATCACAACCCTACATTTACGCTATCATCGACTTGGTTGTTTTTGTGTTCTTTCATGGTGTGATTCTTTGTTATATATTTTGTGTGAAAAATTTTGAAAAATTCAAAAATAGAAAGTTTTATTACCTTATGAAATTTTCCATATTTATGCTCCTCATATCTGTCTATTTGGGGACATCATAAAAAGGGGGAGAATGAATTGTGTGGGAGATCTGTGTTGGTTTATTTATCAATGATTTGCTTAAGCTTAATTGATTTTTCATTTTTCCATATCATTATATTTCAAACTATTGCGTGTCACGGGTATCTGCTTTATCTAATGTGTGTAGGTACAAAGTTGATAATTATTGGATTGCACACCCTGATGAGAAAAGCTTTGGGAGTTTCTAAAGATTTGAAGATGTTGAAGTTTGATTGAAGACATGTCATTTAGTATTCTCAGTTTTTAGGTTTAATGGGGATATTATATTGTACGTCATTTGATTACATAATTCGAATTTTTTATGTATGTACGGGCATAGACATAAAGGAGATTTATAAGGTAATTTTATAAATGTCCGGGGTAGAATCTAGGAATTTTCTATTTTCCCTAGTTCACAGTTTGTATCTCTGATACCGCTACATTCGGCAAGTCAACACAATCATCCACGATGGCCTTTATCTGAATCTATGCATCATGCTTCATGCGACGTGCTGTTCAACTGTTCCCACTACTCCACTTTGCGTTATTGGTAAAATGATTTATTAGAGTTGTTTATATTTGCATAAATTTTTGGGAATTTTTAAGAAAATATTTTTTCGAAGTCTAATTTGTTTTTATCAAAAGCATAAATTTTTCTAAGTGTAGAAATGGAGTGCCTCGGTCAACGAGGTTGTTCAAATGACATAGCACTGTCGTTCGAGCGAGATAGGAATGTCGCGCGATCTCGTTCGAGCGAGACCTGTCCTCCGTTTGATCGACATGCTTATCTCGTTCAAACAACGCTGCCGCCTCGATTTTTGTATTAATATCTGGTCACTTTCTACACATTTTCCAGGTATTTTTCATACACGATTTTTGCGATTAACAGCCCAGAAAATAGACTTCACCTTATTAGGTTTTATGCCTTTTTTATTCACATAGACACTCCCATATATGTATGTGAATTGTTAAACCTTCAAGAGGATTGTTTTTACTCATCTCGAGTAATTTGTGGAGAAGTCGTTCTCTTTTGCATTGCTGCCCACCTGTAGTTCTTGCGGGAGATTCTAGCCAACGACATTGGAACCGACACCTGAGGGTATTTCGTATGTCACTCTTATTTTCATTGTAATCTGTGTTACCGTTTCTTACAAATTATAGTGAAAATAAAAAGGTTTTGCCCCCTTTGGGGATTTTTCCTCATTTATGTGTTCTGTTTGTGATTGACTGTTCTTGCATGATCATATTGATTTCAATCACACCTAGATGCATGTTTTAGGATTTAATTGAAAAACTGAGTTTAATTAAATAATTTCTTAGTTTGAAAGAAAAGCGCACTCTTCAAAAGACAAAAAATACACGATTAGTTAATTAAGTAATTAAAAGTACACAATTAGTAAATAATAAAATTATAACGTAATTAAAAAAATTAAACATTTGTAACTTACAATGGTGGATGCGAAGCTCGGGGCCACCTCCTTGTCCTTGCCCTTTTCTGTCTGAATTTCCACATAGGCACCGAGCCTATGTGGCCTACCCCTAGGACCACTCCCCGTGTCCTGAAATAAAATAATATAGAATTAGTGAGTAATGTAAAGTTAGAATAATTAAAATTGATGAAAAATGAAAACTTACCATCCTGTGCTCCACCTCGGCATAAGACGTCTGCCCAGAGTAGTGCACGTCCGACTTTTCCGCCCGATTGTCCCTCCTCGATTGGCGAGATGCTAATTTTTGCTCTTCCGTCTCAATGTCGATAAACTTTTGCCATTGTGCCAATGAGATCGGCTCCTTCGGGGGGAAGGTGTCATGTAGTCTCAAAATGGACTCCCAGGTCTTCCCAAAGTACCGTGCCCATAAATTCTTCTTCCATGTCTTATATTGATCTCTCAATTGTTCCAACGTGGAGTCACGTAGATGTGGGGGCAGGTCGAATCGTTCCTGTCAAACAAATACAAACAAAAAAGAAAGTAAATGTTAGTTTCTTATAAATATAAATATAAATACAAATACAAATATAAATATAAATACATATACACTACATATAGTGCCCCCCCAGATGTTCAACTTGAGGTCAATAGGCACGGCCCTCCAATCAGTGTACACTGGGCCAACGATCGCCTTCAGCAAGTCTAGATCTTTAGCCAATAATGTCATCATATTCTCGATGACAAACCCCAATTTGCCCAATTTTGGGGGTCTACTGGGTGAGGAGTCCTCATCGCCTCCACTACCGCGCCCTGATGAAGTCATTTTCTGCAAAAAATGTTATTATTAGTACAAACGTGTATATGGACTTTGAATTAATGCTCAAATATGATAATAACAATACATACCAATACCAATTTATACCAAAACCAAATTCAATTTAAACACATGCACACTGCCCCCCCTCCCCCCTCACCCCACCCACCCCGACGCACACACACTCTCCGGTCATGGACTTTGAATTAATGCTCAAATCCGATAATAACAATACATAACAATACCAATATCAATTTCAATTTATATACCAACACCAATACCAATTTATACCAAAACCAAATTCAATTTACACACACACACACACACTTCCACACACACACACACACACACACACGACACACACACTCCAGGGTCATGAACTTTGAATTAATGTTGGAATCCGATAATAACAATACACACGAATACCATTTTATAACAAAACCAAATTCAAATTACACACATGCACACTGCCCCCCCCCCCCCCCCCCCAACGCGCACACACTCCCGAGTCATGGACTTTGAATTAATTCTCTAATCCTATAATAACAATACATACTGACGCGACCACAAATGTATCTAGTGTGCGTGCTATTTAGGCTCAAGTGCAAGCCTATCACTCAAGTAATAATCCGATAAGTAGGGTATCGATCCTCAGGGAAACAAGACGAACGAAGTCGTAACGACGTTGGAAAGACGAAGGTAACCTAACTTTGACTGCTAAAGGAGAACGAAAAGATGATTTGGACTGTGAAATGACTACAACTAGATGCAAATATGAAAATGAGTAACTAATGTAATTATGAATAAATGAAATGCAATTACTCTAATGAACTGAAGGACTAATGACGATTTGACTAAAACTTTACTTATGAAATGAGAAAGACGGGTTACAATCCCCCACACCCTAGTAATTCACTTCGTAGGATTCTAGAATTAGAATCAAAGCTTTAAATGAATCCAACTTTTTAATGCTCCTAAGTATTACATATATGAGGGATCGTAGCCCGTACAGTATATAAGCAAAGGATGGATTAAAATTCGATCTTTATTTCTCCAAAGTATTACATATATGAGGGATCATAGCCCACACAGTAATTAAGCAAAGGAAGAATTAAAGCAGTATCGTATTACTACGATACAATTCATCAAAAAATTTAATTCCAACTTCTATTTCCACTATCATAAATTACATCTGGTGGGGTTCATGCACCTCAACCCTTGAAAACTTAGTCGGACATACTAAAACTAGAAGAAAACCTCTTTTGAATGAAAGAAAACATTTTTACTAACAATTGAAGGTCAAGAATAATGAAATTACTACTAAAGCATTAGCTAATGCAATAATGAAAGCAAGGATTGGAATAAATTTAATTGGATTGAAAAATTGAAATCAAACTAGGGTTTTGTTGTCTTCTCCGCTAAACTAATTACAATCCTTCTCTAAAAATGAATTAGAACCCCCCTATTATCCGCGAGTTATTTCAAATTTATACCCTATGAAAATTGCAAGAGTCGAAAACATACAAAACTCTATCAAGAAGAAGATCAGCTCAAATCTCGAACCCCAGATCAATCCGGTCAGGACATACCGGACTGGTCCGGGTAACAACCGGATAGATCCATTTTTCAAACAAAACAGATTGGTCTGCTAAATAGGTCGCTATGCAGTGATTTTAAGGGCTGGACTGATGCATTTTTTAGGGATACCGGATTGGTCCGGGTTGGCTTCTTAACTTCTCTTGAATATCTCTTCAAAATATCATGATTTTCTCGCATCTTCGGGTCTTCATAACATCTAATCCAAAACTCAGATTGGGATGCCGTTTTTTCCTACGTGTTCATAAACTCGAGATCTTTGACTTTTACTTTGGGTCCTCAACCTGATTCCCGGTGGAAATTACGCTTTTGCTCTTTTGATTCGTCCTCTTTCTTTTCTCTTGCTTCTTTCGATTTCTTTCTTTCTTTCATGTATTAAATACCTGTAAAATTAATAAGAAATTCACGAAACTGGGGATACTTGTTAGACGAAATAGTTAGCAAAGATATGAGATAAACTAATTCCTTTTACGTTGTCCGAGGTAATAAAAGCCTCTAAATTAAGGGGTAAATTTGGAAGAATTTATGTCTAATCAAACCCCTCTAACTTATAACTTTGATCATCCCGAGCAATGTAAAAGAATCAAAACATGATCCAACTATAAAATGGGATAGAATAACTCTTTCGCGGGCAAGAGATTGCATTTAGCGTATGCAACAAGCCTTTAAACCCCTAGGTTACCCTAGTAGGACGAGTTGTGTCTCGTGAGGGTTTGCAGCGAATATACCCACAAAATTCAGCTCAAAGAAAACTCAAAATACGCCAAAACTGTATAACTCAAACTTTTCCAGAAAATAGTCATCATCAATTCTTGTTCAAGAGTCTCAAATCATAGTGCATGTGTGCGGAACCAGAAATTCAACCTCGGATTTCCACCGATTGACCATTACGTTACTTATTCGAAAATTCGTTTCGATTTCAAAATCTCACGGGATTCTCTCACAAATGAATCTCTCGGAAGGGTGGCTACTTTCTCTCGGTATGCGTGATTTATAAGAGTAAATGTATTAGAACCAAGTTCACGAACATAAATAAAAAAGAAGGAATTTTATGGTAAATGGATCTCATCATCGGATTACGGTTATAAGAAAACAAGAGCATTGCCTCTAATTCATATTTATAATCTCTTTTATTATCTTTTCGTGTTTTAGCTCTCCACGTGGTAACCAATTTCGCAATTTAGACTCTGTTAGGACTTTTTCGGATTAAAGGTGTATTGGGTAAAATGGGAATGGTATGGAAATCTGGAATTAGAAAATTTTCTTATGATGTCCGTTAGTGCTTTTCCGGACTTTTGCTCATTTATTTGTTTCTTTTCTTTTTCTATTTTTTTTTTATTTTTCACACTTTTCTTTTCTTGCTATTTTTGTTGAGCATATCTATTCTTTTCTTGCCCCTTTTTTGTTGCACTTTCCGGATTTAATTTCTAGGATTATTAACTTTCACAATTCCACGCCAATTGGGGTTTTTCGAGTTGTCAAACGAAAGGGAAAAATATATTCGGCTCAATTTTTGGTTCACAAAAAGGGATAATTTTTTGCTACTTTTTCTGGCCAATATTTTTGGGTGACAAACGAGGGTCTACTTCATTGTTCGAAATATTAATTGCGTTACCATATGCGTCTCGAGATTAATTTAGTTTAGAGATTTACTTGGCACATTTTTCAAGGCTATCGTTTTCCATAACCGATCAAAGTAAAAGAATTGAGATCCTAGACGACTTATTAGAACGCTGAAAATAACTTTGAGTTAACAATTAACTCGGATTGATTTATAAATTCTCAATAATGAAAGGGTCGAATCTCACCGGGTTTGTTAATCTCCACATTTGTTCGTTAAGTCATCTACGTTCGCTCAATTTCCATCTTTGGTCAACTTTGGCTTTGTGTATTGTGTTTTTACAATTTGAGACATTAAACCAAATTTTAATGATATTTTTGAAAAAGTTGAATTCCAATTTTTATTTATTTTGAAGAAAAATATTTTTGGATTTTTCATAATTTTTCAATTTTTATTTAAAATTTTTGGGCATTTTTGAATTTTTGTGAAGTTTTAAAAAGACGCACTTATGACCCCCCCTAACTCAGACTTTTGCATTGTCCTCAAGCAAAAAGGACTAAAATCTAACTCAAAGAGAATTAAAAGTGTGAGAAAATAAAACGAACAAATAAAACAAAAAAGCAGATTTTTATATAAGGATAAGCATGTGTTACAAACGGAAAGGAAAATCCAACAACCATGTGAAAACACCCAACAATTAAACAACCATTTTTCATAAAAACATCACTAGGGCGGGGGTTGGAGCTTCTGAGCACGCTGGGGTCATAGAAAAATCTTGGAGGGGGTCCACCGAAGTTGAGTTCGTACATGTGAGTTTGGAGACAACGCATCATGATCGTGTCCTTTCGGTAGGCCGCTTGATCCCATTGATATGCCGCTTGGTCCCTAATTGTATTGTGTGATGAATTCGTCAACCCGGGTTTCCACCGCCGTGAGACGCCTATTAATTTCTGCGTTGGCGGGTGAAAATCAGATTCCTCACCATTGTCGTAATCTTGGTCTCCCTCGCCCATCACAATGTCCTCCTCTTCTTCTTCATTGTTGCTCTCGTCGTTACCGCTCTCTTCCGCTTCTTCATCACTACCCTCCTTGTCGGAATCACTAGCCTCTTGTGCTAATCGGGCTTGGATGCGGGCTTGTTGTCGTTCCCGTTTGGTCCGGGTGGTGGATGCAAACGAAGTTGGGAGGCGCATGAAATCTTGTGGGGGTGCAATTTCGGCGTCGGCTATCATGGAGGTGATGAGCCGGGAAAGGGGATATATCATTATAAATGCAAGTAGTCAGGCTTATAGGGGTGTTGTGATCGAAAAGGTGGTAGATAATAGTAACTTGATGCGGGCGCATCTCCGGTTAATTGCCCGTGGGGAGAATGTTGGTGCACACTATTTTGAAGGTGAGGCACGCTTTGTCGCTAAGCTGGCCCACTGGGAAAGTTTCGGTATTCCAATGAGCATTGGGGTCGATGCAAGACATGCACACATCATTTTCAAGCGGGGCCAGAGGGTTTGGGTATATGTATTGCTGGGGGTTTGGGACTTTTTTGGCAGCCAACTTCTGAGACAGAAGTTCCAAAGAGAAAGGGATGCGGTCGCCGCCAATGTAAGCTTGAGCCGTGTGGTGGCCCGTGCGAACAAAGGAGCCATAGAAGGTGCGTACAGCGTTGGGCCAGACCGCATCATGAGGTTCATTGATGAAATGACACCAACCCCGGACCATGAAAAGAGTGGTGACAAAATTAGGCATGTCATTCCTAATGACTTGGCGCTCTATTTGGAGTTTGCGAGGTTGGACGAAGAAGCGTTCACACCACCGTTGCTCTTGACGGGAGTGGTAGCCAGTGGCTCCATCGGCGAGAATTGTGATGGAATCGTATTTTTGGGGATGTGGTTGGTTGGCCATGGTTATGGGATTGAGTAAGAGTGTTGGTCAGAATAAATGGAAGAGAGGAGGAAAGTGAGTGGTGGTGGTGGTGATGGGGTGGGGAATGATTGGAATTTATAGGTGGTGAGGGGAGAGGGTTGGGTAGGATTTGGAGGGAAAAGGGGAAGGGATTTAGAGGGAAAAGGGGGAGGAATTTGCAGGGAAAATTGGTGTTGGGGAGGGAGGGGATGAAAATGGAGGGAAGGTGATGGATTGGGGGAAAAAGGGTGAACCTAGGGAAGGTAAAGAGCTGCAGACACTGGATCAATCCGGGTGCCCAGGACCGGATCGATTCGGGTCCTGTATTTTTATATTTCGATTTTTGCCAATCGGGAACAATCCGGGTGCCCAGGACCGGATTGGTCCGGTCCCCAGAATGGCTCTAGTCCACTTATGGGCTGGTAAAAACTCCTACTACGACTTTCGCTTGTTCCTACTTATGATCCGACACCTGCTTGACTTGATTACCTCTCTTCTCAAAATTTTGGCTCCAAAACTCTCGCCTCATAAAGCATGTCGGTGCTTGAATTCCTCTCCGTTTGTGATGTGATCCTACAGACTCCACTGTCCTAACCTACGTGCAGCTACTATACACAATAATTCACCCCATACACGTCGGGGGTGCGACGACCTCTCAATTCAAGCTCACGTTACCCCGTAAATGGGGTTAGACAACCAAATGGTGTCGATCTCTTCTACACACGCCTCAACATATATATTTAGGAGCTGTACATTGACTTTGAACGCGTCCCCCCCTTTGGGATCTTCCAATTCTACTGCTCCGTGGGGGAATACGCTCTTCACAATGAATGGGCCAGTCCATCGATACTGCAATTTACCCGAAAGTAGATGAAGCCGGGAGTTATAGAGGAGTATCTTTTATCCCAGTTGAAACTGTTTTCGTCAAATAATATTATCGTGTGCGAATTTCATTCGGGCCTTTGAATTCTTGGCGTTCTCATACGCATCATTGCGTATCTCCTCTAACTCATTTAGTTGAAGATTTCGAGCTTCACCGGCTTTGTCCATATCGTAATTTAACCTGTTAATTGCCCAATACGCTTTGTACTCTAACTCAACGGGGATATGGCAAGGTGTTCCATACACAAAGCGGAATGGGGACATTCAGAGTGGGTTCTTGTATGCGGTACGGTAGGCCTATAGTGAATCATTCAATCGAAGGGATCGATCTTTCCGGTATGGATTGACGGTCTTCTCCAGTATGTGCTTGATTTCACGATTAGCCAACTCGGCCTGCCCATTCGTTTGTGGGTGATATGTCGTCCCACCTTGTGAAAGACACCATATTTTGTCATAAGTCTTTCAAATGGCTTGTTGCAAAAGTGTGTGTCGTTATCACTTATTATCACTTTAGGTGAACCGAAGCGAGAAAGTATGTGTTCGTGCATGAATTTTATCACCACTTTATTGTCATTAGTCTTTGTAGCTATAGCTTCCACCCATTTAGAAACATAGTTTATCGTTACTAGGATGTATAGATATCCAAAGTATGGGGGAAAGGGCCCATGAAGTCAATACCCCAGCAATCGAAAATCTCAATGATGAGAATTGAAGTTAATGGGATCATGTCTCGTCGGGTAATTGCTCACATCCTTTGACATTTGTCACAAGATTTGAAAAAATTGTTAACATCTCGAAACATTGTGGGACAGCACGAACCGCTTTGGAGAATTTTAGCGACTGTCTTGTTCATGGAAAAATGGCCTCCACAAGCTTCCGGATGACAGAATTGGATGACTTTTGGAATTTCATCATCCGGTATGCATCGTCGGATGATTTGATCAGCGCAATATTTAAAAAGGAATAAATCATCATCGAAAAACATGCGCGACAAAGTGATGAACCTCTTCTTATCTTGCGGTGTCCAATCGGGGGGGACGGCTCCCGTGACAAGATAGTTCACTATATCCATAAAGAAGTGCAAAGAAGAGGTGGCAAAGAGTTGCTCATCCAGAAAATATTCGTCTATCGGTGTGGGGTCACTAGGTACGTCAGACGAAAGCCATGATAAGTGATCGGTAACGAAATTTTCTACTCCTTTTTTGTATTTAATGGAGAGATTAAACTCTTGTAGGGGTAGGATCCCCCTTATGAGGCGCGGCTTTGCATATTTCTTCGCAAGTAGGTATTTTAAATTCGCATGGTCGGTGAAACAAGTGATGGGGGAACCGATAAGATAGGACCGGAATTTGTCGAGAGCGAATACTACCACTAGCAATTCCTTCTCCGTGGTGGATTAATTGAGTTGTGGTCCGGTAAGTGTCCGGCTAGCGTAATAGATGACAGGAGCCTTGTTATCTTTTCATTGGCCCAAAACAGCCCCAATCGCATAATCGCTATCATCACACATAAGCTCGAATGGTAAGGACCAATCCGAAGCTTGCATGATGGGAGCGGATACAAGCATATTTTTCAATTTTTCAAAGGCACTTTGGAATGCTTCCGTCCACTCAAATGGGATGTCCTTCATAAGAAGGTTGCTTAAGGGTCTAGCGAGGGTGCTAAAGTCATTAATAAACCTTCTATAAAACCCCGCGTGGCCCAAGAAAGAGTGCACATCTTTCAGCGATTTAGACGGGGGTAGGTCAGCTATGACATCTATTTTTACTCTATCAACCTCGATCCCTTTGGATGACACGATGTGGCCAAGAACTATACCTTTGGTTACCATGAAATGGCATTTTTCCCAATTCAGCACTAAGTTCTTTTCCACATATCGGGCTAGTACTTTCTCAAGATTGGATAAACATAAGTCAAAAGCGGTGCTAAAAACACTAAAGTCGTCCATAAACACCTCTAGCCCTCTCTCAACCATGCCACTGAATAAGATCAACATGCACCTTTGAAAGATCGTCGGTGCATTACACAAGCCAAATGGCATACGTTTGTAGGCAAACGTTCCAAAGGGGCAAGTGAAAGTCGTTTTATCTTAATCAAGTACATCTACCTCAATCTGGTTATATCCATAATAACCATCTAGGAAGCAATAATAGGGGTGGCATGCTACTCTTTCAAGCATTTTATTGATAAATGGCAAGGGGAAATGATCTTTCGTAGTTCTTGCATTGAGTTTCCGATAATCAATGCAAATGCGCCACCCAGTGGTGGTACATTAGGAAACTAACTCTCCCTTGGCATTATCAATCACATTCATCTTTGACTTCTTTGGGACAACTTGAATGGGTCTCACCCACTTACTATCCGAGATTGGGTAGATAATCCCGGCATCACACAATTTAATGATTTCATTCCTCACCACATCTTTCATTGTGGGGTTTAGCCGTCTTTGCATTTCTATCGAGGGCTTAACATCCTCTTAGAGGTGAATCTTATGGGTGCAAATTAGAGGCCTTATTCCCTTTAGATCATCTATACACCAACCAAAAGCACTTTGGTGCTTCTTCAAAATCTTCAATAGCTTACCCTCCTGCTCTTCATCTAAGCTAGAGGAGACAATAATAGAAAATATCTCACTTTCACCTAGGAAAGCATATCTAACATTGGAGGGTAGTTTCTTCAAATCGAGAGTCGGGAATGTGTAGCTAGAGGGCACCATGCATGCTTCCCTTGGCGGTAACTCTTCGAATCTAGAAACTTAATTAGCATCTCTCGTATCCGCGTCTGACGCTCTCTTATCGAGTAAGCCTCTCAACTCTTCTATCTCCCTCTCAAACTCGGTGTAGGCTCCCCTACTCTCAAGACCAGAAGATAGGCAAGATTCTAAGGCATCTCCACAGTAATTTTCCTCAAAGTGTTCTTCTACAATCTCCTCTATTAAACTCACCACGTGAAGATCATCTTCTTCCCCTGCTTGTTGGTCTATGTTGAATATGTTTGTTTCCAAAGTCATATTCCCAAAAGTGAGTTGCATCTGCCAATTTCTAGTATTGATCCATGTGTTAGCCGTAGCTAAGAATGGGCGTCTAAGGATGATGGGAACATGATTTTTCGAGGAAAAGGAGGGATCCATCTAATAAATGACAAAATCTACAGGGAAGTAGAAAGTGTCCACTTGGACAATCACATCATCAACTACACCCCTTGGTATCTTCACGGTTCGATCTTCTAACTAGAGAGTGCTCCTTGTGGGCTTAAGATCACCCATATCAAGTTTCTTATAAATAGAATAGGGGAGGATATTAACACTCGCTCGAAAATCGAGTAAGGCTTTTTCAAATTTGTTCTCTCCAATGGTGCAGGAAATAGTGGGCGCACCGGGATCTTTATATTTAGGTGGGAGATCGTTAAGAAGGACTGAGCTCACAGTTTGTGCTAGAAACACGTTTTCTTTACCTTCATACTCCTCTTGACTGTCCATAAGTCTTTTATGACTTTTGCATATGATGGGATTTTCCTTATTGCATCGAGGAAAGGTAAGTTTAATTTCACATTCTTAAGCACTTCTAGAACTTCTTCACTTATGGTCTTTTTATGGGCAGGAACCAATCTTTGAGGAAATGGTGCAGCGGAGGGTGGTTTCATAACTACCTCGGGCTCACTAGTATTTTCCTTTTCACTCTCGTTCAAGGAGATATCTTCGGCCTCTTTCGTGCCAGGTGAATTCTCCTTGTCTTTTGAAATGTCGTGTGAGGGAGGTGATAAATCAACAACTCTCCCACTACGAAGAGTGGTTACAGCTTGGTAGTGCTCCTTCTGTTCTGTAGAGGTGGAACTAACACTAGGTTGACCTTGGGGAGTTCTTTGGACTTGGGACAAAAACTTTCCCTTCTCTTGGATGCTCGATGCAAATTACATTTTGCAGATGTTCGCATTTCTTTCGGCGAACATGCGTTCCTATCGAGTATTGTTTGCACCTTGAGAATTTATGAAATTATTCATTGTGTCCTCAAGGCTCCTACGTGGTGGAGCTACATATGGGACTAGGGGTGGTGGTGCTTATTGGTATTGAGGAGGTGGTGAAGGTGGGACAACCTATGAATGTGGGTTCATCGCAGCTTGTGGTTGCCCATAGTTGAAAGCGCGATGGTTCCTACATGAAGGGTTATAAGAATTCCCATACGGGGCATTAAAATTCCCCTTAAATCCTCCTATAGCATACACTTGCTCGGTGTGCGTGGACTTGTAGGCAGAAATCATCGGGCATGACTTTGTGGAGTGGCCCGCCTCACAGATAGCACACACTTTTTCTTTCGAACCATGGCTGGATCCGAAGATATTTTTCAACCGACCATCAAACCACTCTTTCATATCTCTCTAGAATTGATCAAATCGATGGTCTATTAAGGTATTGCTATCCAAATGGTATATATCGGAGGCAGTTTGATTGATAGATGGTTGTCTAGGTCGAGCTTGGTTGGGATCAAATGTGTCCAATGCTTGAGTAGTCTATATGACATACTTAAGATGGTCCTCGGTATCGCATATTGTTTGCATAAGTTGTTTGGAAGATATTGTCAACCCATTATAGAAAAAAGATATCACTAGGTTCTTGTCAAAACCATGATGGGGGCATGCGCTTACTTACTCTTGGAACCGTTCCCAACATCTGTCAAAAGACTCATTATCCTGCTGTCGGAAAGCTTGGATTTGGGTCTTGGCAGAGTTGGTCTTGTGCTGTGAATAGAATTTGAGACAAATTTAGACTGCATATCTCTCCAGGAAGTGATGGAATTCAGAGGTAGAGACCATAACCAGGTCTTGGCTTTATCCTTTAAGGAAAAAGGAAAAAGCTTTAGGCAAATGATATCTTACGAGCAAGCTTGATCACTAAATGTATCACATGCATCTTTGAATTCACGAATATGCAGTTATGGTTTCTCCGAATCCATTCCATGAAATGTAGGGAGAATCTATATCATCCCATTGCAAAAGTGTAATTGATCGACATTATACGGGTGTAAAATGCAACCAGGGTTGACAGTTCGCTCAGGAAAGAGTAAAGTCTTTCATGGGACGATAAGGGAGATCCCCCTCTCTAGTACCAAAACTCGATGCATCAGACATCGCACTCGCACTCTCTTCAAATGACTCTGTGTACTCACTCGATGTCCTAGATGTGTGACTCGAAGTTTGACTCAGTGTGTAGCTACTGATAGAGTGCTCATGATTAGGAATTGGAAACCAGAATTGCTGAACGCGAGGTGTATGGGGGCTTTCAGAGTTGTACTCAACTATCAGGTTTTCATGGATTCTGGTTGGAGTATTGTAAGGAGTCTGAGTGTGATCAGGATTTTGCATTAAAGGCCTTTGTGAGACAATTTTTTTTTATGTTTTTGGATTTTTGGAAATTTGTTTTCAAAGATTTAGATTGACTTGATGTAACCTAAGTCTACCTAAATCCCTAGCAATGGCGCTAAAAACTTGACGCGGCCACAAATGTGTCTAGTGTGCGTGCCATTTAGGCTCAAGTGCAAGTATGTCGCTCAAGTAATAATCCGATAAGTTGGGTATCGATCCTCAGGGAAACAGGACGAACGAAGTCGTAACAACGTTGGAAAGTGTAAATCGTGAGTGGCCCGATATGTGTGTTTTAAACAAAACCAATTTTTCTTCTAAAAAGATCCAACTTTTAGTTATACACCAAACCAAGTTGTGAAATCCCAATTCCCACTTTAAACCAATTTTATCTTGATTAATCCTAAACATGCATCTAGTTATTAAAGCAAGTAAAGTAAAGTAAAGAATACTCACAACGCCGGATGTACGAGGAAAAAACCCAAAACGGGAAAACAACCTCGGACGGCCCAAGCCAGACAATCACTATGAATAATGGTTTTACAAAGACAAATTAGCCTTACACTAAGACTCGATCCCCACGGGTCTTGACGCTGCTTTTGATCTTCAACCATTCTTCAATAGTGCCCACGCAGAAATTCCGTCTTCTACGATCTCTATCTTCAACACACGCGTCCACGTATGTCTCAGTGTCCACCGATATGGCTTTGATACGTCTACGATGTCGAACACGATGTCCGTCGCTTCTTCACCGCAAAACCCTTTGTGTTCAATGTGTAGAACAAACAACTTTGGTGCCGCAAGATCACTTAAACATATAAGAATGATAACTCGGATCTTTGCAAACTCTAAGGATGTGTTTATGCTTTGTAAACCTTAGAAAACATGTGCAAACAATATTTCTGGTCGAATACTGTTTTCGAGAATGCACACTTACGAAATTATGATGCAAACACTGTTTAAATAGGATTTAAATATTGCCTCGAAAAATGTGTCGTTCGAACGACTTAAGCATGTCGTTCGCGCGACATTGTATCTCGTTCGAACGAGATCCAATGTCGTTCAAGCGACCTCGCGAAAGTTTGACTTTCTTTGACTTTCTGATAAAAACGTTTCTTAACAAAGATATTCAAATTAGTCAAACTCTATTTCGACCTTATCATTATAAAACGAAGTTTAAACCTTAAAAACACTTTTAAAACATTTAAAAACATTTTTCTTTATAAAAATTACATCCTTATCTTTTTTAAAATAATTTCGAGCACCATTAATTATACGCATTCATACCCGAGTGGTCTCGAAATGAAATTAACTTTGAAGATGATTAAACTTGCACCAAATAAACATCGGCATGATTATTTCTTTGAAGCTTTGCCGCAACGTCTTCAATTTCTTCAATCTTCATAGACCAAGTGGGATCGTGATAAAATAAAATTCTCCCTATGACATATTACAAACACAGTTTTGTTCACGAAATTAAGTCAAAACAATATAGGGACTCAATTGGAAATATATGTCCTTACAGAAAGATGAACGTAACCTAACTTTGACTGCTAAAGAAGAACGAAAAGATGATTTGGACTCTGAAATGACTACAACTAGATGCAAATATGAAAATGAGTAACTAATGAAATTATGAATAAATGAAATGCAATTACTCTAATGAACTGAAGGACTAATGACGATTTGACTAAAACTTTACTTATGAAATGAGAAAGATAAGTCGGGTTACAATTACCCACACCCTAGTAATTCACTTCGTAGGATACTATATTCAGAATCAAAGCTTTAAATGAATCCAGATTTTTAATGTTCCTAAGTATTACATATATGAGGGAACGTAGCCCGCACAGTATGTAAGCAAAGGAAGAATTAAAGCAGTATCGTATTACTACGATACAATTCATCTAAAATTTTAATTTCATCTTCTATTTCCATTATCATGAATTACATCGGGTGGGGTTCATGCACCCCAACCCTTGAAAACTTAGCCGGACATACTAAAACTAGAAGAAAACATGTTTTGAATGAAAGAAAACATTTTTATTAACAATTGAAGGTGAAGAATAATTAAATTACTACTAAAGCATTAACTACTGCAACAATGAAAACAAGGATTGTAATAAATTTACTTGGATTGCAAAACTGTAATAAAACTAGGGTTTTGTTATCTTCTCCTCTAAACTAATTATAATCCTTCTCTAAAAACGAATTAGAACCCACTAATTATGTGGGAGTTATTTCAATTTCATACCCTATGAAAATTACAAGAGTTGGAAACATATAAAACTCTATCAAGAAGAAGATCATCTCAAATCTCGAACCCCGAATCGATCCGGTCAGGACATACCGGACTGGTCCGGGTAACAATCGGATCGATGCATTTTTTAAACAAATCGGATTGGTCCGCTAAACAGGTCGCTATGCAGTGATTTTAAGGGCCGTACTGATCTATTTTTTTGGGATACCGGATTGGTCCGGGTTGGCTTCTCAACTTCTCTTGAATATCTCTTCAAAATCTCACGATTTTCTCGCATCTTCAGGTCTTCATAACTTCTAATCCAGGACTCAGATTGGGACGCCGTTTCTTCCTACGTGTTCATAAACTCGAGATCTTTGGCTTTTATTTTGGGTCCTCAACCTTATTCCTGGTGGAAATTACGCTTTTGATCTTTTGATTCATCCACTTTCTTTTCTCTTGCTTCTTCCGATTTCTTTCTTTCTTTAATGTATTAAATACCTGTAAAATTAATAAGAAATACACGAAACTAGGGATACTTGTTAGATGAAACCGTTAGTAAAGATATGAGATAAACTAATTCATTTTACGTTATCTGAGGTAATAAAAGCCTCTAAATTAAGGGGTAAATTTGGAAGAATTTATGCCTAATCACATACCAATACCCATACCAATATCAATTTCAATTTAAATTTATACCAATACCAATACAAATTTATACTGTAAGGACATATTTTCATAGGTCCGTTATCAATTTGTTATGTCATATACCGATACACCGTCAAAGAGCATTCAAGAGCAATCTACATCAAAGACGGATCCGAATTATTCAAGTTCTTCATCATTCAAGGCTCCCCGAAGTTTACTTTGGTAAGGTTATGTTTTAAATACCTTGAATTTTCACTTAGAGCTTTTGGGATATTTTTTACAAAATATTATTCTAAAGATTTTATTTTCGGACTTCTTTCCGTAGAAAAATCATATCTAATTCATAAAAAATCAGAATGATACGAAACTGGCGGCCACGCGTTCGTATTGAAATTTTCTACAGGCTCGCCTGGAATCTCGTTTGATAGGTCGTTAGAACGACCTACAATTTTCGTTCAAATGACATAGCATGTCGTTAGATGTCGTTCGAACGAGCTCGAATTTTGAGGCGGTGCATTTTTATATAAATACTCATTAAATGAGTCCGTTTTCATTAAGAAGTCCACAGTTTTTTACAGACAAAAAACTGCGAAACTGCAGAATCCTTTTGGCTTCTTCATTTATGGTTTAATCCCTCTTTGTTTTCAATTCACAAAACTCCCATATGCCTTAGTGAATTATTTTGGTGTTGAAGAAGACACCTTGCTACTGTTTATCTTTGTGGGGAAAACTCTACAACCGGACAGCTGCGTGCTATTGTGGAGGGAGTCCTTATAAAGTTCACATCTTGTGGAGAAGCCGTTTCTCTTCTTCACTGCTGCCCTCCTGGAAAGGGAAAGTTCCAGCCGAGACATCGGAACCGACACCTACGGGTATTTGGTATGTCACCCTATTTCATTGTAATCCGTGTAAGCCGTTTTCTTACAAATTATAGTGAAATAAAAGGTTTTGCCCCTTTGGGGGATTTTTCCTGAAATTATTTGTTTTATCCTGCATGCTTTACTTTATTGGATAAATCATCTAGATGCATATTTTAGGGTTTAACTAAAATTTGGGATTAATTAAAATTGGATTTTATTGGAGAAGTCGCAATATTTCCGTTGTAGCGATTCTACAAATTGGTATCAGAGCCTATTGCACTAAGTTATTGTGTTTTGATCTTGATTTTGCACAAAAATGGCTTTTGATGGTTTTGATGATCTTCGATGTCAAATTTTTGAAAAAGTTAATTGGAAAATTCACACGAACTCTTATTTTAAATCTTCTATTGAAAACGAATCTGAGAGGTGTCCTTGTTGTGAGGGTGTTGGTCACACGTTAGATGAATGTACCACAAATTTAAAGAAGAAATTGAATAAACCGATTTCTCATGTTTCTACCCTTAGTGATTGTGATTCGGAAGAAGAAGTCTTTTGTGCTTCTAGGCGAGAGTTTCCCATCCGTGTGATTAGTGATGAGAGTGAGGGTGAAAAGAGTGAGGAGGAAGAAGAAGAATTGAGTGAGTTGCAAGTTGCCTACAATAATTTGTATTTTTAATGTTTAAAGACAAAAAAAGGCAAACTTGAAACTTGAAGCTCAATTGAAAGAGTGTGCCTTAAAAAATAATGATGTTTTAGTTGAAGAACTTAGGGCACATGAGAAAATTTTGATAGAGAAGTTTGAGTACATTGAGGGTAAGAGAGATAGTCTTAGAGGGTTGATGGAGACTATGAAAAAGGAGCTTTTAGAGTTTGAGGATTCTAGACGTGTACTTGAATCTAGGATAGGTGAACTTGAGGTGAAATTTGATTTGGAGTCTTGGTCTGAAAAACTTGATAAGATTTTAGGCACCGTCTAGATAAAAAAAGGATAGGGGTGGGATTGGTCTCGAAAAACATGTTGCACCCATTCCCACACGTGTGAGAGAGCCCCCTAGGATTGTTAAGAAAGAGACACCTAAGGTTGTTAGGAAAGATCCCCCTAGGAACATCGTGAGAGTGCCTCCTAGGATCATTAGGAGAGACCCACCTAGGCAAATTCGAAGACAGCAATCGAGAAATTTGAGGAGAGGGCCACATTTAGGTAACACACACCGCCCGATTTACACTTGCACACATTGCAGTAGGCAAGGTCATCTTAGGCGATTTTGTTACAAGCTTTTAAATGAACCTAGGAAGGTTAATAGAAGAATAAATTCAATTCCCCACACCCCCACACCTCGTTACACATCGATTTGGGTCAGGAAATTGGATTTAGAGGCTTATGGTTTACTTGTCCACGATTCCCGTTTGCTTGCACGTGATTCACTCCATGTGAAATCTTTTGGTTGATTGTGTTTAATGTTTGTCATACACTAGTGACGCATCATGTTATACTCTTTCTAGTGTTATGACTCACTTTGATGTAGCGCACATTGGTATATTTGTTGCATTTGTGTGTTTCGCTACTGATTTAGCACTATTTTGGATCTTCTTGCCCCTTTCAGGTACTGTTTTCACGAAATTTTTGCACTGGGCATAACTGTATGATTTTTTGGGAAATTTGGGAATTTTTTTTCTCGTTTGAGCGAGATGTATTGTCGTTTGAGCGACATCTCTATCTCGCGTGAAGTCGCATCTCGCGACATGCCCTTGTCATTCGAGCGACAGAGCGATATCGTTTGAGCGACCTATCTGAAAATTCTATTTTTTCCTCCCTTCTGATTCCAGTACCCAGTGTTCATATGCTTAGATTTTTGGTACTGATGGGTTTGCTTCTGGTCATTTATATGCAGTTATTCTTGGTATCCATGCTTAATTGATAACACTGCATTACTCAATTATCACATATGCGTTCATTGTGGATTCTCGTGTGTGATTACTTTTTGCTAGCATAGGATGTTGTGCATATCGATATTATATGCCTATTGCTGATTGTATCATTTTGTAGTTATATTTTTTTTAGAAAATTTTGAAAAAGGAAAAAAGATTTTATTTTGAAAAATTCAAAAAGATTTTTATATTTTGTATTTTGTTTTACACCGTTTATGGATGGACACTTAGGATGACCGAGTCACAACATCATTCCATTTTACATGTGACTATTTGATAGTATTTTGAGACAATAGGTCAATTCATCCATGTGCTTTATAATGTTTGGAGTCATTAAGATGTAATTAAGTGTTTCTTCCTACATGTTTGACTCATAGTTTCCTTTATTGCACACATGCACGGATTTGTTTGATTATTGTGCTTGACTTATCACATGTTGGTTGGGTGTTTTCACTTCAATCCTATCCTTTAAAATGAACCAAGCGCGATAAATTTTGATAAGGAAATTGTGCATATAAGAACCGTTTTGTGAGTTTGTGTGCTTTGTTTGAAAACGGGGAAGGGCTGCGAAAGGTTCATTTTGCCTTTGCGAATACTAATCCACCGTTAAATTGGACCTAAAAAATGGAGGAATTTTATTATCCGGGGTCCAAAAAGGTTTAAAAGAGCCCGAAAAAATTTAAAGGCAATAAAAAGAAATTCATGCCAATTATGTGCCATTTAGGTTTTTGCACCAATTCTCAAAAGTTTGAGAATTTAGTTTATTCATCTCTAAAAGAAAATATATATGAGGGAGTTTGGTTGGAGAATTAAACCGGGTTTGCACGTCCTTGAAATTCTTGAAAATGCGCTAAAAAAAGTTTTGGACGTTATTGGTGTGGAAATCATTTGACTTTGATTTGTTGATTTGCATAAGACGATGTCATCTAAATTCAACAAATTTTTACACCTAAGGATTCTTTTGATGTTCATTCATTAGGGGTACACATATTCATCGTGCACATATGATTGATTGAGTTGATTTACCTATCGAATGTGTTCACACCCATTCCTTTCGTTTCCATGACTTGGTTGTTTAAGTTTAAATCCATGGTGTGATTTTTGTATCATATTTTTTCAAAGTGGTATCTTATTTTTGTATGAAAAATTGAAAAAATCCAAAAATAGTTTGTGAGATTTTTGAGAAATCCCTTTGCATGCGTGTAGCTTGATCTTTGTTTGCTATGCATTTTATCGTGACACTCCATGTTTTGATTTTTTCTTCTTATCTGTCTATTTTGGGACATCATAAAAAGGGGGAGAAAGAATTATTAGTTATGGGGGAATTTTTGCATTATGGGGGAGATTTGATTATTAATGCTTTATTCTTATATCATTTCAAACTCGATGCATCACGAAGGTATTTTACTTTTTCTCATGTGTGTAGGTACTAAGAGTGAAGATTATGATGTTGCACACCCTGATGAGAAAAGCTTTGAGATTTGATGAAGTTTTTTGAAGAACAGTTTGAGATCTTGCAAATTTATTCATGGGAGGGTATATTGGTATAGGTATTTTAGTTTTTTGATAATTCGGATTTTTTATGTATGTACCGGCAAAGACATAGGGGGGGATTTGTAAGGACATATTTTCATAGGTCCGTTATCAATTTGTTATGTCATATACCGATACACCGTCAAAGAGCATTCAAGAGCAATCTACATCAAAGACGGATCCGAATTATTCAAGTTCTTCATCATTCAAGGCTCCATGAAGTTTACTTTGGTAAGGTTATGTTTTAAATACCTTAACTTTTAACTTGGAGCTTTTGGGATATTTTTTACAAAATATTTTTCTAAAGATTTTGTGTTCGGACTCCTTTCCGTAGAAAAATCATATCTAATTCATAAAAAATCAGAATGATACGAAACTGGCGGCCACACGTTCGTATTGAAATTTTCTACATGCTCGCATGAAATCTCGCTTGATAGGTCATTAGAACGACCTGAAATTGTGGTTGAAACGACATAGCATGTCGTTAGATGTCGTTCGAACGAGCTCAAATTTTGAGGCGGTGCGTTTTTATATAAATACTCATTAAATGAGTCCGTTTTCATTAAGAAGTCCACAGTTTTTGACAGACAAAAAACTGCGAAACTGCAGAATCCTTTTGGCTTCTTCTTTTAGGGTTTAATCCCTCTTTGTTTTCAATTCACAAAACTCCCATATGCCTTAGTGAATTATTTTGGTGTTGAAGAACACACCTTGCTACTGTTTATCTTTTTGGGGAGAACTCTACAACCGGACAGCTGCGTGCTATTGTGGAGGGAGTCCTTATAAAGTTCACATCTTGTGGAGAAGTCATTTCTCTTCTTCACTGCTGCCTCCTGGAAAGGGAAAGTTCCAGCCGAGACATCGGAACCGACACCTGCGTGTATTTCATATGTCACCCTATTTCATTGTAATTCGTGTAAGCCGTTTTCTTACAAATTATAGTGAAATAAAAGGTTTTGCCCCTTTGGGGGATTTTTCCTGAAATTGTTTGTTTTATCCTGCATGCTTTACTTTATTGGATAAATCATCTAGATGCATGTTTTAGGGTTTAACTAAAATTTGGGATTAATTAAAATTGGATTTTATTGGAGAAGTCGCAATATATCCGCTAGAGCGATTCTACATATACCAATACCAAATTCAATTTACACACACACACACACTGCCCCCCACCCCCACCCCCCACCCCACGCACACTGGTTATGAATAAAAAGAATTAAATTGTCATGTGATAATAATAAAGCACTAGAATAATACAACCACTGGCCATTACAAATAATTTGAATACTTATTACAAATCTAAAAATTGTTTCAAATTCGGGTTATCATAAAAAAATGGATTGATATTCGGTAGGTGCAACCAAGTCATCCACACTACGTTTTAGACACTTTTGCGCATGTAAGACGATTGACCATGGCTCGTTGTTGATATACTCCGAGTAAAACACTTGCTTGACCTTTTGAAAAGCATACAAAAAGACTCACCACTCACGTGTTCGTTTCTCTTCAACATGGACAAGTCAACCATGATTAAATTGGTGCCAAGATCAACTTTACAAGCATTTTTAACCTCAACTCTTGCCCAATCACAGTAAAATACAACCTCTTTGAAGTTTACATAAGTCCAATTCATATATATTTCTAATTAAACCATAGTAAGTCATTTCATCTTCAACGAGGTTTTTATCTTTTGCGCTCGCTCGAAAGAAAGTAAGAACCTTGTATGAAATGCTCGAGTTCTGTATATTTGTATTTTCCTTGTACACCCTTGCACCGAATATGTAACCGTCCAATCGATACTTTTTGTACTCTGTGTGATATGCCCAAGTATAACCTCGGCCCAGGGATATCTACCTCGGCCGAAAGATGACGACCAAGACATTGATCGATCCTAAGAGGAGCAAGGGCCCACGATATCATCCCTCGGCCAGACCTACCTCGGCCCCGGCCGACACTCCTATATACGCTTCCCCAAGGAGGCTACGCAATGGCAAGGAGCACTGATCGCCTTCAACATGGAACTAGTCCTACCTCGGCTTAGGCCGAGGTTACCAGAAGCAATGATAATCATCAGCGTGCTTAATGCCCAACCTCGGCACAGGCCGACCCCAGCATATACCTCGGCTGACCTCAGGCCGAGACTCTTCATGACATCTCGAATTGAACGGACATCCAGCCTTTACAGCTCGGCCTCTCCCAGGCCGAGGACATTCGCCAACATGACTGCCGAGCATCTGTTGACATTTGGACAAGGACACCTGGGCACAAATCAGTTGTAACAAGATTATTCTCCACATGTGAGGAGAATATTTCATCATCATTACTTACATGTGGCAGTGACAGATGGCACTCCCCCATTGGTGAGGCAATCCTCACACATGCACATTGCCTGCATAGGGGGTACATTACACCCCCTAGGCACTATATAAAGGGATCATCCCCTACCTTGCAAATGGATCCAGTTATAAAACCCTAGCTAAAACTGTTTAAATATACAGTTGAGAGAGAGTAAGAGCTTGAGAGGTTGTATCCATGGCCCTTAGTGCCTTATTTCAGTGATATTACTCACACACACTCACAGTGGACGTAAGCCAGATTGGCTGAACCACGTATATTCAGGTGTCATTCCTCTTATCCTCGCCTCATTCTTATCTTCTTTATACAGCTGTGTTGCCATTGTCGTACCTATATTGAGCTTGCAAACACCTCACCTGGTGGTGCTGACTCCCAGCATCATCATTTTGGCGCCGTTTGTGGGAACGAGAAGATATCTCTTCCTCTTTTTCTGCTTTTCCTCATAGGAGACTCTGGTGGTGAACCAGGAGCCACCCATTGAGTGGAGTCGTTTCACCATTGAAAGAGGTCATTTAAGGTATTAAGCTCACTTGTTGTTCAAGCTCTTTATTATTAACACATGGCACCAGAATTACCATCGCCTCTTCCGCCGCACGGAGGCGGAGGGGCTAGCTCCAGTCAGGTTCCTCCCCAGTCCGAAATGGCGGAGGTGGCAGCAGCTTTGAAATCTTTGGCTGCAACACAACAAGCCATGAAGGAGCAATTTGCCCAGCTCAGCCAAACCATGATGATGAGGCCACCTGGAGTCTCACCGGACATGATCACTTCGGCGGTAGTCCAGCCCCAACCGGACGCCAGGGGACCACCCCAGGCTCCGATGAAGGATCAGCCTTCACCCCAGCGGAGGAGGGACGTTGCTGACCCTAGGCGCTTGCGCCTGGGGAGGCAAGGAAACCCTTGCCCGGGGGATAAGTACGATGACCAGGAAGCTGAAGAGGCCCCGGAAGACTGTTGGGAGCCGTATGAGGTGTCAGATAACACTGTAGGCCTCTTAGGCCAAGTCAAGGAGGTATCGGCCGAAGAAGAGAAGAAGCCCAACCAAGAGGGTCCGCTTTTGACAGGTTGAGCAGAGGCTCAGCCTTCGAGAGGCTGGGTCCGGTTAATGACCTAAGACACAGGCTATCAAGGTCAAGGAGTGCAGCAGGCTCCCAAAGAGGGGACAGGCAGGCTCGGCCAGATCAAGGCCGACCCATGGAGATAAGAGCCAGGGAGCAGGAAGAGGTCAACAGTCGGCGGGTCGTGGCTGGGGAACCCTCTGTCCATCGAAGAGAGGTGGCAGGGGATAACCTCGGACAAGTTGATGAGAGAAGACCCTGGAATTATTCGATCAAACGTCTCGAGGAGAAGATAGGGGACCTCATAAAGAGCAAGGACCCGTTACAGAGAGGCTATTCAGAGGGCTCCCCTTTTGTGGCTAGGATAGTGGGGTTCCCAACCCCAGCTAAATTCAAGCCTCCTACGGTGACTCCTAAGTATGATGGCAGCACTAACCCTGTGCATCATATCGAGATGTATCAGTCGGCAGCAGATATTTACTCGATACCTGATGAGATGAAGTGCAGGGCCTTCTCAGGAACCTTGACAGGTACCGCGCACAGCTGGTTCACCTCTCTTCCAAAGAACTCGATCGAAAACTGCAAGGGGTTGGCTGAGCAGTTCATCCATAACTTCTGCTTTGGGGTAAGACCCCAAAAGAAGACTACCCACCTCCTATATGTCAAACAGGCTAAGGGTGAAAGCCTAAGAGACTACATAGCTAGATTCAACAAGGAGAAGTTGGAAGTAGAGGACTACGAAGAAAGTATAGCCATGACCGCCCTTATAGGAGGCCTCCAGAAGGGAAAGATACTATGGAAACTGGCGGAAGACCCTCCTAAGACAATGGAAGAGCTGCTGGAAACCGCGGGAAAAGTGATGAATGCCGAAGAGGCAATGGCCGCCAAATATGCGGAGGAGAATCGCGGTGGTGCAGGGAGGTGCCAGGGTAAGAAAGAGGGGAAGAAGAGGTCTTCAGATGACAAGTTCGCTCGTTACACTCCTCTGACTGTGAGCTGTGAGCACATCCTTAATGAGATCAAGACAGACCGCACCCTGAGGTGGCCAGAGAAGCTGAAGGCCCCACCGCATAAGAGGAATAAAAACCTCTGGTGTGAGTTCCATCAAGATCATGGCCATGTCACAGATAGATGCTTCGCTTTAAAGGAAGAGATAGAGAAGATGCTGAAGTCCGGGAAGCTGAGAAAGTATGTGGATGACAAGGCCCCAAGGGGTGGAAGAGAAGACCCCAAGAAGAGAAGGAACGACAGATGCCGTGGTGATGTCCCGGCCAGAAGGGACGACGACTCAGAGGGAGATGATGAAGATGACCCGGATCTCCCACCAAAGGACGACAACACCCCAGTGAAGAGGGTCGGAATGATCTCCTTTGGAGTCAGCACCATATGTGGGGGATTCGCTGGGGGTGGCTCTGAGGTAGCCGACAGGAAGGCCCATGTAGCAGAGGCCAAATCAGCAGTCAGACCTGAGGTTGTGAATCTAACGTCTTCTGACGTGGTGCAGAAGAGAACTAAGGTGGACATGGATACCCTCGTAGTGGGGTTCTCCCGACTCGACTTCAAGGGTATCTTAGCCCCCCATGATGACCACTTGGTCATCACTACAAGGGTGCATGGGTGTGATGTAGGGATAATCCTCATAGATGGCGGAAGCTCAGCTGATGTGATGTTCTGGCCTTGTTTCAAAAGCTTGGGTCTTAGCAAGGCAAGGCTAGTGCCCTATCATCACCCATTAATAGGCTCCAGTGGTGAGAAGGTGCACCCATTGGGCATGTATGAAATGGATGTACGCATGGGGGATGAATGGCCTAAGAGGCTGAGTAAGAAGATAAATTTTTTTGTTATGGATGAAAATGTCTTCTCAGCCTACAACCTCATCATCGGAAGAGTGGCATTAAAAGAGTTCGAAGTCGTGCCATCAACGGTCCACCAAATGCTAAAATTCCCGACTCCTTATGGGGTAAGGGAAGTGCAAGGGGACCAGACCACGGCACGGGAGTGTTACTTTAACTCAGCCGAAGAGAGAGAGGCCCATAAGAGGGTCACCGCCACTTACAGCATTGACACTCTTGATCCGAGGGATGAAACAAAACTGAAGAAGGGTGAGGCCGCGGAAGAGGTAGAATCCATCGTCCTCAATGAGGACGAATCGGAAAAAACCGTCCAGGTCGGCAAGGCCCTAGAACCAAGGATCAAGGAAGGGCTGATAAACTTCCTGAAGAAAAGGCAGAGTGTCTTCTCCTGGAGTCATGCAGACATGCCTTGTATAGACCCTGAGGTCATGACCCACAAGCTCAACGTGGACAGGGATGCCAGGCCTATCAAGCAGAGGAGAAGAATTTACTCCAGAGAGAAGTATGCGGTCATCCGGGAAGAGGTGAAAAAGCTGGAAGAGGCCGAGTTCATAAGAGAGATTACCTACCCGGAGTGGCTCTCAAATGCAGTCATCGTGCCTAAAGCCAATGGGAAGTGGCGGATGTGTGTAGACTTTACATACCTGAATAAGTCTTGCCTGAAGGATAGCTATCCCTTACCTAGGATAGACCAAATGGTGGACGCCACGGCAGGGCACGAGCTCATGAGCTTCATGGATGCTTATTCCGGTTATAACCAGATCTTCATGGATGCCGAAGACTCTGAGAAGGCTGCCTTCGTCACTGACAAGGGGACGTACTGTTACAAGGTGATGCCCTTTGGTTTGAAAAATGCGGGTGCGACCTATCAACGCCTTGTCAATAAGATGTTCGAGGAACAGATAGGTAAGACCATGGAGGTATATGTGGATGATATGCTAACGAAGAGCCTGAAAGCATGTACTCACGTGGCAGACCTTGAGAAGACCTTTGATGTCATGGACTCATATAAAATGAAGCTCAACCCAGTGAAGTGTGTCTTCGGGGTAGGAGCAGGGAAGTTTTTGGGGTTCATCGTTAATCAGAGGGGAATTGAAGCAAACCTAGAGAAGATCAAGGCCTTGATCGACATGAAGACTCCTAGGAGTATCAAGGACGTTCAGAGATTAACCGGAAGAGTGGCGGCCCTGAACAGATTTGTTTCTAGAGCCACAGACAAGTGTCTTCCGTTCTTTAAAGTTCTGAGGAAGGACTTCCAGTGGAATGAAGAGTGTGAAAAAGCCTTTGATCAGCTCAAGTCCTACTTAGGGTCTCCCTTGCTGCTGTCCCGGCCCATTGCGGGAGAAAGGTTGTTTGTGTATCTAGCAGTCTCTGAGTCAGCCGTTAGCGCGGCTATCATATGAGAAGAGGATGGGGTTCAGAGGCCAGTATACTTCAACAGCAAGGCCCTGCAGGGGTCTGAACAAAACTACCCCCGAATGGAGAAGTTGGCTTATGCCCTCATCCATGCCTCAAGGAAAATGAAGCCTTACTTTCAAGCTCACTCCATGGTAGTCCTTACAGACTCCCCGTTAAGGCAGGTTCTGCACAAGCCTGAGAAGTCCGGAAGATTGATGACCTGGGCCATTGAACTAGGAGAGTATGATCTCACTTACCAGCCCAGGACAACCATTAAGGGGCAGTCCCTTGCAGACTTTGTCGCAGAGTTCACTTGGGAAGAGACTGAGTCAGAGAAGAGCTTGGATGGCGACGAAGAGATGAACCGAAGTATCTTCCGAGATTCGGAAGAGACTGACCCGTACATCTTCTGAGGCCGAGAAGAGGTTGTCCCAAGCAAGGCTCGGAGGAGTGTAGAAGAAAATGAAGAGGATCGGTACCTCTTCGAAAAGGGAGTGATGAGAGAAGGGGTCTTCTCTTCAGGTGCAGACATATGGAGCCTCTTCATCGATGGCTCTTCCTGTGATAGTGGCAGCGGCGCGGGGTTAATACTCACAGCCCCAGATGGCGCCCACATCGAATATGCCTTAAGATTCAACTTTCAGACCTCAAATAATGAGTCCGAGTATGAGGCCATGATTACGGGTCTCCTATTGGCAACAACTCTTCGGGTAAGGCGACTCCTTCTTCATAGCGACTAAAGATTGGTTGTCAATCAAGTGTTGGGAGTATACGAGGCTAAGGACGAAAGGATGGCCAAGTACTTGAAGAAGGTCAGAGGGTTGTTAGAGTACTTTGAAGAGGCCAAACTGAAGAGAGTGCCTAGACTGAGCAACAACCATGCTGATGCTTTGGCAAGACTGGCCTCGGCGATGAAGACAGATTTGGAAAGGACCATCCCAATCGAAATCTTAGGAAAAACAAGCATTGAGGAGGATGAAGTATGTAACCCTTGTCATAATGTAAACCTGGGAGACTCGTGGATTGACCCACTTGTCAGATACCTAAGAGAGGGGGAGCTACCCGAGTCCAGGATGGAAAGGAAAAATTTGAGATACAGGGATGCAAAGTTCTCATTGGTAGGAGATGTCTTGTACAAAAAGGGGTTTCTGCTGCCTCTCCTCAGATGTGTGCACCTAATGGAAGTACCCCAGGTCTTACGAGAGGTTCATGAGGGCTCTTGCTCTAGCCACATAGGGGGAAGACCCTTAGCTAAGAGGATCATCACTCAGGGATACTGGTGGCCTACCTTGTCTAAGGACGCTGCTGACTATGTGAAGAAGTGTGATAAATGCCAGAGGTTCGCCACTATCCCTCATCAACCCCATCAACCTATGACGTCAATCTCCTCTCCTTGGCCGTTTGCGGTGTGGGGAATCGACCTGGTAGGACCTTTGCCAAGAGCAATCAACAACTATAGATTTTTGATAGTTTCCATTGACTACTTTTCAAAGTGGGTAGAGGCGGAATCAATGATAACAATTACGGAGCAGAAGACCTTTCAGTTCATCTGGAAGAACATCATATGTAGGTATGGCCTCCCAAACACGCTCATCTCGGATAATGGGACCCAGTTCAAGAACTCCTCCTTGGAGAAGTATTGCCAAAGCGTGGGGATCAAACAGTTCTTCTCATCTCCTGGTCGACCTCAGGCAAACGGCCAGACTGAGGTCACAAATAGAACTATCTTGGATGGAATCAAGAAGAGGTTAGAAGACGCGAAGGGGAGATGGACAGAAGAGGTTTATGCGGTGCAATGGGCTTATAGGACCACGGCAAGGACACCCACGGGAGAAACCCCATTCATGCTAGCACATGGTTCAGAAGCTGTCATACCAACGGAGGTAGGTCTACCAACTCATCGGATTCAGACGTACGATCCTGACAATAATGGAGAAAGGAGGAGGTTAGACCTGGATCTTATTGAAGAAAGAAGAGAAGATGCGGAGGTCAGGAAAGCAGCCTACCAACAGAGAGCGACAAGATTCTACAATCAAAGGGTGAAGTTAAGACCCATTGCAGTAGGAGACCTGGTGCTTAAGAAAACCCTACAGAAAACAAACAAGCTACACCCGAATTGGCATGGCCCCTACAAAGTAACAGAAGAGGTTGTGCCTGGCATGTATAGGCTAGAGAACCTAGAGGGAGAACCTTTCACCAACCCGTGGAATGCAGATCACCTAAAGAGATATTTCATATGATGTTACATCTATTTTGTAATTTGTAAATGTACCATCTTATCAAGAGGAGGTTATTAATAAAGACCAGTTCCATTCTTGTTCCATGCTTAACATCATTGATTTGGTAATATTTATTATGAGGCTAACCTCTTAGGTGATGACCTCAGACCCTCATAACATCACTCGGTGGTGACGAGGTCTGAGCTCAGACACCTGGGTTAGATCACCTCAGACCCTTAACATCATTGATTTGGTGATATTTATTATGAGGCTAACCTCTTAGGTGATGACCTCAGACCCTCATAACATCACTCGGTGGTGACGAGGTCTGAGCTCAGACAACTGGATTAGATCACCTCAGACCCTTAACATCATTGATTTGGTGAAATTAATTATGAGGCCAACCTCTTAGGTGATGACCTCAGACCCTCATAACATCACTCGGTGGTGACGAGGTCTGAGCTCAGACACCCTTGGTCAGAGGACCTCAGTCTCGTAACATCATTGATTTGGTGAAATTAATTATGAGGCCAACCTCTTAGGTGATGACCTCAGACCCTCATAACATCACTCGGTGGTGACGAGGTCTGAGCTCAGACACCTTGATCAGAGGACCTCAGTCCCTTAACATCGTTAATTTGGTGATATGGTTATGACAACATCATATTAAGTGTATTTCAGAGATCGTATAGCATTCAAGTACATTCAGAGATCAAGATGAAGAAAATGGCATTCAATAAGAGGAACAAATTACAACATATTAGATGTCTGAGAAATTACAAGTGGAAGATTACAAGTCAAAAAAATACAAAAAGACTGGCCAAGTCAAACATCTAAGGGAGGAACATTCGATGTCTCGTCCGGGTTGGCCTGCTCAGCATTGGTCACCTCAGCCACTTCATTAGCAGGGTCAGTCCCTCCGAGATCAGTCCCTTCCAAAGTAACAGTCTGACCAGGGGCAGCAGCCTCGTCCTCAATCTCTTGCAGGGCCTGGGCAAACTGAGGGTCGGCTAGGCCGAGGCCCACCAAGTCGGAGGCCTTTATGGTGCCAACCTCGGTTTCCCTGACCTCGGCCCATTTTGTGGTGGCTTTGATACCTCTTTCAAGGTATTCAAGTCCAAAACCTACAAACTGCTCAGAGACCTTGTAATCAGCAATTATTTTCTCCGAGGCGTCTGCAAGAGAATCCTTCACTGCAGCATTGACCTTCCTCTGCAGGGCATCGTCCTTGTCCTTCAGGGCCTTGTTGTGGCTCTGGACGAGTGCAGAGATGTCCTTTTCTAGACCTTGGGCCTTATTTTCAGAATTCTGGGCCTTGGTCTCAGCATTCTGTAACTCTGACCTCAGACGATCGACCTCGGCCTTCAAGGTGCTCTCAACCTGCTCAGCCTCTTGTCCCTTCTGAATCAGAGGCAATTTCCTCAGGGCCCAGTTAGATAGCTGGTACATGGCAGTCACACCCTGCACAGACAATGAAGAGGTTAGAGGGAAATAAATTCAGACGTTGCACTTGAGGAAATAAATGAAGAGGTTAGATACCTGGACGGCTCTGTGGAGGCCGAACTCAACCATCATATGAGTGTCCATGGACCTGTAGAAACGCCTGTCGGCATCGGTCATCATATTGGCAAGGGCATCCATGGCCTGTCGGCTTTGGCCGACCACGCTATCGGTAAGCTTTAGCTGCTCCAGACGAGCTGATAATGTGTCGGCTGTTATAGGGATCGCAGCATCTGAAGTCTTCTTGTGCCTAGTAGTCGGCCTCTGATCCTCAGAGGGATGGACCTTGGGGGCCCTCTTCTTAGACTTGGATGTTGAGGGAGCAGGTGGAGGAGCACTCAAACCAGTCTTCTTGACAAGTCTAGCCAAGCTTGGAGCTGCCATCTCCCACAACTCGTCCGAAATGCCTGGTGGTCTCTCTGCAAAAGTGAAAAGATAAGAGTCAGAAATCAAGTATGTATGATCAGAGGTTAGACTTGGAATAAAAATAAAAATCCTTACCAAAGTCAACTAGGGGACTTCCATCTAAGCTCGTCCCCGAGAGATACTGGGGGGTCAGCAGATGCTCGAACTTGACAAACATCCCATGGGCCCCTTGGTCTTGCAGGGCCTTCACCTTTTTGCCATTTTGAACACTTAGTCCAGGATCGGCCCTCGCAGACATGGTGACTTTATCCCATTTAAGGGGTATTCTCGGCTCATAAATGGAATAGGGAATGGATGAGCCAAATTCCCACGGCCCTGAGGCAAAAAAGTACCGAGGTTTCCAATTATGATTGGAAGTCTAAGTAACCAAGAGCATCTTTTTCTCAGGCCTCCGAGCCACGAAGTGATAGTAGCTCGGATGATTCTTGGCCGAAGTGGGGACGTAACAACCAGCAAAGACCTGGACTGGGAGGTCAGAGTGGTGGACTGCCCTCCACAAGATGATGGCCCCTATAATAACTCTCCACGCATTGGGAGAGAGCTGTGAGGGGGCCAAGTTGATGAAGGATAGAATGGACCTAATGAGAGGGTGAAAGGGAAGACGAAAACCTAACTTGAACAACTGCTCGTAAAAGAAGATTTCTCCATCTTTACCATGGTAGGCCCTCTCTTCCCTCAGAGGTCTCCTTAAATGGATAGAGGGACTGATGGAGTATAAATATATGAAGTGCAATAGATCCACCTCAGTGACTGTGCTCTCGTATTCGTCCGCCTCAGAGGTATCAACTTCACTTTCATCATCATCATCGTCAGGCTCGACCTCGGCTGGAGCAGACGTAGACGTGTTACCGGGGAACCTCTGAGCAAACTCGGCCTCGGTGACGGCAGACAGGGGAATAGCATTTAGAATGGGAGGCACAGCCACGCTTGGCCCAACAGGCTCAACCTCTGAAGAAGAACTTGAGGTACTTGTGCCATCTTGGGACGAGGCCCGACTGGAAACCTCGGCCTGGTCAGGGGCCTGACCAGACTGGGGAGTGAAATCCATGGCCTCTTAGAAAGATTCCACAGACATTGGGTCGGAGGTGGAAGACTCAGACTCAGACATCGGCAAGTTGTTGGCAGAGACGTCTGTCTGATAGAAATTCTCAGGAGGACGAGGGTATACCATCTTGAGAGGTGGAGGAAAGAGGGGTCTGACAGGGAACTCCTGCGACCTACGAGCCTCTTCCTGAGCTCTCTCTATTTGCCTAATTTTCTCTAAGGCCTTTTCTCTGAGAGATGGTAAGTCTTCAAGAAGTTGGTACAGGGGTCTGAGCATCAGGGGACGACCCAAAACTTTGACAGACCCTAAACTTGAGGAAAACTCCTAAAAACTACAAACAAGTTTGGCTTGAAAAATTAAGGATCCCAAAGATCAAACCAAGGAGTTTTTACAGAAAACCTAGACCACTGGAAAACTCATATAACCATCAGAAAACTCATATAACCATCAAAAAACTCATATAACCACCGGAGAACTCAAAATCTCACCAGAAAGTTCAAATTAAAATGCCGAAATGAAGGAGATGGAGAGGGAGAGGTACCTGAAGATGAGTTGATGATTGGGAGAGAAGAAATCTTGCAAGAAACTGAGCAAATCCTCTGCAAAAAGGGCGATGAAGCGAAGAGGCCTCGGAGAGAGAATTTGCAGAAGACAAAGCGCGAAAGAGAGAAATGAGGAAGAAGAAAGAGGAAAAGATGGTTTAACCCTTTAAATACTTAGGCACACTTCCCAAGGCTCATCATTGCCTTGGGAAACCCAAGAGACAACTGACAGCGCACGCAAGCCAGGTGGGCAAGCTTTAACTTAAGACAGGTGTCACGCAGGTGTTGGCCTTGGGGTGAACAGGCCTCGGAGGTGAGAATCCCCTAGCCACCTGCTCTCGCCAATGACTAAGGGCTGGGGGGTGATTGATATGCCCAAGTATAACCTCGGCCCAGGGATATCTACCTCGTCCGAAAGATGACGACCGAGACATTGATCGAACCTAAGAGGGGCAAGGGCCCACGATATCATCCCTCGGCCAGACCTACGTCGACCCCGGACGACACTCCTATATACGCTTCCCCAAGGAGGCTACGCAATGGCAAGGAGCACTGATCACCTTCAACATGGAACTAGTCTTACCTCGGCTTAGGCCGAGGTTACCAGAAGCAATGATAATCATCAGCGTGCTTAATGCCCAACCTCGGCACAGGCCGACCCCAGCATATACCTCGGCTGACATCAGGCCGAGACTCTTCATGACATCTCGGATTGAACGGACATCCAGCCTTTACAGCTCGGCCTCTCCAAGGCCGAGGACATTCGTCAACATGACTGCCGAGCATCTGTTGACATTTGGACAAGGACACCTGGGCACAAATCAGTTGTAACAAGATTATTCTCCACATGTGAGGAGAATATTTCATCATCATTACTTACATGTGGCAGTGACAGATGGCACTCCCCCATTGGTGAGGCAATCCTCACACATGCACATTGCCTGCATAGGGGGTACATTACACCCCCTAGGCATTATATAAAGGGATCATCCCCTACCTTGCAAAGGGATCCAGTTATAAAACCCTAGCTAAATCTGTCTAAATATACAGTTGAGAGAGAGTAAGAGCTTGAGAGGTTGTATCCATGGCCCTTAGTGCCTTATTTCAGTGATATTACTCACACACACTCACAGTGGACGTAAGCCAGATTGGCTGAACCACATATATTCAGGTGTCATTCCTCTTATCCTCACCTCATTCTTATCTTCTTTATACAGCTGTGTTGCCATTGTCGTACCTATATTGAGCTTGCAAACACCTCACCTGGTGGTGCTGACTCCCAGCATCATCATTTTGGCGCCGTCTGTGGGAACGAGAAGCTATCTCTTCCTCTTTTTCTACTTTTCCTCACAGGAGACTCTGGTGGTGAACCAGGAGCCACCCATTGAGTGGAGTCGTTTCACCATTGAAAGAGGTCCTTTAAGGTATTAAGCTCACTTGTTGTTCAAGCTCTTTATTATTAACACATGGCACCAGAATTACCACCGCCTCTTCCGCCGCACGGAGGCGGAGGGGCTAGCTCCAGTCAGGTTCCTCCCCAGTCCGAAATGGAGGAGGTGGCAGCAGCTTTGAAATCTTTGGCTGCAACACAACAAGCCATGAAGGAGCAATTTGCCCAGCTCAGCCAAACCATGATGATGAGGCCACCTGGAGTCTCACCGGACATGATCACTCCGGCGGCAGTCCAGCCCCAACCGGACGCCAGGGGACCACCCCAGGCTCCGATGAAGGATCAGCCTGCACCCCAGCGGAGGAGGGACATTGCTGACCCTAGGCGCTTGCGCCTGGGGAGGCAAGGAAACCCTTGCCCGGGGAAGGCAAATACCTTCGATCAAAAAGTCCCCAAAACGTTGCTATAGGTAAAGTATCTCTCTGTTCAGATGTGGTAACGGACTCCCACTAATGGAGAGCTGTACCTGATAACTTAAAGGTGACTAAAAATTGTTTCTGCAGCTCACTGCACTCAACCATACGAAGATTCCTCTACATACAATTCTTCCATTGACTTGCAGCCATTTCATCAACTCCCCCTGCAAACTCGGGAGGATGCCCCTTACTAAAATATTCCTTCACTCTCTCCCATAAAGACAATCCTAAATGGGGTGGGGCTGCTCGTGAGGCAGATTGCTGAGCCATCGTAGAAACGGCAGCAGTGACCGCTTGTGCCACAATATTGGCAACATCATCCGTAGTCATGTTCCTTTGAGGCATTTGGGGTTGCCCTTTATTTGCCTGACTGAACGACCTTCCTTTGGTGGCATCTGAAACAAGAACAATTGTATCAGAACGCCTTTCAAATATTTTCGAATCACAGAAAGATATGGACGTATGAATGTAATCGTCCTAATAGTAAGGCTCTACATCAAGAACGCTTATGGAAGATCGTAGTAACGCACACAGATCCTAAAGACACTAGAACCTGATGCTCTGATACCATCTGTGACAACCCGCTCGAAATAATAATGGGTGTCCAGCCCTATACTAAAATAAATCAAGTATCTCAGATGGCACAGTCTCAACATCACTTACTAACCACTAATATAAGGCTAACTACCCGAAATCATTAAGTGTGAATTGTCAAAAAATTTAAACTTTTTATTTTTAACAACAACAACAAAACCATAATGCGCATAACTAACAAGATACATCTAAATATGATGAGTGAAATGTGCATACCCAATAATATGAAAGAGTACAATACATTGTACAAGAAAAATCTCAACAATGAAATACCCGAATATGTTGTCGGGTAACAGATAATACAATAATCTGATAAATGAAATATGAAAGTGTTAATCTACAACACTTGAATACTAACTCAATACAACTGAATCCTAATCTAGATATACAAATATAGGAATCGACTAAAGCCAAGTGCCGCAACAGTCCGCAACTGCCACAGCTCCACGAATCCTGAATGGATGAACATCAAAGGCGTCCTTGCGGAGGAACACCTGAAGTGATACAATATATACATGGAGGAGGAAATATAAACGGGTCAGGGCCCGAGTTTTGAAAAATATTTTATAGAAAGTGTATTAAAATGCATAATAATTATAAATGCATTATTACATGATTCAGTTGGAATCGAACTATCCATAATAATTCAACTCGCCTCTCATCTAAAGCGCGCACTAAACGTATGCACGTGGTCTCCAAATGCATGTCCGATTCTAATATAGGTAAGAGGATTCTAGCTTAAACCCAAAAGAAGTATTTATGTGAAACCGTCAAACCTATGTCCCAATCTACATTTCTCTCAATTTTCTTTAAGTTAAATGCTTTAACTTTAATGTAATAATTACAGTTATCTTTATAATGTTCATTTGTTGAACATATAAAGTTACATGATCCAATCATGTCCACATCATCACAATACATCAACAATCTCATTTACTAGAATTTTTGTATTCTAGTGATGCCCTTATAAGGCATGAAACCATATATATAATTATCATAGTAATTATATATGAGTTATTAGCGTCATGAATATTAAAGACTAAACTCCTCTCGATTTTCAACACGGCACTGCATTTCGTGCGTGGGACGTCTCGTCGAGGCGAAATCCAAACAAGGAACCCCCCCCCCCCCCCCCGTTACACTACTCCTGACGGTATTAATCCTCGAGGCTCATTATGCCCTCAATTCATGATGCATGTAACCTAAATTATTTTCCAATTTTAATTTATGAATATTCCCAATTCTCAACAGTACACGGCGTTTCATGCGTGGGACGTCTCGCCGAAGCAAACTCCAAACAAGGAACCTCCCCGATTACACTACTCCTGGCACTGTCGATTGTCGGGATAGGTGATATATATATAAATGATTATGAGCATTAAGGACTAAACTTATCCCCAAGTTCCAACATTACACTGCGGTTCGTGCGTGGGACGTCTCGCCGAGGCTAAATCCAAATAAGGAACCCCCCGATACACTAATCCTGGCAATGTAGGTCGTTGAGGTCCATTATGCCCTTGATACCCAAGTACAAACACAAGCCATAATAACCATCCAACCGAGCTATAACTCGAAGGACGCAGGCTCACATGCTATCATCTTCCAGCAGCCCATATACGTAGCAAACTGGGGCCACTTGGTGGGGTTCAACGACATCCACCTCGTGATCTACTCACGCACACAACGTCCGGTAAGCGGTCATAGTTCCTAACCGGCAAGTGAGAGTGACACATACCCACGACCTGTCACCCCCAAAATAGATAAATATATATATATCATAAATGTCATTTGTTGACCACAAAGGACGACTATGACCTGGGGAATATCCACACCCTGCATTATTTGTCTGGATGCTCACCCTCTATGCACGAAACTTCCCAATGATAGCAAGGAGGGGGTATGCTTAACATGTATATAAACCATCATATAAGGTATACATACATCCCACATAATAAAGATATACCATTTTATAAGGTATACCTGCAACAATCATTTTCATTTTCATTATACGCTCTTAGGCGCAATATGATTAACATCATTGTTTAGTATATCTCTCTAATGATACACCAATCATCAATACTCACACATTTACCCCACTTAGTATATGCTATACTAATTCTCGCTTGAAGCTCTCATGTCGCTTCTAGTATGAATTGTCTTTCAATTCTATTTAAGTTAAGGATATTTTATATCCTAATGCACCTCAATTGGCATTTCTCATTGTCTGAGATATCTCCCAAATCAGTCATAAATAAGGATATTTTTATATCCGTATGCACATCAAATAGCATTTATGATTCTCCATCCATGATAGGGTTCAATTCAGTTTATGAACCTTTTTAAAGTTATCCCATTTGGGATTGGATTCTAAAATCCATTATCTCTATATTTGTCTGATTTATTAATAAAATTATAATCATCATCCCCAAGTCGAATCTCCAAATCACGGTGGGCTTCCCCACTTAGAATATACCGAAATCTCTAATCGGAAGTCCTCAATTTTAATTAATATGACTCCCATAATTTTGTATGATGGAAACCCTCTAAAAGTCTCCAAAACATACTCCAAATGTCTCATATAGAGGCCCCAAATCGATAACCTCGAACAAAGCGGGATGAAATTCTCCTTAGAAAACATCTCAAAAAATTCCCCTGTTTCCGAATCGATTCGACCCAGAAAAGCGAATCGATTCGGTCCAATAGACCTGGGAGTCTGCTACATGCCGAATCGATTCGCAAGGGACGAATCGATTTGGCCCTAAAGACCTGGTCAATCTGTAACAGAACAAATCGATTCGGTAGGGGCGAATCGATTCGGCAAGTGCAGCAAGCTACGAAATGGGTTGTTTTCTTCTTAACCCAAATTACCGAAAAATCATTTTAATCATCTTCCAACTATTTTGATCCAACCCAATCACAAATACAACATTTATATTCATCCAAGAACACATATAAACCAATTTCTAACCTTAAAATTCATTTATACACTACAAATCTAAGGTTTTTCCCAAAAGTTAGGTTTTAACAATTTAAACCTAAAACCCAAAATTCAATCCAAAAATCATGCAATAATTGGTACACAACAATTATTAAGCAAGTTTAATCACTTGCCTCGAGTTCGTAGGGTCTAAATTCGACTTGAGATCACGTATTGGCCCGGAAATCCTCTTTCTCCCTCTTTTTCTCCTTCCTTCTCTTCTTCTTTCTTCTTCTCTCTTTCTATTTCTCTCTTTGGAGAATTATTTCTCCCGTAGGCTAATTTAGCCAAATCTCCCAAGATACACATCTTTAAATGATAATACACACATTAAGTGACTCGGTAACTTTAATTCGATTCAAACGGTCCTAATTTATTTCGGAACCCAAATAGACCCCAAGTACAGTCATTTCGACTTTCTTGACCCTTTCGGAAACGATGATACCCTCAAAATTTCCATTCGTCACACTTTCTAACAACTCCAAATTTTGACTTTAATTGCCAACTTAATTATTTCTCCAATAAAATATTATTTATTTCTCCCAAAATAAATTAATTACTGTTCCAAAAGTCTTGGGGTATTACAATCTTCCCCACTTACAAAAATTTCGTCCTCAAATTTAGCTAAGCCTGATTCTCCAAAGCCCAACTAGTTCTACTATACCCAATCTTGCTACTCCTATCTCCAAACTTCTAACTTCCCACAACGAGTTCATTTTAAATTTATTTTATTTTTATGTTGATTATGAGTTATATTCAACCAATTTCCACAACAAGGGCACCCATACACCCTTTATATTCGAGTTAGCACTCGTACCAATCATAATGAGGCTTTATTTGCCTCCAAAGTTCCACAATTCCATCAATATAGAATATATTAACATTTTAAGGATAGAAAAATTTGAATGGTCCAAAGAAATAACTCCTCTCAATTCCTGACATTCGCCACTTTCGTGCGGGGGACGTCTCGTAAAAGAGAAATCCAAACAAGGAACCCTCCCAATACACTACTGTGTGGCGATGTCGGGGATTGAGAGTTTGTTAAATCCGGACTAAAGTTTGAAAATATTTTGGTGGAAAATTTATTTTGAAAGGGGTCCGAAGGCCGAAAAGTTTTATTTTTTGAAAACGGTTTATATTATAATATAACATAAAGTGCCTTATGTCCAACACAAGGTCTTTTTAGATCATCATCTATTATAACATGTAGCTCACAAATATTATCATACCCATGAGCTAAAATTTTACCTGCATCCCATCAAACCACAATCTCAACTTTCAAACATAAACAACATCTCACATCATTTCAATATATATAGCCTTTTTATAAGGCTCATCCATATCTGGAATACAACAATCATAATAGTCTATCATGACTAAAAAAAGTAGCTTTTATCATAACTACTTATCACCATTACCATTCTTACATTTACTACAAGGTTTAAGGCTCTTTTTGAGAACCTTGCAAAATCATCTATCCTTTTACAAAATCATAGAATAAGAGCCTATTTTGCTCAAAATTCCCCTTTAGGGTCATTACATTCCATCCATTAATATAATAGGGCTATAGTATTACCCATTTACAATATCTCCCATACGATATTCCAAAACTTTACACATTAATTATCCTATTTATAAAGGAAAATTAACTTACATCATTCATCTCTAATCTGATTGCCCATCCTCATCAATGGGCTCCCAAACATAGTCCCCTGGTCTAAAACGATCTCGAATTTGCTGTAGGGGTTGCACTACAAAAATTTCATCAAAACGTGGTCCTTTACCTCTTTTAGGACAATCTCTCTTTTTATGACCTATTTCTTTACAAACGAAATACTTACCCATAAATCCTTTCAGCCCACTCGCATTACGGGCACTCTCCTTGCCAAACTCACTTGATGAACTCGAATCTCCAAAGTTCTTACTCTCTTGCGAACAAAAGTAATATTCTTGACACTTTAGTAGTGCCGCATTCACTACCTCATTGAAAGTCACTAACTTAGGACTCTCTAACAAATGTTTTTGGATTTTCCAATCTAGACCTCGAACAAACTTCGATATACGTTTCTCTTCCGTATTTACCTCATTAGGTACTAGATTTTCCCATAGGGAAAAATCTTCTTCATATTCTCCCACCGTCCTATTTCCTTGAAAAATCCTCATATCCTGAGTCGGGGAAGGCAAATACCTTCGATCAAAAAGTCCCCAAAATGTTTCTATAGGAAAAGTATCTCTCTGTTCAGATGTGGTAACGGACTCCCACTAATGGAGAGTTGCACCTGATAACTTAAAGGTGACTAAAAATAGTTTCTGCACCTCACTACACTCAACCATACGAAGATGCCTCTACATATAATTATTCCATTAACTTGTAGCCATTTCATCAACACCCCCTGCAAACTCGGGAGGATTCCCCTTACTAAAATCTTCCTTCACTGTCTCCCATAAACACAATCCTAAATGGGGTGGGGCTGCTCGTGCGGCAGATTGCTGAGCCATCATAGAAACGGCAGCAGTGACCGCTTGTGCCACAATATTGTCAACATCATCCGTTGTCATGTTCCTTTGAGGCATTTGGGGTTGCCCTTTATTTGCCCTGACTGAACGACCTTCCTTCGGTGGCATCTGAAACAAGAACAATTGTATCAGAACACCTTTCAAATATTTTCGAATCATAGAAAGATATGGACGTATGAATGTAATCGTCCTAATAGTAAGGCTCTACATCAAGAACGCTTACGGAAGATCATAGTAACGCACACAGATCCTAAAGACACTAGAACCTGATGCTCTGATACCATCTATGACAACCCGCTCTAAATAATAATGGGTGTCCAGCCCTATACTAAAATAAATCAAGTATCTCAGATGGCACAGTCTCAAAATCACTTACTAACCACTAATATAAGGCTAACTACCCGAAATCATTAAGTGCGAATTGTCAAAAAATTTAAACTTTTTTATTTTTAACAACAACAATAAAACCATAATGCGCATAACAAACAAGATACATCTAACTATGATGAGTGAAATGTGCCTACCCAATAATATGAAATAGTACAATACATTGTACAACAAAAATCTCAACAATGAAATACCCGAATATGCTGTTGGGTAACAGATAATACAATAATCTGATAAATGAAATATGAAAGTGTTAATCTACAACACTTGAATACTAACTCAATACAACTGAATCCTAATCTATATATACAAAGATAGGAATCGACTAAAGCCAAGTGCGGCAACAGTCCGCTACTGCCACAGCTCCACGAATCCTGAATGGATGAACATCAAAGGTGTCCTTGCGAAGGAACACCTGAAGTGATAAAATATATACATGGAAGAGGAAATATAAACGGGTCAGAGCCCGAGTTTTGAAAAACATTTTATAGCAAGCGTATTAAAATGCATAATAATTATAAATGCATTATTACATGATTCAGTTGGAATCAAACTCTCCATGATAATTCAACTCACCTCTCATCTAAAGCGCGCACTAAACGTATGCACGTGGTCTCCAAATGGATGTCTGATTCTAATATAGGTAAGAGGATTCTAGCTTAAACCCAAAAGAAGTATTTAAGTGAAACCGTCAAACCTATGTCCCAACCTACATTTCTCTCAATTATCTTTAAGTTAAATGCTTTAACTTTAATGTAATAATTACAGTTATCTTTATAATGTTCATTTGTTGAACATATAAAGTTACATTATCCAATCATGTCCACATCATCACAATACATCAACAATCTCATTTACTAGAATTTTTGTATTCTAGTGATGCCCTTATAAGGCATGAAACCATATATATAATTATCATAGTAATTATATATGAGTTATTAGCGTCATGAATATTAAAGACTAAACCCCTCTTGATTTTCAACATGGCACTGCATTTCGTGCGTGGGACGTCTCGCCGAGGCGAAATCCAAACAAGGAACCCCCCCGTTACACTACTCCTGACCGTATTAATCCTCGAGGCTCATTATGCCCTCAATTCATGATGCATGTAACCCAAATTATTTTCCAATTTTAATTTATGAATATTCCCAATTCTCAACAGTACACGGCATTTCATGCGTGGGATGGCTCGCCGAAACAAAATCCAAACAAGGAACCCCCCCGATTACACTACTCTTGGCACTGTCGATTGTCGGGATAGGTGATATATATATATATATATATGATTATGAGCATTAAGGACTGAACTTATCCCCAAATTCCAACATTACACTGCGGTTCGTACGTGGGACGTCTCGCCGAGGCGAAATCCAAACAAGGAACCCCCCCCCCCCCCCGATACACTAATCCTGGCAATGTAGGTCGTTAAGGTCCATTATGCCCTTGATACCCAAGTACAAACACAAGCAATAATAACCATCCAACCGAGCTATAACTCGAAGGACGCAGGCTCACATGTTATCATCTTCCAGCAGCCCATATACGTAGCAAACTGGGGCCACCTGGTGGGGTTCAATGACACCCACCTCGTGATTTACTCACTCACACAATGTCCGGGAAGCGGTCATAGTTCCTAACCGGCAAGTGAGAGCGACACATACCCACAACCTGTCACCCCAAAAATAGATAAATATATATATCATAAATTTCATTTGTTGACCACAAAGGACGACTATGACCTGGGGAATATCCACACCCTGCGTTATTTGTCAGGATGCTCACCCTCTATGCACGAAACTTCCCAATGATAGCAAGGAGGGGGTATGCTTAACATGTATATAAACCATCATATAAGGTATACATACATCCCACATAATAAAGATATACCATTTTATAAGGTATACCTGTAACAATCATTTTCATTTTCATTATACGCTCTTAGGCGCAATATGATTAACATCATTGTTTAGTATATCTCTCTCATGATACACCAATCGTCAATACTCACACATTTACCCCACTTAGTATGTGCTATACTAATTCTCGCTTGAAGCTCTCATGTCGCTTCTAGTATGAATTGTCCTTCAATTCTATTCAAGTTAAGGATATTCTATATCCTAATGCACCTCAATTGGCATTTCTCATTGTGTGAGATATCTCCCAAATCAATCATCAATAAGGATATTTTTATATCCGTATGCACATCAAATAGCATTTATGATTCTCCATCCATTATAAGGTTCAATTCAGTTTATGAATTTTTTTAAAGTTATCCCATTTGGGATTGGATTCTAAAATCCATTATCTCTAAATTTGTCTGATTTATTCGTAAAATTATAATCATTATCCCCAAGTCGAATCTCCAAATCATGGTGGGCTTCCCCACTTAGAATATACCAAAATCTCTAATCGGAAGTCCTCAATTTTAATTAATATGACTCCCATAATTTCGTACGATGGAAACCCTCTAAAAGTCTCCAAAACATACTCCAAATGTCTCATATAGAGGCCCCAAATCGATAACCTCGAACAAAGCGGGATGAAATTCTCCTTAGAAAACATCTCCAAAAATTCCCATGTTTCCGAATCGATTCGGCCCATCCGAATCGATTCGGCCCAGAAAAGCGAATCGATTCGGTCAATTCGAATCGATTCGGTCCAATAGACCTGGGAGTCTGCTACATGCCGAATCGATTCGCAAGGGACGAATCGATTCGGCCCCAAAGACCTGGGCAATCTGCTACCAACCAAATCGATTCGGTAGGGGCGAATCGATTCGGCAAGTGCAGCAAGCTACGAAATGAGTTGTTTTCTTCTTAACCCAAATTACCCAAAAACCATTTTAATCATCTTCCAACTATTTTGATCCAACCCAATCACAAATACAACATTTATATTCATCCAAGAACACATATAAACCAATTTCTAACCTTAAAATTCATTTATACACTACAAATCTAAGGTTTTTCCCAAAAGTTAGGTTTTAACATTTCAAACCTAAAACCCAAAATTCAATCCACAAATCATGCAATAATTGGTACACAACAATTATTTAGCAAGTTTAATCACTTGCCTCGGGTTCGTAGGGTCTGAATCCGCCTTGAGATCGCGTATTGGCCCGGAAATCCTCTTTCTCCCTCTTTTTCTCCTTCCTTCTCTTCTTCTTTGTTCTTCTCTCTTTCTATTTCTCTCTTTGGAGAATTATTTCTCCCGTAGGCTAATTTAGCCAAATCTCCCAAGATACACATATTTAAATGATAATACACACATTAAGGCACACCTTATTTTTAAACTCATTTTTTTTTAAAAGAACTCTTTATTAAAAAATTATTTTGGGTACACATGAGAGGTTTTAACCTTTTTTTTAAACAATTCTCTTAACTTTGAAAAAAAAACATTTTTAAAATTAAAATAAAAAAACATGAACCCAAGTTAACATTAAAAACCAACACTTCTTTTTGCCTAAATTTTTTTTTGTCCCACTCGGCAGGTATAACTGTGGGTATAAGTGTGGGTCTGTGCAGCGCTGCTCTTATATAAAACAGTAAAGTGAGGTAGTTGGATATGAAATAAATAATATAAAACGTTATTAGTGTACTAAACTTAATAGAAAATACATTCGCACTATTTCCAATATGATGGCATTCCATGGTTCCAAGCAGGGACGTAGCCAGGAATTATTCGATGTGGGGGCCTCAAAAATTCTATCACAAAAAATAATGAGCATAACACAAAAAAAAAGTCTTAATATTCGATTGAAATGTTTTGGCACGGTTACAATTACAATTGACCATGACGACTTTTCATTTTTAAAAACGCTGAATGATAAGATCATCATCTATTTCAGCAAAAACATCTTTTTCGACATATACAATCATAGTATCATTCATCCATTGATCTTCCATACTATTGCGCAAAGAAGTCTTTACGATATTCATAGCCGAAAATGCTCTCTCCACAGATGTCGTAGCTACGGGTAAGATCAACGTCAAGGTAACAAGAAAATACACTAATGGAAACACCTCATTTTTCTTTGTCTCAACCATTTTTTTTGTGAGAGAAGAAATTTCGTTCAATCCTTTAAAGGCCCGACTAGATTGCAAATCAAGAATATAAGTTCCAAGTTGCATATCAAGTTCAATGAGTTTGTAGCTTGAAAATTCATTTGGATATAACCGGGCAATACGAATCAATTTTTCCTTATCAAAAGCAACGAATGCATCATCGGGACAAAGACATGCCACACAAAGAAGTAATTCATAATTCACCTCATTGAAACGATCATTTAGCTCTTGAAGTTGCAAATCGATGACCGCAAAAAATAATTCAACACGATAACGATGCAAGTTAGTCTTCTTTGCCGCTTTACGTTGTGATCGTTTTCTGGCAAAGACTGCATCAGTCATATTGGGCACTTCAATTACATGTTTCTCACAAAAGGAAGATACTTCATCAAGCAATAAGTCCCATTCATCATCCCTCATCATTTGTAGTTGTTGTTTACATACCCGAACTAAAGACATGGCATTCACAATATCTTGATCTTTCCTTTGCAATGCCTTTGATAATTCATTTGCAAATCTCAACACATTTTTCATCAAAAGCATACTAAAAACAAAGTCAAAAGTATGCATCGAATCCATATCTACCCTTGCCTCATATCTATGCTCTTGCTTAATTGCATCCACTTCTACAATCTCAAGAACACCAATTACAGAGGAGAACAAGGTAATCAAGCTAACTAAAGTGCCATAATGTGAGCCCCAACGAGTGTCACCGGGACATTGTAGAGAAGTACTTTGATTTTTTCCTTCCCCACTTTAAATCTCACCGTTGTCAATTGCACTACTAATATTTTCAAGTTGTTGCTCATGAAGAATATCACGACGTTTACACGAGGCTCCAACTAGATTGACAACACTTGAAACCAACGTAAAAAGAGTCATAATAGCATCGTCTTTCTTTGCCACTGCAACAAGAGCCAATTGTAATTGGTGAGCAAAATAATGAACATAAAAAGCACAGTTATTCTCCTGTAAAATAAGTGTTTTGAGACCATTAAATTCTCCTCGCATATTACTCACCCCATCATAACCTTGCCCAGGTAGTCTCGAAATACTTAAACCAAGTCTTGCAAATAAACTATCTATCGACAACTTAAGCGACATAGCCGTTGTATCCCCAACATATTCTACACCGATCAAATGCTCCATGACTTGCCCACTCTTATCTACATATCGTAAAACAACGACCATTTGCTCTTTTACCGATACATCACGTGACTCATTAATTAAAATTGAAAAAAATGAATCTCCTATATCTTTGACGATAAAGTTAACAATCTCACTTGCAATTGAATTAACAATATCCTTTTGAATATCCGGTGATGTCAATATTAGGTCTGAAGGAGCATTCTTCATTCCAACGGCTTTAATATCCGCATTTAGATTGCATGAAAATTTCATAAGGTCAAGAAAGTTCCCTCTATTTTTGGACTCTTCCGATTCGTCACTACCACGAAATGCAAGTCCTTGACGTAAAAGAAATCGAATAGAATTGATTGAGGCACTTAGACGTGTTCGGTAATCACTTTTAGTTTTTTGTGATTGCTTGAAGAAAATTGTCTCAATGTGTTGATTTGGGTTCATTAAATCTTGACATGCTCTTAAAGCTTGATTATGAGTACTACTGGGACTTCCAATGTGAACATTAAATCTTTCTTTTTTTTTTCCAATTTGAAAACCCTTCACCCACAAAGGCGTCTGCTTTGTCACTCAATTTGAAAAGATAGCAACATAGACACTATGCGGCATTAGTAGTAACAATATATTCTAGCCAAGGAGAGAATTCATTGAACCAAGCGGGGTTGAAACGCCTCAATTGTTTTTCCATAGTTTTATATGGAAAGTCGTGACCACGAGGCTAACAAGGACCTTTCTGTAAATAGGCTTGACGAATTTTGTCCTCCAATTTAGGATTTCCATTAGAAATTGGAGTTCGTAATGCTGGATCCGCCTGAATATCTTCCAAAATAGATTCATCTGCTACATTGCTCTCAGTTTCAATAGGTGTTGATGTAGATGTTGACACAGATTTTCTTTTAAAATAATTCTCTATGAGTTAACTGTTAACACACAAAATTAAACCATAAAATTTCAGCAATAAATTTCAGCCCTAAATTTTAGTCCTAAATTTCAACAATCAATCATAGAATAAATTTAAGCAATTATTATGGATAATTTCAGCAATTAAATTTCAACAGCTGTTAACACACATTAATTTCAGCAATAAATTTCAGCCCTAAATTTTAGTCCTAAATTTCAACAATCAATCATAGAATAAATTTCAGCAATTATTATGGAGAATTTCAGCAATTAAATTTCAGCAACTGTTAACACACATAAATTTCAACCCTAAATTCCAGCAATTAATAATAGAATTAATTTAAGAGAGTTACCTTCTTGTAAACGTGAGAATACTGAAGAACAAATGTTAAAGAAATAAAGAAAACATAAAACTTACCTAGTAGAAAGGAGAGGTGGGGATGGGTGTGTGGGTTACAGAGAAGGTGTTTAGAAGATCATCAAGTGTTGGTAAATATAAGTGATACTTCAATCTAATAACATAATATAATTTGAATAATGATATGAGTACAAAAATCTCCCCCAAAACCTCTCCCAAATCTGATGTGGATTCCACTTACTCTCTCACCTGCCTATTAAGTATTGTCTTGTGTTATGGGGTCCCGCCAGGGCACGAAATTAATTGCTTTTGGGAGGATTTTTGGGGGAGTTATTTGGGACTCATAGCACCACTCATAAAATTTTGGTGTCTCTTTCGGAGGATTGACACATAGCAACACTAATTAATGAACTATTTTCCTCTTAGAGGATTGATACATGGCAACACTAATTCATGCACTATTTTAACACCTCCATACCTCCATATTCACTCCTCACTGACTTCCTCTTTTTATTGATATTTGAAGAGACCCAATAATCTAGGTTCATGGTGTCTCTTCGGCTTCCTCTTCTCACGCCAGCCAAAATAAATTTTTGGACTCTCCATCTTCCTCTTCCTCTAAGATACACGGTGCATATTAAGTGATACACATCTTTAATATAGTCTGCACAATGACACATCTCAATCACGTGTTCAATTAAAGAACTTCCTCACCCATTCTTTAGAAGTCTGCACCGTGTTTCACCATATACCCACCCGGGTTTACTAACGTACATAATCATCCAAACTCTGTGTTAATAATTGTTATCATTTGTGCTCATTTTTGTACTTTACTTTGTTTGTTTCTCATACTCTGTGTGCTAATTTGTGAGATGAAAAAATAAAACTTTATGTATTAATCAACCCTGGTGTCTGTTTTCGGTACATATTCAACTTCATATATATAAAAAATGTTAAAAAGTTAAAACCCCCAAAATTTTGTATCCTCAAGCCTATCTTTCATTTTGACCTATGAATGTATTTTCACTGCTTTTGGCATATGTGATTTTGTGTGTGATATTTATATTTAACATATTCTTTTTGTAAGATGAAATATGTAATTCATATTAGTATTTGATTTCTTTATGTGTATTGATATTGAAATTGAAAAATGTGTGTTTTGAATTTAATTATTAGTTCATATCTTTCTTAAAACAAATAATATGTATATATATATATATATATATATATATAATCTTTTTAAAAATATTTTTTCAATATTTCTTAAATATAATATATAGGTATACAATCTTTTTAAAAAATTATTTTATAAATATAAATTATTTTCTTAAAACAATAATCTTTTGGTAAAAATATAAATAACATTTTTTTAAATAAAAACTATAGTTTTTGCTTTTTTTCTATAAAAACATTTTTTTACAAAAGTTAATTTTAAAAAGATTAGTATAAATTATTTTATTATATATAAAAGTGTTTGTAACGTCTTTTTTTTTACATAAACAATACTCTCTTGGTAAAAATATAAATAACATTTTTTAAAATAAAAACTATAGTTTTAGCTCTTTTTTCTATAAAAACATTTGTTTACAAAAGTTAATTTTATATAGATAAGTATAAATTATTTTATTTTATATAAGCGAGTTTCTAACTCTTTTTTTTAACATAAATTATGTTTTAAAAGGTTTTCTTTATAAATATAAATATACTGTTGTGGATACCCGAAATTAAAATGATGGGCCTGGACGAGTAGCCCAATAATAGCGGCCCAAAATCCAGGCCTCTTATACCTCAAACCGATTATGATTCAGTCTTTTCCCACGTTCCCATTAAGGGGCACTCTAAGAAGAAATGGGAAACGTGGAGGAGTCCCACACATCCACTCACTAGAACAAACATGTATATAACAAACCTTAGGTCCGGGGCAAAGGACAAGTTGTATTCTCTATAACCACTCTCCGGAGTATATAGAAATAACACTGACTACACCACCGTGGACGTAGGCACCTCTTTGCTGAAGCATGCACGTCCTTTGTTGTGTGAATGCCATTTTACCTTCCTTATCCTTACTTGGTGATTGCTTTTCTCTCATCTATTCGTGTTGCACAATAATTGTCACCACAATTGGCGCCGTCTCTGGGAACGTTTATCTTCCCTGAGAAAGCCCACACGAAAAAAGGGAGTTTAAAATGTCCGATCACAGTAGTAATGCTCCCCAGGCAGGGGATATTCAAGAACCACCTGTTCCTCGCAGGATTAGATCTGAAATTCGACGTTCAGATCAGAGGGCTCGCTTGGAAAGGCCAGCCTCAGAAGAAAGCCAAGGACTAGCAAGGTCCACGCAGATATCCAGACTGATTGATGCGTATGAGGTAAGACTCCACGAGCAGAGGGAGTCCTCTCGCAAACACGAAGCTGAGAATGCTCGCCTGAAAAGAAGATTAGAGAGTTTGGAGAAAAAACTCTATCATGATACCAGGAGACGCCCGTACCGCACTCCTAGCCCTCAGGCGAGAAAGTCTCACAGCTGAGGAAGGAGCCCTAGGTGGGGATCCCAAATGGTTGAAGGAAACGAATCAGACGACAACCTACGCGAGCAGTTATGAAAAGCTCGCCATTACCAGAGCCCTTCTCGCAGCAACGAGAACATACAAAATCTAGTCCAAAGGGAGATGGACCAGCATCCTACCCATCACGGTACCAAATTGACCCGAGAACCGGCTAGGCGAGCTCTCAAAACTCGGATAAAATCACCTTTTCTCGAGGGAAATTGAAAAAGAAGAAGAAGCCCCCAAGAAGTTCGCCATTCTAAGGTTCAAAGTCTATGACGGTAAGATTGATCCCATCAATCACGTCAGGCAGTACCGGCAGGCCATGACCCTCTGGAACCACCGGGATGCACTGATGTGCTGTATTTCCCCTCGAGCCTGCACGACGTGGCGCAGAAATGGTTCGAAAGGCTCCCCCACCGGTCCATCCAGAGTTTCAAATCCCTGGACGAGCTCTTTATGGCCTGATTCATTACAAGTAGCTCCCATCCCAAAAGGATGGATGCTTTGCTAACAATGAAGAAAATGCCTCAAGAGACCCTCCGAGACTACGCGAAGAGGTACTGGGAGTTATTCAATGAGGTCGATGATTGCTCGGAGCAAGTGGCAGTCGCCTCTTTCAAAATTGGGCTACCGAGCTCTTCCCTTCTATACCAGTCCCTGACGAAGAAGGAGGCTATGACCATTGACGACCTAATGGCTCACAGCGAGAAGTACGCTAAGGTGGAAGATGTCACCCGCCTCAGTACAGGGGAAAATGGTCGAGCTAAACTCACTGCCAAGGGCAGTGACAAAACTGAGAACCAGAGGAAAAGAGGGAAGAACGGGGGTAAAAATGGCTCCAAGAACGGAGGCAACAATGATGTGTCGAAAGCATTTCAGGTTGTCAACACCGTCTTCAAAGAACCAATTTACAAAATTCTCGCAAAAATCAAAGACGAGCCATTCATCAAGTAGCCCAGGAAGATGGGAGGAGATCCCTCGAAGAGGAACAATGCGCTGAGATGCGCTTTTCACAAAGAGGGAGGACATAAGACTGAGCATTGCAAAGCTCTTAAATCTCACCTCGAGGAGCTAGACCAATCCGGGCATTTGAACGAGTTTGTGGAGAAAAAGGCAAAGAAAGTGGCCGCCAATAGAGAGGCGAGACCTGACAACGTGCTCAAAGATGACGCTGGACATGAGTTCGTGATAATCCATGGGGCATCTGATGCCAAGAAGATCCAAGGAAATTCAGCTCGAATGGAGTTAAAGAAACTTACAATGGTGATGCAAGCTTTTCAGATCGATCCAGCAAAGTCACAGTCAGGAAAGCGTCGACGAGCAGACGAAGTCAACTATAATAAGCATATTGTTTTCAGAGATGAAGATCTGGTGGGAGTAAGAACCCCACATCACTATGCCTTGATCATTAGCCTTAAATAGCTAAGTTTGACGTCGACAAATTGCTCGTCGACCATGGAAGCTCATCCGAGGTAATGTATCTCGACCTATTCAGAAAATTGAGGTTAAGCATCGCCAACCTAAAGGAAGCTACCGTCCCTTTAGTTGGCTTCGCTGGAAAAATAACTATGCCACTGGGAAAGATTGTGCTGCCAGTACACGCCGGAAAAGTCTCCAAGATGATTGATTTTTTTGTGGTCGACATCGACTCGCCATACCAAGCCATCCTCGACAGAGGATGGCTCCATGCGATGAAGGCAGTCTCCTAGACCTACCATCAGAAACTCAAGTATATAACCGAGCGAGGAGTAGTGGAGATTCACAGCGATCAAGCGATGGCAAGAAGGTGTTTCATAGCAGCCATCCGACCAAGGCTAGAAAAGAAGACCGATCAGCCCAGCGAGAAAGTTGAAGAACAAGTAGGTCTGATACCTTCTAAATAGCAATTAAGTACGAAAGACTTGGAGTAGAGGAGACCAGGATCCTCCCCTCTGAAAGAGTCGTTGAAGACCTGGTAGAGGTTGCAGCTGGTGATAGCGACAATAATAGAGTTTTCTTGATTGGTCCCTCTCTCACCGACCAAGAATAGAAGGAATTGACAACTTTGCTGAGACACAACGTATATGTTTTCGCATGGGAACCATACCAGCTGCCTGGAATTGATCCTAGTATGGTTTGTCATCAATTGCACATCAATCCCACCTTCAAACCAATCACGCAGAAGGCACGGAGAACTGCACCCGAGGAAGCAAAAGCCGTGGAAAAAGAGGTAGAAAAATTGCTGGATGTAGGATCCATACGGGAGGTACAATTCCCCAAGTGATTGTCCAACCCAGTAGTAGTTCCAAAAAGAAACGGGAAGTAGAGAGTTTGCATCGACTTCACCGACCTCAATAGAGCGTGCCCTAAAGACAGTTTCCCCTTTCTAAAAATTGACCAACTGGTGGACGCCACTGTAGCTCATGAGCGAATGAGTTTTCTAGACGCATACTCGGGATATCATCAGATCCCTTTATATGCCCCAGACCACGACAAAACAACATTTATCACCACAGTTAGGCTATACTGCTACAAAGTTATGCCCTTTGGGCTCAAAAACGCAGGGGCAACCTACCAGCGGCTAGTCACCAAGATGTTCAAGGATCAGATGGGAGACACCATGGAGGTCTACATCGATGACATGCTCGTTAAAAGCAAGAAGAAATAAGACCACCTCTCAGACCTGTCAAACACCTTTGAAATCCTCAGGAAATACCGAATGAAACTTAACGCGAGCAAGTGTTCGTTCGGTGTCCAGTCAGGAAAATTTCTTGGGTACTTGGTCAGTTAGAGTGGCATAGAGGCTAACCCAGACCAGATCGATGCAATTAATAGGGTACAACCTCCTCGAACAATCCGGGACATACAGAAGCTCACTGGTATGCTCGCTGCCTTAAATTTCTTTATCTCTAAATCCTCCGAGAAATGCAAACCTTTCTTCCAGCTTCTAAAGGGGAACAAAATGGTAGAGTGGAACCCAGATTGCTCGCAGGCATTGGTCGAGCTCAAATCTTACTTAAGCTCTCCACCACTGCTCGTCATACCACAGCGAACAGATTCTTTGTACCTGTACCTCTCCGTTTCCAACCACACTGTCAGCTCTGCATTAATGTGCGAGGTCGCCGAAATCCAGTACCCCGTTTACTACGCGAGCAAAACCCTGCTTGAAGCCGAGCAGAGGTACCTACCACTGGAGAAGCTCCTTGGCCCGTAATTAACCTTTCGAATTTGTGACTCCAAATTTTATTAAGAAAATTTATCTCCCTATTTACACATTTAATTATGTCTATTACCCCATAATTATACCAGCTGCTATAAACTGCCAAACTTCCCGAAGCCTTATTCCTTGGCCTGAAAGAAAACCTTCTGACTAGCGATTGGTGAAACGGCATCGCTCAAATGAGTGTCAGGTTGTTTGAATGACATGTGGCATCGCTCGAGCCAGTGCCAGGTCATTCGAGCGACCTGCTATATTCTCTCTCCTCTTCGTCTTCTTCTTTCTCTACGCTGATCTTAATATTACCAGTTTAGTAACCCATTCTTAAACCCAGAAACTCTACATCATTATCCATACTTCCAGTAACCAATTTAAGCCCAAAGTTTTATTTGTACCTTTGTATAACAATTATTTCTAATAATATTTCTCATGTAAAAACAGTGGTTATCAGAATTGTTTGGTAATAGAAACAAATCCATAAAAGGTTATAATCAAAACCCATTTTCACAGTATCTGATCCTTACCAAAATTTCCCACAAATTCAACCCAAAGCCCTGTTATAAATTCACACCCTTAAATCTATAAAGTTTCTTTCCACTAAGGTCAAAACAATTAACATCTCTCACTCCTTGACAATTCGTAGGGTATGTAAATCAAAACCCAGATTTACATAAACCCAACCCAAAAATCACACCCACTATGATATGAATTGGTTGTCATAAATTTGTATTAAAGAAATTCAACCACTTGCCTTATTAATTCGTAGAGTCTGAATATGCTTTAATGTAGATGTTTATTTCCTCAAAGAGCACCTCCAATTTCCTTTTAGTCTAACTCTCTATTTCTTTCTTCCTCTTTTTTCCTCTCTAGAGCTAGGGTTCCTCCGTTAGAATTGTGTCTGTCAATGACCCTTTAAATTGGGTATTATATTATCTTTATTTTAGAATTGTGTACACCCAAAACTCTTAGATTGTGATCTTCCAAGGTCAATCCCCTTTTTCTACTTAATAGCTATTTTAAAATGACCAAAACACCTCCGTGTTGACCTGATAATGCCTAAAAACACCCCGGGACCCAATTACTACCCCCGGGAACACTTTTTCGACTATTTCAGTCGATTCGGACTCAACTGTGCACTCATTATTGACATCCAAATTAATTTACTAAAAATCACTATCTCGACCCTTAACTAGTCGACACCTGACTCCCAGTTGAGATATATTTAAATCCCGTCGTTTAACTCGCTACGACGAATAATAATTATTACTATTTACTTAGTAATTTAATTTCCTTAAATATTAACCAATTACACTCGGCATCCTTTCTTAATTTATCCAACCAACATTTCAAAATACCCATAATCTTAACAAAAAAAACATCCGCACAGATTAATGGTTGATAAATAAACTCTCAAATCCTGTATAGATTATAAGTTTAAATTTATGGAATTCAATTCAGATTTTTTAACCAACCCATGAACAACACATTCATCTCACACCCACTATGATATGAATGCAAATCTAGAATTAATTTAAGAACAAGTTTAACCACTTGCCTTATGGGGTTTGTAGGGTCTGAATCCCCTTAGTGTAGATGATGATGGATGAAGAATGTCTACTCTTGTTTTTGATTTTAGGCTCCCAAGGTTTTCTCTAATTGCTCCATCTTTTGTTCTCCACTTGATTAGGTTTTCTTAATTGACTTATGACTCTCACACCCTCTCACTTTTAGGGTTTAATAATTGAATCCCGTTTTTAGTCTTATGGGTTTCATTAAAAGGGCCCAAACACTCCCATGTGGGCTCGATTATGCCTAAAAATGCCCCACGACCCATTTACTACCCACGGGGACACTTTTCTGATTATTTCGACCCATCCGCACTCAACTTTACACTCAAAATTCCAATCAGAATTATTTTACTAAAAGTTAATATTCGCTGATTAACTTAGTACATTATTACAATTCACTAGTAAATTAAACCCCACAAATATTAAAATAATTAATTCACTTAAATTACGACACATAAGTAATTCAAAATTTACCGAATTAATTAATTAATAAATTCCCAAAAGTAGGGGTGTTACAAAAAGACTCACGAAAGCAATCACAATATGAAGAAAATAAATGGAATCACACATAACAACAATGTACGTGGTTCGGCCACTTGCCTATGTCCATGAAGAGGTTACTTGTTTCTTATTTAGTGTCTCTCAAAGTTACAAGTTTTTATCCCTTTGCCCCGGGTCAGGGTGTAAAATTTATAGACCTTATTCGTTACAGAGTTTAAGTTGTTTAAGGAACTCCATCCTTGTGCGTGGATTGGCCATGAGATGCTTGACTATCTCGATCAAGATTCTTGGCACTTGATTTGACGATATATGTGAGTATCCTTTTCTAAGTAAACTGATTGTATAGGAATTAGTCCTTGATTTGGGCCGGGCCAAACCACTCAAGTTTATCTTAGACGGCTACTCTTATGGACTTTTGAAAAGTGGGCTCCCATAATTGTCCCTAAAATCTTTAGGGCTAGTAGATTTTAATCGAGCTAATAGTCCCAAGGTCTGAAACAGCGAAGTGGTACTTTAGTTATTTGTGAAAGCTGGTGAGGACGCGCTTGTCTCTTGAGAAGAAATTTGAAGAGTAGAGATCTTTTTGGAGAAGCGCAATGTCACACCCCACGTATTCCTAGAGTCGGCCGCCACTAAGACTACGCGGGACGTAAACAAAATTAAATACCATTCTTAACATGTGACAGGTATGAGACAATATAAATTTGCATTTTCACACGATAATATGTTTTGAATCAATCCCAATATGAATAATCCAACATAAAAAAATAAATCCATCACCATGCTATCTCCAATAAATAATCCAACTCCAGTACTTATTAAAACCGATTACAAAGAATCCAACTGTAAATATCTGGCTAAAAATCGTAGAACTTTGGGACCAAATGGCCCACCAAATCCATAAAGAAGTCTCATAATATAAAACGACAGGGTACAAGAAATTTATACTAGTAATGCTTAGGGGTGTGCAAAAAAACCAACCAAACCGACAAACCGAAAAAACCGAGCCGAACCGAAAATTTTCAGGCCAGGTTTTTTTTAGGGTCGGTTCGGTTCGATTTGATCAGGTATAAAACCGACAGGGTCGGTTCGGTTTTTGGTTTTGGCATAAAAAAACCGATTTTGAACCGAACCGAACCAAATTAATTTTTATACTTTTTAATTTTATATTTTATATTATATTTATATTAGTGTTGACATATTATATTATATTTTTTAATTTTATATTTATATTAGGTAATAAAAAAAATATTTTTTATTAAAATAAAGGAAACAACCGAACCGGCCCTGTATAAAATCGGCCCTGTCAAAAACTGATGGGCAAACCAAATCGGCCTTATCGAAAACCGACCCTGTTCGGTTCGGTTCGGTTCGGTTCTTCAACAGTTTCGGTTCGGTTCTTCTCCTCTAAAAACCGACATGGTCGGTTCGGCTCAAAAAACCTGGCCAAAACCGAACCAACCGACCCGTGACCACCCCTAGTAATGCAATAAATAAAATGGAACCTCCAACTTCACCTTTAAAATATATGTATTTCCAAACACTTCAAAATATATCTCCAAACACCCCTTTGTAGCTACTCCAACACTAATCCTGAAAAAGGTTAGTCAGTGCATGGGTCAGATCCCCGATCATGGATACCGGTTACTCCTCTTGAATAGGATCCTTAAACCTAGACAATAGCATTACATATATCAACCATAACAATAGAATATTTTAAATTTAACGAGGTTATTAAATTCGTATGCGAGTAAAGAAAATTATTACTAAATTACCCACATTTACAAATCTTCCCATTATTATGATTTAACATATTATTTATATTAAACAGGAAATACTAACAATAAATCTCATTAGATTATTTTAATTAATTAATTAACGTGTACAACCCAACGTGGCCAGCCAACTCCTCTACGTTGTGATACTCCACCTAATAAAATATCGGGTGATCAGTCCTATATCAAATTAAATAGGAATCTCATTTGGTTAATTCTTAGCATCACTGTTGAAAAACTTATTAATTACTAATCAACTAATGATTTTACTAAGCCCGTGCCAAATTTTATCTTTTAAATAACCAAGTCAAACAGTTAACAAGAAATGATAGACCCAACACAAATTCTACCAGAGTCTATAATCTGAATCGAATTTTAATTAATCTTTTATTTTTTTTATATTAAGGCATACTTCTCACCCATAATTTCCGAACCCACTCTTTTGGTCCATAATTCACATTTTATCAAATCCCACTAATAAATTTAACACTCCAATTATTCGTGTTAATAATAAAAAAATAATTATTTCCCAAAGACCCTAAACATAAAATTTTATTCCATCCAAACTATATTATCTCATAGAGGCTTTGGAAAAATAAAGAAAAGAACACAAAGAAAACCAAAAAAAAATGTAACCAAAATAGCCTCCCCCCTTTTTTTAGACGTTGCCCGCGGTTTGACGTGGCTGCCTGGGCAGCGTCTTCTCTAACCCAAAAATCTGCCATAAATGGCTTCCTCAAGGTTCGGGTTTCCTCCACACCTCGATCCACAAACTCCCAACCATAAATACCCAAATCCAATAGTTTAAAACCGCGGTACATCATCCATCTCTATCGATTTTAAACATAAACAAAAAATTGACCCTATAGTTTATACGGGTTATGTGTTTTACGATCCGAATCATATCGACCTTGTTAAACACAAATTTATTACTCGGTTCTACTCACATACAGATGTCAAAAACATTAAATCATATAACTTTGTCAATTTGATTCTTAATCTACTCCAATTTCAAATTTTTTAGAAAACAAGGGACGACCGACTCAACCCGAATTGTCAAACACACCCACAATAACATGAATTGATTTCACAGATTTACATTTTAAAGAAATCTAACCACTTGCCTTATAGGTTTTGTAGGATTTGAATCCCTTGTAGAAGATGATTTTAAGAGGAGATATCTACTCTTGTTCTTGTTTCTTGGCTCCCAAGATTTTTCTAATATCTCCCTCCATTGTTCCCCACTTGATTAGTTTGTCTTAAATAAGTTGTGACTCTCACACTCTCTCACTTTTAGGGTTTAATATGTGAATCCCCTTTTTTTGCTTATGGGCTTTATTAAAAGGTCCCAAACACCCCCATTTGGGCTTGGTTATGCCTAAAAATACCCCATGACTCATTTACTACCCATGGGGACCCTTTTTCGACTATTTTGACCCATATGGACTCAACTGTACACTCAGAATTTCCATCCGAATTATTTTACTAATAGTTAATATTCACTTATTAACTTAGCACATTATTACTATTCACTAGTAGATCAAATCATACTAATATTAAAATAATTAATTCTCTTAAATTACGACACGCAAGTAATTTAAAAGTTAGCGAATTAATTAATTAATAAATGCCCAATAATACGTGGTGTTACATGCGGTACTCACACTTGGCGTACAACAAATTCTACACATCACACCCCATTCCTCTTACTGTAGTCTGACGACCCGGTTAAACTGTCGGCCTACACATACAGTAAGGTTCCATGCACAACACGTCCCAATAGCCAGCCGGTTAAACTGTCGACCCTGCACTTTATTAGTGATGCCACACACACCCACGTCGTCATAGCCAGCCAGCCCGATTAAACTGTCGAATCTGCACTTATAGGTGATGCAAATTCTTTTTAATACCCATTTTATTATCTTAGGTATTTAATTCTCAATTTCTCTTCTTTCTCATTATTTTAATGAGCTAACTTCACCCTTATTATCAACGTGAGATCCTCAAAATACTCCTTAGCCCCATACCTAAGGGTATCCAAAATCCTCTCATATTATAGCATATCCTATTAAGAAAAATACCCGCTCAAAATATGACCAAGCCTCATTCATAGACTCCTAATGCCAAGAATTAAATTAAAAATCAGCCCACCCCAAAACTTTCTATTCGTAAACCGTCACCACTATCTCGTCCCATACCTAGTAACTATAACTACCCAAAGGCTTACTAACTAGTCCCATACCTAGAAAGCATCCTAAATAAGTTGGAACTCAAAATAACCCACATAACCCACCATTCCCGCGATGTCGAAAACCACATAAGTTACTAAGTAGCACACACTAACAATTTTAGGAATCCAAACAAATTTGTGGACAACATCATATTTCATATAATTTTTTCCATTTGATTTGTCACAATCAACTAGGCAAATTAATCGCATAATTATTTCAAGTTTTCAACTACATGCAAAGTCCCATTATCCTATCATGGTAATTTCTTAGAACACAAGTAACACATTTTTAATAAGGTTTTCAACATGATTTAGTCATCTAATAATATTCCTACGCAACCTCTACATGTACGTATCATCATATTACCCAAAAAACCAACCTCTACGCTAAACGAATAAGGGTTATGAGTATTACAACATATTAAAGTTTTTCATAAAAATAGACCCAAAATATTATCACTTTCTCAAATTAAATCACTAATTTATTTTAGAAAAACATGTGTATTAGTGTAGGCCATGACCAAGACACATAATACTAAAGGAAAGGAATAGAGTAACCATGTCTAGGATTTAGATCAAGAAAATCTTATTGTATCAGTGTGTTCTTCTCGAAAAGTTGACAAAGATCCTCTCTTGGATCAACTTGAGAAAATCTTGTTTTGGCCTTCAAAACTTTGACAAAAAATCTGGGTCTAATCAAGTTTGGGGTTTGGAGGTTGAAGGTGATAGAAAATATGAGAGCCTCCTGCTCTTAGGGTTATCAATATTGTGTTTTAAAAACCCTAACCACGAATTTATGCTATTTATATTAAGAGGAATTTTGTTTTTAATAAACTCTTTAGCTATTTGCCGAAGCAACGCCGCTCAGATTCGAAGCCGAATCGATTCAGCATATATAGCCGAAATAATTCACCCCTGACATTTTGCACAGTTTTGCCCAGGTACTTATATAAGTAAATGAATTTAAAAATCATTTTAAATTCCATTTTAATTACGACTTCAAATCCGATTAAAATTCTACTTTTAAATAGTAAAACTCAACATTTTAAACTTTTAAAAATTTATAAATTCCTAAATTTTATTTTCCCCAAAGTTCTGAATTAATTTAATTTAATAAACCAATTAAATTACGGGGTGTTACATGCAACTCTGAATTTGAAACACTTCAAAAATCGTCCAAGCGCAACTTAACCGTTAGCTCAGTGTTTTCGTTCAGATTTATTGGTACTTCGTCTCAAGCTTCTCCTCTTTGTTTTCTTATTCATAATCAGAGCTTCATTTCTTCAGCGATCTCGAGGACCCATCTATGCTAATAAGTTTCTTTTCTATCCCTTCTCTTCTGAAATATTTATGTAGTTGTAGCTAGGGTTTTGTGTAGAAATGGCGATGGTTGGTAACAAATCCCTTTATGACTTTAGAAAGTTCTATAATATTCCTGATTGGGTGGACTTTGAGTGCGCTCCCATTCCTAGGAACATTTGCACTTTAGAAGATGGCCATTGGATTCACACTCTGTTAGTTTCTCAAGGGGGTTTGACATTTCCTCCAAGATGCTTATTTTTACATTTCTTCAAGTACTTTGATATTGTTCCAGTCCAGTGCTCTCCAAATGTTCGGAAAATTATAAATGGTGTACATAGGATAAATGAGTTATATGGGACCAACTTAGGTCTTGCAAAAAATTTCTTTTGTTATGTATTTTCTCGTACAAGAGGTGGTTTCCTCTACTTGAAGGCGAGGAGTGTTGATCGGGTTTTAGTTGTTACCTTGCTTGATTGTCATAAAGATTGCTCGAATGGAGGGTTTATTAATAGGAATTGGCAATACCCTTCCCAACCAGAGGGCACGAGGTACAGGGGACCTAGGTTCCCAAACTTTGGGGAGGGATATATAGGTTGCTATCATTATCTAATTTTTCCATTTTGTACTTGTTATTTATTCTTCCAGATTTTTTTTATGTGTTTGTGCTTTCCCCTTGATCTGCAGCTAAGGCGAAGAATCAGGAACCAGACTCTAGTGAGTTTAGTGCTTCTGAAATTCTGAAAGCTTGGAAGATTAGGGATTATCTTACTGACGGTGAGTACCCTCATTCAATAGAATATCTACTAGAGTATAAGAATATTACTTCCAGTTTTACTACTCGACCAGTTAATTCTATCCCCGAGTTGGAAATTCCAGAGGAATAAGTTGGTGGCCCTTATGATCATGTCCCTCTTAAAGAAGAAAGTGAAGAAGGGAGTTTAAGAGATTCCAGTGAGGAAGGTTATAGTGAGGAAGAAGAATAAGGAGAAGAAGAGGATGAGGAAGAGGACATGGAACCCCCCAAAGAGAAGGTGTTTGATTCTTCCTGATAATGATGATAACGACTTATTGTTCGATTGCTTCAAGTCCCTCAAAAGGAAGGATGAAGATTACCCTATGGAAAATGGCTCCAATCCAGGGGACAAAGAGAACGAGGCAGAGAAGAAAAGGAAAGAAGAGGAGGATAAGAAGGAAGAGAGAGAAAGGAATAAGAGAGAGGAAGGGAGTAAGGGAGCACATGCCCTAAGGGCCTCGATTGTGCCTTCCCTTATTTTAGTTGTAGATGGGGGGAAGAGTGTTGTTGACATCCCCTACACTGCCTTGAATTCGCTCGATAAGGCTTTGCTTGATGCTGATCGTGAGCGATCTCTAAAGATGAGATGCGAATAGTTAGACCTTAAGTCTGCCAAAGGGCTTGCTTTGGTAAATCACTTTTTCTCTCTCAATTTTCTTAGTTACCTCAAATATTTATATAAATTAACTGATACTTCTATCTTATTCTTGCAGTTTGTCTCTAATTTTACAACTATGCTTCATGGTCGGGTCGACCAGGCAAAAAGGAATATAAATTAGAGAAAGCATTAAAGATTTCTACAAATGCCCTAGCTGAGGCCAAGGATTCTTTTAAAAGTAAAGTAAGAAGATTTGGATGCCCTGAAGGTGCAGTATGCTAAGGAGCAGGCTGACCTGTAGGTGGCTTACAGCCCAGCTGTTTTTGCCAAGCTGAAGGTGGTCGAGGACAACCAGGAGTTGGTCACAAAGGTGGGGAAGTTAGAAGAGGAGACCATGGCCGCATGAGATTACGAGTACAATAAAGGTTGGGAGGCGGCGTGTGATGATATTGAGTTCCAGATTGCCTAGGTCCGACATGTGGATTTTAAAAAGGGCTGGGACCAAGCTTTTATTGCAGCCGAGGTCCCCGCTGACTCCCATCCATTTTCCTAAAACATGTCAAGTTCAAACCAAATGCACGCTGAGGGGCCTCCCACTGACCAGTCTTCTGTTACATCTAGGGTGGAATCTTCTGATCAAGTTGTTGTAATTCCTCTCGTCGGCTAAGTTGTAGATGGACTTTAGGACATTTCTATTACTGACGACCAGGCTGCCTCTGCCATTGACAAGGGAAAGGGGTCGGCATCGTCTGGACAGGTCTAGCCTTTTTTAGAGTTATCCTAGGATTTTCTTGTTTTACATTATTATTGTCCTTATAACCCTTTAGTTTGTAGTGGCGTTCACCTTCAATCATGTTTAATGAAAAAGTGTTCATTTTTCCTTGTTGTTCTTGTACTGCTTACTGATGTGTTTTTAAATTATTTCCTGTTTTGATTGTATCCCATTGATGTAGATGAGTATATTCCTATGAAATCTCAATTAGGGTGAATTCTTAGACCAGATGTTGACCTAAAGGTTTGCAAGGCCTTTGTAAAGATTTGAAAATCCTTACGTGCAAGAAATCAGCAGTACAAGGACTGATCTGAGTTGGTTACCGAGTTGAAAGATAATCTTCGAGAGCTGGAAGAAGTCAGGGCTTTAGTCCAAGAGGATGTGAATGATCTGAAGGCCAAACTCTGGACCCCAGCGAGGTCAACCAAGTGAGCGAGCTGATCCAGACGGAAAATGAAAATTTTAAGAGAGAGGTTGCTTGTCTAAGGGGAGCATTCCCTTCGAGTCCTCCCTGGTGTTTCAAGAAACTCCATCATTTTCTATAGTGGTTTCTCTAGCTGGGACTTAAGTTCTGCAAAGGGAGATTGCTGAGCTTAAAGGAGATATCAAATGAGCATAAGTCACTTCTACTAGGATCCAAAGGTATGTGACATGGATGAGACATCAGTTCTAGAGGGGTCTTAGACAAGTCGGGGAAGACGGTTATGACTAAAGTTTTACTGATTCCCCAATAAAGCTTAAGGAGGCAGAAGACCTTGCCATTGCTCGGGGGTGGCTTAGTTCCCCCAGAGAGCTTAAGATGCCCAAAGATTACCCCTTATATTATAAATATAAAATTGCTTGCCCAGCTTATCGACATTATAACTTTTCCGTAGATTATCAGTGGATTCATATTATTGATATTCTTTCCCAACTTCTAGATCATCACCTAGAAGATGTTAAAGAAGAATTTGTGCCTCACTCGGATGATGGTCCCAGGCCGTGTGTATCATATTACCTTGCTCGCCCTCCTAGGACATCATAAATCCCTTGTAATCTCGAGATTTGATTGTAAACGTAACTTTTTGCCTACAAAAAAAATTGATGCTTATTATCTTTTAAGTATATCTATTTTTAGCTCATGCTAACAAAACATTAGGCTAGTTATACAATTTAGCCAATCGAACATCTACTTGCCTCTAAGTTTTTCAATGTTGAGATTTAAATATGACTAAAAGACATTTGAGAGACGTTGATGATTATGTGTTATTCTTATTGACCAGGATGATCTTGATTGATCAACTTTAGGTTTTAGCTTCTACCTTGTTTGAACCATTTTGGACTTTTTCAATCGACTAAATGATATTTAAGTGCTAGTATCCCGCATTTCATTTGTTTGAACATTATCCCAGTCAAATATGACCAATCAATATCATTCCATTCATTTTACCTTTTAGGTTGTGTCGTCACAAAACCTTGGGACTAAATGATATGATGGCGAGAATGTACATGGTTATTGGGCAATCAACCCGATTAGGGTTTTTTACGCCCAACAGAAGCTAGAGACCAACCGAAGTTGGCTTTGTTGCCTATAGACCCCCAGTTAGGCTTTTGTTCTTGCTGGAGCAACACATGAGGCCTATCGTGTTTATCAACTTGGGTAAGGAATGGATGGAAATTAAAGGTGGGAGTGTGGTTTTAGGATGGAAATCGTGTTGACTTTAAGAGAATGTTACTTATATCGCTGAGAGTTATTTTCTGAGGTAACTTTCGAAGTGAGTTCATTCTCTCCTTTTATAGGGTCAAGGGGGTGCCTATTAGCACTATCCTTCACTTGCCTATAGGCAGGTACCCCGAGACACAACCGATAGGTATGGAAATGGGTTTGTCGTTCGACAGTCCTCTACTAATGTTCTGAAAAAATGTCGTAAAACATAATTCACAAGTCCGAATCTTGCACGAGACGGACCTTTGGAAAGCGTATTAAGCGACCTTTAAGAATCCATTGGGATTATTTTGGGTCTAGGAGTTGACAATGGTCAAACGGTGCTCACAAGCGTCCATCTTTCGTTAGGAGAGAAAATTCTCAGACGGTAATGGATCATTTCCCTGAACCGTAAGGCCGATTCGTGCATAGGATGTCCCATTAGAAAGGTTATGCAGAGCCCTTAGATGTTCCAAAAAGCTTTCCTCAGTTTAAATACTTGATTGTGTTCAAATGGGTCTCGAAAGTCCCTTCGGAGTAAAACGGTTCGTTCATCCATATCGTAAGGATGATTTACACATAGGGCGGACTGTTGGAAAGGGGATTTGAATCCCCTTGAAGATCCAAAGAGTTTCGCTCAAGTTGGATAGTTGACGAGAGTCAAATGGGGATCGAGACATTGGTATCCTCCAGATCATTTTTTGGGTGAAAATGAATTGGTCGTTTGAGCCGTAAGGTCGATTCGCGCACGGTGCAGACCGTTGGAAATGATATTCAGGGTCCTTCAAATATTCAATGAGCTTTTGCTCAGAGAGTTGATCGATAGTCAAACGGGGCTCGGGAGCTCCTGGTGGCCCCCAGATCAGTACTCGAAGTATGATCAAGGGTTTATGGTGAATGAGGAAGTGTTAGGGACCTAAAGAGATGCTTTCGGGGCACCTGGAATTGGGTGTCTACACACGGGTGGATCTTTCTTCTCTTTACCTTTCTCGAATTCACTCTCGGTGGGTGGTGACACATTCTTTTCAACTTCCTTATCGGACCTAAGCATGACAATCACTTTGACATCCTCTTGGCTCTGCGATGAATAAACGTTGTCTTGAACCAAATATTCCCCTTTAGGTATGTTTCTTTTAGGATTGGGCTTGGGTTGACTCAAGAATATTCCTTTGTTTCTCTCACTCAATGAGTTCGCCAGTTGGATCATTTGAACCTAGAGTTTAGCTATGGATTGAGTGTTCGCGTGCGAGCTCTGTTGGGTGGATTAGAGGACACTTTGAGTTGACTGCTAGAATTGGAGGGGACTTTGAGTAAGAAAATTCACCATATCCTCTAAAGCTTGGATCTTTTGGGATGAAGGATGTGTTGCTTCAAGGGAGTTCTTTTGGAAACCTGGAGGTGGTTTATTGGAACATTTACCACCACTTTCTTAGTATTGACCCTTGGACCATGAAAAATTGGGGTGGTCTCGCCACCACAGAATGTACATATTAGAATATGGGTCATACATTGGCCTATTTTGGTAGAGGGCATTGGTTTGCTCCGTGAGTGCTTCGTGGGCCGAAAGGGAGTGACAATTCTCGACTAACTAATCGAATGCGCCGTAAAGTATAAACATAAAGGAACCTACATGTTGCATGACCGTAGGTGTGGTTCGATTTCCCTATTTTCTCATTTCTAAAGCTTCTAAACATCGGGCCATTGTGTCCACATTGGAATTTAAATCATAACTTTGTTCGACTTGATGAGCAAAACCCGTATTAGACATGGTGGGTCTAGATTCTATATTGGGTGCCCATCGCTGGTAATTTTTCGCTTTAAATTCTAAAAACATCCACGCATTGACCTCACTTTTCTCGATGACATCACCGTTATCTAATTACTCGAGAAAAGTTTGAGTATTACAATCGAACCCCTCATGCAAAATTTGAATTTATCATCACATCTCAATCCAATGGTGTGAACATTGCAGTAACAAGTCCTTGAATTTCTCTAAATACATCCATAAGTATTCTCCCTCCTTTTGGCTAAATGTATTGATGGCGTGAGGTATTGACACTATCTTTTGTTGGGATAGAATTTTTACAGGAAGGCGACACTCATTTGGTTCAAGGTGGTGATTAACGATTTAAATCAACTCTTGTCTTTTCTTTCAACGAGAAAGGAAGCAATTTATGTTTAAAAATTTCATCGGCGAGTTGTGGTTACTTAATGGTCCCACATATCTCCTCAAATTCTCGAACATGAAGGTATGGATCCTGATTTTCGGTACCTCAAAACACGGTAACATTTGAATTGTTCCCGAATGGAATTGGAAATTTTTTACATTGTGCTTGGGTAGACGTATGTGTGAAGGTTGACTAGACCTAGTTGGATAAAGGTAATTTTCAAGGGCACATTTTGTTAACTCGTCTCCCTTTTCGGTGAATATAGAAAATCGACCTACATAAGTATCGGGAATGCTAGACTCCAAACTCAATAAACGACCAGTATGATGTTGAAACCATCTTTGCATACACTAAGCTCACTCGAATTATTTATCTTTATTTTATTTTACTTTTTATTATTTTTTATGTGAAGAAAATTGAAAACAAATAATTTGACTCAAACCACGTAATTCCTAGCTAACATAAAGCCAATTGGATATCTAATTTAGGTGAGGGGAATTTTAATTTTAAAATCTAGTTTTCCCGAGAATAATCGTGACAACATGGGTTTCTGAATTAATCTCCCTCATTAGACAACTCCTACTCTTTAATAAGGGAGAATTTAAACGACGACCAAATACGGTTATCGCCTCAAATCTAACTTTTTCCTCCAGGTAGGTGGTCGGTACAAAGACTCATTAAAAACCACCAATCATAGACAAGGTAATACGGAACCAATTTGACAAGTTCACGTTGGAGTAGCTTTTAATTCTAGCCTTGTTAAGAGGTTTCCTACGAGCTATGTGATATCCTAAGGTCAACGTCTACTTGATTTTGAATTGAATATCATGACTCGAGATATGCAAAGGCTTGGCTAATTAGTGATTTTCGAGCCAGGGAAGGGTGATGAAATTCGTACCTTATCTTTCACACGGGTTTTGCCCGTAAGCAAATTTATGCAGCGTGCTAATTAAAGTACAAAATTAAATCACGTAAGAGCACACATAAACGTACTTCTGACGTGGACTTTTTACGATCACCTGTTTATACCAGACCGAAGCTTAAGTTGACATCGATCGAAGGAAAAGTCACTTATGTTTCAGCCGTCTTCGAGAGTTCCTTGTGCTACTGTCAAGATTGTACAATTTTTCTTTACGTTCGGTCACCCTTGCACACTTTTTTCGAATTTTTCTTCACCTCCCTCTTTTAATGTGCTTTCGAAAAAAACACAAGAAATTACATGAAACATAAAGTGCGACACACAAAAAAAGTAAGGACAAAAATTAACATGACACATGCATTAATGGTGTATTAATCACAAAAAATAACGAAGCACCCTTATGGAACAAATTTGAACTTTTTTTTAAATTTTTTCTGGAAATAGAAAATTACTACCAGAAAAAAATATGTATTTTTTTAAATTTTCGATTTTCTTTTACTAACAAAAAAAACTAGTCCAAAAGTTCTAACTTCTGTTTAAAAAAATTGTCAAATCCCCAACAATGGCACCAAAAATTTGTTGTCAATTTTATAAAATCTGCAAGTGCATGGGCTATTATAGAATATCGAGTGGAAGTATGGGCCGAACCCATAGAGAATTTTCAATTTTAATTTTTAAAAGAGTTGCAACGGTTCAACTAGACCAAATGAGGTATAGAATAATTATGCACTAAACTAAATAAAAGAAACTACGAATAATGAGAGAAACACACGAGAGTTGTAAATGATATGAAAGAATTAGGATTCGGGGTCCATTTATCATGTAACTAATATTGCTCACTAATTTAATGTTGCCATTCACATATTATAACTCAAATTAAAATTGACACTCGTCGCGTTTAATTCAGAAAATACGATGGTTATGTTCGAAATATTTTTAAGGTGTCTAATAGACGGTTAAAAACCATATTCCCTTAAAAAGTACAAGTTTTAAAGTTTGCAAATGTATTTAAGCATGAACTATCAAAATAATCGAAGTGCAATAAAAATTCATTAAAAATTACTATTTTTAAATCCCAAAATTTGATTTGACAAAATAATTTTAAAGGTTTTAAAGCACACTCTCGTGTCGCTTAAAAATGAATACCGAATTTTTTATAACATATAAAATGAGTAGGCAATAAACAACTATTAAACTAAAGTGACAATATTAGCTAACTATGATAAACTCCACCATAATCCTAATAGAAGAATTAAGCCACCATAATCAATGTCAAATTGCAAAAATGAGTAGAGATATTCATTAATTTATTAAACTTACAATAAGTTGTGTCACAAATAATCCTCAGTCCTCTAAAAAATGATAAAATATAGCCCTCAAATTGAATACAATCACTCAAAATTTGTTCCTCTAAATTCTATACAAAATTTTGATCGAAGGATCATTTTTATTGAACAAGGGTTGAGGTGTTTGAGTTTTGGTGGAACTCTACTTAATTGGTCGGACAGTGCTGGAACATATCACTCCACCTATTTAATCTTTTGATCGGAATAAGGGACCGAATTTCCCCCCACTTGAGGAGTCTTATAATTGTTTACTGAACACACATGCCGAGTTTCATAAAAAGTATATTTTCGCGCGATAAATCGAGTTGATCATCAATTTGCACCAATTTTCATCATTACCTACAAAATTTTCACTAGGAAACTTATTTAACAAATTAGCACAAGAATGTTTTAAAATTACCGAAGAGTCCACTTTTTACTTAAAATTCCCATTTTGAATATAAAATCAAATTTTCTTACATTTTTTCCTTTTTTAATAAAATCATCCTAAGAACTTATTAAATAAAATAAAACGGGACTCACAAAGTTTATATTTGGGTATAAAATACACAATATAATGCACTCATCATTGAGTTTACAATGAGTAACAAAGAGAACGATATTTTTCTAAAAGTGTTGCAGATGTTAATGTACTAGATGGTTATTCATCAAATATTTCGAGACGTGTTCACCCTCAAAAGCGAAGTATATGGGGACTTAAGAGACATGATAATCACATTCTAATGCATCAGCTACTTCCGATAGCACTATGGAGGGTACTGCAAAAACATGTTGTAAAAGCATTAATTGAACAAAGCAACTTGTTTTTAGTGTTGTGGTCAAGTGTAAATACTTTAGCTGATTAAGAAAAATTCGAAGATCGTATGGCTCTTACACCTTTCCCCTTTGAGGAAATATTCCCCTCAGTAATGTGATGGAGAACTTTCCTATACATTTGGCTGATGAGTTAGTAATTGCTAGTGTAGCAATCTACCATTGGATGTAACCAATTGAAAGGTATTGACATACTCTAAAAAAAATTGTGCGCATTCATGCTAATCCTCAAACCTCAATTTCTAAATCAATTCTTACAGAAGAATGCACCACCTTTTGTTCAAGCTATATGGATGATGATGTGGAAACTAAGTCTAGTCGGCCTTCCAGAAATGATTGTGGAGGTTATGACTCTGGGCGTGGTGTGGGTAAAGGCATAAAGTTCCGTCTTGATTCAGTAACTCGTATACAACCACATCGGTATGTGATCACTAACATTGATGCGATTGCACCATTCATTGAGTAAGTTATGTGTGCATATATATATATATATATATATATATATATATATATATATATATATATATATATATATATATATATATATATATATATATATATATATGTGTGTGTGTGTGTGTGTGTGTGTGTGTGTGTGTGTGCGTGTAAGGACATATTTTTATAAATGTCCGTGACAATTAATTATGTCGTATACCGTTACAACTGTCGAAGAAGTTCAAGAGAAATCTACATCAAGACAGATCCGAATTGAAAACGAAGATAGGACCCCCCATTTTTAGATTTTACAAAATGAGTTTCCTTTAAATGCGGAATAGTGATTGTTCAACAAAACAATTACATAAACCAAATTTTAATTTCTTTCAAATTAAAATAAAACTTAACTCAAAGTGAAATTAAAGTATTCAACAAATACATTTTTCACTTTAACATATTAACTCAACCCAAGTCCCAGAAATTTTCCTAACAATAAATATTCATTTTGCAATTTAGGCCAAACCAAATTTTATCCAATAAAATTAATGACTTGAATTAAATTAACATTTACCCAAATTAAATTTGCACCAAATTAAATATACCAATTTTATCCTTTTACCTAAGCATGCATCTAATGTGAATTTGCAAAAGATAAAATAAGTAAACAACCACTACGCCGTGATGTACGAGGAAAAATCCACAACGGGAAAAAACCTCGGACGACCCTAGCCTCAAATCCACTAAGTACGGTTTTACAAGTACAAGATAAAAAAGACTTACAACACCCGACTTGACTCCGTCCAAGACCTGACGCTTCTTCTTCTACACACCTCTGCCTAGCGAATAACCACGGAGGTCCATCGCGGTCTCGAAATCCACCGATCGGACTTTTTCTGCTCACCGCCACCCGAACAAGGAGCCTTTCTCCAAGTGGGTATATCACAGGACACAAACTTCTTCTTTGTGGGAAGTAGAAGTCAACCCAAACTTCTCTTCTTTTTGGTGTAGAGAAAAATCCGATGCCAAACACTCCAAGCAATGATATATATTAAGGAACTTGGAATAAACAAACTATTGGGTGTATATGTGTTTTTTGGTGAATTTAATCCATGAAAATCAAACACAAAACATGGAACTTTTTCTTGAAAGTTTTGCTCTCTATAAAAACTCTTAGAATGTGAAAAATTTAGTTCCAAAAGGTTGGTTCCCGTACATAGAAAATCTGTCAAAAAGTAGTGGGGAAAAGGTAGTTGGAACATGGAGAAAACTGCAAAAAACTGCCAAAAACGGTTCCCGCCAAAGTTGTTCGAACGACTTTTTCGTTCGAAGGGCGTTCTCATTCGAATGACTTTTCTAAAGATGTTCCAGAGACGAAAAAGAAATCTCATTAGAAGTCTCGTTCGAACGACCTGGAAATCTCATTCAAACGAGATGCCAGTTCATTCAAACGACGTGGAAATCTCGTTCGAACGAGATGTCAGTCTGGTCGAACGACGTGTCAGAAAATAAAATATTCATTTTAAGTCCAAAACTTTTTATGAAAAGTTCTAAAAAATATTTTCTGAGTAAAACAAAGTCGTTAAAACTATTTATAAAATACACCCAATAAATTTCCAAGCTCCAATATATATATATAATGCATTCATACCTTAGGAGCATTGGAACCAATGTTGTTGATGTAGAAACGAGGCACACTAAACCTGACATATGATGAAACTTTATAATCTTGGCCGCTACGTCTTACACTAACACGTCATAGGCTTGGATGGATACACTTGAACACTATCCTATGACTCAAATATTTTTGTCTGGAATTGAGCAAATACAACATTAAGACTCAATTGGATACTTGTGTCCTTACACGAATATATCAAGGTTCTTCATCAAAAAGACTCCGCAATGTTTACTTTGGAAAGGTTATGTTTTAAATACCTTGACTTTGCACTTAGAGCTTTGGGATATTTTTTCAAAATATTTTCTAAGTGTTAGAGCAGACTTTTTCATCAAAATTTGAGAATGAGTAATTTTTCTAAGTCCTGTAGCGTTCCTCATTTTTTATGCCAGGTTGTTCAAGCGAGATGTCATCTCGTTCGAGCAACATATAGATGTCGCGCGATGTCATTCAAATGACACGCGTACGTCATTCGAGCAAGATCCCTATTTCGTTCACGTGACTGAGGCAGCGCATTTTTCTATAAATACTCATTAAATGGTTTCATTTTCATTAAGAAGTACGAACGTTTTGAAACACAGAAAACTACGAAACTGCAGAATTCTTTTGGCTTCTTCTTTTAGGGTTTAATCCCTTTTTGTTTTCAATTCACAAAAATCCCATATGCTATGGTGAATTGTTTTGGTGTTCAAGAACAAACTTTACTTTTGATCATTCTTTGTGGGGAGAACTCTACAACCGGAGAGCTGCGTGCTATTGTGGAGGGAGTCATTGTGAAGACCTTAGACTGCGTGTTTGGACTGCGCGTCCTTGTGGTATAGCTGCACGTGAACCACTGTTGATTTCAAGCCATTGTTTTGAAGGTTTGACAAAGGCACCGTGCGCTACTCTTGTGGGCGAAAGCAAGATGGTATGTAAGTCAATGGACTTGTAAACTTGTCAAAGTTTTAGAAATAAAAGGTTTTGCTCTGCGGGGATTTTTCCTGAAATTTGTGTCGCATGCTTTATTTATTTATGGTTTGACACACGCACACACGTAGTTGCATGTTTAGGGGCTGAATTGATTTGGTTTAAAATTAGACTCTAATTAAATAAGTGTGCCAAAATATAAATTTGGGAATTTAATCAATTATCACACACAGTCGTATTTATTTTACAAATTGGTATCAGAGCAGGTTAGACTATTTTATTGTGTATTCCTATTTTCCATAAAATTTGTGTGATATTGATTTTTTTGAAAAAAAAAAATCACTTTTGTGAAAAATTGCAATTTTTTCAATGGAGCACTCATATAATATGATGCCTATTTTTTACGGGTCTAATTATGCCTATTGGAAAGCTCGCATGAAATCACAATTAAAGGCTATTGATGAATGTCTTTGGTTGTTGTGTGAAAGTGGGTGGACTCCTACCACTATCACCGCTGAAAATATCACCTCTTTAAAACCCGTGTCAGCCTAGACTAAAGATGATTTTAAAATGTCTAATTTTAATTCACGTGGTTTGAGTGCTATTTTTGGAGCCGTCACTCCTGACGAGTTCCGCCGAATTATGACGTGCACCACATCTAAAGAGGCATGGGATGTACTCTAATTGACACATGAGGGTACGAACATAGTTAAAGAATCAAAATTGGAAAATCTTGCCACCCAGTGTGAGACCATTACCATGTTAGAGTCGGAAACTTTTGATGAATTTTATGCACGTTTATCGAACATTGTCAACACTATTTTTAATTTGGGTGAGGTGATTGATAACACGCGTGTCCTTAAAAAAAAATTGAGATCTCTGCCAAAATGCTTTATTCCTAAAGTCGTTTTAAACTCTTTGGGAAATTTAAAATCACTTAAGTTGGGAGAACTTGTAGGAGATCTTCAAACCTATGAGATTGACATGTTTTCTCAAACCATTAAGGCTAAGGATAAAGGCGTTGCTTTAAAGACTATTGACATGTTTTCTCAAACCATTAAGGCTAAGGATAAAGGCGTTGCTTTAAAGACTCATTTTAAGAAAAAGATAGAAAAAGTTTGTGAGTCCGATTCTGAGGGAGAATTTGTTTTTAATGATATGTGTGACACTCCGACTAATTAAATACCGGGTAGCTACTCCTTTATTCAAATTAAGACAAAATGTCAAGTTGGTTCAGTTCATAGCATCACTGTCGAAAAACGTTTTAATAATTACTAGCCACCTAATATTTAAAAAGTGAGTTGTCAATTTTAATTAAATACAATTAACATACAATCCATTTCAATTATGAAATACTAATACCACAACCACAACACAACCACAATAGAATAATAATGGAATGACAATGAATCTGGAGGAATACTCCTATAATAATCCAACTACTGAATACAACCAAATGTAAAGTCTGAATCACAAATTAATTACAACCCAAAATCTGAAATAAAACTAAGTAGGATGTCTCTAAAAGAAAAGGGGCGACTTGCCCTACAGATGAGTAAGTCTGAAGTAGAGTCAAGATAGAAAATGGAGGCGTCTACTATCGAGGTCCTGTAACTTCCACAGCAGCTACAACAAGTCACCTGAATGGAACTCCTACGCTTGGTGTCCTTGTGGCTGAGCACCTAAAAGGTTTTTACAAGAAAATACATTTGAAAGCAAACGGGTCAGAGCCCGATTGTGAAAAACAGCTTAAAATACAGCAAGTGTTTAATATCATTAAACAGTGAATATAAAATATATGATAGTGCGTGCACTCACATGAGTTCCTCACCTCTCATCCACTTGTGCACACCTATCGTACTCGTACCCGTTCTAGTTATTCTATTATCAAATTAGTCCAATTCAATATCTGACTTTTACTATACAAATCATGCTTTAATTCTCGACGTATTAATATAAACTGAGAGTTACCTTCATTCCTCAAAATTAGTTACAATAATTACTAAGAGTTTTCCCATTTTTAACTCTACAAAGTTATTACATTAATTTACACTTGTACTTATATAAACAGTTCACTTCAATATTTCATTGTATCAATCTCATCATAATTATACAATAATGGCACACCTAGACTAAGATGCGGTGCACACAAACTCTGCTATCCAATCCCGGTACATCACGTACATAAGGATCACATATTCCGAATCTCTCAGGAATCGTTTCGACAAGTACAAACACACACAATGGAGGCGAACATAGTTCACATAACATGGTTCACGCACAAACATACGCTCCCATGATCAGTAAACTTATTAACTCCTCAATAAGTCCTTCTCTGACCTATGTCCTCGAGGTACCAATCTAAATCCCCCCGTAGGCACACAAAGATTAGATGGCCCTGATCGAACGCCGACCTACCGTGATAGCAAGTATGGTAGGCATGTTATACACACATAACCACATATACTAAGCATTCACACATCTTAGATCTCTCATAATCTTAATAGAGGTATATTTTACATTCCTATACCATCATTAAATGTTGCACGTTTACAAAATCCCCGAATAATATACATTAAAAGTTGTCAACCCCTCCTACGTCGTAATTTTAGGTACTTTTTCCCTAACCCGTAAATGTCATCCAGTTTACTACAAAATTCTAAGTTTTAATCCTCAACATACTCCTATCTCACAACTATACCCACTAGTCGACAAGGGAAGGTTAACACTCGATTAAAATAGGTCTATTGGAGGCTCGAAATAAAATCAGGCCTAAAAGGCCATTCTCTGAACTCGTTAGAAATCTCGTTCGAACGAATGGCTTCGAACGAACTACCAACTCGTTAGAAGGAGTACTGTCATCTCATTAGAAGCTCGTTCGAACGAGGTCGTTCAAACGACCTGGGCAGGTCTTCTAACGAGATGGCAGAACACGCCCAGAAATTTCCCAACTCATTCTTCTTCATTTTTCTCTTCTCTAAATTCGTCCTAAGATCTTCCAAATTACGTTTTAATATTTTTAAACTATTTTAATTCACCCTAGGTCACTCTTTAACATATTTCTGGGGTCAAATATTACTAATCAACATGCCAAAATCATAAATTCCCAATTCTTGCCCCAAGCCCTATGAACATGAACTCAGAATTTAATTGACTACCAAGACTCTTATTAATCCATTTTTAAATCATTCAAAGTTATGTTATATGTGTATTAAATTCTTCCATAAGTATTCTACATGCAATTCCTAACCCAAAATCATAAGTTTCACAATAATCCCATTGGTTTTCATCAAAACTTTCAAGGCAAATATAGTTTCTACACTAAACATGGTAGAAATATTCATTGAACTTAATAATATCAAATCACTTGCCTTAAATTTTATGTTCTGGTTCGTTGTTGATGATCAAGGTTATCTTTCACTCTTCTTTCCGGTCACAAATCCTTTCCAATTTTCGGTGGTGGAAGATAGTTTGGTTTGGAACCTTCTTTACCCTCTTTTTAACTTCTCAAAACCTCCGTAGCCCACTCTCTTATCTTTTGATGGTAATGGCCTTAGTGGCCTCCCAAATAATATAAAAATAAACTCTAAAATTCGTGGGTTTTAATTCCTCAATTTTTAAAATTACCAAAATACCCTTCTAGATTGCCGGTTTGGCCTAAAAATGCCCCGGGACCCAAACTAAATCCCCGGCTAGTGTTTTCTGAGTATTTCGATCCTTCCGGATGCGTTGGCACACTCAAAATGATCTTTTGGTCGATAATTTACTTTTTAATTTAAATAAATTCATTCTTTGCGCGACTGACACGCGCGTTTCAATTAAATTTCCCAAATTGTCGTATTTCTGCCTCTTGACAATTTAAATATTTTCAATACTCATATATTACCATATATACTCATAAATATTCAATTTTAACATCATAATCAAATACCAACTCACATCTCGCTAGTATTTATATCCGGATTAATTTTCAATTAATTCTCATTTAATTCAATTAATCCCTTAAATAAAAACCAATAAAATTACGGGGTATTACAATATGGCCTTATTTGAAGAAAAAACAAGTTTCTCAAAATTTCTAAAGAAAATTCTTCCAATAAAAACAGATTTTTTGAGAAAAATAAAAAGAAAGGAAAGGCCAAAGAAAGCGGTGAGAGGGAAAAAAGAGAATGACTCAGATGAGGAGTGTGAGGAGGATTTTGAGAACGTGACTTGTTTTGAATGTGGGGGTAAGGGGAATAAGTCGTTTGAGTGTCCTACATGGCTTAGAAAAAAAGGAAAGAAAGTATCCATGTCCACCACACTTAGTGATAGTAGTGAAGGTGAGGGTGATGAGACTAGTGTTGAGAAGTTTGTTGATTTTTTAGCAAGTCGTGTGACCACACCCACTTTGTCCCACAATAGTGAACACGAATGTGATGGTGATGATTTGATCGCTTCAAGTGAGGGAGAAAGCGAGAGTGAAACTGGAGATGAAAGTGAGCTCCAAAAAGCATTTAGAGATTTGTACACCGAGACCTTAAAAACAAAGAAGTATAATAAGGATTTAGGTCATCGAGTGTTAGATTTGGAGAGAGAGAAGAAGTTTTAAGAAAGGAGAAGTGTGATTTGACTAACACGGTGTCTAGTCCGATGACACGTGTATCCTAACTCAAGAGTCATCACGAACGTGCCAGGGAGGTCAAAGTCAATTATGAGAACTCACCTAAGAAGGTTGAAAAGGTGGTTCTTAATTCCGATAAGGGTAGAGTTGACGGGCTAGGAAAAGGTCATGACAGTACTTTCACTTCTTTTGTCGCACCCGAGCCGATTTCCACTTTAGTGACAGATTCACATGGCCCGAAAACTAACCCACCTAGGCGTCTGTTTATCGTTAGGAGAGCACGTCCTAGAGTTTTTGAGAGAGGTGTTCCTAGGCCTATTTATGTTTGTTCCCATTACAAGAGGAGAGGGCACCTTAGGGAATTTTGCTTCAAGTTGGGTTATGTGTCAAGTTTTGCTACTACACGTGTTTCTGCCACACATGCACCCACACATGATACTTTACATGCTCCTGGAGACTACATGAGAGAGTTTGCACATTTAGGTGAGCAAGTTAACTTTTTGGTAAAAACTTCACAAAATTTGATGGACGTTTTTCATAAGTTGGCACCACCTTTGGAAAACCCCTCCGCACCTAATGATTGAGGTTTGACTTGTTTACTAGCATAGGATGTTTTCCATAATGTCATTATTTGCCTATTGCTAGTATGTATCATTTTGTATGTTTTCCATTTTTTAAAAAATTTTGAAAAATACAAAAAGATTTTATTTTGATAAAATTTTTGAAAAATCCCAAAAGAGTTTTGTATTTTGTTTACACCGTTTATGGATGGACACTTAGGATGAACGAGTCACAACATCATTCCATTTTTCATGTGACTATTTGATAGTTTTTTGAGAAAATATATCATGTCATCTTTGTGCTTTATAATAATTGGAGTTATTGAGATGTAATGAAGTGTTATTTCCTACATGTTTGACTCATGATTTCCTTTATTGCACACGTGAATGGATTTGTTTGATTATTGTGATTATCTTAATACATGTTGGTTGGGTGTTTTCACTTCAATCCTATCTTTAAAAATGAACCAAGCGCGATAAAACTTAATAAGAAAGTTGTGCATGTAAGAGCCGATTGTGAGTTTGTGTGCTTTATTTGAAAACGGGAAAGGGTTGTGAAAGGTTCATTTGGCCTTTGGAATAATAAGTCACCGTTATATTGGAACTAAAAAGTTGAGAAATTTTATTATCCGGGGTCCAAAGTGGTTTAAAAGATCCCGAAAAAATTTAAAGGCAATAAAAAGAAATTCATGCCAATTATGGACCAATTAGGTTTTTGCACCAATTCTCCAAAGTTTGAGAATTTAGTTTATACACCTCTAAAAGAAAATATATATGAGGGAGTTTGGATGGAGAATTAAAACGAGTTTACACGTCCTTGAAAGTCTTGAAAAAGTACTACATAGTTTTGGACGTTATTAGTGTGGAAATCACTTTGACTTTGATTTGTTAATTTGCATAAGACGATGTCATCTAAATTCATTCATTCCATTTCCATGACTTGGTTGTTTTAGTATAAATCTATGGTGTGTGTTTTTGGGTATCTTATTTTTGCTTTGAAAAAATGAAAAATCCAAAAATAGTTTGTGGATGTTTTTAGGATATACCTTTGCATGTGAGTAGTTTGATCTTTGTTTGCTATGCATATTTTGTCCTGACACTCCATGTTTTGATTGTTTCTTCTTATCTGTCTATTTGGGGACATCATGAAAAAGGGGGAGAAAGAATTATCATGTTATGGGGAAGTTTTTGCATTATGGGGGAGATTTGATTTATTAATGATTTAGTGTTATCATTTCAAACTCGATACGTCACGAAGGTTTTGCTTTATCTCATGTGTGTAGGTACAAAGATTTATGATCATTATATTGCACAATCTGGTGAGAAAAGCTTTGAGATTTGATGAAGATTTTTGTAGAACAGTTTGAGATCTTGCCAATTTATTCATGGGAGGGTAGATTTGTATAGGCAATTTGGTATTTGATAATTCAGATGTTTTTATGTATGTCCCGGCATAGACATAGGGGGAGATTTGTAAGGACATAATTCATAAATGTCCGTGACAATTAACTATGTCGTATACCGTTACAACCGTCGAAGAAGTTCAAGAGAAATCTACATCAAGACGGATCTGAATATATCAAGGTTCTTCATCAAAAAGACTCCGTAAAGTTTATTTGGTAAGGTTATGTTTTAAATACCTTAACTTTGCACTTAGAGCTTTGGGATATTTTTCAAAATATTTTCCAAGTGTTGGAGCGAACTTTTCCGTAAAAATTTGAGAATGAGTAATTTTTCTAAGTCATGTAGCGTTCCTCATTTTTTATGCCAGGTCGTTCAAGCGAGATGTCATCTCGTTCGAGCGACATGTAGATGTCGTGCGATGTCGTTCAAACGACATGTGTACATCGTTCGAGCGAGATCCCTATTTCGTTCGAGCGACTGAGGCGATGCGTTTTTCTATAAATACTCATTAAATTTTTTCGTTTTCATTAAGAAGTCCCAGCGTTTTAAAAGACATAAAACTGCGAAACTGTAAAATTCTTTTGGCTTCATCTTTTAGGGTTTAATCCCTTCTTGTTTTAAATTCACAAAAATCCCATATGCTTTGGTGAATTGTTTTGGTGTTCAAGAACACACTTTACTTTTGGTCATTCTTTGTGGGGAGAACTCTACAACCGGAGAGTTGCGTGCTATTGTGGAGGGAGTCATTGTGAAGATCTTAGACTGCGCGTCCTTGTGGTATAGCTGCGCGTGAACCACTGCTGATTTCTAGCCGTTGCTTTGAAGGTTTGACGAAGGCACCGTGTGTTACCCTTGTGGTCTTGTAAACTTGTCAAAGTTCTAGAAATAAAAGGTTTTTCCCTACGGGCATTTTTCCTGAAATTTGTGTCGCATGCTTTATTTATTTATGGTTTGACACACGCACACACATAGTTTCATGTTTAGGGGCTGAATTGATTTGGTTTAAAATTAGACTCTAATTAAATAAGTGCGCCAAAGTAGAAATTTGCGAATTTAATCAATTATCACACAGTCGTATTTATTTAACAATATATATATATATATAGCATGTTTGTTTTTAAACTTGAAAATGGAGTGTAGAACCCCTACCTCTTAAGAAGGTACTTAAACTTTGAAGAAGAAGTGAAATAAGCTCCCAACAAGCTCCAAAATTTCTAAAAATGTATTCTCCTAAAATCTCAATTCTATACCCATTAACACTCTTCTACCACACTCTTAAACATTCGAAAATACAAGATGAAAATGTATTATAGTTTTTGTTAATATAAGGAGGATAACAAAGTAAAAATAAATGTAATTTCATATTTGGCCTAAATGCTTAATTCTCATCTGCATAAATAGAGGATATTGGGTTGGTGGCCTTCATTACACCCTCTTTAGACCTTATATTCCACATCAAATGCCTTTAACCTTTTAGCGCAAACTCTTCATGCCTAGGGCTGTCAAAGTATGAGCGAAAAGTGGTCCCTTGAGATGAAAAAATGTTACATTGAATGCCCTAAACTTATACACCTCGAAAGCTAAAACCATAATATTAACTGATGTTGTCTTGTCATCCAGATTGTTCGGGATAATTTCGAATCGATCCGAAATTTGATTTTTTTAAGTGTTGAGTCCATACCAAGATTTTTAATTTGAGTTTATTTTATATTAATTTTACAACCTTAGAAACGTCACATAGTGCTAATTTTTTGAAAATCTTGGCTCTTTATTTTTTCAACGAAACTGACTGTAACAATATGAACCAAGATACATATCCTTATGATACCTATATGTTGGCAAATTTAGATGTGAACTCGATGAGATTAAAGATCATTAGTAGCGTGCATGAATAGTTAAATTAATTTTAGATTATTCTTTGTGCCTCATAGAATAAATTAGACATTTTAATTTATATTTACACTCATCTCATCAATTAATATATTTTTTTCACTCGCCATGGAGAAACAAGATGACATTATTTTGGGTATATATCATAGATTGTTTATATGGAGATCGTGTTTTATGTATATACATGGACATGAAGTTCTAAACCACTTTTTCTTCTTGTTATAGGAACATGTATGTATTGTACGTGCATTTTTAAAACTCTTATATCTTCTAATTTTTAATATTTATTAGAAAGTTTTACTAGTACCTAAATCCATGGCTATGGATTTTCATAAGATACATGTACATCTTCATTTTCTTTGAAAACATAAAATTCTTTATAAATTAATAAAATATTAATTTATTGATAAATTAAGGGTCTGTTTGGTTTGCAACTATAATTATGTCTTTTGTGTTTAAATACAATTCTAATAAAAATTTGCGTTTAACAATCTGTTTTTAAACACTGAATTATAATATTTCCGTGTTAAAATCAAGTTTTTCAGAAAATAGGTTGAGAGTGTTTTATAACTTCTGTTTGTTATTTTTGAACTTAGAATTATTCATTCTTAATTTTTTAATGCATTTATACCTTAATATATAATATACATACATAATAAATTAATATGTGTATAATTCTTATAAATAAAAATATATATGTACTTGCATACAAAATTATGCATGGAATTATATAAAGTTAAATAATATTATCAATAGATACATGATACCTATATATAGTTTTATACATATATTATTAATGTATGGAATAATATAAAATATAAGTGTAGTACATATGTATTAAAAAATATTATCAATTCATGTATATATATAATTTTATAGGGAATTATACAAGCAATATATATATATATATATATGTGTGTGTGTGTGTGTGTGTGTGTGTGTGTGTAGTTAAACTCCCCAATATACCTCATTAAATATACATAAAAATACATGATATTAAATGTACATGTATATAATTTATGATGTATGTATGTATGCATGTATGTATGTATATATATATATACATTCATGTATCATATATGTATAAAAGTTTTATGTATGTTGATATATATATATACACACACACACATGTATAATATAAATATATATGTTTGTCAATTTTCAAATTTTCAAAAACTTTTATTTAAAAACAAGTTTACTAAACACACACCAATAATTATAAATACAAAAAACATAATTTTAAAACTGTATTAAAAAATAACATTTAAATTGAGTTTTCTGACTACAGAACGAAACGGACCCTAATAAATTATTCATTTATAGATAAATAAATAATTTTGGTAAGATTATAATTTTTTCTCATCCGAGGACTATACATTTATCGATGTTTTACTGCCATATAGGGTCATGGACTTGCAGTCTCCACAACTTTATGAAATATTAACCAAGAAAAGGCGTGTTTTTGATAAAGAGATCTTCGATCACCATTCCATCTTAGATTGTAATTAAAAAAACATTACTCATTATGTTTCAAATTAAGAGTATCTATCATTCTCTTTGTCTGGATTAAGGATATACTCAATCAACGATCAAAATTAATACTAGTTTACTATTGTGAAATTTAATTCATTGGAAATCCATAATGGTAAGAGAAATATTATGATAAGACCCCATCCCCTACTTTACCGTCATTCCATCCAACCTTGTACAACACTTTTGGACAAAACAAGCTTTAGGCAAATCAAATAAATGGTTTTATCGTAAATTAGTTTTTTTTAGATTGTTCCTAAAATAATGCAATAATTAGACATACCAATCATTTTTTTCAGAATATTAGAGTCAATCCAAATTATGCATCAACTTACTTGGAGCTTATGCAAGAACTCACTTATACGTCAACAATGGACATAGGGGTGAATTTATTATTCAAAAAATTAAACAATTATTTCATGAGGTAAATGCAAAAAATATGTTTTCCACCAAACATTTTCCTATCTTCTTTTTAAGTTAATTGAACAGTTGCAACTTGTGCACATAAAACATGAAAAGAGGCAAAAATTAAGAGTCCTTCCCAGATAGGGGTGTTCACGGGTCGATTCGGTTCGATTTTGGATGATAATTAAAATCGAACTGATCGGTTCAGTTTTGAAAAAATTCACACCCAAAATCGAACCGACGATGAAAAAAACCGCCAACTTTGGTTCGATTCAGTTTCGGGTCGATTTTTTGTTTTGGTCAATTTTTTAAAGTCGATTTTCGATTTTGGTCGGTTTTTGAGGTTGGTAATTGGTTTTTGGATATAAAAATAGAAGTTATTTAGGGGTTTTTTAATATAAATATTGATGTCGGTTCGGTTCGATTAGAATCGATTTTTTCCTTGTTTAAACCGCCAACCGAATTGACATGATTATTTTTTTAAATCCTTAAACAGTAGACCGAAGTTAGCTAAAAAATCGTCGATTTCAATTCGGTTCGGACCTATTTGATTTAGTTTTCGATCTGATCCATTTTTTTTCACTCTTACTTATCCCCAGCGATTCATGATGTAAATTTATGAAAAAACAGAATAAATTTCATTGATACTAATAGACAACATGAACACCACCTTTATAGCTGTAGCTAACGTACAGCTCACCGACCCACAAAATAGACTCAAAATCCTACCTTAAATTTGATAAAAACATGACACTTGTGCCTAACCCTTAATTAAGTGTGACAACCAAACAACTAAAATGGAAAAATCTTCCAACATCGTTTGAACTATTTTTTAACAACCTCACGTTAATCAATACATGATGCACCATTACAAATGTCTGATGATGATGGCCTGGATGTTTTTTTGATCCTTTATTTGACAACCCTTCTCTATCTTAATGAGTCTTTAAATAAAGAATACGATCAGAAGAGCTCATCACCCACGAATCAATTCCCCTAAAAATATTTTAAGAACTAGGTAACCTTTTCACTTAAACTTGAAAATTGTTTTAGGAATACAATGAAATTAAAAATAGACTCATTAACAACACTTGCTTCGTTCCAGACTCGCATGGCGGAAAGATATTTTTTAAAGTACCCTAGGGGGCAACCCCAACCCTACCTTTCAGAAGGTACCTCTTCTTTTTTCTTTTTGATCAAATACAAGAATCGGCGCCAAAGAACTAACACCAAGAGCTGATTACAGAGAGATTCTAATTGGGAGAGTTCATTAATGATTTGTCCTTCACTGCCAAGCACGCTCAGTGCAAATGCCTCACGCAGAGCTACAAAGTGATGCCTCACGCAGAATTCATTAATAACTTTTGTACCCTTATTTTAGATATTCAGACTTATTTTTGTACCCTTTTTTAATAGGGCAGCGCTTCCATCCTTATTACAAATTTACCCCCATTCCCCAAATAGAATACACATAAAACGCCTAACCCTTAATTTAGTATAACAACCAAACAACTAAAATGGAAAAATCTGTTATGTCTACTATTTATAAATAACAATTGTACAGAATTATGAATTATTAATATAATTACAGAATTAAAACAGAATTACAGAAATGAAACACTTACTTGAATTTGCAGAAATGATATAAGAATAAAAGAAATAATCCGAGCCCTGTTAAGAACAGCTCCTTAAGATAATTTATTCCCTCCAATGTGCTCTGAGGTTGATGAATATTATCTCCCAAGATAGAACGGATTTTCCAATTAATTATGTAGCACGACAATAATTAATTACAACGAACTCAAATTCTGTGTCTCATACTCAACAACAATGCAACAGATGCTATGCAGAAAAAGAATTTTCTGAAACAGATATGACATGAATTTTCTGGAAGAAATATGACAGCAATTCTGGAGGAGGGAAAATTTTCATTATTTTAAAAACAGAGGGAGGCATCTGTATTTATAGCAAAGTAGGTGACGGTTGGCAAATAACTGTCAAAAATAGTTAAACAAATTAACTATTGACTGTTGGCAATAACTGCCAACAGTTTATTAATTAATTAATTAATTTCGCAATTAATTAATAATTAAAGCCCAGAAAGTTAAATAAATTCGGCCCAAAAATGTAGGAGATTTTTATAAGCCCAAGCCCAAGTCCGAGCCCGAGCCCGAATCGAGCGGAGCCGAGCCGGCCGGCCGGCCGGACGAGCGCGCTCGCGAGTGTGGACTTTTGACCGAAAGTCAACCCATGCATAGCTTAGGTCATCTCCCCTTCAAAGAGTTGGGATACCCCAAGGCATCCAAGCCTTAGTCCATACTTGGGGTGTTATTAACTCGTCAACTTTCCACTACTCTTCCAATGTGGGACAAGAGTTAAAAACACCCAATTCATTAACTTTCATTGCTTTGTGAGTCACTTTAGGGACATATTTATCATTCATAACTTATTAAAATTGGACATATGAATATACTACGTTAATCTCCTTGCGGAGGTGAACGCGTTCGTATATGGTCCCACGATTTTCGTAGTGTGGGTCCCACCTAAATTTGATCTCAAAGTTGCTCAAAATTCTGTCCAGAAAATTCTGGACAGCTTTCTAAAATCCAATTCAAGTCCAATTTTCCAACAATCCCCCACATGAATGATATATCGCTATAAATAGAACAAAATAGATGCTAATGCAGATGCAGACACAAGTTGAGTAAAACTGAAGACTTATTGCATCGGGAGAAGTAGCCTAGTGGCCTTGAACTTTCCTTAGTGATATACTATCGGATTTACTTGGTTAATCAGTAGACTTTACGTCCTTGAACCGTCATCGTTTTTGTAAACCTAGACAACAGTATTCACACAATAATTCTTCAACACAGTTGGTTCTCACGTTTGTGTTCATTTTGGCCATAAACACCACTTGGTTCCGTGAGTATTTTAGAGATTATGCCTTTCATTATTATCATAGAAGTGGCCCCCTTCTTACTCACGTAGGTGACTTCCATAAAGAGTATCCTGCAATACCCCACTCAGACATACTAAGATATGGATGTCATTAAAAGCATAACTTATCCTAATTTCGCAGAAGATATGCACTGTCTCATCTTTGGAATGGATAAGATTAAATATCCTCCAGTGCTTACTGAATACAACGTAGTTCGGTTTGCCCATTGAACCTAGATCTTGGGATCTCCAGTCAGCTAGGTTGGGTTGCCACTATATTGATTCTTATTTATTTATAGGCTTTAGACCCATTCCTCTCGATGATCTTTCAACATGCTCTCGGTTTAAACCTTTCATTAGTGGATTCGATATATTATCTTTTGACTTTACATAGTCAATTGAGATAATTCCGTTTGAGAGAAGTTGTCTAACGGTATTGTGTCGACGACGAATATGTCGTGACTTTTCGTTATACATGTGATTTTGTGCCCTTCCAATCGCTGATTGGCTATCGCAATGTATACATATTGCGGGCACAGGTTTAGACTAATTTGGAACATCCTTTAAGAAATTTTTAAGCCATTCAGCTTCTTCTCCAGCTTTGTCTAGTGCAATGAATTCAGATTCCATTATCGATCTAGCAATGCACGTTTGTTTTGAGGATTTCCAGGATACAGCTGCACCTCCGAGGGTAAACACATACCCACTCGTAGACTTAGAGTCTTTTGTATCAGATATCCAATTTGCATCGCAATGTCCTTCAAGAACAGCTGGATATTTTGAGTAATGCAATCCATAGTTTTGAGTATATTTTAAATAACCCAAAACTCTCAATATTGCTTTCCAATGATCTCTTCCTGGATTACTCGTAAATCGACTTAGCTTACTTATTGAGTATGCTATGTCCGGTCGCGTACAGTTCATGATATACATTAAACTGCCGATAATACGAGAATATTCTAGTTGAGATATGATTTCACCATTATTTCTTGCTAGATGTAAATTTACATCTACAGGTGTCTTCTTAGGACTAATATCATACTTCTTGAATTTTTCAAGTACTTTCTCTATGTAATGAGATTGAGATAATATAAGTCCATCCGATGTTCTAGAAATTTTAATTCCTAATATAACATCGGCGATTCCCAAATCTTTCATGTCAAATCTACTACTCAACATTTGTTTTGTAGTTTTGACAATTTCCAAGTTACTACCCATGATAAGCATATCATCAACATAGAGGCATACAATGACATATCCATTTTGAATGTATTTAAAGTAAACACATTTATCGCATTCATTAATTTTGAAACCATTTGATAACATTGGATTATCAAATTTTGCATGTCATTGTTTAGGTGCTTGTTTTAATCCATATAGTGATTTAACAAGCTTACATACTTTTCCTTCTTATCCGGGAGCTTTGAACCCTTCAAGTTGCTCCATATAAATTTCCTCGTCTAGTTCACCATTTAAGAATGCAGTTTTTACATCCATTTGATGTATTTTAAGTCCATTAATAGCAGTTATTGCTATTAATATCCGAATGGACTTTATTCTTGTTACCGGTGAATATGTGTCGAAGTAATCCAACCCTTCCTTTTGCCGATAGACTTTAGCTACAAGTCTAGCTTTATATTTATCAATTGATCCATCGGCCTTCAATTTCTTTATGAAGATCCATTTATAACCTAACGGTTTTGAACCTGGTGGAAGATCCACTAGTTCCCATGTATGATTTTGTAATATGGATTCAATTTCACTATTAATTGCTTCTTTCCAATTGGAAGCATCGGGTAAGAATATAGCTTCTTTATACGATTGAGGTTCATTTTTTAACAAATATTTTAGAAAATCCGGACCGAAAGAAGTCGAGGTTTTTGCTCTTTTACTACGTCTTGGTTCATCCTCTATTGATTCAATAGGTTGATGAGTACCACTTGTAGTAGCTTGATTTGTACTTTTAGAAGGACCAGATTCCCGGGTCATGTTATACGGGAATTCATTTTCAAAAAATGAAGCATCCCTCGATTCAATAACCGTATTTACATGAATATCCAAAATCTCAGATTTACAAACTAGAAATCGATATGCACTGCTATTAGTAGCATAACCGATGAATACACAATCCGCGGTTTTTGGCCCTATTCTTACCTTTTTAGGTTTAGTAACCATCACTTTGGCTAAGCACTCCCACACTCGTAAATATTTATAGGAAGGTCTTCGACCTTTCCATAATTCATAAGGTGTCTTGTGAGTCTTTTTGTGAGGTACTTTATTGAGAATGTAATTAGTAGAAAGTAAGGCTTCCCCCCATAAATTTTGTGGAGCTCCTAAACTTAATAACATTGAGTTCATCATTTCTTTCAAAGTACGGTTTTTGCATTCAGCAACACCATTCGATTGAGGAGAATAAGGAGCGGTTGTTTGATGAATAATCCCATTTTCAGAACAAAATTCCTCAAATGGATATTCATATTCACCTCCTCTATCACTTCTAATAGCCTTTATCGTTTTGCTTAATTGATTCTCAACTTCATTCTTATATTGTTTAAATGCATTAATAGCCTCATCTTTACTATGTAACAAATATACATAGAAATATTTTGTGCAATCGTCAATAAAAGTAATAAAATACTTTTTCCCACCTCTAGTTTGAACAAATTTTAAATCACAAATATCGGTGTGAATTAAATCTAAAGGTTCAGTTATCCTTTCAATAGAATGGAAAGGTAATCTTGCTAATTTAGATTCCACACAAATTTCACATTTATGATTTTTATCAATATTAAATTTTGGCAAAAATTCCAAGTTAATTAATCTACGCAATGTATCAAAATTAACATGTCCTAATCTAGCACGCCAAATATTAGATGACTCAATCAAGTACGAAGAACTAGCAATTTCATTCATTGAAACAGATGTTTTTGGGGTTACAGTAAGAACATTAAGTTTAAAGAGCCCCTCATTTAGGTAGCCCTTTCCTACATACATATCATTTTTAGACAACACAAAGCGATCAGACACAAACACAAGCTTGAAACCATTTTTAGTAAGGAGAGATCCAGAAATCAGATTCTTTCGGATATCAGGCACGTGAAGAACATTGTTGAGAGTAAGTTCCTTTCCAGAAATCATTTTCAGAGTTATCTTTCCTTGTCCCACCACCTTCGAAGTGGAAGAATTTCCCATAAAGAGATTTTCTTCATTTTCCAAAGGCTTATAGGTGGTGAACATCCATTTGTTTGCACAAATGTGTCGTGTGGCTCCAGTATCCACCCACCATTCCTTGGTATTTCCAACCAAGTTACATTCAGAGACTACGGCAGAAAGATTCATATCCGCCAAATCATTGACGATATTCACACCCTCAATTACATTTGATTGGGGGTTGTTTCGATTTTGCTTCTTCGGCTTACGACACTCACTTGAGCGGTGTCCAAGTTTACCACAATTGTAGCATTTGCCTTTGAACTTTTTCTTGATATGTTTGGAAGTGCCTTCCCCATCATACTTTCGTTTGTTCTTCTTAGGACCTTCAACGACATGGACCTTTGTTTCCATCGGATTTTCCCACTTTTCTTTTGAGACTCATGGTTGTCTTCTTCGATTCTTAGCCTGACCACGAACTCCTCCACATTCATCTCCTTACGCTTGTGCTTGAGATAGTTTTTGAACAAAGTCCAAGATGGTGGCAACTTTTCAACAATTGCTGCAACTTGGAAAGTTTCACTAATTGACATTCCATCAGCATGAATGTCGTGGAGGATCACTTGGAATTATTGCACTTGCGAGATCACTGATTTAGAATCAACCATTTTGAAGTCCAGAAAATGCCCGACGATAAATTTCTTCATCCCAGCATCTTCAGTTTTGTACTTCTTTTCCAAAGAATTTCATAATTCCTTGGATGTTTTGATCGTGCAATAGACATAGTACAGTGTCTTGTCCAAGTAAGCCAGAATATAATTCCGGCATAGGTAGTCCGAATGCTTCCAAGCATCGACAGCAACAACCTTTTCAGAGTCATCTCCCTCTTGAATAGAGGGGAAATCTTCATATACAAACCTGCCCAGTTGGCATGTAGTGAGATAGAAGTACATTTTTCCTTGCCAACGTTTGAAGTCAGCCCCAATGAACTTTTCTGGTTTCTCCCCGTGTGGCATAGATACAGGTGCAGTCACATTTGTGTTGGTGACAATCAGTTTCGTAGGAGTAGTGTTTGTACTTTGTGATTCCATTTTTGTTACAAAAACAGAATTTTTATCAATGATAAATTCATATATAATGAATTAATCAAAACAGAATACAAAATTCTGTGCACCAATTTCCTCCAAATATAATTCACAATAAATGAATTCCAAAAGAATTTCAAATAAAATTCAAAATTAAACTATAATATAAACAGAATTCCGTACAAAACAGAATTAAATTATAAAATTTGTGTCACGCTAATTTTTAATAATAAAAAGAATTCCGTACAAAACAAAATTATAATTTAAAGATTCAAAAAATTTACATAAACAGATTTTAACAAGAATACACAAATAAAATTTTATTTTGTAAAACAGAATATAAAAACAGTATAGAAATTAATTTCTGTACCAAAACTGTTTTTACTAATTTCTACAATAAAGCAATAATTTAATTCATTTTAATCTGTCAAAACAGATTTATTTTCAACAAATAAAATCTGTAATAAAAAAAAATATGTACACTAAAAAAACAGTAGAACTTTATAAATTGTCTTAAGATTGTTATGTCTACTATTTATAAATAACAATTGTACAGAATTATGAATTATTAATATAATTACAGAATTAAAACAGAATTACAGAAATGAAACACTTACTTGAATTTGCAGAAATAATATAAGAATAAAAGAAATAATCCGAGCCCTGTTAAGAACAGTCTCCTTAAGATAATTTATTCCCTCTAATGTGCTTCGAGGTTGATGAATATTGTCTCCCAAGATAGAACGGATTTTCCAATTAATTATGTAGCACGACAATAATTAATTGCAACAAACTCAAATTCTGTGTCTCATACTCAACAACAATGCAACAGATGCTATGCAGAAAAAGAATTTTCTGAAACAGATATGACAGGAATTTTTGGAAGAAATATGACAGCAATTCTGGAGGAGGGAAATTTTTCATTATTTTAAAAACGGAGGGAGGCATCTGTATTTATAGCAAAGTTGGTGACGGTTCGCAAATAACTGTCAAAAACAGTTAAACGAATTAACTGTTGGCAATAATTGCCAACAGTTTATTAATTAATTAATTAATTTTGTAATTAATTAATAATTAAAGCCCAAAAAGTTAAATAAATTCGGCCCAAAAATGTAGGAGATTTTTATTAGCCCGAGCCGAGCCAGCCGGACGCGCGCGCGCGAGCGTGTGGACTTTTAACCGAAAGTCAACCCGTGCATAGCTTAGGTCATCTCCCCTTCAAAGAGTTGGGATATCCCAAGGCATCCAAGCCTTAGTCCATACTTGAAGTGTTATTAACTCATCAAATTTCCACTACTCTTCCAATGTGGGACAAGAGTTAAAACACGCCCAATTCATTAACTTTCATTGCTTTGTGAGTCACTTTAGGGACATATTTATCATTCATAACTTATTAAAATTGGACATATGAATATACTACGTTAATCTCCTTGCGGAGGTGAACGCGTTCGTATATGGTCCCACGATTTTCGTAGTGTGGGTCCCACCTAAATTTGAGCTCAAAGTTGATCAAAATTCTGTCCAGAAAATTTTGGATAGCTTTCTAAAACCCAATTCAAGTCCAATTTTCCAACAAAATCTACCAACATTCTTTGAACTATTATCTAACAACCTCATGTTAATCAAAACATGATGCACCATTGCATGCAAGTGTCTGATGATGATGGCCTAAATGCTTTTTTGATCCTTTGTTTGACGAGCCCTTCTCTATCTTAATGAGTGTTTAAATAAAGAATACAATCAGAAGAGCTCATCACCCACGAATCACTAACCCTACAAATATTTTAAGAATTAGGTAACCTTTTCAAAACCATCTTAAACTTGAAAATTGTTTTAGGAATATAACGAAATTAAAAATAGAGTCATTAACTACACTTTCTTCGGACTTGACTCGCATGGTGGAAAGATATTTTTTCTTTTTGATGAAATACAAGAACTGGCACAAAAAAACTAACAGCAAAAGTTGATTACACGGAGATTCTGACTGGGAGAGTTCATTAATGATTTTTCCGTCACTACACATAGAGCCGTAAATCGGGTTGGGTGAGTCGGGCTTGAAGTTGCTCAGACTCTGTCCGAACTATCTTATCCAGGATCAAGCCCGAGCTCGGCCTGAACTAAAATTTTCTACTTAATCCCGAACTCGGCTCATTAATATTTCGGGTAGGCCCGAATTCATTTTTTTTGTTAAAAAAAGTTTGAATTAATGTTTTTTTTCTTGTGTTTCCATCATGGAGAAAATGTATACACCAAAATCTAATTGATATTTCATAAAATAAAGTATATAATGATGAAATGTATTAAACTAAAATAAGGTAGGTAAGTGTAGAAGCAATTGTTATGCAACACAAATAAATATGAGAGAAAGATTATCAAGAAGAGAACAAGGAACAGAAGATGCCAATCACACAACAAATGATCTACGTGGTTCAGCCAAAATGTGCCTACGTCCACAGTGGTGCAGTCGATGTTACTTCTATATACTCCGGAGAGTGATTATAGAGAATACAACTTGTCCTTTTGCCCCGGACCTAGGGTTTAATATATACATGTGCATGTAGATGAGTGGGGGTGATGGGTTCCTCCACGTTTTCCATTTCTCCCATAATTTCCCTTCATGGGATCGTGGGGGGAGACTGGATTAATTATAAAAGATGAGGGGCCTGGACTTTGGGCCGCCAGGACTGGGCTACTCGTCCAGGCCCATAGTTCTACATTTAGGGTACCCATAATTGCCCCTAAATTTGTTGGGCCATGTTCATGGGTCCAATAGATTTAAATGAGCAGCCATCATGGCTGATTTGTGATTCTTCGAAAACTGTGCAGTTGCTTTGGCGGCACCCGCTTCGCTATCTGTGCGCTATGATTAGAATTGAAGGCTTGTTGGGATAGCCACTTTTCCATCCATCGTTTTAGCCTTTCCAGTACTCTTCCTTCTTCTGAGAACTTTGGTGCCTCGTACCCTCTTCTCTGAATCCCCATTCCCATTGCTTCTTATTCGTATTGAGCTCGTGCTTCTTCATCACTCGAACCGATCTTCTGTTTTGTAAGTTTCTCGTGACCTTTCTCTGCACTTTCTCTTTGGTTTGTAGAGTTTCTTTGAGTTTTTCAATGGCGAAGATTGGAAATAGGTCAATATCTGAGTTCAAGAAGTTCTACAATATTCCTGAGTGGGTAGATATTGAATGTTGTGCCTCTCCTCCTAGGAACGTTAGGGATATAGAGGATGCCCACTGGATCCATGTCTTGTTGCTTTCCCAGGGGGGACTTACTTTTTCCCCTAATGATCTTTTTCTGCATTTTTTTGGTTATTTCAGTATTGTTCCCGCACAGTGCTCGCCCAATGTGTGGAAGATAGTAAATGGCGTCCATAGAATAAACCAGTTGTATGGTACTAGGTTAGGACTTGCCGAGATCTGTTTCTGTTATTCCTTCTCTCGAACTAGCTCAGGTGTCTTATACCTCAAAGCTAGGAGTCCTGATAGGGTATTGGTAGTAAACCTACCTGATTCCCATAGGGACTATTGGAAAGAGGGTTTCCTTATCAGGAATTGGCAGTTCCCTCCCCAGTTTGATGGGTCGAGGTCTGAGACGTTCACTATCCCTTTTTATGGGGAAGAATATATAGGTAAACATTGCAATGTTATTTCAACCTTTGCTGACTTGTGACTTTTCTAACCTCTCTTTGCTTTTTCTTTTACAGCGAGGACAAAGAATTTGGAGCCTGCTCTCAGCGAGGTTCGTATCTCGGAGTTGGTGAAAGCTTGGAATATTAGGCAGCCTCTGGGTGACGGCGAGCATCCCAGATCTGCTGCCTTTTTGCTCGAGTACAAGAACACAGGCTCCAGCTTCATAGCACGACCTGTGGACAGTGTTCCAGAGTTTGATTCTTTTGGAGAGGTTACAGCTGAGCCTATCCAGTTGGACGAAGAGGAGAGCAGCTCTGAGAGTGAGCCTGCAGGTTCTGTGAGTGGTGTAGGAAGTTTTGACAGTAGTAGTTCTTCTGGAGAGGATTCCGAAGCTCAAGACTCGTCGAGCACTACCAGCAGTTCAAGCGAAGATATGCCTCCAAGGAAGAACCTGATTAGAGACGTTGATGATAAGGACCATGTGCTTCTTGCACAAAGGTCGAAGAAACAGAAGTCTTCTTCTGGGGCCGTGGCTACTGGTTCTCGGTCTTCCACTCAGGAGCAAGAGAGGAAGAGGAGAGAAGATGAGAAGGTGAGAGAGAGGGAGAGAAAGAAGGAGGAGGAGAGGAAGAAGGTGGAGGAAAAGAAGAAGGTGGAGGAGAGGAAAAGAATGGAGAGGGAGAGAGAGGAAGAGAGGAGGAAGATGGAGTCAAGGACGAAGGCTGGGCAAGCCTTGGTCCCGGTGTCAGCTTTGCCCGAGGGGGCCTCGGTTGCCATTTCCCCTCAGCTGGCTCCTGCACTGCTTGAGAGGGCAGTTCTTCCTGCAGATCGCCAGAGGGCACTGGGGTCTGATCAATTAGCCCTTCAAGCTAGCCAGAGACTGGCCTTGGTAAGGTTCTTTCCCTTTTCAATTCCTTAACAAGTTTTAATTATTTCTCCTTCTTGATTCCTTTCTTATTTTTGGCAGTTTGTGACGGACTTTGCTGTGCTCTATCGCTCTCGTGATGAGTTGGTAAGGATGAACGGCGAGCTGGAGCAGTAGAAGTCCGCTCTGGAAGTCAGGGCTTCTCGACTGGAGGCTGACCTGAAGGCTGCTGATGCCGCTCGAGCTTCCTCAGAACTGGCACTTATCAATTCTAATCGAGAGAGGGACGCGGCGGTCAAGGAGATGAGCGAGCTGAGGCAGGCCTATGACCTAGTCTGCTCGAGAAAGCTGAGTGTGGTGGAGGAGAACAAGGCCCTGACCGAGCAGCTGAAGGAGAAGGAGTCCATGGTAGCCACCATCAAGGAGGATTCATACAACTCCGGATGGGCTGCGACTTATGAAGACGCCGAAGTTCAAATAGGCTATATCATCCGTTTGAACTTCAAGAAGGGCTGGAACAAGGCCCTCCTAGCTGCTGGTGTTAATCCTGAGTCTCCGATGTTCGACGAGCTCGACCCGGGTCCAAGGCCAACCGTGGACGAAGAAGCCCCTGCCCCAGCCATCGAGGGTGTTGATCTTACTCCTCAGACTCCTGCCGATGCTGGTCCTGCCCAGGCGAACGAGGGTATCTTTGTAGAGGGGGATGCCTCTGCTGCTGCTGATAAGGGGAAGCAGCCAGCCACCCCTGGGCAGCCTGAGGTTGCTAGTTAATCCCTCCTTAGGATTTCTTTTGTACTTTTGTTTGTAATTTTCCGTTTCTTGCTCGATGTACTTTGACTTTCAATAATGAAATAAAGAGGCTTCTTTTTCCAATGTATTGATTGATTTCTCTTTCCTTTGCACTTTTATGTCTTATAGTTGACTGATGTAGAAGACTATATTCCTGCCACATCTCAATTGGGCAGGACCCTTGGTCCTAATGCCAGTCCTCAGGTTCGCCAGGCCTTTGTTAGGCTTTGCAAGTTTGTTAGGTCAAGGAACCAAAAATATAAGGATCAGTCCGAGCTGGTGGCCAAGCTGAAGGACAGGCTCCAGGAGATGGGTGACATTGGTGCTTCTGTACAAGAGGAAGTCAATGTTCTGAGAGCGAGATTGCTGGAGGCCACCGAGATAAATCAAGTTGGGGAATTCCTGTAGCAGGAGAATGAAAATCCGAGGAGGGAAGTCCTGCAACTTAGAGAGCATGCGTCGAGCACTGCTTCAACGATTCTGCAAGTTTCCTCGTCTTCGCGAGCTGGACATACTCCTCCTATGCCGCGAGGTTCCACTCGCTCTCCCCTCCCGCGAGCTGGTAGGAGCACCAGGGGAAGGAACAGGGAAGCAGAAGAACAGCGGGATAAGGAGATGGAAGAGCTCCGTGATGATGTCCGCCGAGCATATGTAACTGCTGTTGGGCTTCAAAGGGACGTTACTCGATTGCGGCATTTATTTAAGAAGGGTCCTCGACAAGCATGGGCTGACGGTTATGACCAAGGCTGGTTAGATGCTCCCACAAGATTATCCGAGTTCGAAGAACTATCTTTTATCAGAGGGTGGTTGAGTGCCTTGAAAGAACTCCAGGTCCCGAGGAACTCAGTTTTGTGGTATCGTCACGAGATGTCCTCCTCTACTCTGATGCCCAATTCATTTAGGAGGGATGATAGATGGATCCCTATTGATGCCATTCCTCGGTAACTGTTAGAGTCGGACGCAGATGAGGTTGTGGAAGAGCTGGTCCCTACTCCTGATGATGGACGAAGAGCTAGAGTGGCAGACTATCTCGTTCGGAGGCTTCCACCTTCTTGAATTTTTTGCAAGTCATTTTTCTTTTGATAATGTAAACGCTTTGGGCGAGCTTTGTCGACTAAACGTGTATTATCGTTGTTGTAAATATAACAAGTTGTTATTCTTTTGTCTTTTTTGATAATGTAAATGCTTCGAGCGAGCTTCGCCGACTAAACATGTATTATTACTGTTGTAAATATAAGAGATTAATGAAAAGTTTGTGTTTTGGGCAGCTTTGTCGACTAAGCGTGTTCATCCAATCTTTTTATATTCTTGCTGCTTCATAATTCTTTTTGTTTTGCCATGCAAGTGTCCCCCCAGTCCAGTATAATACCAAAATACCATTGTGCCCCATTTTACCTTTTAGGTTGTGTCGTCACACTCCCTTAGGCCTAAGTAGGGAAATTGGCGAGGACACACCTGGTATTGGATGTCTTCACCCGGTCAGGATTTTGCTCAACCAAAGTAGGTTTGATGGCCAGTATGAAATCTGGTCGCATTGCCTAAGAATCCTCTGTAGGGCTTTATATATTGTCAGGGGCAATGCTAAGAGGTCTCTCGTGTTTCATGACGATGACCTGAGGAGGGGTATCCCCTGCTATATCGACAATCGTGCCTGTGATTTGGAAAAAGATGTGTGATAAAATGCAGCTACTGATTTCATTAGTAATAAGGGGAATGAACTGTTCCTTTCACATAACAAATACAAGAAAAAGATTCAACAATAGAATTCCTTGAGAATCTAAAAATAGAATTTCTTGAGATTGGCTGCATTCCATGCTCGTGGTATCTCTCTGCCCTCCATTGTTTCCAAATGATATGCACCTTGCAGGTCGTCCCTGGTTACTTTAAATGGTCCTTCCCAGTTTGGGCCTAGCTTGCCGTCTGATGACCTTACTGTGCTGCCCAGGACCTTCCTTAGAACATAGTCTCCAACTTGGAATCTTCTTGGGTTAACCCTTTTGTGGTAATGCCTTGCGAGCTGTTGCTGATAGTTCGCAAGCTTCACCAGGGCTAGTTCTCTACGCTCGTCGGCGAGGTCGAGTTCAGCGAGCAACGCCCCATCATTCTGACCTTGGTCGACAAGGTCGGACCTCATTGTAGGCAAGCCCGATTTTAGTGGAATGACTGCTTCCATGCCATATGTTAGCGAAAATGGGGTTTCTCCTGTTGCTCACCGAGGAGTTGTTCGGTACGCCCACAGAACATGGGGCAGCTCGGTTGCCCATGCCCCCTTGGCTCGCTCCAGTCGCTTCTTCAATCCATCGATCACAGTTTTGTTGGAAGCTTCTACTTTCCCATTGCTCTATGGGTAGGCCACCGAACTAAAGTTATGCCTGATCCCGTGCTCGTTACAGAAGTCCTGAAAGGGGCCACTCTCGAATTGTGTCCCATTATCAATGATGATGGTTCTGGGGATTCCGAATCGAGTGATTATATTCCTCCATATGAATCTTATCATGTCAGCGTCTCGGATGTTTGCCAATGGTTCTGCCTCGACCCATTTGGTGAAGTAGTCAGTTGCAACCAACAGGTATTTGCGATTGCCGGCAGCAGTGGGTAGTGGTCCTACGATGTCCATCCCCCATTGGGCGAAGGGCCACGGTCTGGTCAGGGATTTTAGGTCGCTGGCTGGTTGGTGGATCATTGGAGCGTGAAGCTGGCATTTGGGGCATTTGCGGACATATACTGCGGAGTCCTTTTGCATATATGGCCACCAATAACCTTCCTTCATTGCTCGAAAGGCTAGAGACCTTCCTCCGACATGACTTCCACAGATTCCTTTGTGAAGCTCGCGCAGCACCTGCTCGACATTGCCTGGGTGGACACATCTAAGGTAGGGACCGGAGAAGGACTTCTTATACAAGTCGCCTCCTGTGGATAAGTGAAAGCGAGCAGCTTTGACTCTTATCTGGTGGGCGATTTTCTTATTCTCGAGGAGCGTGCCCTCCTTTAAATAGTCTCTTAAGGGGTCCACCCAGCTGGGGGCTGATCCCACCTGGAGTATTTGTTCCACGTTTGGCAGCTTGCTGTTGTGGTTAATGCTTGGACGAATGAGGAAATCGATGGGAATGACCTTTTTAAGACTAGAATCAACTGCCGAGCTTAGGGCTGCTAAGGTGTCGGCATGACTGTTTTGCCCTCTGGGAAACTGCTGGATGTTGATCTCCTCAAAGCTCGTCATTAGTTTCCTCACCAGGGTGAGGTATGCTGCCATCCTTTCATCCTTCGTGTTGTAATCTCCACTTATCTGATTGGAGACTAGTTGAGAATCGTCGAACACCTGTAAACGTTTTTCTCCCAGAATTTGCGCCTTTTGGAGACCGGCTATTAGAGATTCGTACTCTGCTTCATTGTTGGAGGCTACAAATCCAAGCCTGATCCCTTGCTCAAGGATGGTGTTTTCTGGGGTGATGAGGATGATGCCTACGCCTGCCCCCTTTGAGTTGGAGGCTCCATCAACGAATAGTTTCCAGGTTTCCACTGTTGTTGGGTTCTCGTCTTGCTTTGTTGGTTGAGGTTGGTTGGGGAGTTCTTCGCCAATGAATTCGGCTATGAAATCAGCGAGGATCTGACCCTTGATAGCGGTCCTTGGTTGAAATTGGATGTCGAACCGGCTGAGCTCGACTGACCACTTAGACAATCTGCCCGACAAATCTGCTTTCCTCAGGATCGCCTTAAGGGGGTGCGAAGTAAGGACGATGATAGTATGAGCTTCAAAATAATGCTTCAGTTTCCTCGAGGCTATCACTAGTGCAAAGGCGAGCTTCTCTAATGGCAGGTACCTTTGCTCGGCATCTAATAAGGTCTTGCTCGCGTAGTAAACGGGGTGCTGGATTCCTTCGACCTCGCATATTAACGCCGAGCTGGCAGTGTGACTGGATACCGAGAGGTATAAGTATAAAGAATCCATTGGTTGTGGTATGACAAGCAGCGGTGGAGAGCTTAAGTAAGACTTGATCTCGTCCAATGCTCGCGAGTAGTCCGAGCTCCATTCTATTAGTTTATTCCCTTTTAGAAGCCGGAAAAAAGGCTTGCACTTCTCGGAGGATTTGGAGATGAAGCGATTTAAGGCAGCGAGCATTCCAGTGAGATTCTGCACGTCCCGGACTGTTCGAGGTGGTTGTACCCTGTTGATTGCATCGATCTGGTCCGGATTAGCTTCTATGCCTCTCTTGCTGACTAAGTATCCAAGAAATTTTTTTGACTGGACACCGAAGGAACACTTTCTCGCATTAAGCTTCATTCGGTATTTCCTGAGGATTTCGAAGGTCTTTGATAGGTCTGAGGGGTGATTATCCTTCTTCTTGCTCTTAACGAGCATATCATCGATGTAGACCTCCATTGTATCTCCCATTTGATCCTTGAACATTTTTGTGACCAGCCGCTGGTAGGTTGCCCCTGCATTCTTGAGCCCAAATGGCATGACTTTGTAGCAATACAACCCAACCGTCGTGATGAACGCCATTTTGTCTTGGTCTGGGGCATACAAGGGGATCTGGTGATATCCTGAGTATGCGTCCAGGAAACTCATTCGCTCGTGAGCTGTAGTGGCATCTACTAGTTGGTCTATCTTTGGGAGGGGAAAACTATCCTTTGGGCATGCTCTATTGAGGTCAGTGAAGTCGATGCAAACTCTCCACTTCCCGTTGTTCTTTGGAACCATTACTGGGTTGGACAACCACTTGGGGAATTGTACTTCCCGTACGGATCCTGCATCCAGCAGTTTTTCGACCTCCTCTTCGACCGCTTTAGCCTTCTCAGGTGCAGCTCTTCGTGCTTTCTGCGTGACTGGATTGAATGTGGGGTCGACGTGCAGCTGATGACAGACCATACCAGGATCAATGCCAGGCAGCTCGTATGGTTCCCATGCGAAGACATCTACGTTGTGCCTCAACAAGGTCGTCAACTCCTTCTGTTCTCGATCGGTGAGAGATGCTCCAATCAGGAATACTCTGCTACTGTTACCAACTTCGGCTATAACTTCTACCAGGTCCTCGATGACACGTTCGTAGGGGAGGAGCCTGGTCTCCTCTACTCCCGGTCTTCCATACTTTAGTTGCTATTTAGAAGGTATCACACCCTCTTCAACTTTCTCGCTGGGTTGACCGGCCTTCTTCTCTGTCTTTGGTCGGATGGCTGCTATGAAGCACTTCCTTGCCATTGCTTGGTCACCGTGGATCTCCATTACTCCTCGCTCGGTTACATACTTGAGCTTCTGATGGTAGGTCGAGGAGACCGCCTTCATTGCATGAAGCTATCCTCTGCCGAGGATGGCCTGGTACGACGATTCGATGTCAAATACCAAAAACTCAATCATTTTGGAGACGTTCCCAGCACGAACTGGCAACACTATCTTGCCTAGAGGCATGGTCATTTTCCCGGCGAAGCCAACTAAAGGAACAGTAGCTTCCATTAGGTCGGAGACGCTCAACTTCAATTTTCTGAACAGGTCGAGGTACATTACTTCGGATGAGCTTCCTTGATCGACGAGCAGCTTATCGATGTCAAAGTTGGCTATCCTGAGAGTAATGACCAGAGCATCATGATGTGGGGTCCTTACTCCCATCAAATCTTCATTCGTGAAAACAATATGCTTGTTATAGTTGACATCCTTTGCTCGTCGACGTTTTCCCGACTGTGATTTTGCTGGATCGATTTGAAAGGCCTGTATTACCGCTGTAAGTTTTTTCAGCTCCATCCGAGCTGAGTTCCCTTGTATCTGTTTGACGTCAGATACTCCGTGAATTACGGCGAACTCGTGTCCAGAATCATCCTCCAGCACATTGTCGGGTCTCATCTCTCTGTTGGCAGTCACTTTCTTTGCCCTTTTCTCCACAAAGTCGTTCAGATGCCCGGACTGGGCCAACTCTTCGAGGTGAGACTTAAGAGCTTTGCAGTGCTCGGTCTTGTGCCCTCCCTCTTTATGAAAGGCGCACCTCAACGCATTGTTTCTCTTCGAGGGATCTCCCCCCATCTTCCTGGGCCACTTGATGAATGGCTTATCCTTGATCTTCGCGAGAACCTTGTAAATTGGTTCTTTGAAGACGATGTTGACCGCTTGGAATGCTTTCGATGCGTCCTGGTTCCCTCCATTTTTGGAGCTATTTTTGCCCCTGTTCTTTCCTCCTTTTCTCTGGTTCTCAGCTTTCTCGCCTACCTTGGTAGTGAGCTTAGCTCGACCGTTTTCTCCTGTATTAGAGCGGGTGACATCTTCCACCTTTGCGTATTTCTCGATTCGGGCCATAAGGTCGTCAATGGTCATAGCTTCCTTCTTTGTCAGGGATTGGTAGAGGAGGGAAGAATTAGGGAGCCCAATTTTGAAAGAGGCCACTGCCACCTCCTCCACGCAGTCTTCGATCTCATTGAATAACTCCCAGCACCTCTTCGCGTATTCCCGGAGGGTTTCCTGAGGCGTTTTCTTCATTGTCAGTAGAGCATCCATCCTTTTGGGATGGGAGCTACTGGTAATGAATCGGGCCGTAAAGAGTTCGGCTAGGGATTTGAAATTCTTAATCGATCGGTGGGGGAGCCTTTCGAACCACTTCTGTGCTACATCATGAAGGCTCGAGGCAAAAATACGACACATCAGGGCATCACGGTGACTCCAGAGGGTCATTGCCTGTCGGTATTGCCTGACGTGATCGATGGGATCAGTCTTTCCGTCGTAAACCTTGAACCTTGGAATGGCAAATTTCTTGGGAGCTTCCTCCTCTTCGATTTCTCTCGTGAAAGGTGACTTCATCTGGGTTTTGAGAGCTCGCCTCGCGAGTTCTCTAGTTGATCTTGTCCCGTGGTGAGAGGGATGCTGGTCCATCTCCCTGCGGACCATGTTTCGTATGAGCTCGTCGCTGCGAGCAGGGCTCTGGTGGCAGCGAGCTCTTCGAAGCTGTTCGCGGAGGTCGTCGTCTGACTCGCCTCCTTCGTCCCTTTGAGATTCTCGCCTGGGGCTCCTTCCTCGGCTGCGAGACTTGCTCGCCTGAGGGCTAGGAGTACGATGTGGGCGTCTCCGGTTATCAGGACGAAGCTCCCTTTCTAGTCTTTACAGTCTTCTTTTCAAACGAGCATTCTCAGCCTCGTACCTGTGAGAAGACTCTCTCTGCTCGTGGAGCCTTGCCTCGTACGCATCAATCAACCTGGATATCTGCGTGGACCTCGCTGGTCCCTAGCTTTCTTCTGAGGCTGGTCTTTCCAGGCGAGCTCTCCGATCTGAATGCCCGACTTCAGACCTAATCCTGCGAGGAGCAGGTGGCTCTTGAATATCTCCTGCTTGGGGGGCATTGCTGCTGTGACCAGACATCTTAAACTCCTTTCTTGATGTGGGCTCTTCTCAGGGAAAGATGAACGCTTCCCACAGGCGGCGCCAATTGTAGAAGTAATTGTTATGCAACACAAATAAATATGAGAGAAAGATTATCAAGAAGAGAACAGGGAACAGAAGATGCCAATCACACAACAAATGATGTACGTGGTTCAACCAAAATGTGCCTACGTCCACGGTGGTGCAGTCGATGTTATTTCTATATACTCCGGAGAGTGATTACAGATAATACAACTTATCCTTTTGCCCCGGACCTAGGGTTTAATATATACATGTGCATGTAGATGACTGGGGGTGATGGGTTCCTCCACGTTTTCCATTTCTCCCATAATTTCCCTTCATGGGATCGTGGGGGGAGACTGGATTAATTATAAAAGATGAGGGGCCTAGACTTTGGGACGCCAGGACTGGGCTACTCGTCCAGGCCCATAGTTCTACATTTCGGGTACCCACAGTAAGTATGAAAACCTACAATGACTAATTATACTTTGTACATATAAAATTAGTTAACATAAATATGTTATATTTTGTAAAATAATTTATTTATTTATTTATATATTCAAACTTCGGGCTTCGGGTCCAATTCGGGCTTGGCAAAGTTTGGCTCAAGCGCGGCCCGAAATTCATTCGAGCTTGAAATTTTGGCTCAGGGTCGGCTTGGCTCAAACTCAAATAAAGCTCGGCCCGAAAATAGCGAGCCGAACGGGCGGGCTTCGGCTTGCCCGGCTCAATTTATAGGACACAGACTCACTTTTGTACAATTTTTTCATATTCGGTGCATAAAAATGCTATACCTTGTTGTTGTGAGTTTGTTGGAAAATTGGACTTAAAGTTAGAATAAAAGAGCTATCCAGATTTTTTGGACAAAAATTATGAGCAACTTTGAGCTCAAATTTAGGTGGGACCCATACTACGATAATTGTGGGACCATATATGAACGTGTTCTCCTTCTCAAGGAGATTAACGTAGTATATTCACATGTCCAATTCCATTAAGTTATGAATGATGACAATGTCCCCAAAGTGACTCAAAAACAACGAAAGTTAATTAATTGGGCATGCTATAACTCTTGTCTCACATTAGAAGAGTAATGAAAAGTTGATGAGTTAATAACACCCCAAGTATGGGCTAAGGCTTGGATGGATTGGAGTATCCCAACTCTTTGAAGGGGAGATGACCTACACTATGCATGTGTTGGGTTAGGGCCAAAAGCCCACATGCGCGCGTCGGCCGGCCGGCTGGCTCGGGCTTGGGAAAAACTTTATGGGTTTTAATTTAATTACGAAATTAATTAAATTGGCAATAGTCCGTAGTTAATTAACTGTTAACAATTAAAAACGTTTTGACTGTTCCCAACAATCTAAACCTACGCTATAAATTAAAGTCATTCCCTCCAGTTTAAAATGGCTGTCAACATAACCCCTCCAAAAAAATTCCGAAAATGTTCTTTCATCCAGAAAATATTTTCTTCATATCTGCATATCATATTACTGTTCCGGTTGAGTATTAACACAGATTCGTGTTCGTTGGGATTAATTATTGCTATGCTACATAATTAATTGGGAAATCCGTTCTATCTTGGGAGGCAATTATTCAATAACCTTTGAGCACATTAGAGGGAATAAATTCGCCTTAAGGAGAGTGTTCTACAGGACTCGGATTTATCTTTAAATTCTGTTATTATTTCTGCAAATTCAAGTAAGTGTTAATTTCTGTAATTTAATTATATTTCTGTAATTATATTAATAATTGATAATTCTGTACAATTGTATTTAATAAATAATAGACTTAACAATATTAAGGCAAATTTAATTTGTTCTACTATTTTGTAGTGTAAAATTTTTTTTTTTACTACAGAAATTTAGTCGTATAAATAAATCTGTTTTGACATAAAAATTTGAATTAAAATATTATTTTATTACAAAAATTTAATAAAACAGTTTTTGTTACAGAAATTAATTTCTATACTGTTTATTTGTAAATTTTTGTTAAAATATGTTTATGTAAAACTTTTAATCTTAAACTTATAATTCTGTTTTGTTCGAAATTCTTTTTATTATTAAAAAATAGTGTGACACAGATTTTTTTTTAGTATAAACTTCGGTTTATATTTTAGTTCAATTATGAATATTATTTAGAATTCTTTTGGGAATTCATTAAACGTGAATTATATTTGAAGGAAATTGGTGCACATAATTTTGTATTATGTTTTGATTAATTCATTCATATATGAATATTATCATTGATAAAAAATTTGTTTTTGTAACAGAAATGGACTCGCAAAGTACGAACACTATTCCTGCTAAAGTGATTGTTACTAACACAAATGTGACTACCCCCGTACCTATGCCACACGGGGAGAAACCAAAAAAATTCAATGGGTCTGACTTCAAACGTTGACAAGGACAAATGTATTTCTATCTCACTACCTACCAACTTGGTAGGTTTGTATATGAAGAATGTCTCTCTATTCAAGAGGGAGATGACTCGGAAAAGGTATTCAAGAGGGAGATGACTCGAAAAAGGTTGCTGTTGTTGATGCTTGAAAGTTTTATGTGTATATACACACACACACACACACACATGTATAATATACATATATATATGCTTGTCAATTTTCAAAAAACTCTATTTAAAAACAAGTTTACTTAACCCACACCAATAATTATAAACACAAAAAACATAATTTTAAAACTGTATTAAAAAAATAACGTTTAAATTGAATTTTCTGACTACAGAACCAAACCGGCCCTAATAAATTATTCATTTATCGATAAATAAAGAATTTTTTCTCATCCGAGGACTATACATTTATCGAGGTTTTACTGCCATATAGGGTCATGGACTCGCAGTCTCCACAACTTTATGAAATATTAACCAAGAAAAGGCGAGTTTTTCGATAAAGAGATCTTCGAGCACCATTCCATCTTGGATTGTAATTAAAAAAGTATTACTCATTATGTTTCAAATTAAGAGTTTGTATCATTCTCTTTGTCTGGATTAAGGATATACTCAATCAACATCAAAATTAATACTAGTTTACTATTGTGAAATTTAATTCGTTGAAAATCCAGACTGATAAGAAAAATATTATGATAAGACCCCATCCCCTACTTTACCGTCATTCCATCCAACCTTGTACAACACTTTTGGACAAAATAAGCTTTAGGCAAATCAAATAAATGGTTTTATCGTAAATTAATTTTTTTTAGATTGTTCCTAAAATAATGCAATAATTAGACATACCAATCATTTTTTTCAAAATATTAGAGTCAATCCAAATTGTGCAAGAACTCATTTATGCAAGACTTGATTTTCGAGATTTTTTTGCACATTCTTACTTAGTCCCACTGGTTTATGATTTAAATTTACGAAAAAAACAGAATACATTTAATTGATACCAATAGACAACCTGAACACCACCTTTGTAATAGTTGTAGCTAACGTACAGCTCACCCACCCACTAGTTAAAAAATAACCACAATCACGTAGATGATTCTGAAAAAAGAAGTTTTGGGAAGAAGGTGGCGGAAAAAAAAGACACTACATTTCTAGAAAATATTAACAAATGCAATCTTACAGACTTGGGGTGCTCGGGACCAAAACTGATTTGGACAAACAGCAGGAAGGGCATGGCAAATACTCTTATCAGATTAGACAGAGGCCTAGTTAACTCGGAGTGGAATCTAAAATACCCTGAAGCAAATGTGGATAACATTCCACGGAACGCATCGGACCACTGCCCTATAATTATCAGAATGGAAGGTATGTCCAAACACCTCACTATTCCTAAACCCTTCAGGCTTTTGGCTTGTTGGTTTGATAGAATTGATTTTAATGAACTTGTTAATTCAAATTGGAATAATGATTCAAATCTCGATAAGAATATTCAATTATGTACGGAAAAGCTTAAAAGTTGGAACAACAATACTTTTGGTAATATTTTTAAAAATAAAAAGCGTATTCTTAGACGTTTAAGTGGTATACAAAAAACACAAGAAATTTGGTACTCCCATAACCTTGCAACCCTTGAAAATAAGTTACGTAATGAGTTTAACACGATACTTAGATACGAAGAAAGCTTGTGGCAACAAAAATCGAGAATCCAATGGCTTAACGAGGGTGATCGAAACACAAAATTCTTCCATACTACCACTATTATAAGACGAAGGAGAAACTGTATTAAAAAACTCCTGATTAATGGGGAGTGGACTGATAATGGTACTATCATCTCAAACCACATTAATATCTTTTAAGGATTTATTTAAAGCTGAATTTAATTATAATATTCAAAGCCAACTGCGAAATTTGGATAATATGAAACATGTGGAGGATGACAACTTTTTCTTAAATACCCCAATTTCTATGGGGGAGGTGAGGAAAGCTACTTTTAGTATGAAAGCTCTCAAAGCTCCTGGACCGGATGGTGTCCAACCACTTTTCTACCAACATTTTTGGAAAACCATCGCTACTAACATTTTTACATTTTGCCAAAAATGTTTTCGGGATAAGTACTTCCCTAGTGAACTAAATAACAACTTTATTACGCTCATCCCTAAAGTGGACAACCCAGAGAACATATTGCAATTTAGACCTATTACTCTTTGCAATGTTTCTTATAAGATCCTTGCAAAAATTATTGTGGATAGGCTTATACCTATCCTTTGCCATAATATTAGCCCCCACCAAGCTAGTTTTCTCCCTGGGAGACAAGCTTCTGATAATGTTATTGTTACACAGGAAATTATCCACACACTTATGAATACTAAAGGTAAATTAGGGGGTTATATTCTCAAAATTGATTTAGAAAAAGCTTACGACATAGTGGATTGGGACTTTCTTGAGGGAGTCCTAAATTGGTTTAATATTGATAAGGATTTCTGCAGCCTTATATTGAGTTGTGTTAAAAATACCACTACATCTATTCTTTGGAATGGTCCTCCCCTCCCCAGTTTTAAACCATCTAGGGGCCTCCGACAAGGAGATCCTCTATCCCCTTATCTTTTCGTTATGTGCATGGATTACTTATCTGCTATGATATCGGATAGAGTAAAATGTAATAAGTGGAAAGGTATTAGGGCCTCTCCTAGGGGCCCCCGCATCACCAACCTCTTTTTTGCTGATGATCTTATTCTTTTCACGGAAAATGATAATAATTCGTGTGAAGCGGTCATTGAGACCCTAGAGGAGTTTTGTCACATCTCTGGGCAGAAAATAAGTTACTCTAAATCTAAGTTGTTTGCGTCCCCAAATATCCCAAAAAAGGAGGCTTTAAAGGCTGGACATTTGTTTGGCATGAGCCTTACTAATGATCTAGGTATTTACCTTGGTAATAGACTTATACATGGTAGGTTACATGCATCTCATTTTAAAGACATCATTGAAAAAATCCAAAACAGATTAACGGGATGGAAATCTAAACTTCTCTCCCTTGCGGGAAGGAAAACACTTATTCAGGCTGTAACCTCCACCATCCCAAACTATAGTATACAAAATGTCATGCTCCCGGTGAAGATATGTAATGAGATTGATAGACTTAATGGAAATTTCCTATGGGGAGAGAATTATGGCAACGGAAAGATTCACCTTGTAAACTGGAATAAAGTTTGTAGTCCCAAAATAAATGGAGGCCTTGGGTTGAGAAAGAGTGCGCAAAATAACCAAGCTAGTGTCACTAAACTCGGATGGAAAATTGTGAATAAGGATAAATCACTATGGGCTGACGTATTAAGAAACAAATATAAAGCGGGTCAAAATCCTAGAATGTGGAAAAAATGTAATACGTCGTCTCATACTTGGAGAAGTATTCTTAAATGTAGAGAAACCCTTGAGAAAAATACCAAATGGAATGTTGGTAATGGTAAAAACATTAACATCTTAAAAGACTGGTGGGTGGGGAAGAAAATTATCAACCCTATGGAACACCCGGGAAACTTAGAAAATGTAAATGTCGAGGCGCTTATTGATGAGAACAGGAAATGGGATGTTAGAACTATTGAAAATTCTTTCAACATGAACATTATGAATGATATAGTTAACATCCCACTTTCCGTACTTGCTGTTGTGATGATAATCCATCCTGGTCGTTAAGTACTAAAGGAAAATTCACAATTAGTTCGTGTTATCAATCCCTTGTTACCAAGCATAATGAACATCAACCCTGGGAGGTTTGGAAAAAGTTATGGAAATTAAACGTCCCACCAAAAATTTGCACATTTTTGTGGACCATTCTACATGGAAAAATCCTCACAAATGAACATCGTATGCGTAGAGGTCTTACGAATAATGGTGACTGCCCACGGTGTGGGCTCCTCGAGGACATCGACCACTTATTTAGGGAGTGCATTCACACTAGGGAAATTTGGAACACACATGGCTTCGACCACACCCTTGACTTCAATCTATCAGGTAATGTAAATGAGTGGATTGCACTAAACATTTGGGGTGAATCGAAGAAAGAAAGGTACAAATGCTTTATTATTACCTTGTGGCATATTTGGAAATCCAGAAACAATTTCATCTTTAATAACATTGATGAGTCTCCACCAACAGTTGCCCGCTTGGCTATGATTTACACAAACTATGTTTTTGAAGCCCAAAACACCAAGCGAGCAAAGGTTAGTGGGGAAAACAATACCATATTAATTCGTGATCCGTGTCCTATTGCAGGTAAAATCATCATTCATACTGACGGTGGTTTTGACCATGGTTGTGGTACGGGTTCTTTTGGTGGAGTAGTTAGAAATGAAGATGGAGAATGGATCATGGGCTTTACTGGAAGAATCCAAGGTACTTCCAGTCCTCTACGTGCGGAGCTGGAAGGAATTTTTCATGGGCTAAACCTTGCCCTAAGAAAGAAATGGAAGAATGCCTGTCTGAAAAATGATTGTCTTGAAGCCATCAATCTCATTAAGCAGGAAAACACTCAGAACCACCCTTTGGCAAATATCATCAACGATTGCAAGGAGCTTGCGAAAGAGCTAAAGATCAACATCGTTCACATTCCAAGAGCAAGCAACTTTATGGCGGATTGTATGGTGAAAATTGGGAGAGAGGTGGATGACCTATACAAAGAATATGACGAAGCGCTGGAAGATTACCTTAGGATGATTGACGCGGAGATGGAGGAGGACGGGTTCTATTTCGTTTAAAACCGATTAGTTTTGTTGTTTGCTTTTTGTTTTCTGATTTCCTGTTTTCACCCAAAAAAAAAAAAACTCCTACGTTACCTGAAATTCGATAAAAACATGACACTTGCGGCATGACTTTACACATAAAATGCCTAACCCTTAATTTAGTGTAACAACCAAACAACTAAAATGGAAAAATCAACCAACATTCTTTGAACTATTTTCTAACAGCCTCACGTTAATTTTTTTATTTTATTTTTGATCAAAGAGAAGGCCAAAGGTCAAAAGAAAGCAACGAAGAATAACTAAAACGCCACTCCTTGCAAGGAGTTCACAAAAATTGGATCATCGAGGGCATTGAAAATATTATCATCATAACGGGGGCAGAACGGGTTTGCTAGTCTGACAGCCGCTTTGTTCTCATCACCAGAGATCCACCGAACCGTAATTTGCCTCTTTTTCAGAATTTGCCAAATTTCGTGGATGACCGATCTCCAATCTTTTGGACCCTGAATTTCGTTGTTGACAATTTTGACTGTTTGTTGGCTATCACTTTCGATTCAACCCTCCGACTAGTTCCTCGCTTCATAAACCAAGCAGGCGTTTCTGCATGCTAGTAACTCCTACGAGCATTCATAATGGGGATATAAAATGCTAAGAAAATTTATAAGTTTACAAATTCGGATCCTTACAGTGGTGGATATAAATGAACAAATTTTGTATCTCGATTTGTAGTGGTTTAACAAAGATACAAATTGACTGATGAATTTGTAAAGGGTTCTTATGAACTTCATTTGTTCGTATGAATTCTTACGAAAAAATAAAGTTCGTAAGAAGTATAAATAATCTTTTTAATTATATATTGAGATTCCTACAAACAACATTTATCCGTATTATTTTCTACGAACAAATATTATTCATAGAAAGTGAATTTTTATTTTCTACGAACTTTAATAATTCGTAAGAAGTTAGGTTACAAATTATCTAAATTCCACCAATGTAAACGTTATTATATATGAATCATATTCGTTCTCTAAATATATCTTTCTAGAGCTATCAACAGTCCGGATGCTCTAACGGGTCATCAACCTTCAGTCTAACCCGGAAAAGATGTTTAATGTTATTCCCCCAGTCTCGAAAAAACCCAGCAATAATAGCTGAGCCATTATCCTTGTGAAAAGACCCATCAATATTGCATTTAATGCCATTGGTACTAATTCTTGATTGCTGAGTTGTACGAACCTCATTATCAACTTTCTCCCATCTTTGGTGTAACTTATTACTGACGGCAGTGGGCCAGCTATCCCATTTGATTTTTGCCACCAATGAGGAGCTATAGGATGACGCACCACGGTTCCCCAGGTTCAAACCATTGGTTGCAGTCGCACGATTATGGGGAGCATCGAAAGTTGTGATTCTCTGCTCTTGAGAAGTCACACTCACCTTACAGTGTCCGACGCTAGTCCCCTTAGCCTCCTGACCTGTTTCGTTTGAAACACTCTCCCATCTGTTCTTCCTGTGAGCGATGGGACGTACAGCCTCACGTTAATCAATACATGATGCACCATTGCATGCAAGTGTCTGATGGTGATGGCCTGAATGCTTTTTTGATCCTTTGTTTGCCCCTTCTCAATCTTAATGTGTGTTTAAATAAAGAATACAATCAGAAGAGCTCATCACCCACGAATCAATTACCCTAAAAATATTTTAAGAATCAGGTAACCTTTTCAAAAACCATCTTAAACTTGAAAATTGTTTTACGAATACAACGAAATTAAAAATAGAGTCATTAACAACACTTGCTTCGTTCCAGTCTCGCATGGCGGAAAAATATTTTTTAAAGTACCCTAGGATCCCACCCCCAACCCTACCTTTCAGAGGTACCTCTTTTTTTTTATTTTTTGATCAAATACAAGAATGGCGCTAAACAACAAACAGCAAAAGCTGATTACAAAGAGATTCTGACTGGGTGAGTTCATTAATGATTTGTCCTTCACTGCCAAGCAGGCTCAGTGCATATACGTCACACAAAGCTACAGAGTAAATGCCTCACGCAGAATTCATTAATAACTTTTGTACCCTTTTTTCTTTTCGGAATCACTTTTGTACCTTTTTCTAATACGATAGAGCTAACAGCGCTCCACCCTTATTACAAATTTATCCTCATTCTGTAAATAGAATATAAACCTCTATCTTCTTTTTACTTCAGTCATTTTTTTTCTATAAACATTACAAAAAAACTGCATAAATACTAATATTTGAACAAAAATATTTTAGCAAAAATTATGAAATTAAAGATTTTCAGGAGCCTTAAAAAGCAACAAAAGTAAAAAAAAATCTCAACAAATAATCCCATTTATCAATCTGAACAAAAAATCTCAAGCACATGAGTTTCCAAGTAAAATTAAAAAAAAAACTTATAAAATCCATGGAAAAATAGGGTAAAAATATTCGTCAAAGAAAGAGAGATTTGAATCCATCTTCGAGTGGAACCAACATTTTTTTGTGGGACTTCTTTGTCTAGGTTATTTAAAAATTCATTAAAAAAAATTGATTTACAAGAAAAAAAAAAAAAAAACTTCTTTGTCTTCGAGTGGAGCCAACTTTTGTTGAGACGACATGATTTTTTTTACTTGACATGAATATGTTCTAAGTAAATGCGACACCACATAATTTTTTATTATCAAATGCAAACACGTCGTGACGTCCCAATGAAAATTGGATTCATGTTACAACACAAAATATTTTTTTTAACCTAACACGACCACAATCCAAATAAAAAAGACACGACATGACACGAATTATTATTTTAATTTATTTACAAAAACAGAAACACGACTGGATAAAAAAAATGATTTCGTATTATGTGGGATTTAAAAAAATATATATTACTCATCCCGTCTCAAATTAATAGTATGTATCATTTTCTTTTGTCTAGATTAAGGATATATTTCAATCAACAATCAAAATCAATACTAGTTTACAAATGTAGTTCGTTGATAATTCAGAATGGAGGGAATAACATTTATTTTGAATAAAAAGTACTAATATATATGTAAAAGATATCTATATAATAAAGTACAATATGAAGTATGGGTTTTTGTCATGGATGATAAACATGCATAATATTTTATGTGTTGCATGCATATATGCTTGCATACGTACACATGATATAATGATAAGACCCATCCCCTAGTTTACCATCAATCCATCCAACCTTGTACAACACTTTTGGACAAAATAAGCTTTAGGCAAATCAGATAAATGGTTTTATCTTAATTTAGTTTTTTTTATATTGTTCAAAAAATAATGCAATAATTAGACATAACAATCATTTTTTCAAAATATGAGAGTCAATCCAAATTATGCATAACTTACTTGGTGCTTATGCAAGAACTCACTTATACGTTATCAATGGACATACGGGGTGAATTTATTATTGAAAAAATTAAATGACTTTTTGATGGGGTAAATGCAAAAATAATATTTTTCACTGAATATTTTTCTGTCTTGATTTAAAACTCTTTTAACAGATGCAACTTGGGCACATAAAATTTCCATTACAAAGGTCTGATGATGATGGCCAAAATGCTTTTTTGATCCTTTGTTTGACGAGCCCTTCTCTATCTTAACGAGTGTTTAAAATAGAGAATACAGTCACAATAGCTCATTGCCCACGAATCAATTCCCCTCAAATTATTTCAAGAATCGGGTAACCTTTTCAAAAACCATCTTAAACTTGAAAGTTGTTTTGGGAATACAATTAAATTAAAAATAGAGTAATTAGCTACACTTGCTTGGTACCACAGGGATATTTTTTTAAAGTACCCTAGGGTCCCACCCCAACCCTACCTTTCAGAGGTACCTCTTCTTTTTTTTTTGATCAAATACAAGAATGGCGCTAAACAACAAACAGCAAAAGCTGATTACAAAGAGATTCTGACTGGGTGAGTTCATTAATGATTTGTCCTTCACTGCCAAGCAGGCTCAGTGCAGATACCTCACACAGAGCTACAGAGTAGATGCCTCACGCAAAATCGGCGCTCCAGTAAAATCGGAAGCACTCCACTTTTGTTCCCAATTTTCTAATATGATCAATAAATCCTTAGAATCCGTGTAGTTGCCTATAGGTAAAAGAATGGCATGTCAAAATTTATCGATAAATTTTGTTTAAGTAAATTTTATTTAATTTTTTTTATATGATGCTATCAAATAATTATTAGATGAAATTAGAGTCAATTCAATTAATTTATTTAAAAGCAGTTTTTATATTTTAGTCAAAAATGTTAAAAACAATTTTTACAATATTTTTATATTATGATTTTTAAAAAAAATTGTAAAACAGTTTCTTAACAAATTTATATAATATTAAAAATAGTTTTTAAAAGATTACAAAACAATTTTTAAATATTCACAACAGTTTTTTTTTACTATTTAAAATATTTTTTAATTTTGTTTTTAATCTTTAAAACAGTTTTTATATTATATTCAAAACAGATTTTAAAAACGTTAAAAACCATTTTTACAATATTTTTATATTACGGTTATTCAAAAAATTTGTAAAACATTCTCTTAACAAATTTTTACAATATTAAAAACAGTTTTTAAAATATTACAAAATAATTTTTAAACATTCACAACAGTTTTTTTAAACTATTTAAAACAGTTTTAAAAAATGTTTTTTAAAACTTTAAAACAGTTTTTAACATATATTCAAAACAGTTTTTAAAATTGTTAAAAACAGTTTTTACAATATTCTTATAATACGGTTTTTAAAAAAATTTGTAAAACATTTTCTTAACAATTTTTTCTAATATTAAAACCAGTTTTCAAAACATTACAAAACAGTTTTTAAATATTTATAACAGTTTTTTTAAGTATTTAAAACAGTTTTTAAAATTATTTGTTAAAACTTTAAAACTGTTTTTATAATATATTCACAACAGTTTTTTAAAATGTTAAAAGTAGTTTTTACAATATTTTGTTAATACGGTTTTTAAAAAAAATTGTAAAACATTTTCTTAACAATTTTTTATAATATTAGAAACAGTTTTTAAAACATTGCAAAATAATTTTTAAATATTCATAACAGTTTTTTAATTATTTAAAATAGTTTTTTAATTATTTTTTAAAACATTAAAACCGTTTAAGAAGTTGGGCAAATTTGTTGGCAAATATTTTTCACTCAAATAGGTAAGCAAAATTTGCCCACAGATTGTGCATAGGAGTTATTGTACATTGGCAAATAATGCCTAGGCAAATTATGCAACCAAACAGTCAAAATGTAGACAAATGTTCATATTTGCCAACTTTTTGGCATTTGCCTAGGCAAATTTAGCCAACCAAATTCATTCTTTATCTTCAAATTGGTGCTTTAATAAATAATAGTTTAAAATAAATAATAGTTCAAATTTGAGCATACTCATCTTTAATTTTAAATAATAGTTTTAATAAGAAATCTTTTAGATAACTTCTATTTTGCTCTTCGAAAAATTATTTATGTATTTTAAAGTAAATTAAAATTATAATATTTAATTTTTAATTCACCTTATTTTCAAAGTACCCCTATTTTTAAAAAAAGTTGTAATACACGATCTGATTTAATGTATCTTTTAGATAACTCATTTTAATGTATTTTTTACTTAACAGGAACACGATATGATTAAAACAAAACACTATTTATATTTGTCACGTTTGTGTAGGAAAAAAAAATGTGCCATCGTATTTCAATACGGGAAGCGCCAATAGCGGTACCCCTAATAGTTTTAACAGGAGAGCTATACAACACGAAATATATTTAAAATATACGTAAAATTTAAAATTTATTTTTCAAAATTTTAATGAAAATTTAGTATTATTTTCGAATAAAATATATGGTTTAAATGTTTTTTTAAAAGTAACACTTTTTTACATTAAAGCGTTTTTTTTAACAAAAGAGTCTTTTCTAATAAAAAAAAATGTTTTTTTTGACAAAACAGTTTATATTTATAAAAAATGGTTAATAGTAATTTTTTATGTTTTTTAAGTATATAGTAAATTTTACTTTTTATTTATATGTATAATTTTGAGGTAGGAAAAATGTTTATTTTTTTGTATGAGAGAGAATGATGGAAGTATTGATAATAAGGGCATAAGAGTCTTTTATTTATATTTGAGAAGAAAATGGAGTGTGAGAGAACTTTGTGGAGTGTCTATAACCATACCCATAAAAATGCTATAATTTATTATTGAGGGTCTCCTCACGGGGGAATATACAACTCTTATTAGTCGAATACCAAAGTGAATAAATATACTGATACCTTTATATTATTTATTTCATATCCGACGTACCTCACTTTCTACTAGGTAAGTTTTATATTTTCTTTGTTTGTTTAACGTTTATTCTTCAATATGCTTGGAACCACATAATGCCATCATATTGGAAATAGTGGGAATGTATTTTGTATTAAAAAATGATAAGTCATACAGATATTTGATACAGAGTGGTGCGATACAGTGATGTATCGCACTGATATTGACTATTATCTAATTAATATAGATTCGCGCTAGTAATATTAACTAATATTGATGCGATATATCATTATGTCGCACCAAATGTATCGTAAAACTACGTTGACGTAGAGGTACCAAATGTCACATGCCCATCAATTTTTAGGTGGTTTGCGGGAAAAAAAAATTATGTCACTATGACATCAAATACAAGAACGGGCGCCAAACAACTGGGAGAGTTCATTAATAATTTTTCCTTCACTGCCAATCACGCTCAGTGCAGATGCCTCACGCAGAGTTCATTAATAACTTTTGTACCATTTTTTCATATTCATATTTTGTTACTGTGAGTCCATTCATAACAGAATGTACAATTTTTTATTACATTATATTATTAATTGAATTTGAGTATCAAAGTCGGTACAAAAATTGATAAATATAATGGATACCCTTTATATTATTTATTTCTTATCCAACTACCTCACTTTACTATTTTATATAAATTGCAGTATCACTTATATTGACCAACACTTACTGATCTTCTCGACACCTTCTCTGTGACCCACACACCCAGCCCGGCCCCCAGCTCTCCTTTCTGCTAGGTAAGTGTTATGTTTTCTTTGTTTCTTTGACATTTATTCCTCAATATTCTCAAGTCTACATAGATTATGCTTGGAACCACGGACTGCCATCATATTGGAAATAGTGCGAATGTATTTTGTATTTAGTATGGACACAAACTTTAAATCCAAAACCTTAATTCCATACTTCCAATTTAGAGGTACCAAATGTCACATGCCCAACAATTTTTAAGGGAATTTTTTTTTATGTCACTAGGACATCAAATTTTTTTCTTGATTTTAGGGATAGTAAGTCAACAAATTCTTTGATTTAAATGAAAATACTCACAGAAACCCAAATACAAAATGGGCTCGATGGATTTCACCTGACTCGCTGCCAGACATAACCTTGGGACTCCTTTGAATATAATCAAAGGGATGGAAAGAGGAGGAGGATATACCTTTCCTACACCTTTGGTTTAAATAATAAGAGGAGCGTTATGTGATGTACATTGAAACATTCTAGTCAAATAAATCCCATATAAAAAAACAAAAAATAGATTTTGTGGTAGAGTTATAATAAAATTGTATTTTTGTCATGCAAAATTATTTACTATTAAAATATCAATTTGTTACTATCCAAAATATGTAATATGCTATTTATAAATATTTCTACGGACTAAAATGTCAATCCTAATTTTTTCCATATCTAGTAGTGTGTAAGTTATGTAGATGTTTAATAAATTAATTGTATTGCATTGGTAATTTGAATAGAAAAATATAAGAACATGGTGTAGTGTAAAATTATTTTTATTTTATTTTCGTTGCTTATATTATACGCTATTTTCCCAACAACCATTTCTTTGCTTAACTTTATGAATAATCAACTGAAAATGAACATTTATCATTAAATGATTTTCGTAAACAGGTTTGCAGTTGGATTCACCAAAACTTGTTGGGGATTGTTGTTGATTTCTTCAGTTGGCCCATTCAGCTTGCTGTTTACATTTGGTTTTAAGTATGAAAATTTTGAATCATAGCTTTTTTTTTGTTATTGCAGAATGCTAATATATAGTCTTAGATTCTAATAGCTTGATTACAACTAATTATTCAATTACTTGAATGATTTGGTCATGTTGTGTTCTATAGAGAAAATGAGGAGTCCGAACAACATTTCACAAATAGTCCCTCCACTAATGTGGTTCTACGTACTCAAATTATAGATATGACTTAGACTAATAACATTATTCATTCTCTAAAGGTTGCAAATGTTAATAAAATTCTTAACATATTGTTAGTGAACATATTAGACTATCAAGGTTCCATAATATAAATAATGTTGGAATTATGTACTTGAATTCGTAGTCGTGAATAAGACTTGGGGGTTAGAAGTCTTAAACCGACTAATCCCCCTTTTCTATGAATTCCCTTTCAATGATGAGAAATGAGGAGGAAAGTATGTGAGTTCATTATATTATACAGAGTTATTTGTACTTTTGATTCAAATGATTAGAGTATGCACTCTGTGCGATGCATGGACTATTTTCATAGAACAAAAATCTAATGTATTTTTTTATATTTCATAACTCAATAATTAAACTTGAACTGATTTGGGATCAATTTCATACATTTAATTATTGGGGTAATATAAAGAAAGGCTTAGTACACAAAACACATGAACAATTGCAATGCAGCATATTAATACATGTATATACAAAAATGTATATTCACTTAAATGCCCAAGATATATATATATATATTAAGGCATCTACCCTCGGTGTCCATCTGTGTAATTGTAACACCCCGCGCAATCTAGCGTCGGTCGCCGCCAAACAACATCAGGCGTCACTAAATTAAATGTCATTCTTAGCACGAGACGTAAATATGAGACATTAAAACTTTTTTTTCCACAAAATAATGTTTAGATTTATCCAACAAATATAAACATTCATGCAAATTAAAATCAATTTTAATGCTAACTTCGAACTAAACTCCAATTCCTAACATTCGATTTCAAATTGAAAGTAAATAATCCAACTATAAATCTCTAACAGAAAATCATAAAGAACTATGGAATCGAATGACCTACCAAATCCATAAATGATTGTCTCGTACAAAAGCGACGGAATGAAATTACTCTAAACTAATAAAGAAATAAAATAAATCTCCAGCTGTACTCAACAAATCTCCAATCCATCATGTGCAACTACTGCAAAAATTATACTTGAAATGTTAGCCATTGCAATGGGTCAGAGCCCACCGCATGAATATTAGCTACTCCTCCCAAATAGGGTCCGTAAACCCACACTGTAGCATTATACACGATAAATATCACAACACAATATTTTAAATTAAAGAAGATATATTAGCAGTGCGAGTAAAATAAAATATTGCTATTACCCACAACACTTGGCCACCCCAGTATTTAAGTCCAATTATGATGTTTCAACATCAATTCTGATTTCACAATTTAATTAAATTAATTTAATATATTTTATTTATGCGACAACAGAATATCTAGTTCATCCTATTACGGGGCCTGCAAATACTCAAGACCCACCATGCACACATTTTCCTCACTATAGTCAGTTCGCCTAATTTCGTTGACACTGCACATACTCATGAGGTTTCACACACGACATGTCACTATAGTCTGTTCGCACAATTTCGTTACCCTTGCACATACCTGTGACGCCAAAACACACCCACGCCAACATAGCCAGTTCGTCCCTTACTGGTAGCCCTACACATACTCGCGACGCAAATTCATTTTTAATATTCGTTTATTATTTTATGCAATAATTGTCCATTTTATCAAGTTTTCGTTGTTTTTTATTAGCCCCACCCTTTAGTCGAGCCTAAATCCTCAAACCACCCCTAGTCTCATACTTAGAGGTCTCCAAAATACAAGTATATCCCATCCTATCATTTAGGAAGAATACCTACCAATAGCTACTACCTAGTCTCGCATCTAGGGTAACGAACCAACGTAACGACATACAATTCAACCCCACCCAGGAATTACTCATCCATAAAAAACCTATAATAACTAGTCCCATACTTAGAAACTGTTACTACAAACAAAGCCCTACCTACTGGTCCCATACCTAGCAAGCAACCCTAAAAGTAAGGTGAAAGCATGACTACCCCCAAAAATTCTGCCGTCCCCGCAGTATTAAATATTCACATAACTAATGTTCGTCGAAGGCACATTTTTCCCATTTAGATGCAATTCTTCCAAATAAATATCAAGATTCTAATTTAACCAATTTACGTACGTTTAATTTTAATTTTAATTAAGCAATTTCGGTTTCAAAAATTTATAAAATTTTCATTCACCTATATATTTTGGGGGCATACAACAATAATTTATACTCTACAAGATACACATAAATAACATAATCTTTTGAGTTGAATTTAAATTATACGATTTATTTTAGAATGCGAACCTCTAAATATTCTAACGGAGTCCCAAATCTAAGCATGCCGGAGTTTTAATATAACACAAACTCTAAAAAAAATTGTCCCCACATTTTTATATATATAGTTAGAAATTCCAAATTTTAATCCCGATTTCAATTCCAATTAAAAACCTTAATTTATATAGATCAAAACAACCATTTTAATTGTTATAAATAATTAAATTCACCAAGGAATATTTTTTTGATTTTAATTTAAGACGTGTTATTTCCGGTTCTAACCTAAGTCCCCACATTTTTATATATATAACTCTACCGGCAAGTTCGGTGGAGTCCCTCACCTAATGCACTTAAACAAAACACAGATAATTGGGGTGATTGCTATGTAGTAACACCACCTACTACCCATACCAAGTCCATGTTGATGGATCCGGTCATCCTCTTTCTCCCATCACCAACTTGTGACCCTGAATGTATGGTACAAAATAATGACTACGACATCACATATCAGTTGACGTATGGTACATGTTACAATGTCGAACACAATCTACGACTAGATTCACCACAAATACGGGTATGCCCACATAATCACATTGTGTGTGTGTGTGTGTGTGTGTATATATATATGGCCTTAGGTTAATGCATACACTCAAGTCTACCCAACCATCCAGGTCCCCACATTGTTGGGTCCTTATTTTAAATCGATTTAGAATCTCTCAAAACCAAGTTAAACATATATATACAAGTAAGGTTTCACATACACTCTAGTGTAGCGCAAATCAATTAAATCCCTAAACATCGGATTATTCTTACATTCTTAGGATAATTAACTCTAACACTTATTAAAGTTGATTCCTGGTGTATTGTGTCTTTAAAATATGATTACATTTATCCCTTATATATGCACACTCTTTCATAACACACATATATTTCCTCCATTTAATTGATAAATTAATTCCATGACCTATATCCTCTCAAGACCTAAATTAATTCTCGCAAACACTTTAACTCCTTACTCTTTAAGTTCGACCATATGATACCGCTCACTCATGCATTTACCCATCCAAACCAAATCCTAACATCGGATGCTAATAGAATAGTACAAAATTCATACCTCTAACCTGCATAGCTATCCTCATTATTAACCAAGTCTGATCCATCGCAATATTACATGTAATCCTAAAGGAAATTGCCAAGTAAAAATCATAAAATCCAACTCTCGTTCTCATCTTTTAATAGAAAAATCATATCAAATCCAAAGAAAATGAACAAAATACGAAATTAGCACCCACGCCTTCGGCTTTCGATTCTGCACAAACTGGATAACTTTTTAAAGTTGTTCGAACGAGAAAGGGATCTCGTTCGAACAAAAAATACACCTCATTCAAACGAGAATGGCAACTCATTCGAACAACGTTCTAACGGCGTTACAGTGAAGTTGGCTAGTTGGAAGAAGGGTTTCCTCTCGAAAGGGTGGAGATTGACGTTGATTAAGAGTGTGATGTCTAGCTTGCCCACATACTTCATGTCCATTCTTCCCTTGCCTGGGACTGTTCGTCTGAAGATGGAGAAAATTATGCGAGATTTCTTATGGAAAGGAATGGAGTCTAGCTTTAAGTATTGCCTTGTAGGTTGGGAAGAGGTGTGTAAGCCCATCAAGTTGGGGGGAGCGGGAGTGCAGAACTTAGCTATATTCAATAAAGCTCTCTTAGGTAAGTGGTTGTGGAGGTATCCGCTGGAAGGACATAGGTTGTGGAGGAGAGTGGTGGTTGCAGGGGGGGGGGGGGGGGAGTCCTCAATGGGGATGGGGGCCGGTGGTGGGTATGTGGAAACATATTGCCAGGGAGTGGACAGAAGCATTTATTACTCTCACGTGTCAACCTATAGATACGTAGAATAGATACATAGATATAGAGGGTGATTAACTGAAGCATTTATTACTGCCACATGTCAGCCTCACAGGATTTGGGTCTACAATTTTTATTATATTCTATAGATTACTGCCACATGTCAGCCTCACACGATTTGGGTCTACAATTTTTATTATATACTATAGATGAGTGGAATGCCCTTTAGATCGTCTCCAAAACCGTAACTACACCTAATTGAATCTCTTTGGAACACCAATCGAATCACCAACTATCATCGTCATTTTTAGTTTCTCAATTTTATTATTTTCCCATATTTCTTTTTTCAATTAATAAATTACATTCTACCGGAAACATTGACTGAGTTTTGGGTCGAATGCCATATTTACTACCAAACCTTTAAGGCCCCAATCTAGATTTATGGGTTATCCGTGGGTCAACCCGGTTCATCTTGGATGTTAAGTGTGATGTACAATTAGACAATCTAAATAATGTTTCTAGTCCAGTTTTATTTAATTAATATTTCACTTGTTTAGCATGCGGTTTCAATTATATCAACCTACATGTGGGACTCGTGGAAAGCATCTTGAGAATCCAAGCATTTGGAGTTACGGCGTAAAATATAAGAATACTTACCCGTATAACGCTCTTCGAACCTCACAAAACCTATCTTAACAAATAAGAGGGGCTAGTTTGAATGCATAATGGAAAAATACCACAATGCAATATTGAATCGAACGGTAGAAAAGAGACTCTAACACGTCATACCTACGTTCACATGCAATTACCTTATATATATATATATATATATATATATATATATATATATATATATATATATATATATATATACACACACACACACACACACACACGCACACGAAACCGTCTTTATTCCCAATACGTTACATGTTTCGATTAAATCACATTAATTTGATAAAAGACTCCATTATACATGATTTAACATTTATTTCCCGATTTAATGCATCGGGTTAAATACTTTAAAAATAATACCCTTCGTTTAAGAAAAAACACTTATTTTACCGAAATTTCCCTTATACTCATGCCAATACACTTTAGCATTTCCTTGGAAACCACCCTAGGCTACTTGATTACCTATTAACCACTTCACTTTTGAATTTATGTCACACTTTACTTGGACTTAGTCATTTCCATAACTCTTGTCCAAGTCATCATTTTCAAAATAAGAAAATTATCAATTTCATTTCATTAAAGGTTGTCTTTTCTAGTATTCTTAGTACAACCAATATTTTTATCATGTTTCGTTTTTCTCATTTTATTTTGCTAAGAATCCGCCAACATCGCGTACATTAACGAGTTCTATACCATCATTGATGCCACCATATGCTCTGGCCAGTGTTTTAGGTCTTTCACCTTAAGGCTCTGGGACCACATTAATTAAATAAATATCATACGAGCCATTAATTTATTTGATCATCATTATCATCATTATTGCCTTAATCCCATCATATGGGGTCGGCTACAAGGATTATCCTTTTCCATTCTAATCTATTATATGCATTATTATCATTCAAGTTAAACTCCTTAATGTCTCTCCTAATAATTTCTTCCTACGATATCTTAGGGCGACATCTGTTTCTTTTATCCTCTATTTCCAGCAATCTTCCTCTTGTTATATGGGCATCTACTTGTCTACCCAACATATGTCCATAGCACTTAAGTCTACTTTCTCTTAATTTATCGCTAATGGGAGCTACTCCTAACTTTTCTCTCACGTATTGATTTTTAATTTTGTCCGTTCTGGTAATTCCTATCATCCATTGGAGCATCCTCATCTCAGTAACATGGAGACTTTGTTCATTCTTATTCTTTAACGTCCAACACTCCGCTCCATACAAGGTTGCTCGCCTAACAACTGTTCTACAAAAATTCTTTTAATTTATTAGTTTATCCTTTTATCACATAGCACTCCATTCGCTTGTCTCCATTTCATCCAACCAAATGATATTCTAGTCATAACATCCTCATCAATATCCCCTTTACTTTGTAACATTAAACCTAGATCACAAAATTTATTAGTTTGGTTTACCATTTTTTCTTCAATCTTTAATATTATGTTACTCGATGCCTCATTACTAAATTTACATTCAATAAATTTCGTTTTATTTCTACTAATTTTTAGTCCTTTAGGCTCTAAGACTTTTCTCCAATCATATATTGTCTATTTTTTTTTAAAAATTGAAAGTAGTTTTTTAGAAAAATAAATAAATTTATAGAGTGACAAGGCAAAAATAAAATGGGTAACTTAATGATATGACAGCTGCCACATCATTAAGTTCGAGTTTTAAGTTGGTAACTCAGGTAACTCTAGTATTTTTATCTAAAAATTTAGGAGTCCAAATAGGAAATTAGAAAGGATGTTGTACAAGGGTCATGTTAAAAGCCCTTTTTTCTTTTCTTCCAATGACTGCATAAATTTTTAGTGATACCCAAAATTAAATACATTATTTTGAAAGTTGAAAATACGAGACAAACCATCCCATACTTTGGAGTTTATTTTTAACCCTCATAATAATTAAAATTATTTTTCCAATCCATTTAATGCTAGCCCTAGTCTCATCTCATCACCACCACGAAACCCTAACTTTCCACAAATGCTGAGTTTGGTAAAATAAATTGTGGTGACTGTTTTCAGCAAAACAGAACTTTGAGTAATTTGTCCCAACTTATTAAATTGACCCCTTTATGGGATTATGTTATAAAGATAACAACTATGTACTATATTTCAACAAGCCAAGGTCTCTTAAAGGCGTGCCAAAATATCCGGTTGTTGATGGTCTTGAAATTTGAATAAAAGAGGAGTACTTTTAGAGGCTATATATAATCGAATTTAGGGCATTCACAACTTTTAACTCAACTATTTCTTAGCACCCATAGTTTTAGAATACTGTATAGATATTTGAAATTGTTTATTATGTGCGTCATATATTGGTTTTTTATGAGAAGTTGTACTAATTGTTCAATATTGGACTTTGTGAAAACATAAAATTACCCGTAAAAATCACAAATAATGTTTGGATTGTTAAATGAATATTTATATTAAAAAGTATAATAACCTTTAGAGATTCACATTTTTTTAATTTAAAAGGAAAACTAAAATAACCCTAAAAAAATTTCTCTCACCTTCCACCCCTAGCCCCGTGGATCTTTAGTGCCTCGCACACTAAAAATTTCTAGCTCCAACACTATATATATCTAGCACTATATATCCCGAGTATGTATATGGAGATAGAAATGAATTCGTAGCTTGCTTTCTAGATTATATCCATTTTTTGTTATTTAGTTGAACATTTGTATTTATACGTAGTATTTTTGGACATGTATAAGAAAGCACATCTAGTTTGGTAGTAAAACAAAAGGGCTTTAATTTTGTCAAACTTCACTATGCAAAAAAGTAGTTAATAAAACAGACCTTACCCTGGTATTGTTTTAACTGAATAGGCAAGCATATATGCACATAATTTTACGACCACATATTTATTTTGATTTTTTTTGTTATCTTTGTAATTTTGAATATTAAATATGTTATTTTTAATTAAGACTCATTTGCTAAAACTCTTAATGTTTTTCTAGGCAATTACCAGGAAGAAAATAAAGATGAGTTTACTATCCCAACGGTATAGAGAATGAATTCAACAACTCATTTTAATTTAATGTACTCTTTAACATTTTTACCTTTTTTTAGCTAATTATGTTATTTTTGATAGACTGAGTTCGAAAGCAAAGAAAGCTGTATTTAAGATACAGACGACTGTTGTGTCTTCGGATGGAGTTATAATTGGCCTAACGAACGGAACCGGTTTCCCCATTACCAATACGGGATTGCTATTAACGGTGGCTCACATTTTTCACGATCGTAATATAATGCGTTCGGTAAATAAACTACCTATTCCTTTTATTGGATTGCAATACTCAAACCTCAATTTTAAATTCAGGTTACCTCTTAAAAATGGGTGCCTTCACAATGCTAAAACTATTAATCGTATTTGCAGATTGAGATTTGGGCAGAAAATGAAAGCTGGAGTAACGGATCCAATAGGAGTAAATATGTAATGGCACTATCTACGCAGAGTATTATTTTTATAGATTTTGAAATGGATTTAGCCGTGCTAGACATGAAGTCTATTCTTGATATTCGTGATCAAAATGTTTGGGCCTTGATTGAGACAAACTACTTCCCATACTTCAAGTTAGGACATGCAACTGAACTAAGAGAAGGAGACGACATTGTTATTGCGGGATGGCCTGGATCATCCAACGGAGTCGTTTTTACTTTTGGCGGGATAAGCACTATAGATTGCTTTCATGGAAGTAAACGTCGATATCGAACTGATGCTGCAAATAATCCTGGAGTCTCGGGTGGTCCTGTATTTCATAACGAACTTGTCGTTGGTGTTTCTTCGGATCAGGTGATGTTGGTTGCGCATCAATCACAAGCTGAACAAAATGGTAGTCTATTTATACCAGCGGAAGACATCGTCACTTTCATACAAATGTATGCTCCAACAATGCCCGCAAATATTAGAGAAAGTTTAAAAGATGTATGCCCTTAAGGCACCAAAGTAGTTGTTTTGTCTTGCAAGGACTCAAAATTTGTTAATTATTTCTAAATCATTTATTGAGTAGAATCAAAAGATATTATTATTACTATTATTGCATAAGATTATTTCGAGTTTGATTAACGATTAAGGGGTGATTTACCAACCAAAATACCATGTGGTAATATCATTATATACTTTTCTAAGTGGGAGACAACCATATAATATAAAATATGTCATTAGTTATTGAAAACAACCATATTAGATAAAATGTTATAAATCAAGAGCATTGACAGGTGAATACATGTATGGTTAAATTAAGTTTTCAACATAGCTCCTTGAAGATTTGTTGAAAAAATCAATAGTAAGTTTAAGAAATATAAAATCATATTTATTCATATATAAATTGAATTTACACTTAAAATGGATTTTTACATCCTACATTTAATTTGTTAAGTTTAATAATTATAAAAAAAAATCATTATTCATTTATCTTTGGAATTGACTTTCAAGAAGGTTTTTTTACATTAATTTAGTTTATTAATTTTCTATAGAATCAACTATCCAAAAGTCCCTCAATTTTTTTTTAATTCACATTTAGTTTAAAACTTTTTATTTTGTTCCAAAAAGTCCATCAATCACCCATTTAACCAATATTCTCTTATGTTTAAAGGTCAGCGCCATCGACAAATATTGAGTGTTTTTATGTAGTGAAAGACATTTTGAAACAAAATAAAAATTTTGCACTAAACCTGTATTAAAAATTATTTAAGAAACTATTTAATATATACCTTTTTTTCTATTACATAATATGCATAAGTTACTTCAGTTTTAAAAAGTCCCATCTAAGTATTTGCTATGTATAATTTATCTTATTATATCACATTATGTACAAAATTATTGTACACACTACCCATTACAAGGCTTTCACGTCAATCACTGATACTAATAACGCAGGCTTAAAGCAAATTCAATGTACAGATAACAATTTGAGAACAACTGTGATCCTTGAAGTAAAACTTTATTATATTAAATCAATGTTCTAAACCCATCAACATTACGGTCCTTCGGCTTTCATAAAAATTGGCGATGATTGAAGCTATAAACTAATGCAAAAATATCCCCAACTTAATGATATGTAACATTTTTCATCAGGTATAACAAGTCAAAAACTCTCTCTCTTTCCATTTCAATAAGACCAGGTTAAAGCGCGTAAAAAACTGTAAGACTAAAAAAAACTATTATCTTATGTGGTGGTTATTATTTGTGTGTCCATAGTTTTAACGACATCATAATATTAATCACAAATTCAATAGTTTGATTAAATTTTATCATATAATTGTTTATAATAAAATGATATTTGATCTTTATGTTTTCATTAAGTACGCTTAAATTAATTAAACAAGACAACTTACGTCAATTCAATACTATTAGTCAATTTGTTATAAAAATTGCCTTTGAATCATCTTAATAATTATTCAAGGATAACCTTTATCACTTTGGTAAAAAATTTAATTTGAAAATTTTGAATTTCTTCTTCATTTTTATGATAACATTAGTATGTTGCTTTAGGCGTAACTTGTTGACGGAATACAATCTACAATCTACAATTTTCTTATTAGACTTAAATTCTATCATCCATCACAGTCGAGTTTGATTAGGAAATCAACCCACCATAATTATCCTTAAAACTCAGATGACTTGTCCAAAGAATTACTTATCGAATTACGTTAAGTAGGACACTAGTAGTCAATTATATAATTAATTATGAATTTAACTTAATTCCAAAATTAAATTATTTAGTAAATTAGTCATACAGTCTCCCAGTTTTTCCATCTAATAGCTCCACTTATAATTCAATTCAAATAATATAAGGCGCGCAATAAATTATTGAATAGTCATCATTAATTATTTATCTTAATTCAAATAATCCACCAATGTGAGTTGTGATGATTACACACTAATTCGAGAGCATAATGCATTCAATGTATTATTCCACTAATGTCTTATTCAATTAGGTTCATAATGTGGACCGTCAATACTGTTCCCATAATATCTTTATAAAACATTATTTTAGTCACATTCATTTATTCACATGCATGTATACAATATAGACGAAACCATGAATTTCACAAATACTTTAATGATGTCATAATGTTGTGTCAAAGAAAGAAGCACTAGCAATCTACAATATTGATACTTTATTGGCTACACCTAAGAACCATATCTTAAGCATGCATCAATAATATCGTTGGTGATAATCAATTTATAAGTGAATTTGATATGCTCACACTTGTACAAATATGTTCAAGTGACACTTATTATTTCATAAAATTTTCTTTAATTGAAAGGTTTTTCCATTCAAAGTGCTTAGATACTTTTGAATACTTATCACTTATTTATAAAGAAGATTGCAATTACAATATAATTATGTTTCAGTGGCTTGGTAATTTCAAATTCTGGAATGATGTTTCGTTGCCATAATTCATAAATTCTAGCCTCAAAGCATCTACGAACTTATTTTTTTAATAATATATAATGGATTGTTTTGCACATTATCGTAATATCAACAATTAAGACAAAACATACATACTAAATCAAGAGTGCACTTTTCACTATGCATTATCCGGTAAATCTGGGTCATATTAACCAATCATATTTAAATAAACATCCATCACGAGGGCGAGGATATAATATTTTTTAAGTATCTTTTTACTTATTTGTACTCCTAAAATCCATAAAAAAAAATAGTTCATTTCTCTACTTTTTATTCCTTGCTTGTTTATAATAAAATACATAAGCTTACTGTAATACCCCGTATTTTTACGAATTAAAAAAATAATTAACAATTAACTAATTGGTACTCGTGTAAATTAACCTTTAATTTGCAGATATATTTGTTGGTTTGAATTAGTAATCGGGATTTAAAGTAAGAATTTATATAAAGTATGACATATTCCTTAATTTAATAATATCGTGGTGATTAATTTTTATATTACGAGTTGGTATGGTTGGACCGAGCTATAGAAGAAGAGAGATGCCCAAACCAGTCTTTTTAATGTGTCGAATTGGGCCCCCAGGGGTAGATACCGTATTTAAACCACGTTTTACGATTATCTTGTGAATATTATGGTCTTAATTGACTGTCCAAAGGTTGGCTCATAGGTAATATGTTAGATTAGGGTTGTACATAGATAATTAATCCTCATTAATCATCATAACACGTTGTATTTCATAACCTAGCAGCAGAAGCAAATTTTAGGAGAAGAGGGGGAGAAAATAATAGGGCTTAATCGAGTGTAATCTTTATTAAGGCAAGAAATACTATCTTGCTTATTGTATTAATGTAACTTGTTTATAATTTTTATTGTCGTATGTTAATCAATTGATTAGAAACACAATATTAGAATTGAATTCTTATTACTGGTTTTTAAATTTGATTATTAAGCATGTTTATATATATATATATATATATATATATATATATATATATATATATATATATATATATATATATATATATATATATATATTTAAACTGATCAAATGATAGAATCCATGTTCATGATTAAATTGTATGTTTAATTTAGGAATATGTTGTTATGATGATGAAAACCTCAAATAATTTGTTGTAGAACATTATAGAGACGGGGATTTTGATTAGAATACTTAATGAGACTGTTAATCATTGTTAAATTGCATGTTTAATGGAGTTCCTAGTTGATTATTAATCTAAATTCATGCTTAAGGATGGCTCATATGAATAATATGTAAAAATAAATGTTTATGCCCTTAATAATCGAATTAAACATTTTTTATAATCATTACAAGGTTAGGTTATGAATTAAAAGTGATTAGAAATCATAAAGGAGTGTTATGGAGGTGTTGGGATCTTTAAAAGACTCATTTATGGCAAACTAGGGGTTTTAAATTCGTAACTTTGTTCTAGTTGGAGAAAAACAACTGAACTACATCATTTTGGGGTGGAGGTTAGAGGGAGCCCGCATGTGCGGTGGTCTGCGACACGAACGGGGTTTTAATCTCCTTGTGCATGGCACTCTAGGCTGCAAATGCGGAACAAGGTGCGAATAAAGGGGTTGTTAGGGTGGTTGAGTGAGTTTAGTCTAATGTGTGACTGGTTTTTGGGCTGGTATTGTAGGTTTACCTACGATGTTTAAGCTTGGGTTTAAGGATGATTTAGAAAACCTAAAGGGGGGGGGGGGGGGGGGGGGCTTGGAAGGTTAGTATAGTAATATCCAAATTAATATATATATGATATGAGTTTACGGTTTTTACATAATTCAAATACATGTGATTTGATGGGTATATATTGGTTTGTATTTTCTTTTATGTTTATACATGTATAGGTATACGGAAGAATTGGAAATTTGTTGTAAAACTAACTACGGCACCCCACCTATTCTAATAACGGTTATTCAATTCTCTAATAAAATAAAACATGAACATTAGTATGGTTCATTCTTACGATTCGTGTCGAAAATTTAATTACTAATAACGTATTAGGCCTGACGTCAAATTTTAAAAACTTAATAACTTTCGTTATTAAAAAATACAACAGTTTAAGTTACCCGTGAGTGAAAAAAAACTCACAATAAAAGATTCACGAAAGAAATCACAATGTGCAAAAAATAAATGGAATCACACGCAATAACGATGTATGTGCTTCGACAACTTGTCTACGTCCACGGAGAGGTTACTTGTTTATTATTAAGTGTCTCTCAAAGTTACAAGTTTTCATCCCTTTTCCCCGGGTCAGGGTGTACAATTTATAGACCTTGTTCGTTACAGAGTTTGAGTTGTTTAAGGAACTCCATCCTTGTGCTTGGATTGGCTATGAGATGCTTAAATATCTCGACCAAGATTCATGGCACTTGATTTGGCCGTATCTGTGAGTATCCTTTTCTAACTAAACTAGTTGTATAGGAATTAGTCCCTGATTTGGGTTGGGCCAAACCACTCAAGTTTATCTTAGACGACTACTTTCATGGACTTGTGAAAAGTGGGCTCTCACAATTTCCCCTAAAATCTTTGGGCCTAAAATATTTTGGGCCACTAGATTTTAATCCAGCTAATTGTCCCAAGGTCTGAAACATCGAAGTGGTACTTTTGTTATTTTCTAAAGCTGGTGAGGACGCGCTTGTCTCTTAAGAAGAAACTTGAAGAGTTGAGAATTTTTTGGAGAAGCACAACTCATGATTTGAGACACTTCTAAAATCGTTCTAGAGTAACTTAACTATCAATTCAGTGTTTTCGTTCAGATTTGTTCGTACTTCGTCTCCAAGCTTCCCGTCTCTAATTTCTTCTACATAATCAGAGCTTTGTTTCTTCAGCAATCTCGAGGCCCCATCTAATCTAGTACATTTCTTTTCTAGCCCTTCTATTATGAAATGTTTCTGTAGCTGTAGCTAGGGTTTTGTGTAGAAATGACGATGCTTGGGAACAAATCCCCTTTTGACTTTAGAAAGTGCTATAATATTCCTGATTGGGTGGACATCGAGTGCGCTCCCATTCCTCATAATATTTGCACTTTAGAAGATGGACATTAGATTCACACCTTGTTAGTTTCTGAAGGGGGATTAACATTTCCTCCAAGCCGCTTATTTTTACATTTCTTCAAGTACTTTGATATTGTTCCCTCCTAATGCTCTCCAAATGTTTGGAAAATAGTAAATGGTGTACATAGGATAAATGAGTTACATGGGACCAACTTAAGGTTTGCAAAAAATTTCTTTTGTTATGTCTTTTATCGTACAAAAGGTGGTCTCCTATACTTAAAGGCGAGGAGTGTTGACCAGGTTTTAGTTGTTAACTTGCCTAATTCTCATAAATATGACTAGAATGAAGGGTTTATAGCTAGGAATTGGCAATACCCTCCCTAACCAGAGGACATGAGGTACAAGGGACCTAGTATCCCAACCTTTGGGGAGGAATATATAGGCTGCTAGCACTGTCTCATTTTTCGATTTTGTTCTTGTTATTTCTTCTTCCAAACTTTTCTGATGTGTTTGTACTTTCCCCTTAATCTGCAGTTAAGGTGAAGAATCAGGAACCAGACTCTAGTCAGTTTAGTGCTTCTGAAATTCTAAAAGCTTGGCGGATTAGGGATTATCTTGCTGACGGTGGTCACCCTCGTTCAACAGTATATCTGATGGAGTATAAGAATACTACTTTCAGTTTTACTGCTTGGCCAGTTGATTCTATCCCCGAGTTGGAAATTCCAGAGAAAGAAGTTGGTGGCCCTTTATGATCTTATCCCTCTTGAAGAAGAAAGCGAAGAAGGGAGTTTTGGATATTACAGTGAGGAAGGTTCCAGTGATGAAGAAGAAGAAGGAGAAGACGAAGACGAAGACGAGGAAAAGGACATGACACCCCCAAAGAGAAGGCGTTTAATTCTTCCTGATGATGATGATGACTTACTATTCCACCGCTTCAAGTCCCTCAAAATGAAGGATGGAGATTCCCCTATAGTAAGTGGCTCCAAGTCGGAGCCCAAAGAGAAAGAGTAGAGAAGAAGAAAACAGAAGAGGGGAGAAGAAGGAAGAAAGAGAAAGGAAGAATAGAGAAGAAGAAAGAAAGAGAGAAGAAGGGAGGAAGGGGATGTAGGCCCTGAGGGCCTTGATTGTGTCTTCCCCCGTTGTAGTTGTAGATGGGGGAAGAGTGTTGTTGACACCCCACACACTTCCCCGAATTTACTGGATAGGGTTGTGCTTGTTGCTGATCGCGAGAGATCTTTAAAGATAGGATCTGACCAGTTAGCCCTTAAGCATGCACAAGGGCTTTCTTTGGTACATCCCTTTTTTCTCTCAGTTTCCTTAGTTCTCCCACATATTTTTATAAATTGACCGGTATTTCTATCTAATTCTTGTAGTTTTACTTCGATTTTACCACTATGCTTCATGGTCGGGCCGACCAGGCAAAAGCTGAACTGGAGAGGGCATTGAAGAGTTCTAAAAATGCCCTGGTCGAGGCCAAGGCTTCTTTTGATAAAGATAAGAAATAAGCTTTGGATGCCCTGAAGGGGCACTACGCTAAGGAGAAGGCCGACCTGCAGGCGGCTTATAGCCAAGTGATTTCTGCTAAGCTGAAAGTGGTCGAGGACAACCAGTCATTGGTCGACAAGGTAGGGAAGTTGGAAAAGGAGACTATGGCCGCACGAGACGATGAGTACAATGAATGTTGGGAGGCGGGGTATGATGACGTTGAGTGCCAGACAGGTGGGTTTTAAAAAGGGATGGGGCCAGGCTTTAATCACAACCGAGGTCCCCGCTGACTCCCATATGTTTTACGATGAACTAGGGTTTTAAATTCATAACTTTGTGCTAGTTGGAGAAAAATAACTAAACTACGTCATTTTGGGGTGGAGGTTAGAGGAAGACCGCAAGTGTGGGGGTCTGGGGCACGAACACAATTTTAATATCCATGTGCATGGCACTCTAGGTTAACAATGCAGAAAAAGGTGCGAATCAAGGGTTGTTAGGGTGGTTGAGTGAGTTTAGGCTAATGTGTGATTGGTTTTGGGTAGGATGTTTAAGCTTGGGTTTAAGGATGTTTAAGTTTGGGGTGGGGGAGTGGGGGGTGCTTAGGAAGTTAGTATAGTAATATCGAAATTAATATATATAGGATACGAGTTTACGTTTTTTGCATAATTCAAATACGCGTGATTTAATCTGTATAGATTGGTCAGTATTTTCTTTTATGTTTATACATGTATAAGTATACTGAAGAATTGGAAATTTATTATAAAACTAACTATGACACCACACCTATTCTAATAATGGGTATTCAATTCTCTACAAAAATAAAACCGAAATCTCAGTCTGGTTCATTCTTCTAATCCGTGTCAAAAAGTAATTTAATTACTAATCACCTATTAGGGCCGGTGTTAAATTTTTACAACTTAATAACTTTCCTTATTAAAAAAATACAACAGTCTAAGTTACCAATCCAACATATAAATAAAGGTAACCAATCTCAATAAACATTCACCACGATAATAACCTAAATACTGATGATATGAAATAAATCAATTAACCGAATAACTCTCGGTAAAACTAAATACAATAATCCACTAATACGGAAATAAAGTAAAGTCTACACAATACAAGAACTATCTAACTGGCTGACATGCCCGAATAGAAACTGAAGTGAACATCCTCTCGAGATAACAATGATAGAAGCGTCTAATCAATCCCCGTAGGCATCCAAAACTGATGCAACATTGTGTGATCAGAAGGAGACCCCCCACATCCCTGTGCCTAAGCACCTAACATATTTTGAAAAAGGCTTTTGACACATGTCAGATCCAAAAACCATTTGAAAATATTTTGCAACTATTTAAAATGTAATAATGAAATGCAACATAATTGTTCATAGGTATTCGGTGTCGCACTCACATGAGAATATCCTCACCCCTCATCTATAGTGCACACCTAACACATGTATTTTAATTCCCTAGTTATGCTACCCCGCCTAACTAGTAATCACTTAACTTAAACTCATCCGCTAAACTCTAGCCCAATTGTGCTATTTATATTTTACTTTGCTTTGTTTTTCATTTACCTATCACGTAAGCTATGTCATTGTAATTCTCAATTATAATATTATCGTTACACTATTTACATAACTGTACACTAGTTGAAATTTATATGTTCACACATTCGTTTTATCACGCACATATATGTAAAACACTTTTATATGCATATTCATAGAATCTCTGAGTTGTCCTCCCGGATGCAATCCATATTATGCTATCAGGTTCCAGATACGTCAAGTACCACTCTTCGATCACTGGGTAAGAGTCTCATTATCGAGCCTAAATCGTAAACACATAAACTAGAGGCGGTCATATACATACATTCGTGGGTCATAACTATACCACATCACCCCACTAGACTCCAAACTCATATACAATGGTCATTAAATAGTCCTATGATATGGGGAATCGACCACGCACCTGTCGGTCACGGCTTACATAACTGTACATTAATTATCATATCAATGTTCACACATTCTTTTTGTCTCACACTACTTTTATCGCACATATACACATAACACTCTTTTATATGTAGATTCATAAAATCCTCGAGATGTCCTCCTGAAAGCAATAGCAGTTATGCTATCAGGCCACTAGCTCGGAGTCTCGCCACAGAGCCCAAATCGTAAACACATAAACCCAAGGCGGTCATAATCCTACATCCGCGGGTTATAGCCATACCACATTACCCAGTAGACTCTAAACTCATATAACAGTCTTATGACCTAAGGAATCGATCGAACACATGCTAGTCATGCTAGGGTGGGCCGTCCACTACGCGCAAATAATATCATAATTAGAGTAGGTATGTTCACATATATTAGTAACACATAGATACATCCATATGCACATACTATCACCCTTAGTACATATACATATGCACATAACTTACTAATCGTGCATATATCCCTCGTAGCACTAGCCCACAAATCCTAAGTCTTCCCTGACTCCCGATTTATCAAGTATTAACTTACTTATTTTAATTCAATAATATCTTATTACTTGCCACCAAGCTATTCTACTCAAACTCGTAGCCTGAGTCTTCTCAGAATCTCAACTCAGTTTCATAAACTAAAACCTTAGTGTTATTCTCCTTAATACGCCTGTAAACTCGTACCCAAATTTAATTCTTATCTAACCCAAGGTAGATTATAATCACTCTTATATATTCCTATAAGTCCTATGTTTTCTATCGAACTATGTAAACCAAGTCAACCCCTTATTGACCAACGGAAACAACACCAAAGGAAATGGAGGCTATCATAACACTCCGAGACGGTTTGTTTCTCCCAAATTTAAATTTCCAAAGGAAAGCCAAATCCAAAACCACCAATTTAAAATTCCAGTATCGCACACCTATTAGTGGAAATTCATAAATAATTAAAAAAATCAGAAAAATACAAAATTTTTGCTCACGCCTTCGTAATTCTATTCTACACAACATTATCCAACTTCCAATTTCCTCGATCGATCAACACTGGTCGATCGATCCATCGACACCTGCTCGAGTCATCTTTTCCAAAAAAAAATCATGTTTTCTCCACCCAAACCACCCCAAACATCAAATATACCAAGTATGTCATTACACCAATATTCAAGGAGTATTTAAACATATTTATAATCATGAATCCTACATCAAACACCTAGGATTACGAATCAAACACCAATATAACCCCACATAAAAATTTGTGTGTTTTTACACCAAATTTATACATGAACGATGGAAACCACAAAAGTAATTATTGCATGATAAAGACTTTCCTTTTAACTCGTAGATATTCTAAAGTCTTCCGTTGTAATCCTATTTATGTATTGATCTTACGTCTGAAATGCTCGATTCTCCTCCCGGATCGTCTAATGATTTCTTATCAATGAAACCAATTATAACACCCTGCGCGCCCAAAAGGACACGCAGAGCGCCACTTACGATAAAACTAAACTAAAACCATCAATAACAAGTATAGAGCATCTATATTCCACAATTTAAATAAAACAATCCGTAAATTGTTACACTTCCACAATAATGATTACAATAATATTTTTCTCCTAAAAGTAATACAAAGCTCCAAAATAAAAATTACATGTCCAATCTCTATACAACATTAGTAGCCTTCCAAATCTCCATGCTCTAAAATCCTCCATCAAAATAATCCTTAGCGTTCCAATCCATGCTAAACTACCACTAAAAGAAAATACGGGGAAGTACACAATATGATAGGAATAGATGCTAAAAAATATCACGATGAATAAATCGAAAGAATACGAATCCGCATATACAAATCAAATGCAATACTCAAGCATTATATCAATATAATTTCTCAACACTAGGCCTCACCTCCCCTCCCCTAGGCATTCTCAAGCCATATAACAGTTTTTGGACTATTGATGGGTGCCCATTCTCTGTGCCATATTTAAATATCTTGACATGATGCCCAAATAAAAATATCAATATATCTCAATGAATCAATATTTTAGATTCAAACAATTTTTCAGGATTCCAATTAAAATCACAATTCAACATGAGTTCAACAATCAAATGAAACAAAAGGAATACTCTCGAGAGAATTTAGGAGCATATTGTGTAAGTCCCGTACCTCAAAATCATCACATGAATCATAACATATATTCATCCTCAAAATCTAATCACACCATCACGTTCATCTCGCGAAAATAATCAAGTCACGTTTTAGTCCCAACACGAGAAAACCCCAAATAGGCCTCCAAATATAAGGTTGAAGATTGGATGAAATGAGGGCTAGGGTTTGTATATAGAGGGAGAGAAAATAACAGAGGTCTCTGCATTTTTTAGAAGGCTAAAATGTGTTTTAAAAGTCCTAAACCCGTCACTTTATGTTTATATACCAAAGAGAGTTTGAGTCGTAATCAAACACAAACACTCGAAAATTTATTACGGATGATCGCACCGTAGAAAATGGATGAATTTTTAGAATGTTGTAGCTAATGGCGATACAGGATTGTTTTGAAAATTTCATCTTGATCGGGCGTTCAGATTTTATTTTTCTATTTTTTTTATCCTTCTTAAGTCGGATCCTCCCCCGATTTTTATACAAAAAGTCAACATTGCCAAATTTTAATCCCGATTTAAATTACACTTAAAACCTTATTTTTATATATATAAACCAACATTTTGACATAACAAAATTAAATAGATTCCAAAAATTTTATTTTTTTTGAATTTTGAATTAATTTAAATTATTACCGAATTAAAATTTACGGGGTGTTACACCAATTCCCAACTCATATATACTTCACACCTTTATATACGTATGTTGAACATTCACACATAATAGATTATCGATTGTATTATCTTATATTCACAATGAGTGGACATTCTTAATAAGCCTAGAATCATTCTATACATTTCTCCCTTCATTCCTATAGACTATCCTTATCATCATGTAATATTTCAAATCATAATTATTCTATTAAAATACTAGATTCTTATACTTCATCTATCCATCTTCTGTTCAATACCAAATACACGTGTTTGACTTCTCTTAAGTTTGAGAGTATGTTAAATATCATTCTTACAATACTAAATCTAAATATAGCCTCACTACTTTTCATATATCGATAATGAATAATTATTCACAAAATGTCTATTTCGAACCCAAATTCCATATTCACTTTCATGTATATTGTGTATTCATGCACTATGAACTCAATATGACTTCTCACTATATTCCTTTTTCATCATTGTTTTCTTGTTATTTAACTTAATATACAATTACCATAAGAAGTCATCCACCCAACACAATATCTTTACAATCATAATCTCACCCCAATCCTTAATGACACTATTAGTGTTTTTTCACATTCATCAACATTATTCTTAAAGTAACACCGTATAATATGTATATATGTCTTTAGAATATTTCCAAGCCTCTTTTGTGCATATATGGTAAAGAATACAAGATAGTATTATAAAACATCACCAATACCCTCACTTTACCAATTTGGTAACATGGATTTTAAACGTAACATAACCACTTAAAACATTAGCCATACTTACCAACCCCATAATACTTGTCTAACTATTATTTGTCCTATTTCTTTCAAATAGCCTGTATAAGTACCTTAACGTATCATATTATGTTATCGCACATAGCACATTATCCTTACACATACTTCTTGGTGACTCATTATAATGTCAGTCATATCCATTATATGACATAACCTTATTCATATCACATACATACAATGACAAATACAACTCAATATCCACCAAAACCAGTTATTGATATTCTAACCCGATTAACATCTTTTGCATACTCATACACAACACATACTCTTAAAATGACTCAATATTTTTAAACTTCCAATCCCTTAACATCTCGTCTTAACTTTACTATTCATACAAGCATTTCAAAACATCACAAGAGTAATATCCATTACATGTACTCATACTATTAAAATCATACATCTCAACTCTCATTACTCTTTTCTTCTACTTATCATAATTCACTATGAACCCATATTCGGATCAATTGTGATAAATTGACTAGTAATTAATTTTCAGACCATTTCACATATTAAATTTAAACATATACAACTACTAATCTTCTCACTTCACCATTACTATGTGAATATTCATTCTATTCACACTCTGGTAATAGTAATTATCTCACATCTTATCCACGACTCAAGTTCCCATACACCATTATAGGAAGAGATAACTTCCATACTTTATAATTTTTATATACCATATTTTGTCTTTAAAAATTTCCTTCAATGACACGTTTGTCCATACAACATATGAAATAATGCAATACTTCATATTAAAATACTTATATTCACTCTCATACCCGAATAAACCTTAACATCTTATTTCCTTTCCTGCAAGATCCTTACATTTGATATCCCGTACAATAATATATACGTATAACTGACAGATGTTAGTCAATAAAGCCAATTTAAAACTTAATAGCAAACACTTCATGTCCATGTCTCTAGAATCCAACATACTTATTTGTATCCTTTAAAATCGAACACTTACGACTCAAAAGAATTTCTACGTTCACTGCCAAATCTATGCGCTTCTAACTCCAGAACCTCTAAAACCTAGGATCTGATACCAAAATCTAACATACCCCAACCCAATTACTTATAATTAAGTTTTAAAGTCAAAGTGAGTCAAACCATAATTTCCTTAAACGAACCAAAAACATGAGTTACCTTTTTCAATCATCAACATGAATCCATAAAACTAAAAACTTTTCACAATTTTAAAGTAGTTATGCTTATATGAACTTACTTAAAGGATGCGTAGGATTAAATTACCCGATTTGCATTTGATCAAAATTATGGTTTTATGCATCCTTGCTAACCCCACCCGACCTTCTAGATTTGGAACTGACATCATGTTACCTGAAAAACATAAACAGTTGAACCGTGAGCAAAATTGCTCAGTGAATGCATCACTATTGCACTATTGCATAAATTAAATGCAATAAATCACTTTCATGTATATTCCTAACCCAGGTTCTATATTCACTTTCATGTATATTGTGTAATCATGCACTATGAACTCAATATAACTTCTCACTATATTCATTTTTCAGCATTGTTTGATTATTATTTAACTAAACATACAATAACCTTAACAAGTCATCCACCCAAAACAATAACTTTACAATCATAATCTTACCCCAATCCTTAATGCCACTATTAGTGATTTTTCACATTCATCAACATTATTCTTAAAGTAACATCGTATAATATGTATATATGTCTTTAGAATATTTGCAAACCTCTTTTGTGCATTATATGGTAAAGAATACAAGATAGTATTATGCAACATCACCAATACACTCACACACTACACCAAAATGTCAATTTTGTGACTGACTTTTAGTGACTGCTAATGGGGGTGACAAACTTATCACTTCCGATAGCACTCACAAAATTATTTTTAACTGTCATTAGCAGTGATAAATCTTTGGGTAATGAAAAATTTGACTCAATTGGTTTATCACTGCTAGTGACAGTTACAAATATTGTCATGTAATTAATTTGTGACTGCTATAAGCAGTCACAAATTTGTAATTGTCGTAAACAGTCATAAATTTATCAGTAAGCTTAAGTTATGACTCTTATGAGCAGTTACAAAATTATAACTGCTATGAACAGTCATAAATTTTGGCATAAAACTTAATTTGTGACTGCTATCGACAGTCATAAATTTACGACTGCTAGTAGGAGTCATAAATTTGTAACTCCTCCCACTAATCATAAATTTTGTGACTCGTGTTAGCGGTCACAAAATTTTTTCTCTACTTTAATTTCACTCTCTCTCTCGTCTCTCTCTTCTCACAACTCCCGCCCCACTCTCCCGCCCCTCTCTCTTTCATTTTGTGAAGAACTGAACAACTCCCGCCTTTCTCTCTTTCATTTTCTGAAGAACTGAACAACTCCCGCCCCTCTCTTTCATTTTGCTGCTGTGAGTTTTCGTTTATGTTTATGTAAATGTGAAGAACTGAGGTAATGGATTTTAGGCAGTGTTTAGTTTCGATTTCGTTTGTGGATTTTAGGTTATGTTTTGCTGCGTTTCATTTCGCTATCCGTTGATGTCCATTTTGCTGAACATTTTGGTCTGTGATTAAAATTTTCATTTTACTGAACATTTCATTTTGATGCTGTGAGTTATGACAGCATTTTAGGTCTGCGTTTTTAGGTTTTATGTTTATAACTGTAATGTAATATAACAAATATATACACATATTTAGATTTAGATTTCGATTTTGTCTTCATTTTTAGATTTTTATGACTGCGTTTTAGATTTTGATTTCGATTTCGTTTTAGATTTGCTTTGATTTTTTTACATATGTGTTATTTGATTTGTTTAAATTTAGGTGATTAAATTTATTTAACACCGATTTGCGTGCCTGTAATGTAATAAATTTAGGTGACTAAATTTTTTACATAATTGTAATGTAATGTAACAAATGTTTATGAGATATTGTGAGTTTTAGGATTTTAGGTTTATAACTTCTCATACACACATATATACATATTGATAGACACACCTCAACTCTGTTTTTTGGTATGTATCTTGTCTGATTTTTTTTGTATGGATCGCACACCTCAGCACAACTTGTAGCTTATTTTTTTGTATGGATCGCACTACTCATACTCTGATTTTTATAGCAATTTTTTTTTACATATTTGTTATTTGATTTGTTTAAAGATTAGTTTAGTTACAAATTTATTTACAAGTTAGTTTATTTACAGATTTATTTATATATTTGGTGTATTGTGAATACAGTTTAACTGTGACTTGAAGTTGGGATAATTATGCATATTGTTGTCTAATAATGAATTGAAATATGTACATGATTTAGTGTATTGTGAACATATTTTCACTGATTTGGCTTTTGGAGTTTTACTATCTGGAGGGCTTGATTCATCGTTGGTGGCCTCTATCATGGCTCGCCACTTGGCTGGTTAAGTTGACAATATCGGTCAGTCATATTATTTCTTTTTTGTTGACTATTTTGATTATTTTTTATTCCATAGTTACATGTTAAAGGGTTTATGTTCTTAATTGAATTGGTTGGAATATTGTATAGGAGGATCCAACATAAAAGATTGCATACGGAGGAGAGTTTCAATATGTGGATTGATGCAAATAAAAGGTAATTTTAATTCTTGATTATTGCTTAATAACATTAGTTTTTTTACTGGATTGATTTGTAGTGGTGATAGGAGGTTGAGGGTGAGCCAATTGAAAACCCGGATTGTCAATTGGTTGTTGTAGTATAGTTTTAAGATTAATTTATGATGATATTTGATACTTGTTTGTGTGAATGTTAGTTATAATTATTGATATGTTGGTTTGTGTTAATTAATTCATGTCCTTTTGCAAATAATTTATGCCATTAATCAGATTTACTATTCGATTATGATTTTATTTTGTCCTTTGCAAGTAGTTTATGTTAATTTTTAACATTCAAATCACTAAGTGTTGGGGCACAAACTCTAACATATGAACATATGAGGTGGTACCCAAAAGCAATAAATAAAAACACAAGCATTAGTTAAAATTATAATTTAAACAAAAAATTAGTAAATGCAAACAAGTAATATCACGATCTTTAAACAATCTAAAAAGATAAACTTGATATTTCACGAATTGAGTGGCACGATATGAGGCACGAACACCCCAAGACGTACAAAAGTAACCTAAGGGAAGTGAATGTGTCCTAAATGGACTCTCGATCCGCAATTGACTTCTATACGATTGTTTTAGAATTAAAAATAGGATTTAGGAGTCGAAAACTTAAAATAGTAACCGAGTGGCTTAAAAAGAGGCGCAGACACCCTAAGAGGTACCAAAGTATGGTACCTTATCATTTTGCTGGATGGTTGCGTCAGATGGGTAAGTTTTTTTATGAAATCAGATTTGGACTAGATTAGATCTAATGATGGTTATGATTTTTAGGGATTTGATACAGATTAATGTTGTTTTGATCCATTGATCGCGTGGATCACTTGTTGGTTTTTAATTTTCTTTGATTGATTTTTAATGGTGAATCCTAGACCAATTGGAAGGTCGAACATGCATAGATGTTGTCTTCATGACCAAAAAGCATAAACTTTCATAATTGAGAGGAAAATAAACAAATAAGTATGTTTAATACTGTTCTTTATTTTGTGAAGGAAGTTTAATGTTTGTAATGGACAGTTTATTGGGAGATTAAAACATATTAGAATGTGAAGTTATTAATGATAATTATGTGGCGAGTCATGTCCTGTTTTCAATTCAAGATAAATAGTTAATATTGATTATCAATTTGAACAATTAATATTCACTGTATATGAAACTTAAATATGTTTGTGGTTAACTTTCACGTGGTACTTAACTGAACTTGGTTTTTTTACAAAACATTTGTTAGTTTTTACACTTTATGGGGAATGTTATTTGAATGTCCATATTCAATTTAAAAATAGTAACTTTTTCAACCACATTTTCCAGCGCATCGCAGGGGTTACCACTAGTATCTAATATAATTTCATATTCAATGTTCTTTAATGCGAGTGGGCGAATTTGATTTGCTGACATTTGGTTGACTACCCAAAATTTCAATTTTGTTGTCCTTTTAAGGTGTATTCACGGGGAAAATGTGTTGATAGTCTAAAAATAAGATATTTAAGGGTAATATAGAAGAGAGTCGCCCCACACTTTTTACTTTACAAACAATACAACATCTTCTTTAGAAACAATGAGTGTGTACATGAGCGTAGCATAAGAACTTAATTGGACTTCCATACTTCTAGAACATTATTCCAAGTCTAGGGATCATGTGTTGCTAAGTTCAACACTTGTCCTATACCTTTAGTTTGGAGCTTAATAGGTTGTTTTAATGGTTGTCTTTTACCTTTACTCTTATACTGAAATTGTTATTGTATAGGAGTTGGTCTTTCAACTGGTCCTGTGTAAGTTGGTCTAGGTAAATTAGTATAGGTCGCTATATGTTCGAACGTCTAGTTCTTTGGAAAGGGGTACTAGAGGTAGTTGTACTCTGTGTATCCATAAGGTCTTTTTGATGTGAAACATAAGTGACTATACTCTTATTATCATCTTGACTAATAATACTCTGAGTATCTTCTATTTTCTTTTTATCTATCAACGGCTTCTTGCCAATATTCGAGAAATGGACATAATTAAGGATCATAATTTATCCCCGTGATAAGAGAAATGGAAATCAGGACTGATAGATAGACCGGTGCTTAGTTTGTGGCGTTGCTTCGGAATGAACCCAAAGCCTTAATTGCTGCAGTCCTCAATATATATTGATGTATGCTACTGCTGCCAATGCTCCCACAAATGGTCCAATCCAGAAGATCCATTATCCATCACAATAACCACATGTCATTCACAAAATCAACATATATATATATTAAGATTCTTTATGCACATGATGGAAAAATCAACTTACATGGTCATCCCAAACTATATTACATAAACAGTAAGTACATAGTATAAATGTTCTATAAGGATAAACGATGTTTAAAGGGGGTGGACTTACAGGGACGTGAGAGCCACGAGCGCTCCTCTTAGGATCAGTAGCTGAGAAAATAGTGTACACTAGAACAAAAGTACCATAAGTTGTGCCCTTGACGTAAGAGTTCTAATATGATGCTACTATTATACCTGATTTCGTTGATGTATGATCAAATTGAAAAAATGTGTACATTGATTTTGATTTTACTATTAATATGGGTCATTTTCAACTTTTGCATACCGACATCAAACAATTACTTAACTCATTATATGTATTTCTGCAGTTAATAAGTGTGGCTATACACATTTGATTCGGGGATAAAACAATACGCAACACCAGGTGAATATGCAGGAGTTTTTGTGGAGTACAATTATGCTAACTCCAATCAAGTATTTTGTTTTAATAATGGTAGAATTGTTACAATTTTGATTAATTTGGGAATTTTATCGCGCATGTTGTATAATCGCATACGCTCGTAAAATAATGGGATTATCTTTATCCTTACTCGTATCCCTCTCGAAAAAATCTCTAAGACAAGGGATGTTTGGTTTGAAACAAAATGTGGATGCAGTCATAGTGAGGTCAATCAGCTTTGACTCACAAGAAGGGAACACGTTAAGAACAGTTAGCTTGAAAACAGGGGATTTATAATCACACAACACTAACAAATCTGATTGTTCCAATGAGATGATTATTGAAGAATCCTTAAGCTCCCAATTATAAAGACAACTACAACTGCCACATATTTACCCCGTAGGTGCAACTGATCATCAAACCACCCATATTTATGTTTATTTACTCATCATCCAATTTGTAATTTTGGAGACATTTCCCACACTTTATGGATAAAAAATTCTTTTAGGCTCAGGTTGTGCCTCTCCTTGCAAGATCCAATTTGCAAATTACTGGGGATATTGAATGGGCCTAACTAATGCTTGGTTTTGTGCAGGTAATTTATTTTATTTCATTTTGTATGTATGTAATCATCTTTGTAACTTCACTTGTATAATTTTGATGTACATCATGGTTGCCCATCATATTGCGATATCAGCATTGAAAATGATTCATTTGTCTCTAAACCTGATTTAAAAGTAGAACGGAGTGGGGAGTGGGGAGAAACATTTAAATCTCACAACTATTATGTTTCTGAATATTTTCCCAGGGATTGATATCAACACTGTGAGTGAAAAATCATCAATCAAATGCTACTATCAGCTTGTACACTTATACCTATATTCATCCTTAAATTCCCATTTTATGTATGTTGTATATGAGGATTGATGTTACAACTGAATTTTCAATTCTTCATTAAACTAAGATGTGGTTTGAAAACAACTGTTTTTTTAATTTCATACCAGGACAAAAGCTGGAATGACGCCTGCCGCAGAAAGCATCACAGATAGCATTATTTCATTGTTAGCTGTTAAGATGGAATGAATCCTTTCTTTAAATGCTGGGGACGCGTCCCACCGCATAAAATGGTTGCACCTTCCCTCTTAGCTGTTAAGATGCAGTCCATTACCTTATCATATTGCCCCTACTAACGACAGGGCCGAGCCTTCAACCTTCTTCCACAGGGTCTGAAATCTTAATGTTTTTGGTCCACTTCACGAGCTTTTCTAAAAATTCTGCTGTTATGGTATCTTGCACTAAAAGACGAGATGTTGCACTGCAAATTTGGCAGTAGCATTCATCGTTCTCAAGATAGACATCGAAGCAACAAGGGTATTTTTTAAGCCAATTAAAAGTATAAGGAATGACATAATTATCTTTTCAGTTCTATTGTGTTCACTTGTAGTTAAAGTACAATTCTTGTTCCGTTACACTTGTGGCTAATTTGGTTGACAAAAAAATAATGAAAACGAAAGATATAGTTATTTTTCGCAGTCCTTTTTATCTTAGAAAGTTAAAGCTCTTATTCCCTTGAACACTGAGGAAACATGACGCATAGAAAATGTTATATATGAATTCATTATTTCATTGTTCCGGGTGCTTGAATAATCGATTCCATTTTCATATATTGAGTTTGTTTATTGTCTATTGCTTTGAATCTCAACTTCTTCATTTGTTTTACTTCACCCAAGTGAACTAACTTCATTGTATTTTGTATGATGCAGTATATTGTGTTGTTGCTGCTGAAGCTGATGGGAGGCAGATTATAATGGCATTTCTTGAGCAAATTAAGGAGGATTTCACCAAAAGATATGGTGTGGGAAAGTCCAACAACTAATAGTCTGAATAAAGAGTTTGAGTAATTTCCCTCTACCTTACAAAACATTACCTATCTTTTCTATTGTTTTGGTGGTAATCCTCTTCAATAAAGTGCTTTTTCTATGATGATAAATATAGGTCCAAACTGAAAGATCAGATGCAATATTGTGTTGTTCATGTAGATGAGATCAACAAGTTTGCAAAAGGTATAATCCCAAACTTCAGAAGTCCAAGGGGTGATGATGAAAAATATTGAGAAGGTAAGGCCTAATAAGTATCTTAGTTAATTGGTTGCATACATGTCCCCTTTTGGGAATGTCAATTAATTGGTTCCTTTCTTAACACTGACTGGTTTTAGGTGAGATGCATCTTGGGATACGAGAAGTAATTATTATATGTGAAATCTTATGCACCAAGACTTGAAGTAGCGTGTGATTTTGAGCCCTTGCAAAGTTTTCTCTCCAACTTGGATTGGAAGACTTAAATGAAGTTTTTTCTTAATGTCATGGTCATCTCAATTAATGGTATCTTGATTTTTGTTCCTTTTATGCATTTTTTGTATATACCTTTATTTTTTAAGAAGTACCTAATATTGTTTTCAACTATGGAACTGTGAACTTTTTCAGAATCCAGGATAAGAAAGTTATACGGAACTAGTGGCTGTGGAAAATCTACTGTCGTCACTGCTGGTATATCAATATTATCTTTGAAATAAACAATGGTGTGTTTGATTTATTCCACTACACCAAAATACTAATTTTGTGACTGCCTTCTTGGGAAAAGCCTTTTTATAAGTTTATTACTTTGATGTAGGAATGTATATCCATTGCACCTATATTTGTTGCCATATGAAATATGCAATTGATAACTATGTTTCATCGCATCTCTTAATAATATTCACATGTCTTGGATCTTCATACATGGATTGTAATCGTGTTTATTTTGAATTACACCTTTGTATTAAAAGATGTTGATGGCAACAATTCTGAATCCAATTTTATTTTATTGTTTGCAGATATATACATGGCATACCCGACATACGTAGTATTCAAAGGCTTGAATCCAGGTGTTTACACTTCTTGGCAAGCAACACAAGCACGAGTCAATGGATATCGAGGCATACACGAGAGAATATTTCACCTCATCAATACCCCCACGGTTGATATACCTAGGCTTCATGAAGCGTATCCACCGCGTTGTGACCCATGGTCTATGTTCAGAATGATTTGTTACATGTTCATAACATTTCATGTCATCGAAGTGTCGGGTCGTTATTTTTTTTTTTAGTTTATTTTTTATTCTAAGTTCATTTTGTACTTGATGACCAAGAAGGGTTGGTTTGATGTTAAATTAAGTTTAAACAAGTTTTATGTATGTCGGATATTTGGAATGTCAGATATATAAATGAAATGTAATCGAATTTGTTTATACATGTTTATGATATTTATTCTACTCTCATCATTTCATCATTTTGTGAAAATCTAAATATATTTGTAACAACTTTTACCATATTTTAAAATTTTAATTTTTGTAACTGCTAATAGCAGTCACAAATTTGTCACTAATGTCAATTTTGTAACCGCTAATAGCAGTTACAAATATAATATTCGTAACCGCTGATAGCAGTTACAAATATAAGATTCATAACTGCTGTCAGCAGTTATAAATATTAGATTCGTAACTGCTGAAAGCAGTTACAAATTGGGGTCATCAGTCATAACCCCCATAGGGGTTATAAAAATTTGTGACTGCTGTTAGGAGTTACAATATTTCTTTTGTCACCCCCTAAATTATGACGGTAAATAGCAGTTATAAAGGTTATTTGTGACTGCTAACAGTACTCACAAATCACCCATTTTGGTGTAGTGACATTACCAATTTGGTAACATGGTGTGTGTATATATATATATATATATATATATATATATATATATATATATATATAGAGAGAGAGAGAGAGAGAGAGAGAGAGAGAGAGAGAGAGAGGACCGCTATCATGGACCAATTTTGATAAAATAGTAAAAAAATATTTTTGAGTTGAATTTTTTATAGGTTTTGAACATTTCAGTAGGACCATAAAAGAATCATGTCAAAATGAATTTTTTTACTATTTTAAAAAAATTGGTCAAACTTTGTTAGTTTTTAACAAATTAAAACTGACAAAATTTGACCGATTTTTTTTAAAATAGTAAAAAAGTCATTTTGAGTTATTTTTTTATTGTCCTACTGAAATGTTTAAACACCATAAAAAAATCAACCCAAAAATATTTTTTTACTATTAAAAAAAAATGGTCCTCAAACTAGGTCCTCACTTGAGCTTGGTTCTCTCTCTCTCTCTCTCTCTCTCTCTCTCTCTCTCTCTATATATATATATATATATATATATATATATATAAAATAAAGGAGCATGTCATGCTAAAAGTTATTTTTTTTCTTTTTCTTTTTTTTTGGTGTTATATATACCATTATATACTATTATACTATTATAAATACATGTATTTTTTGAAATACGTGTAATTTTATTTATTAAATATTTTTTTCCAATTTTAATTTTTTTAATTTATATTTTTAATTTTTTTTTAATTTATATTTTTAATTTTTTTTATTTTTTCTTTAATTTTATTTTTTTTCTTTAATTTTATTTTTTTATTTATATTTTTAATTTTTTTTCTCTAATTTTTTTTTTAATTTTTTTTTTCTTTACTTTTTTTTATTACAGGGGCAAATTTATCGTCGTGCCCTCGGGCACGGGCATTCACTAGTATATATATATAGCATGTTTGTCTTTAAACTTGAAAATGGAGTGTATAATTCCTACCTCTTAAGAATGTACTTAAACTTCGAAGAAGAAGTGAAATAAGCTCCCAACTAGCTCCATAATTTCTAAAAATGTATTCTTCTAAAAACTCAATTCTATACCCATTAACACTCTTTTGCCCCACTCTTAAACACTTGGAAATAGAAGATGAAAATGTATTATAGGTGGTGTGAATATAAGGAGGATAACAAAGTACACATAAATGCAATTTCAAATTTGGCCTAAATGCTCAATTCTTCTCTGCGTAAATGGAGGATATTGGGTTGGTGGCCTTCATTACACCCCCTTTAATGACCTTATGTTCAACATCAAATTCTTTCAACCTTTTAGCGCAAACTCCTCATGCCTAGTGTAGTCAACGTAAGAGCGAAAAATAGTCCCACGAGATGAATTTTTTTTTACATTTAATGCCCTAAACTTATACACCTCGAAAGCTAAAAACATAATGTTAACTATTGTTGTCGGGTCGTCCGGATCGATCAAGATAGTTTTGGATCGATCCGAAATTCAATTTTTTAAGTGTTGAGTCCATACCAAGAATTTTATTTTTATTTTTATTTTAAGTTTACCTTATATTAATTTTATAACCTTAAAAACATCACATAGTGCCAATTTTTTAAAAATCTCGGCTCTTTATTGTTTCAACGAAACTGGGTGTAACAATATGAACCATGATACCCATCCTTATGATCCCTATATGTAGGTAAATTTAGATGTGAACTCGAATGAGATTAAAGATCCTTATTAGCGTGCATGACTAGTTAATTTAATTTTAGATTATTCTTTGTGCCTCATAGAATAAATTAAACGTTTTAATTTATGTTTACACTCATCTCATCAGTTAATATATATTGTTTTCACTCCTTTCAAATGAGACACCATGGAGGAACAAGATGACATTATTTTGCGTATCATAGATCGTTTATATAGAGATCGTGTTTTATGTATATACTTCAACATTAAGTTCTAAACCACTTTTTCTTCTTGCTATAGGAATATGTATGTATTGTACGTGCATTTTTAAAACTCTTATATCTTCTTACTTTTAATATTCATTAGAAATTTTGACTTGTACATGAATCCATGGCGATGGATTTTCATAAGATACATGTACATCTGCATTTTCTTTGAAAACATAAAATTATTTATAAATTAATAAAATATTAATTTATTGATAAATTAATAAATTATTCATTTATCGATAAATAAATAATTCAACTAAGATTATAATTTTTTTTTTATCCTAGGAGTATACATTTATCGAAGTTTTACTGCCATATAGGGTCACGGACTAGCGGTCTCCACAACTTTATGAGATGTTAACCAAGAAAAAGCGTGTTTTTTGATAAAGAGATCTTCGAGAATCATTCCATCTTGCCTTGTAATTAAAAAATATTACTCATCCCATCTCAAATTAATAGTATGTATCATTTTATTTTGTCTAGATTAAGGATATATTTCAATCAACGATCAAAATCAATACTAGTTTACTATTGTGAAATTTAGTTCGTTGATAATTCAGAATGGAGGGAAAACATTTATTTTGAATAAAAAGTACTAATATATATGTAAAAGATATATAATGATAAGACCCCATCCCCTATTTTACCATCAATCCATCCAACCTTGTACAACACGTTTGAACAAAATAAGCTTTAGGCAAATCACATAAATGGTTTTATCGTAATTTAGGTTTTTTTAGATTGTTCAAAAAATAATGTAATAATTAGACATAACTATTATTTTTTCAAAATATGTGAGTCAGTCCAAATTATGCATCAATTTACTTAGAGCTTATGCAAGAACTAACTTATACATTATCAATGGACATACGGGGTGAATTTATTATTGAAAAAATTAAATAATAATTTCATGGGGTAAATGCAAAAAAAAAATGTTTTTCACCGAACATTTTCCTATCTTGATTTAAAATTCATTTAACAGATGCAACTTGGGCACATAAAGTTTCCAAAGATGCAAAAATTATGAGTCCCTCCCAGTTAGGGGTTATCACGGGTCGATTCGATTCGGTTATGGATCATAATTCAAACCGAACTGATTGATTCAATTTTGAAAAAAGTCAAACCAAAATCGAATTGACGATGAAAAAAATCGCCGGTTTCGGTTCGATTCAGTTTCGGTTATGTTTTAGTCAATTTTTGATTTTAATCAATTTTTTTTAGGTCGATTTTCGATTTTGGTTAGTTTTTAAAGTTCGTAAATGCTTCTTGGATATAAAAATAGAAGTTATTTAGGTGTTTTCTAATATAAATGTTGATGCCAGTTCAATTCGATTCAAATCGGTTTTTTCCTTATTTAAAACTTCAACCAAGTCAACATGATCGGTTTTTAAATCCTCAAACATTAGACATAACCGAGCTAAAAAATCGCCGATTTCAATTTGGTTCGGACCGATTCGATTCAGTTTTATGACATAAATTTACGAAAAAACAGAATACATTTCATTGATACCAATAAACAACCTGAGCATCACCTTTATAGTTGTAGCTAACGTACAACTCATGCACCCACTAGTTACAAAACAACCACAGACTCCTACGTTGCTTGAAATTCGACAAAAACATGACGTTTGCGGCATAACTTTACACTTAAAATGCCTAAACCTTAATTAAGTGTAACAACCAAACAACTAAAATGGAAAAATCTACCAACATCCTTTGAACTACTTTCTAACAACCTCACGTCAAATAACATTCTTTAAAAACCTTAAGATTCAAAAGACTGAAGAGCCAAACTAACAAAAATTAATCAATATATGATGCACCATTACAAACGTCTGATGATGATGGCCAACATGCTTTTTTGATCCTTTGTTTGACGAGCCCTTCTCTATCTTAACGAGTGTTTAAATAGAGAATACAATCAGAATAGCTCATCGCCCACGAATCAATTCTCCTAAAAATATTTCAAGAATTGGGTAAACTTTTCAAAAACCATCTTAAACTTGAAAGTTGTTTTAGGAATACAACGAAATTAAAAATAGAGTAATTAGATACACTTGCTTGGTACCAGAAAGATTTTTTTTAAAGTACCCTAGGGTCCCACCCCAACCCTACCTTTCAGAAGGTAGCATGTTCTTTTTTCTTTTTGATTAAATACAAGAACTGGCGCAAAACAACTAATAGCAAAAGCTGATTACACAGAGATTCTGACTCGGAGAGTTCATTATGACATCCCGCCTAATTAAATACCTGGTGATCAGTTCTATATCCAATAAAAATAGGTTTCTCATTTGGTTCATTCATAGCACACTGTCGAAAACTTTTTAAAACTTACTAACCACTTAGTGTTCAAAAAGTTGATGTCAAAATTTTAACCTTTTTATTAACCAATAACAAAAACAAAATAAATAAACCATCCATACAATCACTTAGTATAAATCAATACTGGATAATTAAATAAAATACTTGCCGAGTGAACCATCGGCTCGAAAATTGAAATCTAATTTAAAATAAACTGAGTAGAGAATCTGACTGAAATAAAATAGCTGGGCAATAAGCCAAAATGAAATGGATGGACACCTAAAAGTTTTTGAAAATATTTTGAAGGAAGGGTTAGAACCCAAAGCATTTTGAAAATATTTAGCAAGTGATTAAAATGCAGAAATAAAAATGCATGATTGCGCTTCATATTTAAGTTAGTGTCACACTCCCTTGAGACGTTACTCACCTCTCCACTAATGTGCACACCTACCGCATTTCTTTAATAACCCCTAGTTATACTACCATGTAATAACTCACGGGATGCTTTCTAAAATATCATAACCCTAGGCATCTCGATCAAACTCGGATACCATGAAACGATCATCTCACCCGAATCAGGCATAAAACTAAGCGTAGTGGAGGAGATCATATTTCCTACTTTAAATCAAGACCGAATCATACCCAAGACATCACACCCATAACCGAAAATACTATGACCTAGAGATTATACTCTTCTTGCGTTCGCTAGCCAAGAGATTCACCCACATTGCGCAACCTCCTATAATAGGGTATGCATTTGTTAATATCTTTACTCATATTAAAATCAGCACCTTTATTATATATGTACTATCACTCATACCGTATATATATAATTAAATTAAACCCAGCTAATTCGTGTACAAAATCCGTAACATTAGGCAATAATATCCGAGTCAATATTCCCGACTCCATGTTAATTAATTTACACATTAATTAATTCAATAAAGGAGCACGATAATATATACTCACACACTTACCGTATATATATGCTAACTTTAAACCCGCCTAATCCGTGCACTAGAACCCATATCACTAGCCTAAAATACCTGAGTCTATATTCCGACTCTAAATTAATTAATTTGCACATTAATTACTTTATAAAAGGTTTGACACTCTCCCAAAATACACAGACACATTTCCCTTTGTCCGTAAATTTATCCTCTATTATTTTTAACTCCAAATTCTACAAAGTAAATTCCTCTCTCTATCTACATAATTAATTATATCTTATTAACCCATGATTATAATTAATATAAACAGTTACCGACTGAAACCTCTTGATTTCCCAAAACCCTTTTTCCTTCGGCCCAAACAGAAACCAAGCAAACCTAGGTCTGACTCGCGGGCGTCGTTCGAGCGACACCATGTCGCTCGAACGACATGTGGCGTCGCTCGATCGATCGCCATGTCTTTCGAACGACCTCTGATTATCTCTCTCCTCTTTCCTTCTTCTTCCTCACGTTATGTTATTAATTTTTAAAACCTTATGAAACGTAACCCTCAATTCTTTTGAACCATATATGTATAAACCCAGAAATTCCTCTACCTAAATCCCATTGTAATACAGATCGATGGCTACTGAGATTTATAATAACAGTTCTATAATTAACTAAATGAACTCAATATCCAAATTCATTATTTCTTCGTCAAAGAGTATATGATTTCTCCACAAATACTTGATGGTTCAATATGGCCAATCCCGAATATCACGTAGGATTTTTCCAAAAATCAAAACTTAGATTTCTATAATCCCAACCCAAAAATCACACCCACTATGATATGAATTGGTTATCATAAATTTGTATTAAAGAAATTTAACCACTTTCCTTTTTAGTTCATAGAGTCTGAATCCCTTTGGTGTAGATGTTGATTCCACAAAGAACACCATCAATTTTCTTTGAGTCCACAATATCCTTTATTTTCCATCTTTTCTTCTCTCTAGAGCAAGGGTTCCTCCTTTAGAATTGTGTCTGTCAAAGGCCTTATCAATTGGGCTTTATATTATATTTCTTTTGTAGTTGTGATCGCCCAAACTCTTAATTATTCATTTACTAAATCTATGTAATACCCCGTAATTTTATTGATTTTTATTTAAGGGATTAATTGAATTAAATGAGAATTAATTAGGAATTAATCCGGATATAAATACTAATGAGATGTGAGTTGGTATTTGATCATGATGTTAAAATTGAAAATTTCATGAGTATTGAAAATATTAAAATTGTCGCGAGGCAGAAATACGACAATTTGGAAATTTAGTTGGGACGCGCGTGTCAGTCGCATCAGGAATGAAATTATTTGAATTAAAAAGTGAATTATATTTTTATCAACCGAATGGTCATTTTGAGTGCGCCAACGTGTCCAGAAGGCCCGAAATTGTCAGAAAACACTAGCCGGGGGTTTAGTTTGGTTCCCGGGGCATTTTTAGGCCATACCGGCAACTCAAAACGGTAGTTTGGTAATTTTAAAAATAGGGGAATTAAAACCCACGAATTTTAGAGGTTTATTTTATATTAGAAATAAAACCACTAAGTCCAATATCAGTATTTAACAAGTAGTGGGCTACGGGAGTTATAGGGAGAGTCTTAAGAGGTTCCAAAAGAAACCCCTAGCCACCATCACCATCTTTGGGAGAAATATGTAGAGAGAAAGAGGAGAATCAACCTTCATCCTTCAACATCAATTCAGAACATCTAAGGCAAGTGGTTTAATTACGTAATTTCAAGCGAATGTTTCCTCCATGCTTAGAATTGAATATATGTCTTGTATTTAAAGTTTGATGAAAACCCATGAAATTGGAGATATAACTCATAATCTTGTATAGGAATTGCATGTAGAATATTTATGGATGAATTTCTTATCCAAAATATATCTTTTGATGATTTAAAAATGGATTTATGAGGAGTAGTTGTAGACATTGAATTCTGTGTTCATGATTATAGGGTTTGGGACAAAATTTTGGGAATATGATGATTACATGTTGATTTAGGAGGTATTGATCCCATGTATATGTTAAAGAATGACCTAGGAGGACTTAGTGTAGTTTAAACACCTTGAAACTGAGATTGGATGATCATAGGAGGGATTTAGAAAAGAGAAAAAGGAAGAAAAATGGACATTGCAGATTTCTGGGCGTATTCTGCCATCTCGTTAGAAGACCTGTCCAGGTCGTTCGAACGACCTCGTTCAAACGAGACTTCTAATGAGATGACAGTACCCCTTCTAATGAGTTGGTAGTTCGTTCAAAGCCTTTCATTCGAACGACACTCGTTCGAACGACCTCGTTCGAACGAGACTTCTAACGAGTTGACAGAATGGCCTTTTAGGCCTGATTTCATTTCAAATGTCCTCGTAGACTTATTTAATGGAGTGATAACCTTCCCTTATTGACCAGTGAGTATAATTGAGAGATTAGAGTACGTGAGGAGTAAAACTTAGAATCTAGGAGTAAACCGGATGACATTGTGGATTAGGAAACGAGTACCTAATTATGACGTGTGAAGAGTTGACAACGTTAATATACATAAATCGGGGACTTGTAAACGTATAACATTGTGACGGTATAAGAACGAGAAGCATACTTATATTAATGACTCGAGATAACTAAGATGTGCGAATGCTTGGTAAATGTGATTTTATGTGTATAACATACCTACCATACTTGCTATCATGGGAGGTCTACGTTCGTTTAGGGCCATCTAATCTTTGTGTGCCTACGGGGGGATTTAGATTGGTACCTTGAGGACATAGGTCAGAGAAGGACTTATTGAGAAGTTAATAAGTCTGCTGATCATGGGAGCATAGGTATGTGCGTGACCCATGTAATGTGAACTATGTTCGCCTCCATTATTTATGATTGTTGTTATTTGAGAACGATTCCTGAGAGATTCGGAATGCGTGGTCCTTATGTACGTGATGTACCGGGATTGGATAGAAGAGTATGTGTGCACCGCAGCTTAGCCTCGGGGTGCTAATATTGTATATTTATGATGAGAATAATATACGGCTAATTGAAATGCACTGTCATGTATTAATGCGAATATAAATAATAGTAACGTTTTTGTAAAGATAAAAGTGGAAATACTCTAGTAAGTAGTATTACTAATATGGGAAACCGAGAACAAATGTAAAGCTCTCTGTTTAATTGGAAATACCGGAATTAAATCGTGAATCTTATAGTAATGTTAGATTTGATGTTGGATTAGTTAGATATGGAAATAACTTAAATGGGTACGGGTACGTTAGGAGTGCACAAATAGTCGAGAGGTGAGTATTTTATGTGAGAGAACGTCCTAACATGTATTTTGCATTCATTGTTTTACTGTCATTAAAAAACTTGCTATATTTTTAAACTGTTTTCACTATCGGGCTCTGACCCGTTTGCTTCCAAATATATTTTCTTGTAAAAACCTTTTAGGTGCCCAGCCACAAGGACACCATGCATAAGAGTTCTATTCCGGTGACGTACTGTAGCTGCTGTGGAAGCTACAGGACCTTGACAGTAGACGCCTCCACTTCCGATGTTGACTCTATATTATCAGATTTTCTCATTTGTTGGGCATGTCGCCTCATTTCTTTTAGGGACATTCTACCTATTCAATTATTTCAGATTTTGGGTTGTAATTAATTTAATGATGCAGACTTGATATTTGTTTATTTCAGTATTCGGATTGTTGCGAGGAGTATTCCTCCAGACTCATTACTATTTTATGGTTATTCTATTGTCATTATGTTGTGGTGGTTATGTTAGCATTTCGTAATCTACTCATTGCATGTTAATCAGATTTAATTAAAATTGACAACTCACTTTTTAAATATTAGGTGGCTAGAAATTGTTAAAACATTTTTCGACAGTGATGCTATGAACTGAACCAACTTGGAATTTTGTATTAATTTAATAAAGGAGTAGCTACCCGGTATTCAATTAGTCGGGGTGTCACAATCTACTCCTGTTTTTATGCTTGCGGCCTACTTTTAAATGGGCTAAATACCCCCATGTGGGCCCAGTCATGCCTAAAAATGCCCCGAGACCCATTTACAACCCCATGTACACTTTTCTAACTATTTTGGCCTATTCGGAACTAACCGTGGACTCAGAATTGTCATCCAAATTAATTTACTAAAAATCACTATCTTGACCCATAACTAGTCAACACCCGACTCCCGGTTAAGATATATAAAAATCTCGTCGTTTAACTCGCTACGATGTATAATAATTATTACTATTCACTTAGTAATTTTATTTCCTTAAATATTAACCATCAACTCTCCCGATTAATATTTAAATAATTTCTCCATAATTAATTCAATTTAATCACGACACACTTGTAAATTAAATTATCCCGAATTAATTAAATATTTAAATGCTCAGAAATACAGGGTGTTACATACTTCCTCCCTTACAAAGGAATTTTGTCCCCGCAATTAGGTAATACCTGCGATAAACAACTCTGGATACTGCTCTCGCATGTCATCCTCCCGCTCCCAGGTTGACTCCTCAACGCTGTGATGTCCCCACTGTACTCTCACTTGTGATACCACCTTAGACCGCATCCTACTCTCAGTACGATCCCGAAAAGCCACATGGACCTCACGTCTAGCTGTAAATCTAACTACTTAAGTGGAACCTGTCAGAAGGCTCTCTAGCTCCTCCGGTATTTCTTCAGCAATGTTACGCGAAGAACTTTGTATACCTTCTCAAAATGCTCAGGCTAACCTAGTCTATATGCCACTGGTCCCACTCTCTCAATGATTGGAAAGACCCCACATATCTCGGTGTTGGCTTCCCATTTTTGACATATATCATGAATATCTTCAATGGTTATACCCACACCAATACTTGGTCACCAATCTCCAGCTCAATGGTCCCCAATAATATTGTGCCTCAAGAGATTATCCTACACTCCTTTGGTGTTGTTATTTCTATGTTAGAAAAGGCCCCATGTTCCTAGGTGTTAATTCCCTTATTGTCAAACACGTGACTCCCCTCAAGGTAAATATTCGTAACAATTCCTGAATACTCATGTCAGACTTCAAATCTTTAGCTGATGGTGACATAACTTCCCATAAATTCATGGACTATGAAAAATTTCCTTAGATTAACTCAATCCTTGCCGACGAACCATAGATCATCCCAAGTTCGAGAAACTTACTATTCCCCATCCTTAACCAAACGGAACGTGGGTGATAATATTTTCACGTGAAGCCGCATAGGCATCACACATATATTAAACTTCTACAAGGTCTCACGCGTAGCTTTACCAACCATAATTAATACTCTTAATAAACCAAAAATCTAGAATACACGTTTATAGATCCTCCTATAATCTAGTCGCTTCCCATCCACCCATTGACATACGGGTGACACGTCTAGCATAAAATGTGTCTTCATACCCATTACCTCCTGACACTCCCTGTCAGTGATGGGAATGAAGGTCTCATCCTAGTTCATAACTATATTCTGGGCTATTATGAAATCAAACTCTCAAGGGCATCCATACACCATATACCCCATGCATCCCCGCATAAATATCACTAACGTCTCGTACGCAACATACTTATATAAAGTTCAACCCCTCACTCTCGGCATGGCTACATCATTCAGGTATTCTTGATTACCCCACAATTTGCAATTTACTTCTTCTCGATATTTCCCCACCCATTAACTTATGGTGAAAAATGTTTTATGGTGCTTACTTTGCAACAATACCTGGCTCCACTAGCTATATATCATCATAGCTCTCATCTTAAAATGTTTTCTCTACATGTTAAACAATTTACATTCAAATCGATGACCTAGCATCCCATAACGTCTCTTTAATCCTGACGTTTATTAAGGTCCCCGTGTGTAATATCCCGTAACTAAACTCAAAAGGATGTTCCCCAATCCACTATCCCCTAGCATTGTCGATCGTCGAAATCTGTGGGTCCAAAGAACATCCATATGATATCATAACTTTTTTTTGCCCGATACATAAATCAAATCACCTATGCCCATGTCTCTCAAGGCATCACACGATACGATGCTCTAACTATCACTAAGTTCTGAGCACATAATTGATAATGAGATAAATCTCTCTACTCAACGGCAAACTTGATATACCCTGAATCACCTCAGTAAAAGTCCTTACACCCTAACGTCCAACGTAACTAGACAACTGTACTCTCTAAAGTATACCTCCCAAAATATTGTCATGAGCCCAACTCCCTTTCAAGTGAGACCTCGCAAGAATATGCATCCTTCCCCCGAACAGAGAACACGATAGTCTTACTGTAACCACCCACCATCGTTTAACAGTCCGTACCCAGGATAAGATCATACCTCAAATATTACTTCTCAAAGCGAGCTATCCTCTTAAGATATATCCCCTCAGTGTCCACACCCACTCCCCTACAGATGGAACCAAAGAGAGCCCCGCTACTTATTGGTAACTATGTACGCACTATAATAATATTACCGATACCTCTACTAAATTCGTTTCACATGTGAATCTAGTATTAACAAACTACTGTGACTCGCTCGTTTCACCCAAAATAGATCCCAATCACACCGGGATTAAACTCAGACTATCGATTTCCAAAGGCATTGGCGGTTTAAGTGGTTTCCAGATATAACACCCTCGTCCCAATCAAACCAAAACCTCTTATAACTGTAGCCTCTACCGGGAATCCCGTTCCTGTCACTCAGTTTGCTGCAGAAAAGATCTATACTTAATTCCCCACTTTTCACACATGGGACACATCTCTATGTCTCCTGCCTTGCCCGATCATTGGGTCCCTGAACGTAACTCCAACGTTGCGACTAGACCACGATCTGCTGCAATGTTGGTACATACATGATCTCATCCTGTAGTTTCCTCCTACCTCACTTTAGGCAATACTTCTTCTTGTGGTCTGTATCTCCACATCAGAGTCAACTACTAGAGAAGTTCCCTGTCTCTGGTCCTGGCCTTACTGGCCTCCCTCATCCTTTCCTTGGACCCGATGGCCTTGAAGAACGGAATAATACGATTGCTGAGGACACTCTTGGTCCTGCCTAAACCCACCACTCTCGGGTTGAAGATTTCAGGGTCAAATTCTCTTAACCCAATTTCTTGGACAAAAATCTCGCTCCTCCGACGGTCGTTGTGCCCCACTGGAACCATTTCCATCTACTTTCCCAGTCTGACTAGTCCCGTTTTCTCGCCGTGGACAATTTCAATATAGGTGGCTCCACTCCCCATACATAGGATGCATTCCTATATCTTTCTCTTGTCTCTGGACCCTCTGGCCATGTCATGGTGTCCTCTCTTGGACTTGGTAGTCTTGTTCTCGATTACTAACCCCGTTGTCCATTTGGCTCCACTGCCTCTATGGAACTAATTGCTGGCCTCAATGGCCCTGAATGAATCCACTGTCACTTGGTAGGGATTTTATTGACTTCAATCATTAAAATGGATCTCCTGGGTATTACCCTACTGTGGTGTCTCACTAGCACCGATTAAATCCATTCTTGCTCTTTGGATAAATTCTCCAACACTCTTGCTCCCCTATCATGGAAACGTTGATGTAAACTTGCAAACGCACAACTTTTGACAATATTGACATTTGTCATCCTAGTCGGATTTCCCATCAATGCTTGTGTATTATACCCATGAGTCCAATATCAACTTATGATCTCTATTGTATTCTCTATGTCCTTAGTCAGATACAAAATTCGCTAAACTAGACAAATTATCTCTCATGACCGGCCTCTACCTTACCCACTTGTGTTAAGTTTTGAAACTCTAATCGCATCTCTATCTAAACAATAGATGTAATATTTTACAATCAAATTGCACTCAAATTTATCGTTCAATTCCATATATACTCCTTATATGTTGTGATTGGCCTTCATCACTTTATACTACTCCTATGAGATAATACTTTTGCACAAAATTTTAGTCCCGGGTGCACAATAGTCTTTGGATTTATCCTTCCAATATCCTATCACATTCCCACTCTCTTCCCCGATCCTTTACCGATGGACCTTTGAAAGAGTCATTCTTACTTCCCCCACCCCTTGTAAACTACGCTGGGTAGTTTGAAATTACAACACCATTATCAATGAAAGTGCTTGAGGAATTTACTAATCCCAAGTGATTATCCTATTGTCATTATCCTGAAAAATAATCATGGTGACACCTATCGCAATCACCTTTCCCAAAGTTCTCTAGGTTTTCTATCAAGCCTCTCCTCCTGTAGTCCTTTTAACGGCCCTTATGGGTCGTCCTATCTTGTTCGGTGTACAAAACCCCACCGAGTTCATATATGAATTGCATCAACTATACTTAATAACAGGAGAACGTAAATTGCATACGTGTAGGAATACGACAATCCTACAATAAGGCTCTATATCAAATAACGCTAAGCTGAAATGTAAAATTGCCGTATAGATCCTATGAACACTGGAACTTCATGCTCTGATACCATCCGTGACACCCCACCCAATTAAATATTGGGTGATCAGTCCTATATCCATTAAAATTGGTTTCTTATTTAGTTCATTCTTAGCATCACTGCTGGAAACTTTTTAAAATTTACTAACCACCTAGTATTCAAAAAGTTGATGTCAAAATTTTAATCTTTCTATTAACCAACAACAACAACAACAACAAAATGAATAAACCATCCATATAATCACTAAGTATAAATCAATACTCGATAATTAAGTAAAAGACTTACCGAGTGAACCATCGGCTAAAAAATCCAAATCCAATTTAAAATAGACTGAGTATAGAATCTGACTGAGATGAAATAGCTCGGCAACAAGCCAACATGAAAGGGCTGAACTGCTCCTACTCTAGCAATGAAATGATCGAAGCGTCTAAGTCCAAATCTTGCACGCACCCACATATGATGCAGCTACGCATATCATCAAGTTTAGCGTCCCTATGGCTGGACACCTAAAAGGTTTTCAAAATATTTTGCAGCAAGGGTAAGAACCCAAAACAATTTGAAAATATTTATCAGGTGATTAAAATGCAGAAATAAAAATGCATGAATGCGCTTCATATTTAAGTTAGTGTCGCACTCCCTTAAGACGTTACTCACCTGTCAAATAACGTGCACACCTACCGCATTTCTTTTGTAACCCCCTAGTTATACTACCCCATCTAACTAGTCTTGTTATAATCCTCACTTGACACCTTACTCTAGCCCGAGTAATAGTACTGTTGATTTATAAGTGATGCCTCACCTTAACTTAATTAAACCTTTATTTTTAAATCCATATAATCGTTTCACTAGTTATATAAGTAATACAAGTTCACCTTATGCATTTAACCTGTATATAACTTTCTTCCCTTTTATATACGTAATAACTATATATAACATTCACACCCATGTTATATATGTATACCCATCCTACCGAGCAATAACTCACCGGATGCTTTCTAAAATATCATAACCCCAGGCATCTCAATCAAATCTGAATACCATGAAATGTACATCTCACCCGAACCAGGCATAAAACTAAGCGTAGTGGAGGCGGTCATATTTTCTACCTGAAAGCAAGACCCAATCATACCCAAGACGTCTCACCCATAACTGGAAATGCTATGACCTGGGGATTATACTCTTCCTTCGTTCGCTAGCCAGGAGATTCACCCACATCGCGCAACCTCCTATAATAGGGTATGTATTTAATAATATCTTCATTGATATTAAAATAAGCACCTTTATTATATATGTACTAACACTCTTATCGTATATATATAATTAAATTAAACACGGCTAATCCGTGTACAAAATACGTAACACTAGCTAATAATATATGAGCCTATATTCCCGACTCTATGTTAATTAATTTACAAATTAATTAATTCATTAAAGGAGCACGATAATATATACTCACACACTTACCGTATGTATATATGCTTACTTTGAACCCGACTAATCTGTGCACTAGAACCCGTGGCACTAGCCTAAAATACCCGAGTCTATATTCTGACTCTAAGTTAATTAATTTACACATTAATTACTTTATAAAAGGGGTGACACTCTCCCAAAATACCCAGACACATTTCCCTTGGCCTGTAAATTTATCCTTTATAATTTATAACTCCAAATTCTACAAAGTAGATTCCTCTCTCTATCTACATAATTAATTATATCTTATTAACCCATAATTATAATTAATATAAACATTTACCCACTGTTGACGCCACTCACAGATAAATGATGAGGATGAGATTGAAGATGAAGATAAACATTCACATCAAACATATAAGAGACAAAGATTTTAAAGTGGTTCGGCTATAAGGAAAAGCCTACGTCCACTGTTATTTTATTCCCAGGGGTTTACAATAGCACAATGTGGTAGAGAGAGAAAAAGGTGTGGATCTTGTGTATGGTGTCTCTTGGTTCTTGGTTTTCTTGGATCTCTCGGATCTCTCTGATCCCCCCCTTTTGGCTAAGGGAATACATGTATTTATAGTGATGGGAGATAATGAGATTCATTGTATGTAGACATTTATACATTATGTCTACATTCAACGAATATAATTGCTTGGTATGCTATGTGTTGTCATCTACATTATAAATGTACATTAAGGCTCATTAAATGCGCTGCCATCTTCATTAATGCACATTAAATGCATAGTTATCCTTTGATCTTCCTGGTTGGTATACTACACTTTTATGGAGTATAGTAGTAAGTCTGGGTATCGAATCCACAGGGAATGTTTTATAGAATTTAATAGATTTATTACTTCTAAAATAAAAATGAAAAAGATGATGATTGGGAAAATTTCTATTAAAAAATTACTTAAGAAAAACAAACTGAAAAGTGCAAAAGAAATTAGATCTGACAAATGGGAGAAAATAGGGTAAGGTACAATCCCTCAATCCTTAACAAATTATCCTTTAGAATACTAGAATTATAAATCAAAATTCTTGATTAAATCCAGTCCTTATCATCACTAAGCATTACATATATGAGGGTCAAGCCCGCATCATATGAAATCAAAGATCAATATAAGGCGGTGAACGACAAATTATACATACAAAGCATTCTTAAACATCCCAAGTACCTAGGGCAAGAGAGATTAAAAGATATGACGATGCATATATGATTTTCATTCACGATTCAACCAACATTTTCATTTATTTTCTAATTTTCCATACGAATAATTTGTATTAGGATTGAGTTCATGTACCCCATCCCTTGAGAAATTAGCTACTCATGATTTGGTTGAAAAACAAATTCACATATGAAACTATGAAATTGCAGAACATTGTAAGAAATTTGCAGAAATTAAACAAAAGAGAATAGAGTGATATTACTTGAATTCAGCACAAAAAACGGAATTGAGATTCAGAATACAAACTAGGGTTCATGCAAATCTTGAAGGAAATGGAAATTTAACCTAAAAATCTGATCTGAAAACTCTCTCTAAAATTCCTAACCCTAGCCTCCTTGCAATCTCCCTTCAAATGATGTAGGGCATGGGCTTTTATAGCACAAAATCTCGAAATTGACAGCCAATAGTGCTTGTGGAACAAGTTTCATCAGTTGCACACGCCAAAAATTTGCATAATTAATGCCAGAAATCTGTACAGCCGGACCGGTCCGGTTTCCACCCGGATCCATCTTGTTTATCAGATCGGTTCTTTTTTCTGACCGGATCGGTCCTGTCCCCACCGGATCGGTTTGGTCCCATCCGGATCCATATTGTTTTTCTCGTTCATTTCTCTTCATTATCGCGCCACTTCAAAACCTAGTAACTTCTTCACCGTAGCTCGGATTGAGGTGCCGTTTTTTCCAGTGTTCTTGTAGTTTAGAACTCTTCAACTTTCTAGTTGGACCCACCTCCGGACTAAGGCTGAAAAATTACGAAAATGCCCTTCAACTCTCCATTTCTAGGTTTCTTTCACTGTTTTGCGTTCTCCTTAGCACTAACTTGCATGAAATACCTGTAAAGCACATGAGAAATACACAAAACACGAAATACTTGCCAAAAAAGGTTAGTAAAATACATTTGAGACAAATCCAAGCTACTTACACTGCACGGGATCATAAAAATACTGAAATTAAGGGGATAAATGTGAAGAATATGTGCCTAAACATATGCCGACTAACTCTCCTCGGGTGCCGACCAACACTCCTCGGGTACCGACCAACTCTCCTTGGGTGCCGACCCACACTCCTCGGGTGCCGACCAACTCTCCTCGGATGTCGAATATTGCCACGTAGGATGACATGTGTCCTTTTTTTATTGGTCCTCGTAGATGGAGAATTTTTGCATTAACAGAAGCCCCCAATGCTCCATGCTTGATGGTTTACTTGAAAGGGTGGAGTATTTATTCTGCAGTGTTGCTCGGTGCTCGTGAAATTCTTGATCTACCTTCTTGATTTGTTCAACATAAAGTGCATTATCTCCTGGACGACATATGATGCAGGCTGATCGATGGTTGCTAATCTTTCTTTTGAGGAACTCCGTGTGCTATGTATCACCCCTGGGAATTTGGATGCAGCCATGCCATAGTATGCATCTTGTAGCTTGTCATAATCTCCAAGTATGTTGATTGGTTTGCTAGCCGACCGACTGCTTCCTGTGTCGAGCAACTGAATGCTAACTTTACGTGCTTGATTTTTCTGATTTATGATCCTCTGAATACTTTGTCGAGTAACATACTAGCTTTTGAACCCAACTCTTTAATCTGATTAGTACCAAGCTAGTGGTGGACTTCGAAACATTTTCACGCAACTTCTTCTTCATTATTGGTCGAGACAGTAGTAGAAAAGATCTCAGTGCTGTAGATGCTGATTTTGACTTATACCTCTGCTTGGGGACGAGCAAGAGGTTCTCGGGGACGAGCAAGAGCTGCTCGGACAGACCATTTGTGATGAACATCAGAATGCTGAAAGATCTTAACTTCATAAACTCCCCTTATGATTTGGATGATCCTCCTGCGGGCGAGGAACCTGTTTCAAAAGCAGAGGGAAAGAGACTAATAGAGTAGGAATCTCAATGTAATAGTTAGTATACATTTTCATTCTCAATGTATTTTGTTTTTTGGATTTAATGAAAGACTTTCATTTTTGTTCGCAATCTTAATTGCTATTGTCTTGTAAATATCAAACACTTTACATTTATGCATATGTATCTGTTAAAAAGATAACAATATTGTGCTGTTCATCGACCAACTTAGTAATAAAAAAGTTACAAGTATTGGTAACGTTGCTCGATCACTTAATAATAAAGTAATGAGTATAAAAATGTTTAAAATTTTTCCAACCAACCAAGGTTGTTAAATTGTGCTCGTTGACCAATTATAGTTAGTGAGCATTTATCCCCGACTAACCATACTTGGTAAATTTTTGTCTTTTTCATAAAATGTGTCCGACCAGCTAAGGTCGATAAATTCTCCTCGTCGACCAACTACAGTTAGTGGGTTTTTATCCCCGACCAACCATACTTGGTTCAGTTTGGAATATTTTGTTCTTCGAGGAATTTTATATTTTCTGTAATAATCTTACCTCCCGACCAACATAAGTTGGCATGTGAGAGCATATTTTGTTTACTAACCAACCGAGATTGGCCTTTTTAAGAATGTTGTTCTTACCCTTTTACCAACCAGAGTTGATCATGGGTTCGAACTATCATGTCCACTAGTTATTTTATCAACCGGAGTTGATCACGCTAGTGTACGCCTCCTAACCAAAGGAGTTTAGTTTGTTCTCGCTCTTTTACCAACCGGAGTTGATCACGCTCGAACTATCATGTCCACTAGTTATTTTACCAACTGGAGTTGATCACGCTAGTGTACGCCTCCTAACCAAAGGAGTATAGTTTGTTCTCGCCCTTTTACCAACCGGTTGGTCGTGGGTTTTTCAGGTGAGAGAAAATTATTTTTTATATTGATCCCTTCCTATTCCCTATTTGGAGAGATAAAAATATGCTGAATGATAGAAGTTATTACCAAATTTATATAAAAAATCAATCAATTTGACTTTATTGACATAGATGGAAGATGAACCAAATTAAGTATATAGTTCATAAAAGTGAATGCAAAGAGACTCAAACTTGAAGAGAGAGAAAATAGATCTGGGTCATGATTTCCATGAGAAAACTTTTTATTGTCTTTAACCTTTTCCCATTCTTTTATTAAAAATATGATGGGAATTTGAATAGACATCAAAGATCTTACAAAATTTATAATGAAAATTTATAATGAAAATTATCAATGAAAATTATCAAATCTTATCATCGTCGTATATATTAGTATATGTAATCATTTAAAATATTTATTCCATGATATAAAATTGAAACTTGAGAATCAAGCAAAAATTTATGATTTATGAAATCCACTATTTTTCAGATTTCTAAATAAGAATTGATCTAATAGTTATGATTTTAAAATCATGATATGCAATATTTTGCAAATAAAAATTGGACAAGTAATTTATGTATATAAACATAAAAATCATGATTGAATCAAAAGATGTATGCATAATTGATTATACGTAGAGAAAATAAAAACTTAGCTTTTGATAGAGAACAATGGTTGTAACACGTTCCCACAGACGACGCCAATCTGTTGAAGACAGAAAATGGCAACTGCCATTTTAGTGGCGTCAACAACAGATAAATGATGAGGATGAGATTGAAGATGAAGATAAACATTCACATCAAACATATAAGAGATAAAGATTTTTAAAGTGGTTCGGCTATAAGGAAAAGCCTACGTCCACTGTTATTTTATTTCCAGGGGTTTACAATAGCACAATGTGGTAGAGAGAGAAAAAGGTGTGGATCTTGTGTATGGTGTCTCTTGGTTCTTGGTTTTCTTGGATCTCTCGGATCTCTCTGATCCCCCCCTTTTGGCTAAGGGAATACATGTATTTATAGTGATGGGAGATAAAGAGATTCATTGTATGTAGACATTTATACATTATGTCTACATTCAACGAATCTAATTGCTTGGTATGCTATGTGTTGTCATCTACATTATAAATGTACATTAAGGCTCATTAAATGCACTGCCATCTTCATTAATGCACATTAAATGCATAGTTATCCTTTGATCTTCCTGGTTGGTATGCCGACTAACTCTCCTCGGGTGCCGACCAACACTCCTCGGGTACCGACCAACTCTCCTTGGGTGCCGACCAACACTCCTCGGGTGCCGACCAACTCTCCTCGGGTGTCGAATATTGCCACGTAGGATGACATGTGTCGTTTTCTGATTGGTCCTCGTAGATGGAGAATTTTTGCGTTAACACCCACCGAAACCTCCTAATTTCCCAAAAACCTTTTTCCTTCGGCCCAAACAGAAACCAAGCAAACCCGGGCCTGACTTGCGGGCGTCGGTCGAACGAACTCCATGTCGCTCGAACGACACGTGTCGTCGCTCGATCGATTGCCATGTCGTTGGAACGACCTCAGATTCTCTCTCTCCCCTTTCTTTATTCTTCCTGACATTATGTTCTTAATTTTTAAAACATTATTAAACGTAATCCAGAATCCTTTTGAACCATATACGTATAAACCCAGAAATTCCTCTACCTAAATCCCTTTGTAATTCAGATCGATGGCTACTGAGATTTATAATAATAGTTAAACAATTAACTAAATGAACTCAACATCAAAATTCACTATTTCTTTATCAAACAGTATATGATTTCTCCGCAAATACTTAATGGTTCAATCTGCCCAATCCGAAACATCACGATGGATTTTTCTAAAAATCAAAACTCAGATTTATATAATCCCAACCCGAAAATCACACCCACTATGATATGAATTGGTTATCACAAATTTGTATTATAGCAATTTAACCACTTGCCTTTCTAGTTTGTAGATTTCGAATCCCTTTGGTGTAGATGTATATTCCACAAAGAACACCATCAATTTCCTTTGAGTCCACAATCTCCTTTATTTTTCCCTTTAAAGCTAGGGTTCCTCCTTTAGAATTGTGTCTGTCGAAGCCCTTCTCAATTGGGCTTTATATTATCTTTATTTTAGAGTTGTAATCACCCAAAACTCTTAATTATTCATATACTGAAGTCAATCCCGTTCTTATGCTTGTGGCCTACTTTAAAATTACCCAAATACCCCCATGTGGTCCCGGTCATGCCTAAAAACACCCCGAGACCCATTTACTATCCCCGGGTACACTTTTTCGACTATTTCGGCCTATTCGAAACTAACCGTTCTCTCAGATTGTCATCCGAATTAATTTACTAAAAATTACTATATCATCCCATAACTAGTCAACACCCGACTCCCGGTTGAGATATATAAAAATCCCATCGTTTAACTCGCTACGACGTATAATAATTCTTACTTTTCACTTAGTAATTTTATTTCCTTAAATATTAACCATCAACTCTCCTGATTAATATTTAAATAATTTAACCACAATTAATTCAATTTAATCACGACACACTTGTAAATTAAATTATCCCAAATTAATTAAATATTTAAATTCTTAGAAATATGGGGTGTTACATTCATTAATGATTTATCCTTCATTGCCAAGCAGGCTCCGTGCAGATGCCTAACGCAAAGCTACACAACAGATGCCTTACGCTGAATTCATTAACAACGTTTCATATTAGGATAACCCTACACACATACCCACTTTTGTACACATTTTTCATATTATGTGCATAAAAATGCTATACCTTGTTATTGTGGGTGTCCTCAAGGCTGAAAATACTACCTTTTAATGCCTTATCTTATTTGCCACGTATCAAAGTGGGTACCAAAGTGAATAAGTGTAATGATACACTTTATATCATTTATTTCATATCCAACGTACCTCACTTTACTATTTTATATAAATTGAAGTATCACTTATATTTACCAACACTTACTGATCTTCTCGACACCTTCTCTGCGGCCCACACACCCAACCCCATCTCTCCTTTCTACTAGGTAAGTTTTATATTTTCTTTATTTCTTTGACATTTATTCTTCAATATTCTCAAGTCTACATATAATATGCTTGGAACCACAGAATGCCATCATATTGGAAATAGTGCCAATGTAGTTTGTATTTAGTATCGACACTAACTTTAAATCCAAAACCTCAATTCCATACTTCCAAATTAGAGGTACCAAATGTCACATGGTCAACAATTTTTAGGCGATTTAAGGGAGATTTTTTAATGTCACTAAGACATCGATTTTTTTTCTTGATTTGAGGGATAGTAAGTCAAAAAATTCTTTTATTTAAATGGAAATAATCGCACAAACCTAAATACAAAATCGGCTCAATGGATTTCACGTGACTCGTTGCCAGACATAACCTTGGGACTCCTTTGAATATAATAAAAGGGAAGGAAAGAGGAGTAGGGTATACCTTTCCTACACCTTTGGTTTAAATAATAAGAGGAGCGTTATGTGATGTACATTGAAACATTCTAGTCAAATACATCCCACATAAAAAAATAAAATAATAGATTATGTGGGAGAGTTATAATAAAATTATATTTTTATCATGAAAATTTATTTACTATTAAAATATCAATTTGTTACTATTCAGAATATGTAATATACGATTTATAAATATTTCTACGGACTATAATGGTACTCCTAATTTTTTCCATATCTAGTAGTGTTTAAGTTATGTAGATGTTTAATAAATTAATTGTATTGCATTGGTAATTCGGATTGTAAAATATAAGGATATTATGTAATGTAACATTATTTTTATTTTATTTTCGTTGCGTATATTATACTCTATTTTCCCAACAATCATTTTCTTGCTTAACTTTATGAACAATCAACAAAAAATGAATGTTTATCATTACATGGTTTTCGTAAACATGTTTGCAGTTGGATTCACCAAAACTTTTTGGGGGTTATTGTTGATTTTTTCAGTTGGCCCAGACAAAAGCTCATTCAACTTGCTATTTACATTCGGTTATAAGTACGAAATTACTAAACCATAGATCCTTTTTGTTACTCCATAATGCTTATATATATTGTCTTAGATTATGATATCTTGATTAAAACTATTTATTTAATTAATTGAATGATTTGGTCATGTTGTGTTCTATAGAGAAAATGAGGAATCCGAACAACATTTCACAAATAGTCCCTCGACTAATGTGGTTCTACGTACTCAAATTATAGATATGACTTAGACTAATAAGATTACTCATTCTCTAAAGGTTGTAATGCTAATAAAATTCTTAAAACATTCTTAGTGAACATATTAGATTATCAAGATTACATAATAAAAATAATGTTGGAATTATGTACTTGAATTCCTAGTTGTGAATAAGACTTGGGGGTTAGAGGTCTTACACCGACTAATCCCCATTTTCTATGAATTCTCTTTCAGTGATGAGAAATGAAGAGGATAGTATGTGAGTTCATTATATTATACACAGTTATTTTTACTTTTGAATCAAGTGATTAGATTATACATTATAACTAGTATGCCGTCTGTGCGATGCCTGGACTGTTTATAGAGAACAAAAATCTAATGTATTTTATTATATTACATAACGCAATAATTAAACCCAAAGTGATTTGGGATCAATTTCATACATTTATTTACTAGGTTATTATACCGAAAGATTTAGTACACAAAACGCATGAACAATTGCAATGCAACATATTAATATACAAGAATGTTTATATAACAAACATTATATGCCAAAATATTTAACTCAATCCAATTTTGTATTCACTTAAAATCCCAAGAAAGAAATAAGAATATATATATATATATATATATATATATATATATATATATATATATATATATATATATATATATATATATATAACACGAAGGCGTCTACCCTCGGTGTCCATCTCGTAACTTTAAAACCCCGCGCATTTTGGCGTCAACCGCCGCCAAACTACGCAGGGTGTCACTAAATTAAATATCATTATTAACATGTGATGTAAATACGGGACATTAAAACCTTTTTTTTCCACAGAATAATATTTAGATTTATTCAACAAATATAAACATTCATGAAAATTAAAATCAATTTTAATGCTAACTTCAAAATAAACTCCAACTCCTAACAATAGATTTCAAAGTGAAAGTTTATAATCCAACTATAAATCTCTAATAGAAAACTCTAAAGAATTGTGGAACTGAATGACCCACCGAACCCATAAATGATTGTCTCATACATAAACGATGGAATGAAATAACTCTGATTGATAAAGTAATAAAGTAAATCTTGAGTTTCACTTCAGAAATTTCCAATCCATTATGTGCAGCAAAAAATATACCTGAAAAGTTGGCCAACGCATTGGGTCAGAGCCCACCGTATGAATACTAGCTACTCCTACCAAATAGGGTCCGTAGACCCAGACTATAACATTATGCACTTTAAATATCACAACATACTATTTTAAATTAAGGAAGATATATTAACAATGTGAGTAAAATAAAATAACACTATCTACCCACAACACTAGGCCACCCCAGTATTTAAGTCCAATTATGATGTTTCAACATAAATTCCAATTACATAATTTAATTTAATTAATTTAGTCCATTTTATTTACGCGACACCAATATATCCAGTTCATTCTGTTACTACAAATACTCCTCATCCACTTAACTTCTACACCATGCACACATTCCCCTCACTATGGCCAGTTCGCCTAATTTCGTTAGCACTGCACATACTCGTGAGGTTCTACACACGACACGTCACTATAGTTAGTTCGCCAAATTTTGTTAGCCTTGCACATACCCGTGACGCCAACACACACCCACGCCTCTATATCCAGTTCTACGCTTATTGGTTGCCCTGCACACACTCGTGATGCAAATTCATTTTTAATATCCGTTTATTATTTTATGCCTTACTTATCAATTTAATCAAGTTCCTGTTAATTTCTATTAGCCCCACCCTTTAGTCGAACCTAAATCCTCAAACCACCCCTAGTCCCATACCTAGAGGTCTCTAAAATACAAGTATATCCTATCCTATCATTTACGAAGAATACCTACAAATAGCTACTACCTAGTCTTGCATCTAGGCCAATGAACCAACGTAACGATGTACATTCAACCCCACCCCAAAATTACCCATCCGTAAAAAAAACCTACACTAACTAGTTCCATACCTAGAAAATGTTACAAAGAGAAAGGCTTACCTACTAGTCCCATACCTAGCAATCAACCCTAAATGTAAGGTGAAAGCATGACTACCCCCAAAATACCGTCGTCCTCGCAGTATAGAATATTCATAGAACTAATGTTCGTCTAAGGCACATTTTTCCCATTTAAACGCAATTCTTCCAAATAAATTTCAAGATTTCAATTTAACCATTATACGTTCGTTTAATTTTAATTTTAATTAAGCAATTTCGATTTCAAGAACTTATAAAATTTTCATTCACCTGTATATTTTGGGGGCAGACAACAATAATTTATACTCTACAAGATACACATAAATAACATGATTTTTCTAGTCAAATTTAAATTATACGATTCCTACGATTTATTTTAGCATGTGAACCTCCAAATATTCTAATGGAGTCCCAACCTCTAATCTAAGCATGCCAGAGTTTTAAGTCTTAATTCGTATTAGAGATTTGAATAACAATAGTCCCAACTTTAGTTTCACTATTCCTAATTAATGTTTATAATTTATTCTATGAAAACCATGTTATTAGTGTTTAGGCAACATTTAAAACGCACAATACTAAAGGGGAACAATACAAGTATTCATGCGTGTAAAAAGTCGATGATGAATCTGATTAGATAGTTACTTTCCACTCGAGAAAACGATAATGATGCAGTTTTGGATGATGTTGAGAAAACACGATTTGAACCTTCAAAACTTGGGTTGAATCTTGATTTTAAATGGGGTGAGGGTTTTGTAGATGAATGGAGATGTAAACAAGGGAGGATACTGCCCTTAGGTCTGATATAAAGTGTTTAGAAAAGACTAACATCGAATTATATTTATATTAAGAAATGGATGTGTTTTAATATAACATAAATGCTAAAAAAAATTATCGGTGATCTACCAGCACGAATCGGTTCTCCCCAAAAGCCGAACCGGTTTGATCAGCCTAAACACCCCAAGTCCCCATATTTTTATATTTAAAGCTAGAAATTCCAAATTTTAATCCCGATTTCAATTCTGATTAAAAACCTTAATTTATATAAATCAAAACCAACATTATTAATTGTTAAAAATAATTAAATCAACCAAGAAACATGTTTTCGATTTCAATTTAAAATGAGTTATTTTCGGTTCTAAAATCACAAGGTGTTACAGTAACTCTATTGGCAAGTTCAGAGGAACCGCTCACCTATTGAACTTAAACAAAACATATATAATTGGGGTGATCACTATGCAGTTACACCACCTACCACCCATACCCAGGCTATGTAGATGGATCCGGTCATCCTCATTCTCCCATCACCAAGTGGTGACCCTGAATGTATGGTATAAAATAATGACCTCCACTACGGTATCACATATCAGTTAGCGTATGGTACACGGTATGATGTTGAATGCAACCTCCGACTAATATATTCATCTCGAATACGGGTATGTCCACATAATCACATTGTGTGTGCGCGTATATATATATATATATATATATATATATATATATATATATATATATATATATATATGTTGATGCATACACTCAAGTGTACCCAACTATCTAGGTCCCCACATCGTTGGATCCTTATTTTAAATCAATTTAGAATGTCTCAAAACTAAGATAAACACATATATACAAGTAAGATGTCACATACACTCTAGTGTACCGTAAATCAATTAAATCCCTAAGCACCAAATTATTCTTACATTCTTAGGATCATTAACTCTAACACTTATTAAATTCGATTCCTAGTGTATTGTGTCTCTAAACTATGATTACATTTATCCCTTATATATGCACACTCTTTCATAACATACATATATATTTCCTTTATTTAATTGATAAATTAATTCCACGACCTATATCCTCTCAATACCTGAATTAATTCTCGTAAATAAGAATTAGACCCGTTAATTTATTCACATTACTAAATCTCTCTCCTCTCCAACTATCATGGAAACCCTACCAGTATGGCGGCGCTTCTTCCAAGCATCGGTCCCACACCACCTGATTCCAATAACTTTTACCAGTTACCTCTGAATCGCTATGCTATTGAAACCATTTTTCGACATAATCTCTTATAAAACTTTCCTGGAGTCTTCCATCTCCATTGTTCCTGCTGTGCAACATAATGTGGAGATTGCCCTATTCTTATCTAACGATGACATCACCTCTTTATTTTCACCTTTGAAACATGCTTTGATAGGACAATTACATCATGGAAGACCATCGCTTAAAATGATCAGAAAAATATTCATGTCTTTCTCTCTTAAAACTGGCTTCTCAGTACGCTTAATGGACTCAAAACATATTCTGATCCGTCTCCAATGCGAAGAAGATTTTCATCGTATGTGGTTGAGAGACCTATGGTATATCCACAGATTCCCCATGCGTGTAGTGAAACGGTCATCGAATTTTAAAGCTAACATGGATAGTCCCTATGTTCCGGTTTGGGTTAGCCTTCCTTATCTTCCTATGCATTTCTTCGCCAAATCAACCTTATTTTCTATAGCAAAAGAAATAGGTAACCCCATAAAGCTTGAAGAATATATAGGGACCCTTTCAAGACTGAGTATGGGGAGAATTTGCATAGAGGTTAATGTGCTTAAACAAGTTCCTAAGAGGATTTGTCTATGAACACCATCAACGGGTTTTACGCAGAAAATATGCTATGAAAACCTCCCACCATATTGCCAAATCTTCTCTAAACTGGGCCATTACAGCATAGATTGTAAAAAGGATGACAAACCAATTGTTTTTAACGAAGTGGAATCATCGAAAGCTCTAATGCCAGAAATGCAGCCTAAGAAAAAAAATGCTTTGGAAGCCAACAAATAAGTGTCTTAATGCAATGAAAGGAAAGGAAACAAGGATAAAAAAAGTAGATAGTGCAAGATAACATGTCAAGTCAGATATTCCTAAATCTAGTGAAGCTGCCAAGAAGCTACCAACCCCTGAAATCCACATAGAAGAAACTGTCCTCTCAATAGCCAATCGATTTGACCAGTTAGCGTCTGGAGATTTGGTTATGGAAGATGGAGAACTATAACCAATGCCTGGCATGTTAGAGGATAAATATCCCATGCATGAAGAAGTGAAAAACAATACAATTGAAGAGTGGAATTTTGATATGACCAATGTACTGAAACTCAGAAAAGTTATCATGGACCCTGAAACAATGAAAAGTTATTTCCTTTACCCTAGGGCACCAAGAATTTCAACAGATAGAAACATCGTGGAAGATTGGCGACACATGTATGCCTTTGACACATAATCTAATTTAGTAAGGGATTTAAACGACGATTGGGAGAGTTTTTCTAAGGGTATATGTAATAACCCGTATTTTTTATTAATTGCTTTTATATAAATTTTCCATGTGAGGTAATTATATAAAATAATGAAAGTTGGAGTAAATATTATTTTAAGTAATTTAAGAGATACTATTTACTTAGTTTTGCATATTTACTATTAAGTGAATGCAAATAGCATCATGTTATGTTTTGTTGCATCGTTGTTCCTGAAGCGACTGGTGTGACTTAAAATGATGATGGAGCATGAAATGATTTATGTTATTCCGGATGCCAATTTAGAGGGTGTGATTTGATGATGCTAAGATTCAGCACCACCAGATAAGAGATGACGATCTCAAACAGTAATAACATTGGCAGTAACAGAGTTATGCATGTGTGTAAGTATATATAGTGAGATGAGGATAAGAGGAATGAAGACAATTATATATAGTGGTTCAGCCAATCAGGCCTACATCCACTGTGAGTGTGTGATCCGCTATATATGGGCACTAATGTCCTTGGATACAATGTACATAAGCTCATTCTCTTTACTGTGTGTATAAGCAGAGTTTTTTCTAGGGTTTTAATTCTCGATCCCTTTACAGGGTTGAAGATGACAAGTATATATAATGCTTGGGGGGAGTAGTTAACCCCCCAAGCATGCATTGAGCATGTGAATAATGATCTAACCAATTCCCTACTGACACCTGGCTGTGCCACTTGTGGGTAATGATGACATAATATTCCCTCATGTGAGGAGATGATATTATTATAACGGTCTGGTCCACATGCTATATTAGTCCCACGCGCATTATCCCACGCATCTCCCAAATCTCGCACCTATTGTGATGTCATCCTCGCCCTATGTTGTCAGTCCGAGGCTCAAGTTCATGCTAACACTGGGTCATGTTGGATGTGGGCCTCATACTGTCGTTCCCTTATAGGGTCATCCAACCTGTGATGAAGGGTCAGTCCCTTATAGGGTCGTCAGGCCCAAAGATGAGGGGTCAGCCCCTTATAGGGCCGTTTGGCCTGTGTTGAAGGGTCGACCCATTTTGGGGTCGTCTAGTCTCTGATAAGACCCCTGTTGTAGTAGAGTTGTACCCTCATCCAGGATGAGGGTACCCTCGGTCTAGCCGAGGGTGTATTTTGGTATATAAATCACCCCTAGCCCTTAGTCATCGATGTTGTTGAGATGGCTGAGGGGTAATGTTGCCTTTGAAAACCAGATGAGCATTCAGGTTGATGAGTGACATTCGTTAAGTTGATTGACATCCTGTCAGGTGTTAATCATCATTTATGTTTCACAGATGTGATAGCTGCACACTATGCTAGGGACTTTGTTCCCAAATGATCCTTCTCCTCGTGGGTTATGACCAACTTTGATTAATGGGCCCACTAACAACAAAGTATTTAAATGATTTTTCAAACAATTATTTATTTTCTTCATCTTCTTCGCACGTAAGCTCTCTCTCTCTCTAGCTTATTAATAGCTCCAATCGACATTTCTACCATTTTTCCTGTTCCGAGCGTCGCCTTGTCTCATTATTCTTCCATCGGTAACCTTTCTGCTCTAACTCCCTCTATCTTCCATTTTTGTTTATTTTCTTACTTTGGGTTTCTTTTCCAATTTTTCTTGGTGGCTTATACTTTTTCGACGTGTGAGCCCGCCCTTCCGTGGAAGTTATAGGGCTGAATATTAGGTTTTAGGATTCTTAGGGTTCTTCCTACACCTTTTTATGGTGGTTTATTACCTCTCTGTGACGCTTCTTAAGCTTTCCTATTGCTTTCCAGTGTTCTTATCTAGTGAACTTCGTGCCCCTTGTTCTTGAGACCACCCACAAAAACCCTTTATTTCCTTAGGTTTGATCCAAAAGTTAATTTGGTCAAACTGTAAACTTGTTTGTGGTTAGTTTGAAAAAACTTCTTAAATGTAGGGTCCCCCTCTTAATGCTAAAAAGGCTCTATGATTTAGCCAAGGAGTTTCGAACTTTGATGGAGAAATTCTTTACAGAGATTAGGCGAATATAGAAGGAGGACGAGCGAAGACGAGGGACCGGCCCTAATTGGGTATGAACCATCTTCCCCATTCCTTTAGAAATAATTTGACCATCTAATCCCTTAGGTCTTCCTGTCATCCAACCGAGTGTCAGACGCACGAGGGAGAAATGAACGAGAGAGTATCATCACCAATGGGTGCTGGGCCTTCTAGGAGAAGAGAGACATCCACATTTAGCCCAAGCCGACAAGCTGAGGGAACAGTTCATTTCGAGGGTGTGCCTGTGACATCCCTGTCCTCTCTTGCTTTTCAAGTTGCCTTTCCAGATGGCCCTCCAATAGGCAACGAGACTGAGAGATCTAGGGACGAGGGAGATGAGGATGACATCGAGAATTCTAATACTGACCAAGTTGATACTTCTAGTGCCTCGGCTTACATCTCGTCTGTTAAGGATCATGACCTCTTACTATAGAGGCACGTCTTTGGTGTATAACCCAATATAAATATGAGGGTCCCAAATGCAGGATGATATGGTCTTCTAGGGGAATGAAGGGGAAGTTACCGTTTATGAGCAGATGCTCAGGGTAGGTGTTAGGTTTCCTCTGTACCCTATAATAGTTGATATACTTTCTGCCCTTGGGGTTGCTCCTTCTCAACTTACTCCTAACTCCTGGAGGACTATCCTCGGCTATGTCTCCATCTGAAGAACACTTTCACCAATGAGCCCTCGACCGGTTTGTTCAGAGACTGCTACAATATAACTTCCTCGTCTAAGCAACCTCGGTAGTTTCATCTGGGGGCGAGGAAGTCCGACAAAAAACTTTTTCATGTAGCACAAACTTCCAAGCATGATTGGAAGAAGATATTTTTCTTTATCTCGGGGGATTGGGAGTTCCCCGCCGGGGTTAAGCCCCTTGAAGACAGTCCGAGGGTTCCAAGGTCATGGTCCAACCCCTTAATGAAAGCACGGTCAGACCCCGAACTCATCTTGGATGAGAGGGATATTATTAACTATCTGAGGAAATAAGTGAAAGAGGGTGGACTTGCCAAATTTGAAGATTTGATGGCCCCTTAATTCCTCAAAGAAGCTGGTCTAAGGGTCATTCCCCTCACATAATTATGTGAGTTGTTTTTTGTTCCACTTCTTTACAAGTGTTTCCTCATTATTACTACTTGTTTTTTATATATCGTCTTTTTTTCAGGTTGGCCTACAAATGTATATGATTAACTCTGGGAGATGAAATCCCCTAGTTTGATGTCTGGCCTAGGTAAGAAGAAAGGTACGGAGCCTCAGCTGCCTCATAAAAAAACAAAGGTCGCGGGGCCGACCCAAGTAGAACCGATCGCCAACACTCGCAAATGGAAAGATCCAGAAGTTCCTGTTAGCTCTCGACCTGACTCACATAGGAGGGCAAAGGTAGAGGTCCCTCAGACACACACCGAGGGGACCAACTCCTCCACCTGCATGGGCGCCTTCTGGTCTCAAAATCTTATGTTCTTGAGGTCCGAACGTTCCTCTCTGATAGCCAACTTGAGGGCAGCCAAGGCCTCCATGTTCTTAGCATCCTCGGCTATTTTGACTATTAATTCTTAGCCAAGATTCCCCCGACCAAGGTTTATGACTATGGTATTCATACCCTGACTCAGATATCTCATTCATATCTTTGCTTTTGATTCAATAATATTTTACAAACTGTTCCCTTGACTCTTTAATATGAATTCTCGTCTTATAAAGTCTGTTTGTGACTTTACTTCTGCCACCAAGTGGATGGATGAAAACCAACAAAAGTTTCATAAGGCCGAGAGAGCTATTCAACATGAGGCCGAATTGAAGACTGAATTGGAGACTGCCAAGGTTGGGCTGGAGAGTGCAAGGATCGAACATGTAAGAATTTTGGACGAGTTTGTGAAGCAACATGAGATCAACTAGGGGTCAATTTTAAACATGAACTTGCTGAAGCAGTGAAGAGGGCCGAGACTGATGATGTGAAGGCTTACAAACTCTATGATGAATTCCAAGTCTTTGATCTGAAGTATTTGGAGAGGGGGATTAAGACGGCCTGTTGGTGGGTTGTATTGAAAGTTACTAATGCCATGTCATCTATTTTCCCCTTAATTAAAGCAGTGGAGATGGATGACCCCCTTATAGCTGAGGCTTTAGCCCATGTAGAGTCCTAAGTGCACGTCGAAGCTACCGGTACATCTGAGGATCGGCCTATTTTGACTATTAATTCTTAGCCAAGATCCCCCCGGCCAAGGTTTATGACTATGGTATTCATACCCTGACTCAGATATCTCATTCATATATTTGCTTTTGATTCAATAATATTTTACAAACTGTTCCCTAGACTCTTTAATATGAATTCTCGTCTTATACAGTCTGTTTGTGCCTTTACTTCTGCCACCAAGTGGATGGATGAAAACTAACAAAAGTTTCATAAGGCCGAGAGAGCTATTCAACATGAGGCCGAATTGAAGACTGAATTGGAGACTGCCAAGGTTGAGCTGGAGAGCGCAAAGATCGAACATGTAAGAATTTTGGACGAGTTTGTGAAGCAACATGAGATCAACTAGGGGTCAAGTTCAAACATGAACTTGCTGAAGCAGTGAAGAGGGCCGAGACTGATGCTGTGGAGGCTTACAAACTCTCTGATGAATTCTAAGGCTTTGATCTTAAGTATTTGGAGAGGGGGATTAAGACGGCCTGTTGGTGGGTTGTATTGAAATTTACTGATGCCGTGTCATATATTTTCCCCTCAATTAAAGCAGTGGAGATGGATGACCCCCTTATAGCTGAGGCTTTAGCCCATGTAGAGTCCTAAGTGCACGTCGAAGCTACCGGCACATCTGAGGATCGGCCTATTTTGACTATTAATTCTTAGCCAAGATTCCCCCGGCCAAGGATTATGACTATGGTATTCATACCCTGACTCAGATATCTCATTCATATCTTTGCTTTTGAGTCAATAATATTTTACAAACTGTTCCCTCGACTCTTTAATATGAATTCTCGTCTTATACAGTCTGTTTGTGCCTTTACTTCTGCCAACAAGTGGATGGATGAAAACCAACAAAAGTTTCATAAGGCCGAGAGAGCTATTCAACATGAGGCCGAATTGAAGACTGAATTGGAGACTGCCAAGGTTGAGCTGGAGAGTGCAAGGATCGAACATGTAAGAATTTTGGACGAGTTTGTGACGCAACATGAGATCAACTAGGGGTCAAGTTCAAACATGAACTTGCTGAAGCAGTGAAGAGGGCCGAGACTGATGCTGTGGAGGCTTACAAACTCTCTGATGAATTCTAAGGCTTTGATCTTAAGTATTTGGAGAGGGGGATTAAGAAGGCCTGTTGGTGGGTTGTATTGAAATTTACTGATGCCGTGTCATCTATTTTCCCCTCAATTAAAGCAGTGGAGATGGATGACCCCTTATAGATGAGGCTTTAGCCCATGTAGAGTCCTAAGTGCACGTCGAAGCTACCGGCACATCTGAGGATCGGCCTATTTTGACTATTAATTCTTAGCCAAGATTCCCCCGGCCAAGGTTTATGACTATGGTATTCATACCCTGACTCAGATATCTCATTCATATCTTTGCTTTTGATTCAATAATATTTTACAAACTGTTCCCTCGACTCTTTAATATGAATTCTCGTCTTATACAGTCTGTTTGTGCCTTTACTTCTGCCACCAAGTGGATGGATGAAACCTAACAAAAGTTTCATAAGGCCGAGAGAGCTATTCAACATGAAGCCGAATTGAAGACTGAATTGGAGACTGCCAAGGTTGAGCTGGAGAGTGCAAGGATCGAACATGTAAGAATTTTGGATGAGTTTGTGAAGCAACATGAGATCAACTAGGGGTCAAGTTCAAACATGAACTTGCTGAAGCAGTGAAGAGGGCCGAGACTGATGCTGTGGAGGCTTACAAACTCTCTGATGAATTCTAAGGCTTTGATCTTAAGTATTTGGAGAGGGGGATTAAGACGGCCTGTTGGTGGGTTGTATTGAAATTTACTGATGCCGTGTCATCTATTTTCCCCTCAATTAAAGCAGTGGAGATGGATGACCCCTTATAGATGAGGCTTTAGCCCATGTAGAGTCCTAAGTGCACGTCGAAGCTACCGGCACATCTGAGGATCGGCCTATTTTGACTATTAATTCTTAGCCAAGATTCCCCCGGCCAAGGTTTATGACTATGGTATTCATACCCTGACTCAGATATCTCATTCATATCTTTGCTTTTGATTCAATAATATTTTACAAACTGTTCCCTCGACTCTTTAATATGAATTCTCGTCTTATACAGTCTGTTTGTGCCTTTACTTCTGCCACCAAGTGGATGGATGAAACCTAACAAAAGTTTCATAAGGCCGAGAGAGCTATTCAACATGAAGCCGAATTGAAGACTGAATTGGAGACTGCCAAGGTTGAGCTGGAGAGTGCAAGGATCGAACATGTAAGAATTTTGGATGAGTTTGTGAAGCAACATGAGATCAACTAGGGGTCAAGTTCAAACATGAACTTGCTGAAGCAGTGAAGAGGGCCGAGACTGATGCTGTGGAGGCTTACAAACTCTCTGATGAATTCTAAGGCTTTGATCTTAAGTATTTGGAGAGGGGGATTAAGACGGCCTGTTGGTGGGTTGTATTGAAATTTACTGATGCCGTGTCATCTATTTTCCCCTCAATTAAAGCAGTGGAGATGGATGACCCCCTTATAGCTGAGGCTTTAGCCCATGTAGAGTCCTAAGTGCACGTCGAAGCTACCGGCACATCTGAGGATCGGCCTATTTTGACTATTAATTCTTGGCTGAGATTTCCCCGGCCAAGGTTTATGACTATGGTATTCATACCCTGACTCAGATATCTCATTCATATCTTTGCTTTTGATTCAACAATATTTTACAAATTGTTCCCTCGACTCTTTAATATGAATTCTCGTCTTATACAGTCTGTTTGTGCTTTTACTTCTGCCACCAAGTGGATATATGAAAGCCAACAAAAGTTTCATAAGGCCGAGAGAGCTATTCAACATGAGGCCGAATTGAAGACTGAATTGGAGACTGCCAAGGTTGAGCTGGAGAGTGCAAGGATCGAACATGTAAGAATTTTGGACGAGTTTATGAAGCAACATGAGATCAACTAGGGGTCAAGTTCAAACATGAACTTGCTGAAGCAGTGAAGAGGGCAGAGACTGATGCTGTGGAGGCTTACAAACTCTCTGATGAATTCTAAGGCTTTGATCTTAAGTATTTGGAGAGGGGGATTAAGACGGCCTGTTGGTGGGTTGTATTGAAATTTACTGATGCTGTGTCATCTATTTTCCCCTCAATTAAAGAAGTGGAGATGGATGACCCCCTTATAGCTGAGGCTTTAGCCCATGTAGAGTCCTAAGTGCACGTCGAAGCTACCGGCACATCTGAGGATCGGCCTATTTTGACTATTAATTCTTGGCTGAGATTCCCCCGGCCAAGGTTTATGACTATGGTATTCATACCCTGACTCAGATATCTCATTCATATCTTTGCTTTTGAGTCAATAATATTTTACAAACTGTTCCCTCGACTCTTTAATATGAATTCTCGTCTTATACAGTCTGTTTGTGCCTTTACTTCTGCCAACAAGTGGATGGATGAAAACTAACAAAAGTTTCATAAGGCCGAGAGAGCTATTCAACATGAGGCCGAATTGAAGACTGAATTGGAGACTGCCAAGGTTGAGCTGGAGAGTGCAAGGATCGAACATGTAAGAATTTTGGACGAGTTTGTGACGCAACATGAGATCAACTAGGGGTCAAGTTCAAACATGAACTTGCTGAAGCAGTGAAGAGGGCCGAGACTGATGCTGTGGAGGCTTACAAACTCTCTGATGAATTCTAAGGCTTTGATCTTAAGTATTTGGAGAGGGGGATTAAGACGGCCTGTTGATGGGTTGTATTGAAATTTACTGATGCCGTGTCATCTATTTTCCCCTCAATTAAAGCAGTGGAGATGGATGACCCCTTATAGCTGAGGCTTTAGCCCATGTAGAGTCCTAAGTGCACGTCGAAGCTACCGGCACATCTGAGGATCGGCCTATTTTGACTATTAATTCTTAGCCAAGATTCCCCCGGCCAAGGTTTATGACTATGGTATTCATACCCTGACTCAGATATCTCATTCATATCTTTGCTTTTGATTCAATAATATTTTACAAACTGTTCCCTCGACTCTTTAATATGAATTCTCGTCTTATACAGTCTGTTTGTGCCTTTACTTCTGCCACCAAGTGGATGGATGAAAACTAACAAAAGTTTCATAAGGCCGAGAGAGCTATTCAACATGAGGCCGAATTGAAGACTGAATTGGAGACTGCCAAGGTTGAGCTGGAGAGTGCAAGGATCGAACATGTAAGAATTTTGGATGAGTTTGTGAAGCAACATGAGATCAACTAGGGGTCAAGTTCAAACATGAACTTGCTGAAGCAGTGAAGAGGGCCGAGACTGATGCTGTGGAGGCTTACAAACTCTCTGATGAATTCTAAGGCTTTGATCATAAGTATTTGGAGAGGGGGATTAAGACGGCCTGTTGGTGGGTTGTATTGAAATTTACTGATGCCGTGTCATATATTTTCCCCTCAATTAAAGCAGTGGAGATGGATGACCCTGTTATAACTGAGGCTTTAGCCCATGTAGAGTCCTAAGTTCACGTCGAAGCTACCGGTACATCTGAGGATCGGCCTATTTTGACTATTAATTCTTAGCCAAGATTCCCCCGGCCAAGGATTATGACTATGGTATTCATACCCTGAGTCAGATATCTCATTCATATCTTTGCTTTTGATTCAATAATATTTTACAAACTGTTCCCTCGACTCTTTAATATGAATTCTCGTCTTATACACTCTGTTTGTGACTTTACTTCTGCCACCAAGTGGATGGATGAAAACCAATAAAAGTTTCATAAGGCCGAGAGAGCTATTCAACATGAGGCCGCATTGAAGACTGAATTGGAGACTGCCAAGATTGAGCTGGAGAGTGCAAGGATCGAACATGTAAGAATTTTGGACGAGTTTGTGAAGCAACATGAGATCAACTAGGGGTCAAGTTCAAACATGAACTTGCTGAAGCAGTGAAGAGGGTCGAGACTGATGCTGTGGAGGCTTACAAACTCTATGATGAATTCCAAGGCTTTGATCTTAAGTATTTGGAGAGGGGGATTAAGACGGCCTGTTGGTGGGTTGTATTGAAATTTATTGATGCCGTGTCCTCTATTTTCCCCTCAATTAAAGCAGTGGAGATGGATGACCCCCTTATAGCTGAGGCTTTAGCCCATGTAGAGTCCTAAGTGCACGTCGAAGCTACCGGCACATCTGAGGATTGGCCTATTTTGACTATTAATTCCTAGCCAAGATTCCCCCGGCCAAGGTTTATGACTATGGTATTCATACCCTGACTCAGATATCTCATTCATATCTTTGCTTTTGATTCAACAATATTTTACAAATTGTTCCCTCGACTCTTTAATATGAATTCTCGTCTTATACAGTCTATTTGTGACTTTACTTCTGCCACCAAGTGGATGTATGAAAACAAACAAAAGTTTCATAAGGCCGAGAGAGCTATTCAACATGAGGCCGAATTGAAGACTGAATTGGAGACTGCCAAGGTTGAGCTGGAGAGTGCAAGGATCGAACATGAATGAATTTTGGACGAGTTTGTGAAGCAACATGAGATCAACTAGGGGTCAAGTTCAAACATGAACTTGCTGAAGCAGTGAAGAGGGCCGAGACTGATGCTGTGGAGGCTTACAAACTCTCTGATGAATTCTAAGGCTTTGATCTTAAGTATTTGGAGACGGGGATTAAGACGGCCTGTTGGTGGGTTGAATTGAAATTTACTGATGCCGTGTCATCTATTTTCCCCTCAATTAAAGCAATGGATATGGATCACCCCCTTATAGCTGAGGCTTTAGCCCATGTAGAGTCCTAAGTGCACGTCGAAGCTACCGGCACATCTGAGGATCGACCTATTTTGACTATTAATTCTTAGCCAAGATTCCCCCGGCCAAGGTTTATGACTATGGTATTCATACCCTGACTCAGATATCTCATTCATAACTTTGCTTTTGAGTCAATAATATTTTACAAACTGTTCCCTCGACTCTTTAATATGAATTCTCATCTTATACAGTCTGTTTGTGCCTATACTTCTGCCAACAAGTGGATGGATGAAAACCAACAAAAGTTTCATAAGGCCGAGAGAGCTATTCAACATGAGGCCGAATTGAAGACTGAATTGGAGACTGCCAAGGTTGAGCTGGAGAGTGCAAGGATCGAACATGTAAGAATTTTGGACGAGTTTGTGAAGCAACATGAGATCAACTAGGGGTCAAGTTCAAATATGAACCTGCTGAAGCAGTGAAGAGGGCCGAGACTGATGCTGTGGAGGCTTACAAACTCTCTGATGAATTCCAAGGCTTTGATCTTAAGTATTTGGAGAGGGGGATTAAGACGGCGTGTTGGTGGGTTGTATTGAAATTTACTGATGCCGTGTCATCTATTTTCCACTCAATTAAAGCAGTGGAGATGGATGACCCCCTTATAGCTGAGGCTTTTGCGCACGTAGAGTCCTAAGTGCACGTCGAAGCTACCGGAACATCTGAGGATCGGCCTATTTTGGTCATCGAAGAGACTCCTCTAATTAATGTTAAAGCCCTTCCCTCCGATATTGCTCAATAGGGTGGCCGTCTGTGGCCCATACCCTATGTTTGTAAAGTTTCTGTATTTCACTTTCTTTTTGGACATATATTGTAACTCTTAATTGTGTAGTGGAATTTCTCTCTTCCTGTCTTATATATTTTCCTCTTTTATTTGTTCCTTGGTTATGATGTTTTTTAATTCAATTCAAGTCCACCATCGTCTTTCTTAAGAGTGAAAGGAGGGTCGTCCCTACCATTCACCCTCATCCTAGCCGAGGGTAGTTTCCACCAAATTGATGTTTTAAAATATAGGTACACCTTCGTCTTTCTTGAGAGTGAAAGGATGGTCATTCCTACCATTCACCCTCATCCTAGTCGAGGGTAGTTTCCATCAAATTAATGATGTTTTAAAATATAAGTCCACCCTGATCTTTCTTGAGAGTGAAAGGAGGGTCGTCCCTACCATTCACCCTCATCCCATCCGAGGGTAGTTTCCACCGAATTAATGATGTTTTAAAATATAAGTTCGGCCTCGTCTTTCTTGAGAGTGAACGAAGGGTCGTCCCTGCCATTCACCCTCATCCTAACCGTGGGTAGTTTCCACCAAATTAATGATGTTTTAAAAAATAAGTCCACCCTCGTCTTTCTTGAGAGTGAAAGGAAGGTCATCCCTACCATTCACCCTCATCCTAGCCGAGGGTAGTTTCCAACAAATTAATGATGTTTTAAAGTATAAGTCCACCCTCTTCTTTCTTGAGATTGGAATGAGGGTCGTCCCTGCCATTCACCCTCATCCTAGTCGAGGGTAGTTTCCACCAAATTAATGATTTTTTAAAATATAAGTCCACCCTCGTCTTTCTTGAGAGTTAACGGAGGGTCGTCCCTTCCATTTACACTTATCCTAGCCTAGGGCAGGTTCCACCAAACTAATGATGTTTTAAAATACAATTCCACCCTCGTCTTTCTTGAGTGTGAATTGAGGGTCATCCCTGCCATTCACCCTCTTCCTAGCCGAGGGTAGTTTCCACCAAACTAATGATGTTTTCAAATATAAGTCCACCCTAATCTTTCTTGAGAGTGAAAGGAGGGCCGTTCCTACCATTCACCCTCATCCTAGCCGAGGGTAGTTTCCACCAAACTAATGATGTTTTAAAGTAAAAGTCCACCCTCGCATTTATTAAGAGTGAAAGGAGGGTCATCCCTACCATTAACCCTTGTCCTAGCCGAGGGTAGTTTATAACTAATTAATGATGTTTTAAAATATAAGTTCACCCTCGTCTTTCTTGAGTGTTAATGGAGGGTCGCCCCTTCCATTCACCCTTATTCTAGCCGAGGGGGATTTAATCAAGAATTACCCCAATCATATTACAATTGATAATCACAAGATGAGGGTCCAATATAATATTCTCATTAACATTCCAAGTGTTCTGATGAAGCAACACATTCATTACAACTGTGGTTCGATAGGACATTACAACATTATTGATAGTATTTCTTCAAATAATCTTCATTCCAGGGGTTCAAGAAGGGTTCCCCTTCAAGGTTCTCTAGCCTATAGGTTCCAGGTACAACTTCATTAATGACCCTATATGGGCCATTCCAATTTGGGTGGATCTTGTTAGGATTCTTCCATGTATTTTTGAGGACTAGGTCCCCTACAACGACTGGCCTTTGGTTGACCCTTTGATTGTAAAACCTGGCAGTCCTCTGCTGGTAGACTGCTTATCTTATTTCAACGTCTTCTCTTCTCTCCTCGATCAAGTCTAGATCAAGTATCCTCTCTTTTATATTTCTCTGGGGATCATACATTTGGACTCTGTGAGTAGGAAACCCAATTTTGGTGGGGATGACGACTTATGAACCATATGCCAACATGAAAGGGTTTTCCTCGGTAGGAGTCTTTACTGTCGTCCTATAGGCCCACAACACATCGTATACCTCCTTAACCCATCTTCCTTTTGCATCCTCAAGTTTTTTCTTAATCTTGTCTAGTATCTTTCAATTTATAACCTCAGTTTTCCCATTAGCCTGAGGTCGGCCTGGGGTAGAGAAGAACTGTTTGACCCCCAGTCTCTTGCAGTATTTTCCTAGCGATATATTCTTGAATTGAGTTCTGTTGTCTGAGATGAGGGTGTTGGGGAGACCATATTTGCATATAATATTTTTCCAGATAAACTGGAAGGTCTTCTACTCAGTAATCGTGACCATTGGCTCCGCCTCCACCCATTTTGAGAAATAGTCAATTGCTACGATCAAGTATCGATTGTGATTGACATCCCTGAGTAAGGGTCCTACCAAATCGATTCCCCATACTATGAATGGCCATGGGGACGTGATGGAAGTAAGAGGCTGATGGAGATGATGAGGGATGGTAGTTAACCTTTGACATTTATCACACTTCTTTACGTATGCCGTGGCATCCTTCCCTAAGGTCGGCCACTAGTATCCCTGGGTGACTATCCTCTTTGCTAATGATTTTCCCCCGATATGGCTCGAACAAGACCCCTCGTGCACATCTTGTAAGATGTGTGGAACTCCAGACGGGTGCACACATCTGAGCAAGGGGAGCATCAATCCCTTTTTATACAAGGTGTCTCCGATGACAGTGAATTTCGTAGCTCTGTATCTTAACTTCTTCCTTTCTTGCTTTGCTTCTGGAATCTTCCCCTCTTTAATGTATCTGACTAGAGGGTCCATCCATTAAGCTTCCTTCTTATATTTAAGTGTAAGCTATGTGTTCTGTCTGCATCTTCGATCGTTGGCCGAAGCAAAATTTCCACTGGAATTGTCCTCCTGATCTTTATCATAGTTGCTGAGGCTAGCCTAGCAAGTGCATCGGCTCGGTCATTATCCAACCTAGGTATCCTCTTCAATTTTACTTATTTGAAGCTCTTCAATAGTGACTTTACCTTCTTAAGGTATTTGTACATTCTTTCATCTTTAACTTCGTATGTTCCTAGTATCTGATTCACCACTAGTCTTGAATCATTATGGACCAAGATCTGGATGACACGAAGAGACCTAGCCAAGGAGAGGCCTACTATTAAGGCCTCGTATTTAGACTCGTTGTTGAAGGGTTTGAAGTTAAAACTCAGAGAGTATTTAATGTCTGTACCATCAGGTGCTTATACTATTAATCCAGCTCCACTTTCGCTCTCGCAAGAGGACCCATCGACGAAGAGGTTCCACACAGCCTGTTTTTCTGAGAAGTTTCCCTCGGTTAGGGATCCCTATTTAAAGAGTTATCTACCCTCCTCATTCTCGATAACTTTTCCTCTAGCAATGCTTGTCATAACCTTATCTGTGGATGGGTCATCAACTCTTCCTTGCTAGATACCTATCTTCTCGAGGTTCTCTTCAGCCTTATCCTCTTCCCAAGTGAATTCAGCCATAAAGTCCACTAATGTTTGCCCCTTAATGGCCACCCTAGGTTGGTACACAATGTCGAACTCTCCCAGCTCTATAGCCCAGGACCTTAGCCTCCCTAATTTTTTGGCTTATGTATGACCTGCCTAAGAGAAGAGTCAGTGAGGATGACCATTATATGGGACTGGAAGTATGGCTTCATCTTTCTTGATGCATGGATCAGGGCATAGGCTAACATCTCAATCCTAGGGTATCTTCGCTCTGCCCCTTGGAGTGCCTTGCTGTTGAAATACACAGGCTTATGTACTCCTTCTTCTTCTCTTACAATGGCTGCATTGATGGCCGACTCTGAGATAGCTAGGTACACATATAATCTTTCACCTTACATCGGTCGTGACAATAGAAAGGGAGACCCTAAGTTTGCCTTTAGTTCTTTGAAGGCCTTGTCACACTCTTCGTTACATTCAAAGGCCTTTCTGAGTATTTTGAAGAATGGTAGACACTTGTCTGTGGCTTTGGATACGAACCTATTCAAAGCAGCCACTCGTCCTGTGAGCCTCTGAATGTCCTTAATGGTCCTGGGGATCTTCATTTCTAATATATCCTTTATCTTATCAGGGTTGGCCTCGATGCCCCTTTGATTGATGATGAAACCCAAGAACTTTCCTGCTTCGACCCCGAAAACACACTTGGCTGGGTTGAGCTTCATATGGTACTTGTCCATCATGTTGAAGGTCCTCTCGAGGTCGTCCACATGATTTTTGGCCTTCAGACTCTTAGTTAACATGTCATCTACATAGACCTCAATGGACTTCCCAATTTGGTCTTCAAACATTTTATTCATGAGGGTGCTGATATGTTGCCCCTGCATTCTTTAGGCCAAAGGGCATGAACCTATAACAATATGTCCCCTTATTAGTAATGAAAGCCGTTTTTTCTGAGTCCTCAGGGTTCATGAAAATCTGGTTATAGCCTGAATAGGCTTCCATGAAGCTCATTAGCTCGTGGCCTGCAGTAGTGTCTACAATCTGATTAATACGGGGGAGAGGGAAACTATCTTTGGGAAAATATTTGTTGAGGTCGGCGAAGTCTACACACATCCTCCATTTCTCGTTGGCTTTGGGGACTATGACCGCGTTAAATAGCCATTCAGGATAGATGACTTCCCTGATGAACTGGGCCTCTTCCAACTTCCTGATCTCATCCCTTCTGATCTCAAGAATAAATCCTCCTCTTCTTCTTCATCGGCTTTCCATCCACTACCACGTTGAGCTTATGACACATGACTTCGGGGTTGATCCTTGGTATGTTTGCATGACTCCATGCAAAGACGCTCTGTCTTCTCCTTAGTATCTTGATGAGACCTTCTTTTATTTCTGTCTTAAGAGATTTGGCAACTTGGATGGTTTTTTCCGGGTCATCCTCATTGAGGATGATGGATTCCACCTCTTTCACGTCTTCTCCTTTCTTCAGCTTTGTCTAATCCTTAGGGTCGAGGGTATCAATATTGTAAGTAGTTGTTGCCTTCCTGTGTGCCTCTCTTTCTTCGTCTGAGTTGAAGTAGCATTCCTGTGTTGTCATCTGGTCTCACTAAACTTCCCCTACCCCATAAAGGGTCGGGAATTTTATCATCTGGTGAACCCTGGAAGGCACGGCCTCAAACTCCTTTAACGACACTCGCCCCAGTATGATGTTGTAGGCTGAGAAGACGTGCTCGTCCATCACGAAAAAGTTGACCTTCTTGGTAAGCCATCTCGGCCGCTCGTCCCCCATTCTAACATCTGCCTCATACACTCCTAGGGGATGAAATTTTTTCCCACTGAAACCAATTTGGGGATGATGGTATGGGACGAGCCTAGCATGACTGAGTCCTAAGTCCTTAAAGCACGGACATAACATCACATCTATGGGACATCCCCCGTCCACCAATATCCTCGGCACCTCACATCCGTACACCCTGGTGGTGATGACAAGAGGGTCATCTTGCGGGGTAAGATGCCCTTGAAATCCATTCTTTAGAAACCCACTATCAGAGTATCCATATTAACTTTCTTCCTCTTCTCTAGCTTTGCTTCAATAGAGGTTGAGTGCACAGCTTTTGTTACTGCCTTAACTTCAGCTACATGGGCCTTTTTGTCAGTGACCTCTGACCCTCCTCCCGCTAGTCCCCCAGAGATCATCCCAACACCGAATGAGATCATATTAAGTCTTTTCACCGGGATGTGGTTGTCTCTCGGTGGGAGGTCAGGGTCGTCCTCATCCTCTGAAGGGTCGTCTCTTTTATTTGGAGGATCTTCTCTGCATGCATCGCTTCTCTTCTTTATGGGGTTATCCCCTCGGCCCGTCTTGAAGGCACCCTTGTCCACGTACTTTCTTAACTTCCCCTCTTCTAGATTTTTTCAATTTCATCTTTTAGAGCAAAAAACCTATCGGTCAGATGACCATAGTCTTGGTGAAATTCACACCACAAGTTTTTGTTCCTCTTGTGAGGAGGTGCCCTAAACTTCTCAGGCCATTTCAAGGATCAATCACTCTTTAACTCATTCAGAATGTGTTCGCAACTAACTTCCAGAGGGGTATAATCAGCGAACTTTTCATCTTCTAGCCTGTACTTCCCCTCCTTGTTCTTTTTCTGGTGCTTACCCCCACTAGTACTTCCTTTTTCATCCTCGTATTTGGCGGGCATCTCCTCTTCAGCATTCATCACCTTCCCCGCTGTGGCTAGTAACTCCTCCATTATCTTTGGATTTTTTTTCGCAAGCTTCCACAGTAGCTTCCCCTTTTGGAGTCCTCCTATTAGGGCCGTCACGGATATACTCTCTTCATAATCTTCGACCTCTAACTTTTCTTTGTTGAACCTGGCTATGTAGTCCCTTAGGCTCTCGTTCTTCCCCTACTTAACGTAGAGCAGGTGTGTGGTCTTCTTTTGTGGCCTCACTCCGAAGCAAAAGTTGTGGATGAATCGGTCTGATAGCTGCTTTGAGCTTTCAATGAAGTTATTTGGGAGAGAGGTATACCAGACATGTACAACCCCGGTCAGGGTGCTAGAGAAGTCACGGCACCTCATCTCATCTGAGATAGAGTATATGTTTGTCGCTGATTAGTACATCTCAATATGGAGGACCGGTTTGGTACTCCCATCATATCTTGGGGTAACCACTGGTGGCTTAAACTTGGGTGACGTTGGGAAGTTGACTATCTTTGCCACAAAGGGTGAGCCTATAGAATATCCTCTTTGAAGAGGGTCTCTGATTTTCAAGATATCACCAATTTTATTCTTTAACCTCTGAATTAAGTCATTCCACGGCCTTGTAGGGTCAGCCTGACCGATATTATTCCCTGCCACTTCTTTGAGATTAACCGAGGGTTCTGCTGCGGCCGGTCTGTGTCGGTTGTTCAGTTCCCCTTGATCGTCATCCCGTCTGTGGGGTCGGCCCCCTTGGGGTCAGCCATCCTTCAGCTCTCTTATGGACCTTGCAAGACTTCTCGATCTAGACAGTCTTTCCCTTAGGTCATTCATTGGACCCAACCTCTCAAAGGCCGACCCTCTACTCAGACGATCAAAAGTAGAGCCTCTCGAGTGTTCGTCAGGATTCTGCCTCCTACACTTCCCTCGGCTCTCCTGGATTGGTCTTACAGTGTTGTAGGAGACTTCATATGGTTCCTAGCATTCTATGGGATCCTTTTCCCCCTCCACATTATCATATCTATCTTCCGATCAAGGGTTTCCTTGCCTCCCTAGGCATAAACGCCAGGGGTTAGCAATATCCCTCCGCCATTGTGGAGGTGGAAAGTCCTTGTGTGGTACCTCGGGTGGTCCCCTGGCCTCATGTTGTCCCGGTGAAGCTGCCGGAGTAATAATCTCCAGTGAGACTCCTGGTGGCCTCAATATGTTTTGGCTAAAATCTACGAATTGCTTTCGCATAATCTGCTGGCTTTCTTCTAAAGACTTCAGGACGGCAACCACCTCAGCCATCTCGAACTGAGGTGGTACCTGGTTGGATCTAGGTCCTACTCCACTAGCTGGTGGAGGAGGCAGTGGGGGTAACTCTAGTGCCATACTGATTGAGTTATGAAGAGTTGAATGATCAAAAGACTGATGAGATTGAGAACCTTAATCGATCTCTTTCAATGGTGAAACAACTCCACACGAAGGGGGAGAACTGTTTCACCACCAGAGTTTTCATTGAGGTCAAGCTATGTAGAGGAAGAGAACTTCTCATTACCATAGACGATGCCAAACTGATGATGCTAAGATTCAGCACCACTAGATAAGAGATGATGAGATCAAACAGTAATAACAATAGCAGTAACAGAGTTATATATGTGTGTAAGTATATAGAATGAGATGAGGATAAGAGGAAAGAAGTCAATGATATATAGTGGTTCATCCAATCAGGCCTACATCCACTCTGTGTGCATGATCCACTATATATGGGCACTAATGGCCTTGGATACAATGCATATAAGCTCACTCTCTGTACTGTGTGTATAAGCAGAGTTTTTGCTAGGATTTTAATTCTCTATCCCTTTACAAGGTTGAAGATGACAAGTATATATAATGCTTGGGGGGATTAGTGTACCCCCAAAGCATACATTGAGCATGTGAATAATGTTCTAACCAATTCCCTGCTAACACCTGGTTGTGCCACTTGTGGGTAGTGATGACATAATATTCCCTCATGTGAGGGGATGATATTGTTATAATGGTCTGATCCACGTTTTATATGAGTCCCACGCGCACTGTCCCACGCGTCTCCTAAATCACGCGCCTATTGTGATGTCACCCTAAACTGATGATGCTAAGATTCAGTACCACCAGATAAGAGATGATGAGCTCAAACAGTAATAACAATGGCAGTAACAGAGTTATTTATGTGTGTGAGTATATAAAATGAGACGAGGATAAGAGGAATGAAGACAATGATATATAGTGGTTCAGCTAATCAGGCCTACATCCACTGTGATTATGTGATCCACTACATATAGGCACTAATGTCCTTGGATATAATGCACATAAGCTCACTCTCTTTACTGTGTGTATAAGCAGTGTTTTTGCTAGGGTTTTAATTCTCGATCCCTTTACAAGGTTTAAGATGACAAGGATATATAATGCTTGGGGGGAGTAGTGTACCACCAAGCACGCATTGAGCATGTGAATAATGATCTAACCAATTCCCTACTAACATCTGGCTATGCACTTGTGGGTAATGATGACACAAAATTCCCTCATGTGAGGGGATGATATTTTTATAATGGTCTGGTCCACGTGTTAAATGAGTCCCATGCGCACTGTCCCATGAGTTCCCCAAATCACACGCCTATTGTGATGTCACCCTCGGCCCATGCTATCAGGTCGAGGCTCAATTTCATGCTGACACTGGGTTATGTTGGATGTGTGCCTCATACTTTCGTCCCCTCATAGGGTCGTCGGACCTGTGATGAAGGGCCAGTCCCTTATAGGGTCGTTAGGCCCAAGGATGAGGGGTCGGCCCCTTATAGGGTCGCCTGGCCTGTGCTGAAGGGTTGACCCATTTTAGGGTTGTCCAGTCTATGATAAGACCCCTGTTGTAGTAGAGTTGGACCCTCGTCCAGGATGAGGGTACCCTTGGCCTAGCCGAGGGTGTATTTTGGTATATTACGGTTAGTCCTGAAATAGTCGAGATAGTCAAAATAAGTGCCATGTTGTATTTTTGGGTTCCGGGCACTTTTGATAGGTTACGACTTATTTATGTGGTTATGAGTCATTTTAATAGTGTAGTAACAATTAAAGATGGAAATTAATGTTAATGGGAATTTAAGTCTTCCAACCACATTTACTTTGATTTCTATATTCTAAATCTAGAGAGATAGAGAGAGGAAGAGAATTTGGGTGAAAAGAAGAGAAATAGTAGAAAATTGAAGATTTGAGCTTGGGATTTATTTCTATCGAAAGATAATTCGAGACTACAACCCTAAGGCTAGTTTCTAACTTGCAAATGTATGATTGTATGTGAATAAATTGTTGTGATAGATGTGTATTTGAAAGAATTAAACAAATTGTAGTTTTTGATGAATCTTAGTGTTTAACCTTTGGATTTTGTTGTTTGTAGGATTTAAGTTGGATATATTGGTTTATTGTTGTGTAGAAAGGTTGTGGTTATATTGTTGGGTGATGATAATGAAGGAAGTGGAAGAATATGGGATTAGGGTTTCGAATTTGGTATTTAAGAAGAAGGTATAGCTTTGGGTCTGGTGAGCATGGTCGACCGCGGTCCAAAGCCCGATCGACTGGGCCTAAAGAGAAAAGCCCATTGCTTCTCTCGATAGGCATATTTTAGAAGCGCAGTCAATCGCGATCTTTTGACCGATCGACCGAGTATTGGGGATTAGGCTTACTGCATTTCTTTTAAGGCAAAACCTTAGATGTGTGGTCGGCCAGGGTCAAGGGCCGGTTGACCGTTCCCCTGATTTTCACCCCAAAATTCGTAGTTTTCTCTAGCCCCTTTCTTTTAAGGTTTAGATCTTGGAAGCTTCTTGAATGAAGTAAAACTAGAGTATTAGAGTCTAGTATTAAGTAAATTAAGAACCTAGATTAGAAGTGAGATTTGGGGCTTAGACCGGGAATTAAGTGAGCTAGTTGTTAGAAGAAGGTAAGGGTTCTTTTTACATCATGAGCTCGTCTAGGTCTAAGGGGAAATAAAGTGAGATAATTGTGGAATTTTAGGATTGGGTTGAAGTAATATCATACATGATGGTTTATAGAGTCGTTGTTAATTCTTGGAGGCTAATATGGATACCATTAAATGTTGAGGTTTATAACTATGCCATCAAACACTTATGGCTATGGATAAAACATAATGCACTTTTTAAATTGGCATATCATGTGAATAATGATTTTCACATACATGACTCTCTAAATGCTATCATAAGGGAAGTTACGCGCATGAGGTGAAGTCCCCTGGCTAGTGAATGCAGGGTGAATATAGTCCTCGGCCATAGGATCAGTTGTTATATATTATGATGTTATTTTTTGAAGTGAGGTAATTTCGGATATGGTTATGCCTCACTGCCGAAGGTATATGTCAACTTCCAATGTCACGCGATTTAGGATGCCCAGGTTGTCTTGGTGATAGGTCCTAGAAGATGATAGCTATTTATGGGCGCATCCAGTGGGGTGACTCCCGGAAGGATGGTCTTAGAATCGTTATATATTGTGATTATAACTATTCTCACAAAAGTGGTATTTTATAAATGACTAAAACTTTTTTATAATCGACTGTTCCAAATAAGTCTCCGAATGAGGAATTGGGTCATATTGTGAAAAACTAAAAGGTAAGATTATTAAGTTGGATGTGAATTAATTATCTTGCAATAATGAATGATTGTCATTTTATATGCCATTGCGTCAGGTTGTGTATATAGATGACGTGTGAGGACTATTCATATTACGAAGGCGAATTAAGTTTGATTATAATGATAGTTGTAGACACCTCATTCTGTTACCCCCTAACTCTCCTTAGGTCCCTAGTACCTCCACTCATCACCGTAGACCCTTGTCATGTCCCGAGCACTGACCTGGAAGCCATCGGGCACTCCCCGGCTCGGTTTAACCAAAATTCAAACTCTTCATCTCGACTAAGACTCAATGAATCTTCTAAGGGCACTGAATACCCTTTTCAACGGTCCGCCCCGTGCGCGATTCCGACTCACCATGCGGACTAACGATCTGTTTAAGTCCGAAACCTGACCTAGAGGCCACCGGGCGCTCCCGGGCTCTATTTGACCTAAGTAAACTCTTCAGATCAACTGAGGATAAATGAATCTTCCAAGGGCACTGAATACCCTTTCCAACGGTCCGTCCCGTGCGCAATTCTGACTTTCCATGCGGACGAACGATCCGTTTGACTCTGAGAGGTCACCAAATGCTTCTTGGGCTCGGTTGACCAAAGTCAACTCTCCAAACCGGCTAAAACTCTTTGGAATGTCGAAGTACATATCCTAACATTTCTAATGGTCCATCCCGTGTGCAGTTCCGACTTACCATGCGAACGAACGATCCATTTGCGTCCGAACGATTCCCCGTCTAGCGGACCGATAAATGCTTCCGAGCCACATTTGACACAAAGTTAACTCCCGAACTCGGGAGCGGTCCAAAGGACTTTCAAAGATCTCTGAAATACCTTTCCAACGGTATACTCTGTTCACAATTCTGAATAACGGTTTGCCCTCGGCAGCCAATTTTCTGAAAAGCCTGAAGCAAACTGCCAAATGGAAGGTTCCAGACCCTGCCTATCGGCACCTACCGATAGGTAGTGTCATGGCAATGCCAAAATGTAGGCCTTCACCTCATTTGTGGATAGAGCTCAGATCAGAAGGAAATCACTCTCAGCAAGTCCCATAAACCTCTCTCGAAGGCAACGTGACTTCAACATCCAAATCTTTTTTTCACTTCCACTTTTCGTCCTCTCTTTCATCAAACTTGATGAATTAACCACTCTCCATCATCATCCAAGTGCAAGGGCTGCTTTTCAGCACTCAAGGTCAATCTCAAAGTCTCCAAGAAGGTCCATCTTTCTTTCCCTTCTTTTCAAATCTTCTTAAATTTGCAATAGCTTGTTTTATTACTTAAGCACTTTTATCTTATTTCACATATCCTAACATACTTTTTATCTAGTATTATTGCACATCTCCTATTTTCATATAAATAAAACCCAAAAAACAAGAAAAAGAGGGTTTGCTTATAAATTCCAATAGGGATTCTCACACTTTTTCCACACTTTTCTCACAACTAAAACAGTTTTTCTACACACACACACATACACTTACAAATAAGAGATTTCTACATTTGGATTTATGGGTTAAAATCCACCCCTCGTTTGTATGTGAACTACGTGAACTTTGATGCCTTTATAGGCTACGTAGGCGTCTCGGGGTAAAACCCGAGACTCGAGTCCTTTTCTCATTTTTTCTCTTATTTTCTATCTTCTCTTTATCCCATTTTCTATTATATTCTATACATTCGTTCTTAGGGACATATTATCCCACATGCGTTATTGTTCCCTTATAATAATCAACGCAAGGGTAATCGCGCAAATCCTATTTTCTACATTAATTTCACATTCCTACGGATGACTCGCTTTATATTTTCCGTGATACAAGTCGAGGATTCCTACATCCATTCTATATATACACATGCACACATATCATGGGGGGAAACATAAAGGAAAATAACAAATATCCATGAGAGACCGAAAGGGCGGAATGGGTGCCTAACACCTTCCCATTTCGTAATTAAGCCTCCGAACCCTTCTCGAATGATTTTGGTTTCGCACGCACCAGTATGTCTTTGGATGCCATCCTTCGGGGTGGCTCCCCCTTTGTGTTCTGTCTGTTTTGAGCAAAATAGACTGGCGACTCTAAATCTCTCTACATTTTTTTCACACCTCACAAATCGACGCCGGCCGAAGCGCTCTCCCGAGAGGGGACGCGCGAGACCCGAAGGATCCTTTTCCCTCCACGGTGGGGATCGGGGATGGCCATAGTGGCAACTCTGCTGGGAATATTCTATATTTTAAGGGCTTGACTCTATTTACATGGATGCTATATTTGTTTATGTTTTCTCCCATATCTGCATGTTCCCCTTTCTCATGTGTATCCCATGCTTATGCTTATATTCACACACTTGTAGGAATTCTCCATGTACACTTCGCACCACGTGCACCTAGGATCACATATATATATCCCCATGTTGCACGCATCACCAATCCATACTTGGTGTACCTTTTGGGGTACTCGTACTTTGCTCCCTGTTTGGCACAATCAAGAAAGCCATTCTCATCATAAGATACTAATAAGAGAATCATGCATGATTCACATGATATCACCAAAGAGCATTGCTATTGACCAAATTTACCCAGTAACTGGAGGGTCACTTCATGATGGGCACTGGTCCGGCAGGTCGCAGTTAGCCTAAGCGATATGACTCTCACCTTCCATTGGCCAAGTACCTTCGACGTATATCGAACGGTTCCCCCACATCGTACCGCTTGACCGAAGTCATGACGGGAGGTATATCGCAGGGAATTCGTTCACGTACGCCGAGTATATCGAATTCACTCTCACACGTACCGTCCCCACGAGGTATTTGGTGAGGCAATTCACGTACACTCAGGTATATCAAATGTCTTGTCCACACGTACCGATTACCCGCAAGAGCAAGACGTATATCGTGGAAGTCACGCCAAAGGGGGAACCCATGCCGATTCACCCAACCAATTGCATACCCGCATATAGGTGTCAAACCTAGGACACGCACTTTAGATTGCCGTTTTCAAGCCGAAACTCTGCCAAAATTTCGGGCCGATCTGCCGCCCAATTTTCGCGAATTTTTAAAACGGGACCCTATCCACGAGCCTGGTTACCAGTCCAAACGTAGATTTGCATATATTAAGACCCCCACTTTTCCAGGCTCGGGTTCCGTTTGGCATTGCATTTAGGAGAATTAAATACAAGTGAGAACATAATAATAATAATAATAATCATGCTGAGTTCCGTCTCCAAAAACATTTCTCCCTTTTTATCAAAAAAAAAATCCAAAAACATTTCTCCCTTCTTTATCAAAAAAATCCAAAAACATTTCTCCTTTTTTCTCAAAAATCCAAAAACATTTCTCCCTTCTTTATCAAAAAAATCCAAAAACATTTCTCCCTTTTTATCAAAAATCAAAAATAGTTTCTCCCCTTTTTTCTCAAAAATGAATCTCATCCTACGCCTTCTCAGGTCGATCGCACGCCCTTGGCCTGGTTCCCTATTGTCTTCGATCTTCAGTCAAATCACCCCGGGGTTTCATCCGCTCCTCTACTACTTCTTCCGATTCTGGAATCCATCCATCTTCCATGGAGAATGCAGATCAAGCACCAATCATACAACTGAATCTGTCGATGGTCCTAGCTGAGCTCGTGGCTAAGATTGACAACCTCCAAGCTGAGGTCTGAGAAATGCAACGAAACCAAGTTCCTATTCCTCAAGAGCCCAAGGCCCTGTTCCCTCATGCTATGGGTCCACCCGAGACTATCTGGGTCCTGGAAGAATATCAGCATGCCCCACGTGCCCCTCCGGCTAATGGGCTGCCGCCTGCCCAACTTCCAATGCCAAACATTGCCCAACATATGGCTAACCTGCCTATGGTCATTGATCCAAAAGAGGAGTAGTTGAAAAAGGTCAAAGAAGATCTTAAGATGCTCACCAAGAAGTTTTATTAGGTCAGGATCTCTGGGAATTACATGGACTACACCCACATGTCTCCTTATCCTAAAGCGAGGTTACCTGAGAAGTTAAAGATGCCAAATATCGAGAAGTTCGGGGGGAGTTGTCCCCCAATTGTCCATCTTCGCAGTTATCACCGTTCCATGACTCTCATAGGGGTTTCTGAAGAAGTAATGGCCCAACAGTTTCAACATACATTGAAGGATAGTACCCTTCGATGCTTTTTATCTCTTAAGGAATCCAGAATCCATAACAGGGAGGATGTAGCCCGATAATTCATGCTGCAGTACAAATAACGAAGAGCTCGAGGTCACCTGCCATGATTTAGAGTTGCTCAAACAAAACTCTAGAGAATCAGTCAGTAACTTCATAGCCCGATGGAGGGAAAAAGCAGCTACCATGATCAATCGGCCATCTGAGGAAGAATAAGTCAACATAGTAAAGAAGAATTTCTTGCCCCATGTACGAGCGACCATGGGAGGACAATACTACCCCCACTTTCGAGCTCTCAGAGAAGCAGGAGTAGAAATCGAGGAAGGTCTTGCCAAAATAGAAGTTGAACCGAAGAAGGTGTCCGGACAGTTCACCCCTAAAAAATATGATAAGCCTGCCAATGCTACATTCTCAACCATCAACAACATCTCTCAACTAACCACGTCATGGGCACCAGAAAGTCGCCCTGCCCCCGTCCGAAGGGAATACATTGAGCTTCATGCTCCCCTCTCTAAAGTTTATCAAGCCTTGTTAAGCCGAAACCTTATAAACCCCTGGATCCAAGTCCATTACCCAATCCACATCCCAGAAACTTCAAGACTAATGCTCATTGTGCCTTTGACCAAACTGCCGTCCATACCAACGACCAATGCTTTCACCTTCGGAACATAATCCAAGATCTCATCGATCGGGGTACCATCGCCCCACCAGCCAATCCTAAGCCAAACACTACTCACAATCCACTCCCAAATCACACCAATGCCATCTTCTTGGAATAAAACCCGAATTTCGATCCATCAACCCAAATCACACCCCTATACCCTCCTAAACCTCTTCAAATTTGCCCATATTTCCTCCTACACCCTACTAGCCCCGCTGATCAGGCACTGTCACTCCTTACTAGAGCATGCATCGCTGTTCGGACCCGTTTTGAAAGTGAAAGTATGGAATTGTCAAAGGTATTAAATCAACTCCTAGAGTTTGGGCTGAAATTTCCCTCACAGATGATTATCGATTGCCAGAGGTTCAGTGCGATGTTTTTGGAAATGCGGAAATGGGCCTGAGAGTCAGATAGTTGGGTGATACCAATCGATGAAGTAAGCTTAGATGATGTTGTCCAGATCATGGCGAAAGCATTCAGGCCAACCAACAACATTTGCAGTATCACCGAGTTATTTGGTGCTTTGAAGCTACAAGGTCACCTGCTCCCTTCACCCTTACACATCCCCACATAATGGGAAGACCTATATGAGGAAGCCTTTGAAGTTGTGGAATGCATTGACTTCACAGAGGAAAACTGAATTGTTGCCATCGGATAGGGGAAGAATTCGAAGACTCGAATAAAGAGCAAGCTTTAGGAAGAACTGGCCCAGTAATCGACTTATGTGGGATGATATCATTTGAAGAACTCCTCGGAGAAATAAATAGGGTGGAAGAGCGGCCTGAGATCGATGAAGAAATGGGATTTGTGTTTTTCTCTTCTTCGGTAAATCACATGACCAGATCAGGGAGACATTATCAGGTTCTCCGCTCACTACCAGCAAATGACAAGGGGAAGGGCGTTGAAAAACTTCCTATGCCAAAAATGACCATTGAGGAGAGCAAGATCCTCGATCAACTGAAGAAAACTCAAGCTAACATCACTCTATGGGGCTTTTCATGTCTTCCTAGCTGCACAGAAATGCTTTAATCAAGTTGCTCACAGGACCCATAGTTCCTCCTTCTACCACACCAGAAGAAGCGGTAAATTTGGTCGGATCCTTGCCTCCACCCGAATGCTATCCTTTTCTGAATAAGAAATCCCCAAGATTGGGTAAAATCACAATCATGCACTCAACATCTCCATCGAAGTTATGGGGAGGGTTGTACCCCTTTCTCTCATGGATAACGGATCCGCTTTGAATGTCTGCCGACTGAGAATCTTCAAATGTGTAGGTCTGAAAGAAAGTGACCTCGCTCCAACCTCCCCCGCCGCGCGTGCCTACGATAATACCCTTCGGGAGGTGATGGGATCCATAAAACTTGCAATAGGGGTTGGACATATAAACCCCGTCGTCGAATTCCAAGTCATTGATATCCCGGCATGTTTCAACCTGTTGCTCAGATGACCCTGGCTCCAAAGTATAAAGGGTGTCTCTTCCTCATTCCATCAGAAATTGAAGTTCTTCACCGATGGGCGAGTCATCACCATTTTGGGTGACGACGAAAATATTGAAGGTGCAAGCACCAGCATTCCAATTCTTGAGATACAGCATGGGTCAAATGATATGCTCCTATCAGGATTTCGATTTGAGCCATCCCTACTCCCGGCAGGGGACGGTTTCAAAGAAAGGGTTTGTCCAGAATATGACCCTCATGGCAATGTCAATGTGATTCAGATGTTCAGAAACATGCACTTCATGCCCTGACTGGGGCTAGGACAAAGGCAGCAGGGGATACTTGATCCCATCGAACTGAAGAAAGCTTTCCCTCCTTGTGGCTTGGGGTATCAACCATCGGAACAAGAGCTCAGAATGATCCGCCAGACTCGATTAAAGAGAAGATTAGACTGCATCCAGATTCTCCCAGGTGACTCCCTGAATGGACGATTCATCAAAGAGGGTGAGGATTTCCCCTTTTACGATTTTCCAGAACCATGGTACGACCGCACAGACAAGAAAATGAAGCCTGGAATGGAGATCTTTTTCCAAGATAGTTACCCATGGTCCGAAAATTTCCCACACCGCGTACAACCGCTCACCAAAAATATTGAAGAGACTGAGGAAAGTGATTTCGAAGATTCCTTCAACTTGCAGACATTGGGGCTGGCACTCTGCATGGTTCATTCAGGCACCACACCACTGGACCCCTCTCATATGATTAAAGCTCCTGATACACCTCTCCTCAACTGGCATGCTGCGCCAGCTCTACCTCTTGAAATCTCCCCTAACCCCAATGTTTACCATGTTTCATCTACTGTTGTCTTCCTTGCTCAAATGTAATCGAGACCTCTTTGGATGAGGTTCTCAATGTTATTTTTCCTATCAATAAAATAAACAAAGATTTTGAGTATCTTGATGTGCCTTACATTAACTGCTTGGATTCTAATCAAACTTTTTATGATGATGATTTGCAAATGAACAATTCTTAACTGATCTAAATAAGGTTAATAATAAACAACATAACCGCGTTCAAGTTAATAAAGAAGAGACTGTTGTTATTAATCTCGGTTCTAGTAGCCAACTGCGCAAGATTAGGATAGGGGCCACCCTTGAAGAGCATGAGCGCACACAACTCGAAGAATTGCTAAGGGATTTTGTGGATGTCTTTGCATGATCCTACGATGAGATGCCTGGTATCGATCCTGAAATAGCACAACACGAGATCCCCACTCTCCCAGATTACAAGTCGGTTAAACAAAAGTTGAGAAAGCTCTGCACCGAATGGTCACTCAAGGTCAAAGAAGAGGAGGTCAAACAGTTGAACGTAGGTTTCATTCAAGTAATCGAATATCCCACGTGGCTAGCCAATATTGTACCTGTACCGAAATCAGGAGGAAAGGTTCGAATGTGTGTGGATTACCGAGATTTGAACAAAGCTTCTTCGAAGGATGATTATTCGCTACCCAATATCGACATGATCGTGGACAACACAACTAGTCATTCTCTCAAGTCATTCGTCGACGGGTTTGTCGGATACAACCAAATCAAGATGCACCCCGACCACCAAGAAAAAGACGCATTCATCACCCTATGGGGAACCTTTTACTACACCGTTATGCCATTTGGTCTCAAGAATGCTGGGACTACCTACCAAAGGGCTGCCATAACCATCCTGCACGATCTGATTCACAAAGAGGTGGAAGTCTATGTGGATGATATGATTATCAAGTCCAAAACAAGAGAAGGTCACACTCCTGCTCTCTGAAAGTTCTTCGAACGACTGCGGAAGTATCAGATGAGACTCAATCCACAGAAGTGCATCTTCGGCGTTACAAAGGGAAAACTCTTAGGATTCATGGTCAGTGAGAAGGGGATAGAAGCAGATCCCGCCAAGCTGAAGGCCATACTTGAGATGCCACCACCCCAACAGAGAAAGAAGTCTGAGGTTTCCATGGGAAATTACAATACATCAGCCGGTTCATCAACCAGCTAACCTCCATCTATGAACCAATCTTCAAGCTCCTCCGAAAGGATTCAGCCAAGGTTTGGAACGAGGCCTGCCAAGAAGCTTTTGACCGAATCAAACAATATCTGACCCAACCTACAGTTCTCATGCCACCATAGCCTGGTCTCCCTTTGCTCCTATACCTAACCATAACTGACACTGCAGCTAGGGCTTTGCTAGCCCAATACCTTGAAGACTCCCGCAAAGAAAGAGCCATCTATTACGCCAATCGCAAATTGACTGGGTACGAGGTCAACTACACTGCTTTGGAAAAAGCATGTGTCGCACTTGTCTGGATCACCCAAAAGGTTCGATACTACATGCTCGCCTTCCCCATCAAACTTTTATCCCGAATGGATCCCATCAAATACCTGCTTGAGAAACCCGCCTTGTCTAGCCGAATGGCCCGATGGTTGATGCTCCTAACCGAGTTTGATATCGTGTACGTTACACAGAAAGCCATTAAAGGAAGTTCCATCTCGAACTACCTCACGGATTACCCCGTAGAAGAAGCTAATGTCTGGATCTCCAAATTCCCAGATGAGAACATCCTTTGCACAACCCAAGACAACCTCCGATGGCAAATGTTCTTTGACGGCGCTGCCAACAAAAAGGGATATGGCATTGGGATACTCCTCTTTGCCCCGGATGACTCTCATACTCCTTTCTCAATTAAGTTTAATTTCCCCTGCACCAATAACATGACGGAATACGAGGCATGCACAGTGGGACTCAAGGTCGCTCTCAAGAAAGGTAGTCAATGCCTTGATGTATATGGGGATTCTGCCCTCATCATCGGTCAAGTGCTCAGAAAGTGGAAAGTCGAGGAAAAAAAGCTCCAACACTTTCACGCCCAATTAGAAGAGTTAGCCTCCCAATTCCGAGATATCACCTTCCATTACCTACCCCGAGCAAAGAATAACCTAGCCGATGCTCTCGCTACCTTGGCCTCCATGGTCGACATGCCCGAGGGAACAATAATTATCCCCTTCCTAGTTCAAAAGCAAGACAAGCCAACCCATTTCTACCACATTGAGCTCGTCACCACAGAAGATCCTGATCTAGTCAACTACTGGTAATATGATATTTGGTGCCTCCTCAGATACAGTAGGTATCCCGAGGGTTCCAACAAGAATGACCGAGCTACCCTCCGAAGGCTGGACGCCCAGTATATCATCTGTGATAAAGTACTACTCAAGAGGAATTTTGATGGAACTCGCTTGCACTGTATCGCAGGGGCTGACATTGAAAAGATAATGCAGAAAATCCATAACAGGGAATGCGGGCCCCACATGAACGGTCACATGCTTGTTAAGAAGATCCTCCGACAGGGCTACTACTGGATCACCATGGCCCAGGATTGCACCGCCTATGTTCGGAGATGCCCTAAATTCCAACAATTCTCCAATCTCCAACATCTCCCTGCGCGGGAATTATACAACATGACTTCTCCCTAGCCGTTCTCCATCTGGGGTATTGACATCATAGGGAAGGTTACGCCAAAGGCTTCAAATGGGCATGAGTTCATCCTATTTGCCATTGATTACTTCACCAAATGGGTCGAAGTTGAGTTATACGCAGTATTAAATGCCAAGAAGGTGACCAAATTCATTAAGAAAAATATCATCTGCCGATATGGGGTCCCGGACAAGCTAGTGTCAGATAACGATTTACACTTCATGGAAGAAGTCATAGAAATAGTTAACGAGTATGGGATTCATAGACACAAATCTTCTCCCTATCGACCTCAGATCAATGGTGCAGTTGAGGCCGCCAACAAAAACCTCAAAGCCATCATCAGCAAGATGATCGAAAGTTGTAGGGATTGGGCCGACCGAATCTCGTACGCCCTCTGGGGATATCAAAACTCAATCCGAACCTCTACTAGGGCTACCCCTTACTATCTGGTCTATGGCATGGAAGCTGTCCTCCCTGTGGAGCTGGAAATACCCTCGCTACGCGTCATGCTCGAAAGCAAGGTTAGTGAAGAAGACTGGTGCCAAAGACGTCTTGATGAGCTAGCCCTCCTAGATGAAAGAAGATTAAAAGCCCTTTATCACATACAGGGATACCATCGCTGAATAGTGCGTTCATTCAATAAGAGAGTCAAGGACCGCGGTGTCCGGGAGGGGGATTTATCCCTCAAGGAGATAATAGAACCCATCTGGGACCCCAGAGGAAAATTCAAGCCCAATTGGAGTGACCCTTACGTTGTGAAGAAAATCTTGTCTGGCGGTGCCGCCATGCTCACTGACCTAGATGGGGAAAAGATGGCTCGTCCAGTCCATCTGGACCGTCTCAAGAAATTCTACCCCTAGTCCAAAATCTCGGTGCGCTACGACTCTTCTCATCCCCCTTCTATTCTAAAAAAAAACTCTTCATTTCCCTCTACCTAGAACTACGTGGGCCTGATCCTCTAAAATGAAAAAAAAACTTTTAAACAAAAAAAATTCAAAAAACCCCAGAGGTACGTAGGCAACTCAAACATCTCACATGAGCACAGACCTTCTTTTTCACAAAAATATATTCGTTTCGTACCTCTGAGAACGGCGGTTCATTATAAACATCTATTTGAACAAAAGGATTATGTATGCCTTAGCGATCGGTATAGATAATTCAAAATACAAAATTCATCGAAAGGCACAACTGGATGATCAGAAACTTGTTTATTTCATTAATAAGAAATGATAGTACAGATTACATAAGAAAAAGGAACGAATAACTCCCTTCCCCCTATTACCATAAAAAGCCAGATAAAATCTCCCAAACCTGTTACACAAATAAACTCTCCAGGAGTCCTACCCACAGCTACCAGAAGAACCTGTGCCCTCATCATCCACGTCCCGAGGACCCAAAGTCTCCCCAGCCTGAATAGAGTGTCACAAACATTCCATGGATCGATGAGACTAGACCATCTTCGAAAATACCACAACACCCCCTTATATAGAGTTAGATAAAATAAACAACCTTTGACCAGTCTCTACTGCCAACATTTTACTGACTACTTTCCTCCACAACCACTTCATATAATCTTTGGGGACATGGAAAACCTTCCCGACAGACTGAGAAGGACGGGTCAACGGACGTCGATTTTCCCACAGAGATCCAAGCAATAGACGCAAGCGCTCAGTCAAATCCTCTACTGGAAAGAAATTTGAGGTCCGAGGGGCACGACCTGCGCCCATCCAAATTCGCGCAAAAGTCACCAAGGAAAATAAAAAGAGGTCTGTTTGAGACCAACCAGCCGCACGTACGAATACTCTCCTAGCTCCAGAATTGGCTGCAACTGTCCCCACCAAGGCACTAACCAATACAGCCCACAAGCCCCATGCTCCACAAGTCAATTCTCAACATGCAGGCCAACGCAGATGAAGTAGCGTGAAAAGAAGTTGGGTACAGACGATAAGGGATACTCTGGAGGAGTCGATAAGTGGAATCTTTAAGACAACCACATGAACAGCATCACATGGCTCCCCCTCAAAAAGTCAGAACGGCCTTCTCTCCAAGCATCCAGGCCATTCAGGGTCTCTGCCAGTATCACCGTCGCAGGATTGCAACGATATGACATCCATGAGGTAATGGCTGCAAGTTGTGGGTCCACTTGCACCTCCCCAGTCACCAGCACCAATTTTAAAACAAGGCCCAGAACAACGGCTCAGCATAGCCAGCATCACCTACTTCCAGTAAATGTACGGACTGCAACACCGCCGGGAGGGAGATCATTCCTTCGGCAACCAATGACCTGGCCGCCGAAGGCGAGATATGAAGAACCCGGCCAACAAATCCCTAGGGGAGTGGGAAAATTCAGTTAAAGCTGCAGCAACACTGGGATTCACAGCCAGTATGGCAGAAAATTCCTCGTTGGTAGGACAAACTTCTTCCAACCCAAAGCAAAAAACATGGTCTTCGGGGTACCAGAATTGTACCATCGCTATCAGCATATTCCACTCAAAAGGTCGATTACGCCACAAGGAGACTCGACGCATGTTGAAATAATCGTAGTCGACATTATAAAAGCACATAGCTTCCTAGGCTTCGAGGTAATTGACAAACTCAATGCTACCAGGGAGAGCCATTTTGCAAGACTAAAAGATAATGGGTAGGCAGATGAGGATACAAAGTGTGATGAGAACACTCCGCCCTTCTCCCTTTTTTATACTTAAAAATCCTCACAAGGGACATAATCCCTACAGAAATCGGAGGAGTCCTACCCCACAAGGTACCAAAGGCTGAAGAAGGTACCAATCAAAGCTTTCAATTGATGGGACTGGACTAAACTGCTGATAGGCACGTCAGGGTGCTTGTCGATCGGCAACCCCCCCATTTTGGGAAATTCCCCTTTTTCCTCTTTTGTCAAATCAGAAAACTCAAATAAAAATAAATTGATATTCTCAACAGAATTTCAAAACCCCTTTTTCTCCTTTTATAATTTCCCTTTTTAAATTAAAAACTTTCCTTCACAAATTTCCAAAAATATTCCTTTTTTACGGTCTCAGTAGCAAATTAAAAAGCGCATGTGCATGCATTCATTCATCATTAAAATAAAAGATATTCAAAAAACTACACTGAATTACATATATCTATTTTCTGTGTTACATCATTTTGCAGGAAAAAGAAAGAAAAATCCAAAAATAACGGGACTCAACCCGAACCCACATTCTCTCTCTCTCTCTCTCAAGTGCTTCCACCCCTGCAACACGCTCTCTTACCCCTACGATAAGATGATGCACCCCCACTACCCAAGCCAGAATCTTCCCCGGATGAGGCTGACGGCACCAAGAAAGAAGGAACAGGGACACCATCCCGAATGTGGGCAGTCGCCGATGATATCCAATCTCTAATGTCCCTCAGCCAAGTGGTTGACACCCGAATTTGCTACATGGAAAAGGCAGAATCAATATCAAGCAAAGGAAATCAAAAAGAGGAAAAGGACTGAAAGGTTTACCGCGGGACGAAGGACCTCCTCTGTCAAACCCAGCTCCTCCGGATCCATCGCAAGAAGACGGTGCAACATCGACACTATCCCTCCATCAGCCCGTCGGATGTTGTATGAAGGAGTGTGAAACCGTACGAAAGGAACCTCCGAGGTCGCCACTGCCGCAGGTGTCGACGGACCACCACCACTGTGGGAAGACCCCACCACCCGACTCGAACCTGCAAGAGGGAAAGTCAAGGCATCATGTATACTGGGCGCCATCAACCAGCTCGTCACAAAGTCCATATAGTCATACGGCGCAACCGTATCAGTGTACAATGCATAGGACTCGCCAATCATCGTCGCGATCCTCTCATCCTCCAATAGCTATCGCTCCCACCTCATAGACATAGGAGGCTGCGCAGGTGGCACCACCACCTCTTCCCCGACAATCTGGCGAACCACCCTCTCCCCGAGATACCAGGAATGGCTAAACTCATGCGCTAGCAAACGCCTCATCTGCGCGTTAACACCAGTCATCCCCATATCCTGAATGGCTATACCCCATGGATAAAAGGTCACCTGAAAATCCCCAAGCAGGCATGAGTTAATACAAGATCAGAAGGTGTAAAAACCAAGACCGAAAAGGAAAGGACCTTACCCGACCACTAGTCAGGTCATTCAAGACCTGACGCACCGCCTCCAGGGAGAGAGTTCCCTTTGACTGTCGGTTGGCCTTACGCCATCAATAAAGTCGGAAGAAGTCCCCAATAGTATCGCCCTTCAAAGCAATCAGTGGGGTCTTGCACCCAATCACCTCGTAGAACCACGTCTGGATTCACAAGCAAAAAGAGACGCATAAGGAAAATGCGAATGCACGAAAGGAAAATGCGAATGCATGAAAAGAAAATGCACAAATTAAAGAATACCTCAAGAAGGTACATGACCCCAGTAAAGGTCTGCCGGCAGCACTGGCTGAATGCATCCAGAGAAGAGTAAAGTGTCACCAAAGTCAGACTCCCCCAATCATAGAAAGGGATGTTCAAAAACATCCTCAAGTACAGAAGAAATCGAAAATGGACGACGTCACCACTAGACGCCACCATGAAACCTCCCAGCACTAACAAGATGAATAATCGAGCCATCTACCTCACTGCCACATCCCAAAAGTCCGTGCCACTGCCGAATGACACCCCTCAGTCTATGCCGATCGGCACCCCCCTTAAAATTCCTGAAGAATGCCAGAAAACCCTGAAAAATCCTCAGAAAATTCCTAAAAATCCCAGTAGGGATTTAGAACATTTTCATCAAGAAAATTTCGTACTCCTTCAGGAGAAACCTCTTTTTCCCCAAACGGAACCCTCAAAATGACCTCTCGAGCAATGTCCCCGGACCACCTAATCACCTCCTCAGGGAGTTTACAACCTCAAATCGATTATCTCCCCAATGATCAGCTCCTCCGCCCAAATCAAAGACATAAAGCCTCCATAACCATTGACTACCCGGTGCAAAACAATATCGCATGGTATTTTCCCTAGCAGATTTCAGAAGAATCACTTGCCCCAGGCGATCTCTCCCAAAGGACGATCCAAATCTTCCCCAGCTCATTCATCATTCCCCAGCGGAACCTCAAATCCAATTCTTATCCCCAGCGGAACTCCAAATCAAATTCTTACCTCCCAGTGGAACTCTTTTCTTTTCCCAAGGAAATGCAATAACTTTTGGGTCAGAATTGACCCCAGTCTTGGATCGTCACCTGAGTTAGGTCAGAATTGACCTTGGTCCTCGGTCGTCACCACTCTTGGGTCAGGATTGACCCCGGTCTTGGATAGTCACCTGAGTTAGGTCAGAATTGACCTCGGTCCTCGGTCGTCACCACTCTTGGGCCAGAATTGACTCCGGTCTTAGATCGTCACCTGAATTAGGTCAGAATTGACCTCGGTCCTCGGTCGTCACCACTCTTGGGTTAGAATTGACCTCGGTCTTGGATCGTCACCTGAGTTAGGTCAAAATTGACCTCGATCCTCGGTCATCACCACTCTTGGGTCAGAATTGACCCCGGTATTGGATCGTCACATGAGTTAGGTTCAAATTGACCTCGGCCCTCGGTCGTCACCACTCTTGGGTCAGAATTGACCCCGATCTTGGATCGTCACCTGAGTTAGGTCAGAATTGACCTCAATCCTCGGTCATCACCATTGTTGGGTTAGAATTGACCCCAGTCTTAGATAGTCACCCGATTTAGGTCAGAATTGACCTCAGCCCTCGGTCGTCACCACTCTTGAGTCAGAATTGACCTCGATCTTGGATCATCACCTGAGTTAGGTCAGAATTGACCTCGGTCCTCGGTCGTCACCACTCTTGGGTCAGAATTGACACCGGTCTTGGATCGTCACCTAAATTAGGTCAGAATTGACCTCGGTCCTCTGTCGTCACCACTCTTGGGTCAGAATTGACCTCGGTCTTGGATCGTCACCTGAATTAGGACAGAATTGAACTCAGTCCTCGGTCGTCACCACTCTTGGATCAGAATTGACCCCGATCTTGGATCGTCACCTGAATTAGGTCATAATTGACCTCGATCCTCATTCATCACAACTCTTGGGTCAGAATTGTCCCCGGTCTTGGATCGTCACCTGAGTTTGATCACAATTGACCTCGGTCCTCGATCCTCACCACTATTGGGTCAGAATTAACCCCGATCTTGGATCTTCACCTGAATTAGGTCAGAATTGACCTCGGTCCTCAGTCATCACCACTCTTGGGTGAGAATTGGCCCCGGTCTCTGATCGTCACCTGAGTTAGGTCAGAATTGACCTCGGTCCTCGGTCGTCACCACTCTTGGGTCATAATTAACCCCGGTCTTGGATTGCCACCTGAATTTATCTCAATTGAGACTCAATTAATATTCTAAGGGCATTGAATACCCTTTCCAACGACTTCCCTATGCGCGATTCTGACTCACCATGCGGATGAACGATCCGTTTGCATCCGAAACCTGACCTAGAGGCCAACGGGGGCTCCCGGGCTCTGTTTGACCTAAGTCAACACTTCAGCTCAACTGAGGCTGAATGAATCTTCCAAGGGAACTGAATACCCTTTCCAACGGTCCATCCCGTGCGCAATTCCGGCTTTCCATGCGAGCGAACGATCCGTTTGACATCGAGAGGTCACCAAATGCTTCTCGGGACCGGTTGACCAAAGTCAACTCTCCAAATCGGGTCAAACTCTTTGGAATGTTGAATTACATCTCCTAACCTCTCTAACGGTCCATCCCGTGCACGGTTTTGACTTACCATGCGGACGAACGATCCATTTACGTCCGAATGATTCCCCGTCCAGCGGACCGACAAACGCTTTCGAGCCATATTTGACCCAAAGTCAACTCCCAAACTCGAGAGTGGTCCAAAGGACTTTCAAAGGTCTCTGAAATACCTTTCCAAAGGTATGCCCCGTGTGCAATTCTGACCTACGGTTTACCCTCGGTGGCTAATTTTCCGAAAAGCGTGAAGCGCACTTCCAAATGGCAGGTCCCAGACCCTGCCTATCGGCACCTGCCGATAGGTAGTGCCATGGCAATGACGATCGGTAGACCCCTAGGCCTATAAAAGGTAGGCATTCACCTCATTTATGGAGAGAGCTCAGATCAGAAGGAAATCACTCTCAACAAGTCCCAGAAACCTCTCTCGAAGGCAGCATGATTTCAACTTCCAAATCCCTTTTTCACTTCCACTTTTCATCCTCTCTTTCATCAAACTTGACGAATTAACCAATCTCCATCATCATCCAAGTGCAAGGGCTGTTTTTCAACACTCAAGGTCAAGCTCAAAGTCTCCAATAAGGTCCACCTTTCTCACCTTTCTTTTTAAATCTTCTTAAATTTGCAATAGCTTGTTTTATTACTTAAACACTTTTATCTTATTTCACATATCCTAACATACTTTTTATCTAGTATTATTGCACATCTCCTATTTTTATATAAATAAAACCCAGAAAACAAGAAAAATAAGGTTTGCTCATAAATTCCAAATAGGGATTCTCACACTTTTTCCACACTTTTCTCACAACTAAAATACTTTTTCTACACACACACACACACTTACAAATAAGAGATTTCTCCATTTGGATTTATGGGTTAAACCCCACCCCTCATTTGTATGTGAACTACGTGGACTTTGATGCCTTTATAGGCTACGTAGGCGTCTCGGGGTAAAACCCGAGACTCGAGTCCTTTTCTCACTTTTTCTCTTATTTTCTATCTTCTCTTTATCCCATTTTCTATAATATTCTATACATTCGTTCTTAGTGATGTATTATCCCACATGCATTATCGTTCCTTTATAACAATCAACGCAAGGGTAATAGCGCAAATCCTATTTTATATATTAATTTCACATTCCTACGGATGACTCGCTTTATCTTTTCCATGATACAAGTCGAGGATTCCTACCTCCATTCTATATATACACATGCACACATATCACGGGGGGAAACATAATGGAAAATAGCAAATATCCATGAGAGACCGAAAGGGAGGAATGGGTGCCTAACACCTTCCCATTTCGTAACTAAGCCTCCGAACCCTTCTCAAATCATTTTGGTTTTGCACGCACCAATATGTCTTTGGATGCCAACCTTCGGGGTGGCTCCCCCTTTTTCTTTTGTCTGTTTTGAGTAAAATAGACTGGAGACTCTAAATCTCTCAACATTTTTTTCACACCTCACAAATCGACACCGGCCGAAGCGCTCTCCCGAGAGGGGACGCGCGGGACCCGAAGGTTCCTTTTCCCTTCGCGGCGGGGATCGGGGATGGCCAGAATAGTCGTTCATACTGTCATGCATTTTATTCACATGTATATCATATCAAATCGGGTCCTGATCCATTTCTATCTCTTTGTTTGTTGTGGATTTTATTTACGTCCAGGTGTTCCACCGCAAGGATGCCCGTGTTGACCCTTCCATCCAATTGTTCGGGAGATATAACATTTTTACGGATGTTGTAGGAGATTTGTTATAGACGCCTCTATCTTTTGTACTCTAATTATGATCGGTCTACATATTCGGGCGTGTTGCCCAAGTTTTGTACTTGCTTATATTCTGTGATATTTATTTGAAATACTCGGTGTAATCTGCTTGTAATGGTCTGTTAATCAACAACTTATTCAGTTATTATGTTGTTTATGGCTGTTATATTATTGTTTGTCCTTAGTTATATCCACCTTCTTTTCAATTTGGATTGTCTAAATGGTTGTATTTAAACTTATAAAATAACTTGACATCCGTTTTCTATAATAATTTGTGGTTATCTCGTATTATCATTTTCACGACAGTGATGCTAAGAATGGACCATCTATGATTTCTGTATTTATTGGAATATCGGGATGGCCACCTCTTATTTTAGTTAGCGGGGTGTCATAGATGGTATCGGAGCATCAGGTTCTAGAGTCCTTAGGATCTATGCGGACTTGTCACGTTCTACCGTAGATTTCTTTGATATACAACCCTATTGTTAGGATTGTATTGTTTGAATAGGCTTGTGATCCCCTGCAAAGATAAATTGTTTTTAAATTATAATCTGATCCAATTGTCTCTTCATCTCAGATGCCGCTTAAAAGTGGTCGCCAAGCAAGGAGAAATAGATTTGTAGAAGATAATGTTGAACCCCCACCTCAGCAAGGAACGATTAATATTGCAGATGTGGCTAACATTGTCGTCCAGGCAGTCAACGCTGCAATGACTGCTATGGTTCAACATTTTCCTCAAGCCCAACAATCGATAGTACTGGAGGTACAAGCCCATGCAGGACCTTCCCCGTGGGAGAGAGTTAGAGAATCATTTTTAAGGGGTCCCCCCCGCCAAAAAAAAAAATTCAGGGTGGTTCTGATGTAATAGTAGCTAACCAATGGAAGAAGGACATGCAACAGCATCTCCGCATGATAGATTGTAGTGAGGAACGGAAGAAAATCCTTACCACTTTCAAATTAGTAGGAGATGCTTTAGACTGGTGGGAGTCGGTGACCACGCCAGAACAAAGAAATACTATGTCCATATCGGATTTTTGGGTTTTGTTTGATCGGAAGTATTTTCCTCTCGCAGTCCAAAAGGAGATGAGGAGGAAACTTCAAGATGTAGTCCAAGGAGAACGTTATGTGGCAGAGTATGAGGAGGAATTTACTCGTTTGGCTAGCTTTGTGCCGGATGAGGTAATTACTGAGGAAAGGAGGTTATCTAAGTTTATTGGAGGTTTACATTGGAGGATATGGCAACACTTGCTTGGAAACCCAACTTTATAAACATTTGGTGACGTAATGAATTCCGCATTGCTTCATTGCCAAGATCACCATTTACATGTGCAAGGGAATAAGAAGGTTTCAATTTTGGGGCAACCTAGTAAGAAAGGAGGAAATGGTGCCGGTGGAGCACTACCCTCATCTCAACCACAGTCGGGAAGCAAGTAGAAGGATAGGGACACCCAGTCAGGGGATTTATCCAAGAGGCAGCATTTTGGGGGCTTTAATTTTGGTGGTAGTGGTTTCAGGCACGATCAAGGTGCCCAACAACAGCAGTAGCAATAGGTGGGCCTGCAAGGGGAAGCAGGCCAGGGTAATAATGGGGGTCGATGCCATCAGGGCCAAGGCATGGGGGAGTTTCAAAATAATCGGGGCCATTATTCGAAAAATATGGTGGGCCGTTATTTTTAGTGTGGGGAAATGGTCACTTTAAGAAGTCTTGTCCACAGTTGATTGGGGGATAGTTTCCTAGAGTTCCTCAGTTGCATCAGGCACATCTACCTCCACCAGCACCAATTCCAGTCGTCCCTCCACAACAGCAACAATTACAGTATGGGCGTGTTTATCATATTCATGATGCTTTACTTCCTCCAGCCCCGCGTGTACCGCCAGCTATAGAGCATAAGTTTCCCCTTCATGGGTATATGGGTCGTTTATTATTTGATACGGGTGCAACGCACTCGTTTATTTCTAGAAGTTTTTCTCAATCGACGGAGTTAATTAAGTCGGCGAAAAGTGCCTTTACTAGTGTCAAATCCTCCATGGGTGATGGTTTGCTCATTTTATTTGTTTGTAAAAGAATAGAAATAAACCTTGGTAATTTGTGTTTTGAAGCCAATTTACTCGTCCTGGATATGGTCGGGTATGATGTTATCTTGGGCATGGATTGGTTAGTGAAATACCGTTCGATTGTAAATTGTTATGGGAAGAGTATAGTCTTTGCCCTTCCGGGGCAAGAGATGTTTTTAGTGGCTATGCCCCTTTCGGAGGGGGGGTTCTAGAACGTATTTGTAATGCATTGCGGAGGAGACTTCTCATGATATAGTCGATTCCCTAGATTCAATTTTCATTGTTATAGGCTTTGAGGATGTTTTTTTAGAGATTCCGGGTTTACCTCCAAGTCGGGAGATTGAATTTGTGATTGATTTAGCACCAGGAACGCGACCAATTGCTAGAGCTCCATACCGTATGGCGCCTGTGGAAATGAGGGAGTTAACAGATCAGATTCAAAAGTTGTTAGAGCAAGGTTTTATTAGGCGTCGTACGTCGCCGTGGGGTGCTCCTATTTTTTTTGTGAAGAAAAGAGATGATTCCCTCCGATTGTGTATTGATTACCGAGAATTGAACAAGGTTACCATCAGGAACAAATACCCACTACCTCAAATCGATGATTTGTTTGATAAAATAAGGGGAGCATCGTACTTCTCTAAGATATATTTGAGGACTGGGTATCATCAGCTGCGAATTCGAGAGCAGGACGTGTCCAAAACTACTTTCTTAACTAGGTATGGGCCCTATGAGTTTTTGGTCATGTGTTTTGGGCTAACCAATGCTCCTGTTGTGTTTATGGACCTTATGAATAGAGTGTTTTGATACTTCCTGGACCATTTTGTTATCATGTTTATTGATGACATCCTAGTTTATTCTCAGACTGATGCCGATCATGCTAAGAACTTACGGTTGGTCCTACAAACATTACGAGGTCATCAGTTGTATGCTATGTTTGAAAAGTGTGGTTTTGGGCTTCAGGAAGTGCAGTTTTTGGGTCACATTATGACAGCTGAGGGAATTTTGGTAGATCTGAGTAAAGTTGCAGCAGTGAGAGAATGGGGTCGGACCATGATGCCTTCAGAGATTCGTAGTTTTCTGGGTTTGGCTAGCTATTACCGCCGATTTGTTAAGAGTTTTTCCAAGATCGCTAGCCCTTTGATAAATTTAACTCGAAAGGGAGTGAAGTTTGTTTGGGATAATTCTTGTCAACTAGCCTTTGATGAGTTGAAAGATAAGTTGACTTCTGTTCCAGTACTTGCCACTACATCAAATCTGTCGAATTATCACGGTCATTGATCTTGACAAGTTTAACTTGTCAAGGTCAATGATCGTGACAATTCTGGGGGAGACAACGTTTTTTGTCACGGACTTATCACGGTCATTGACCGTGATAAGGCCGTTAGAATTATCATGATCGTGCATGTGCCCTCACCGTGATAAGTTTTGTCACGATTGAGGACCGTGACAAGACCGTGACATTTTTAAAAAAATTGTCACGATCATTGATCGTGATAAGTCCTTAACAACTTTCTTTGTCACGGACTTGTCACGATCAAGGACCGTGACAATTCTTGGCAGAATTAAAAAACAATCTGCTGGGCAGTATGGCCACTGCCACTACTCAGCAGTATATTTGTACCTATTATAGTAACGTTGTACCTGTTCAAACATCATATATCCAAATAAAATAGAGATAATGCAAATATACATTCAAATAGAGACAATATGCATCACGATATAATCCAAATATAATTCAAATGTAACAACTTAAAACAATTCAATTCAACCTTAAAATAATTTAAATCAAACTTAAAACAATGTCACTAAATGTCTGGGGTAAGGTTAACTTTGAGGAGGTGAGTAGGCCACACGATATATGAATTGACAGACCCACTAATATACACCGTGCCACATTATTCACACAACCACAATGGGGAGTTCTCCTTCCTGGGTATCACATGCGTGACGAGCACCTTGGACTCGATGTGTTGAAACTCACGTCCATGAACTAGTGCACCCTGGACGATATTCGGGTTCCTCAACCCCCGCCCTATCCGTTGGCCATAAAATATGTCTATTATAAACACGCTCGGCCAACCAAGTGTCGACATCGGTCTGTTGAAGGGAGCCAAATAAGCAAGTGGATCCTCAAAATCCACACGTGTCGGCGATGAAGCAGCGAGGTCCACATCCTCATCATCCTGCATCTCGTCCTCTCGCACCTCCTCCTCCACCGCCTTCTCCTTCCCTTTCCCCTTACGATTTTATCCCAACGAACGCTTCATGAATGAGAACATTTCATGGACCATCTCCTCGAAACGGGAAAGCTTCGCATCATGTGAATCCATCGTTCGAGCCAACCCAGTGTCTCTCATCTCTAATCCAATGATCCTAGATTTGTCCACCCACGAGCTCACCCACTTGTCCTCCCCTTGCGATCAGAGCCAAGCACTTGGCTGAGTGCGTCTATTGATAAAGATGCCTTGTCGGTATGAGACTACGACTCATGCACTTCCTTATGCCTTGCCTAAAATGACAATAAGCACATGATTAGTAAAATAAGTAAACTATAAAATTATAACGTAATTAGTAAAAATTAAGCTATCGACTCCTTCAGCGGGATGGATCCAAGCCTTTGGATAACGGACTCTCGTGTCTTTCCAAAGTACCTGGTCTGCATATTTTTCTTCCACGTCTTGTGTTGCTCCCTCAACTTCTCCAAGGCGGAATCGCGTGGCTTTGGATCCAGGCTAAATTTTTCCTGTGCAACAAATACAATGTTAGTTGCGAATAAATAAATATATAAATATAAAATGAAATTAAAATAGAAATTGAAATTGAAATTACAATATTCATATAAATATAAATATATATACATTACCTGTAGTGCCACCTAAACAGCTAAGTTGAGCTCATATGGCACGTCCTTCCAAATCATATACCCTGGGTGGATGATCGTCTTTACCAGCTCGAGGGATCTCACTAATAGCCCCGACTTGTTCTCCATGGCCATCCCCAATTTGCCATATTTGGGGAGTCTAGGGGCCGAGGAACCCTCGTCGCCTCCGCTACCACTGAGCCTAGACGACATCATCATAACCAACATCATCATCCTCGCCTTAATACCCGAAGGAGACATTTGCTGTCAAATATGTTTATTATTACAGATCAACATGAATTAAAAGAAAACATGAAAATATGTACAATTACTACAAATAAAAATGAATTGTTATTGTTAAACACCTCAATTCTGAATTCCAAAACAACAACATCTAGCACATAATATGTACAATTACTAAAAATTCGAAACATCCCCACCCCCACCCCTAATGCCCAGACGCACGCACACTACACAAGAGTGAAAATGATAAAGTGCAAATCAATTAAAAGCATTAAAAATGGATGTTTCGGTACAAATTGGAATATTTATTACAAGTTGAAAAATTGTTTAAAAATCGGGTTATCATACAAAATGGATTGACATTCGGTGGGAGCAGCCAAGTCATCCACATTACTATTTAGACGCTTTGGCGCATGTTGGAAAATTGACCACGACTCGTTGATATACTCCGAGTAAAACACTTGGTTAACCTTTGGAAATGCACAAACAAACGACTCATCACTCACGTGGTTGTTGCTCTTCAACTTGGACAAGTCAACCATGATCAAATTAGTGACAGGATGAAATTTAAAAGCATTTTTATCCTTAACTCTTACCCAGTCACAATAAAATACAACCTCTTTGAAGCTTATATAATCCAAGTCAAATATAATTCGGATTACACCATAGTAAGTAATTTAATCTTCAACGAGGTTTTTATCTTTTGCGCTCGCTCGAAAGAAAGTAAGAGCCTTGTATGAAATGTTCGAGTTCTGTACATTTGTACTTTCCTCGTACATTTTAGCGCTGAAAACGTAACCGTTCAATCGATACTTTTTGTACTCTTGTGCCACGAATAAGGGTCCAGTAGCTAGACGAGCAAGCCTTGATGTCGCATCACCCGTCTTTAAGAGCTGAGAATATAGATAATTTATTTATATTAGTTGTAAAATTTGAGTGTAATGCAACGTTATATAATGACCATTTTCATTATAATTACCTCTTGTGTCAACCACAACCTAAATTCGTTGTCTGATTGTACCATTGTTTTTAGTCTTTTATTGTTCTCACAGGCTTCATATTTTCTGCATATTACAAAATTAATCATGTATAAAATAATCTAAAATAATGTCAAACATTATAATAATCGAATCTTACTTTTTCCATTCTTCGACATCTTCATGTGTGTCAAATAGATAACGAGTTACGTGTTCATGTTGCAAACTCGTTAATTTCACTCATGTTCCCATCACATGACCACCATCGTCGATGAACTCATCAGTGTCATCAACGCTGGCCGAGTCAAGAATATATTCCCGAGTATATATCAATGACTCCACGGTGATGTATTCCTCTGCAATTGATCCTGCAATGTATCGCGTATTCTTGACGTAATCTTTAAAAGCTTTCATCAATCTTTCAAACGGATACATCCACCGATATCTAACTGGACCACAAAGAAGTTCCTCATCGCATAGGTGTACTAACAAGTGAACACTTATTTCAAAGAATGCTAGGGGAAAGTACTTCTCCAACACACAAATCGATTCGGTCATCGCCAATTTTGCGGCCACTATGTGTTCTCGATTGACTACCTTATCACACAAGAGTGAGAAGGTAATACCAATTTGCATAATAGCCCTCCACAAATCCTTGTGCATGGAGAAACAGTGCTTAAACAATAAAGGAACCAATTTCATGATCACATGCCAATCGTGGGACTTACACTTATGTAAATCATGATTAGCATAATTCACAATCCTTTGCAAGTTGGACTTAAAATTAGACGGGCCCTTGAAATTATATATTGTGTCTAAAAGCACCTTCCTTTCCCCACTCGTCAAAGTAAACGCACCAGGGGGAATTATTGTCCTTCCCCTACTATCTTCTTTCAACCATAGTTGTGGCTTAATTTTTAACGATTTAAAGTCTTTTCATGCATTTTCTCCATCCTTCGAATGACTCCCCCCAAGGCAAGTGTCCACAATATGTTCAGTGAAGTTCTTCTCTGCATGCATCACATCCAATACACGGCGCACCAGGTTATTCTTCCAATAAGGCAAGTCAAATAAAATTGAACTCCTAGACCATGCCTTTCTTGTCTCAGTTTTATTCCCAATTAGGGTCTTCTTATGCTTGACATTCTTAAATTTTGGATTCTTACATGGCATATTAGGGCCACAATGAGAAGATTTACTATCAATTTCTGAACCCGAAATTTGTTTCGGCGGTAGCCTATGTTCAACCCCGCCTAATAAAAAATTGGAACCTTTCTCAAATATGAAACTATGAGCCAGGGGTAAAAACCTCATGTGGAAATGGTATACATTTTTTAATCTATAGGATAGATGAAGAGATTCAGTCTCCTCTCCACAAATAAGATATCCCAAATAACAATGTACTACACAACCGGATAATGTCCCATAAGCTGGAAAATCATGAATTGCCCACATCAACATAGCTTTCAGCGTAAACTCTTGTGTTCTAAAAGAGTCAAATGATTGCACACCCTCTTGACACAACTCATTTGATTCTTCTACCGAAGGAGCCAGGTAAACATCGATGTCATCACTTGGTGCCTTTGGCCCAGGTATCATAAAAGCCATCATCAAAAATTCAGGTCTCATACACTATGAAGGAGGGAGGTTGAGTGGGGCTAGGATCACTAGCCATACACACTGATTGGTTCTTAGATTTCCAAATGGATTGAAACCATCTATTGATATAGCCAAACGAATGTTGCGTTATTATCGAGCAAAATCGGGATACTCATAATTCATCCTCCTTCAGGATGTAGAATCAATAAGATGACACATGATATTACCACTTAATTCTTCCCTAGCATGCCAAGTCATTGCCTCCACTATCCATGGTACTGTGACAAATCGCTTTAATCTAGGCCCAATGAGAAAATATTTCAATTCTTTTTGAGGCACTTTTGAGCTTGTGCCTTCCTTACTAATAGATTGGACATATCTTGGTTCATCGCATACCGGACAACGATCGAGATCTTCATACTCCTTTCGGTATAGTATGCAGTCATACACACAAGCACGAATTGATTTATACTTCATTCCCAAACCTTTCAAATTATTCTGCATAACAGGATAGCTATTTGGAAGTGCATTCTCCTAGGGTAATAAGCCCTTCACCCATTTCAGAATTCCTGTCACGCTATTGCCAGACAAACCGTACTGTGTCTTCAAACTATTTAAACCAACCATGGCATGTAAATTTGTTTGATCTTTCTCACAGCGAGAGTATAACGGTTGGGTCGACTTAAATTTTAAACTTTGGTAGTCATCATCAACGTTTATCGTGATATCCTCACGAGTACTTGAACCATCTACATCATGAGTAACCTCATTATCCCCCGCTTCATAAACTTCGTACTCATCATCAACTACATCCTCTAACATATTATGATCGACGTCGTCCCCTTCTACATCTATCCTACTTGTTGAAGGTTATTGTTAAGGTTGGTCAGGGATAAAAGAAACTTTCAATTCATCGTGAAAACTCCAAAATCGATAACTATCTTGCATACCCGATCTTAACAAATGTACATTACCTGTTTTCCACTCAAACACTATACCATTCTTACACCTAGCACACGGACATAGAAACTCTTCATCATTATGACATCTCTTTGCGTATTTCACAAATTCTTTAGTACCTCTGCGAAACACATCCCCCATTCTATTTGTCTCACCCATCCACTCTTTGTATTTCAGATATCCCATCACAGCTACCACAACTAATGTTCCTATTAAAGCTAAGAAGCGTATATTCATGGATTAGTATAAATAGAACTTAGATTTATAGTATGTTTCATTTAATTTTGTCTTATTTATATTCGATTTTTAAATTTCAAATTCATATTCAATTTATAATAGAAATTTCTATTTCCTCCATCTCCTCTAAAGGGTGAGTGGTCCTATCCCATTCAAGACCGCATTTTTCTGTAATATACATAACAGCTCATGCACATTGTTACGATTTGAGAAAAATTCGGCAGCATATCCCGTAGTTCTCCATGTACACAACGTAGATTGGCAAGTGTGAGTGTTATTTCAATTGATCAATTGAAATAACAGTCACACTTGTCAATATAGTATGTACCCAGAGAACATTAGGATACGACTGCAAAACTTCCTCCAAAAGTAACAACTTTAAGCCACTGAGAATATTATTATACAGAAATTACGCAGTCCCAAACTTTCCAAACGGGACAATTCGAGAGATCTCATTACAGGGGTAATGACTCTCAAACGGGTCTAAGGGCTATTGAATGCATACGGATAAGAACTAAAAGGCTAGTATCTATGCGCACTATATGTAATTTCAAGTACGTTTCATTTAATTATCATACTATATATATATATATATATATATATATATATATATATATATATATATATATATATATATATATATATATATATATATATATTGTTTGATATACAAAGTAATTTCCCAAAAATGTTGAAAAATTCCACCCCCATATGGACAATAATCCAGTGGTCATGCAACTTTTAAAATTAACCAACCCAACATCAATCCACTATAATCCAACAGTAATGTCAACAACAAATGTGTATCCTGTACTCCTTCTAATTCTTCTACTCAATTAATTATTTTCATCAATTAAACTAACAATTAAAGTATACAATTATTAATTTACTAATTTACAATGAGGGGCAATCCTACTTTCATAATTAATCATATATTAATTTACTAATTTACAATGAGGGGCAATCATATATTAATTTACTAAAAAAGTTAATAATCAATTAATTCGTTTACACGGGACACTACGCAGAAACACGCACATACATGCACACGACACACACATACACACGCGCACATACACAAACGCAGCCCCCACCCCCACCCCCACCCCTACCCCCCCACCCCCCATCCCTACCCCCTCCCCCCTTGCCCCACCCCTTCCCCCACCACACACACACAAACAGCCCCACCCCCACCCCCAACCACACACACACGCACACACCCCCTGCCCCGCCCCCCCACCACACACACAGTACCACCCCCCACCCACCCACCCACCCACAGTCCCACCCCCTCCCCACCCCCACCCACCACACACACGCGCACACACACACACACGCATATACACACACAAACACACACATATATACACACACACACATATATATATAAATGGAAGAGAGAGAGAGAGAGAGAAACTAACCTAAAAGTAGAGAGAGAGAGCAGCGTAGAGAAAGAGAAAAAAAAGGAGGGGAAGGGTTTTTTTGCTGAAAAATTTGTCACGGACGTGTCACGTACTTAACCGTGACAATATTATAAGGATTGTCACGGTTATTGGCCGTGACAAGTCGTTGTCACGGCCTTATCACAGTCAATGACCGTGATAAAAAATGCGTGTTTTTTTGTCACGATCATTGACCGTGACAAGGCTGGCCGCTGGAAGGGTACCAATTTACCCATTTTGGTGTAGTGTGCATTACCGAGGCCGGGGGTGGACTACTTGGTCTTTACTGACGCGTCTTTGCAAGGATTGAGAGGTGTGTTACAACAAGAGCATCGGGCTATTGCTTATGCTTCTTGCAAGCTAAAATCGCATGAAAAGAATTACCTAGTGCATGATCTAGAACTTGTTGCGGTAGTATCCGCCATGAAGATTTGGAGACATTATGTCCTGGGGGAGAAGTTTAGTCTTTTCACGGACCACAAATGGTTGCAATATTTAATTTCTTAGAAAGATTTCAATATGCGACAATGTCGATGGTCAGAGTTTGTGAAAGACTATCAATTTGATATACATTATCACCAGGGCAAGGCTAATGTGGTAGCGGACGCATTGAGCCAAAAACCCGAGGGGGAGTTGGCGAAGGTATGGAAGGATAAATGGAAAGAACTTAGCCAGGAGGATTTGTAGCAAGGTCGTTTATGTCAGTGTTGACCGTTACACGTACGATTGTGGTGAGAGTTGTGGAAACTCAAGGAAGGGACAAAGATTGCCAATATCGTATACTCCAATTGTTAACCGAGGGAGAGGAATATTACTTTATAAGTTATGAGGGTGGGTTACGTTTTCACTGGAGGCTTATTGTCCCGGAGGAAGGAGATTTGAGATGGGCCGTTATGACTGAATCTCATGGGTCCAGATTTACAGTACATCCAGGTGGAGATAAAATGTACCAAGACATGCGCCGTCAATATTGGTGGCTGAGTATGAAACATGACATTTCTAAATTTGTTTCCCAATGTGCTACATGCCAATTGGTGAAAGTAGACCACCAACGACCAACGAGACTGCTACAACCATTAGAAATATCAGTACGGAAGTGGGATAGTATCTCGATGGATTTCATGATGGGGTTGCCAATTTCACAAAGCGGTCATGATTCCATTTCTTACCGGTACGTATGGATTACAATACGACTCGTGATGCCCGACTATTTATTGCGAAGATTTTACGACTCCATGGGGTGCCCGTTAATATAGTCTCCGATCGAGACAAAATTTTTGTGTCCCATTTTTGGCAAACTTTCCAAGAAGTAATGGGAACCGAGTTGAAATTGAGTACCTCCTACCACCCTCAAACGGATGGACAGACATAAAGAGTCAACGAAATATTGGAGGACATGCTCAGAATGTGTGTACTTGACTTCAAAGAAGGATGGGAACAGTACCTTCCCTTGGTTGAATTTGCTTATAATAATTCATACCAATTCACAATAGGTATGGCAACTTATGAAGCATTATATGGCCGGCGATGTAGATCCCCTATTTTTTGGTTGGAAGTAGGGGATAATAAGCTCCTTGGACCTGAAATGATCCAAGATACCTCTTCCAAGATTGAGCTCATTCGCAACTGCATCCGAATCGCTCAAGACCGTCAAAAGAGTTATGCCAATGCGAATAGGAGGCATATGGAATTGGAGGTTGGAGAGCAAGTTTTGGTACGGTTGTCACCAATGAAGGGCATAACACGATTTGGGAAGAAAGGTAAACTTACACCACGCTATGTAGGCCCTTTTCCCATTATTACAAAGGTAAACCCCGTAGCTTATCAACCTGCCTTGTTGGAATGCCTACAACAGATTCATGATGTGTTTCATGTTTCATCCTTGAAGAAGTACAAAAGGTGTGATCGAGCTCACTGGCATATTCCTTTAGATGATATTGAATTGTAGCCTGATATTTCATACGAGGAACAACCAGTTGCCATCTTAGATCACGGGGAGCGTAGACTAGGGTCGAGGGTTGTGCCTTTGGTTTGGGTCCAATGAGGACACCACAATACAGAGGAGTTGACGTGGGAGCGTGAGGACAACATGCGATAAAATTATCCACACCTCTTTTTGCAAGGTACGCCAGAATTTTGAGGGCAAAATTCCCTTATAACGGGGGAGTATGTAATAACCCTTATTTTTGAGTAATTGTTTTTATATAAATTTTCCATGTGAAGTAATTATATAGAATAATGGAAGTTGGATTAAGTATTATTTTAAGTAATTTAAGAGATGATATTTACTGAGTTTTGCATATTTACTGTTAAGTGAATGTAAATAGCATCATGTTATGTTTTGTTGCGTCGTTGTGCCTCAAGCGACAGTTTTGACTCAAAATGATGTTAGAGCTTGAAATGATTTTTGTTATTCCGGATGCCAATTTAGAGGGCGTAGTTAGTCCTGAAATAGTCGAGATAGTCAAAATACGTGCCATGTTGTATTTTTGGGTTCCTGGCACTTTTGACAGGTTACGACTTAATTATGTAGTTATGAGTCATTTTAACGGTGTAGCAACATTGAAAGATGGAATTTAATGTTAATGGGAATTTAAGTCTTCCAACCACATTTACTTTCATTTCTATCTTCTAAACCTAGAGAGATAGAGAGATAAAGAGAATTTGGGTGAAAAGAAGAGAGAACGAAGAAAATTGAAGATTTGAGCTTGGGATTTGTTTCTACCGAAAGATAATCCGAGAATACAACCCTAAGGCAAGTTTCTAACTTGAAAATATATGATTGTAAATGAATAAATTGTTGTGGTAGATGAGTATTTGAAAGAATTGAACAAATTGTAGGTTTTCATGAATGTTAGTGTGTAACCCTTGGATTTTGTTGTTTGTAGGATTTAAGTTGGATATGTTCATTTATTGTTGTGTAGAAATGTTGTGGTTATATTGTTAGGTGATGACAATGACGTAAGTTGAATAATATGGGATTAGGGTTTTGGATTTGGTATTTTAGAAGAAGGTATAGCCGTGGGTCTGGTGAGCGCGGTCGATCGCGGTCCAAAGCTCGGTTTATCGGGCCTAAAGAGAAAAGCCCACTGCTTCTCTTGGTCGGCATATTTTAGAAGTGCGATCGATCGTGGTCTTCTGACCGGTCGACCAGGGATTGAGGATTGGTCTTACTGCATTTCTTCTAAGGCAAAACCTTAGTGGCACGGTCGATCGGGGGTCAAGGGCCGGTCGATCGATTCCCTATTTTTTACCCCAAAATTCGTAGTTTTCTCTAGTTCCATTCTTTTAAGGTTTAGATCTAGGAACCCTATTGAATGAAGTAAAACTACGGTATTGGAGTCTAGTATTAAGGAAATCAAGAACCTAGGTTAGAAATGAGAGTTGAGGCTTAGACTGGTAATTAAGTGAGCTAATTGTTAGAAGAAGGTAAGGGTTCTTTTTACATCATGAGCTAGTCTAGGTCTAGGGGGAAATAGAGCGAGATAATTGTTGACTTTTAGGATTGGGTTGAAGTAATATCTTACATGATGGTTTATAGAGTTGCTTTTAATTCTTGGAGGCTAATATGGTTAAACACTTATGGCTCCATATAAAACATAATGCACTTTTTAAATTGGCATATCTTATGAATAATGATTTGCACATACATACCTCTCTAAATGCTATCATAAGGGAAGTTACGCGCATGAGGTGAAGTCCCCTGGCTAGTGAATGCATGGTGAATATAGTCCTCGGACATAGGACCGGTTGTTATATATTGTGATGTTAGTTTTTGAAGTGAGGTAATTTCGGGTATGGTTATGACTCACTGTCGAAGGTATATGGAAACTTCCCAATGTCACGCGATTTAGGATGCCTAGGTTGTCTTGGTGATAGGACCTAGAAGATGATAGCTATTTAGGGGCGCATCTAGTGGGGTAACTCCCAGAAGGAATGTCTTAGAATCGTTATATATTGTGATTTTAACTATTCTCACGAAAGTGGTATTTAATAAATGGCTAAAGCTTTTTATAAACGATTATTCCAAATAAGTCTCCGAATGAGGAATTTGACTAGGAAAGTCATATTGTGCAAAACAGAAAGGTAAGCTTATTAAGTTGGATGTGAGTTAATTATCTTGCAATAATGAATGGTTGTCATTTTATATGCCATTGCGCTAGGATGTGTATATAGATGAGGTGTGAGGACTATTCATATTGCGAAGGAGAATTAAGTTTGATTATGATGATAGTCGTTCATACTGTCATGTATTTTATTCATATGTATATCATATCAAATCGAGCCCTGGCCTATTTCTATCTCTTTGTTTTTTGTGGATTTTATTTACGTCCAGGTGTTCCGCCGCAAGGACGCCCGTGTTAACCCTTCCATCCAAGTGTCCGGGAGATATAACATTTTTGCAGATGTTGTAGGATATTTGTTATAGACGCCTCCATCTTTTGTACTGTAATTATGATCGGTCTATATATTCGGGCGTGTTGCCCAAGTTTTGTACTTGCTTATATTCTGTGATATTTATTTGAAATACTCGGTGTCACCTACTTATAATGGTCTGTTAATCGACATCTTATTCGATTATTATGTTGTTTATGGCTGTTATATTATTGTCTGTCCTTAGTTATATCCACTTTCTTTTCAATTTGGATTGTCTAAATGTTTTTTTACTTATAAAATAACTTGACATTCATTTTCTATAATAATTGGTGGTTATCTCGTATTATCATTTTCACGACAGTGATGCTAAGAATGAACCATCTATGATTCCTGTGTTTATTGAAATATCGGATTGGCCACCTCTTATTTTAATTAGCGGGGTGTCACAGTATAACTAAAAAATTCCTTAGATTGGACAAAACATTATTGTTAGAAGAGTCATGTGTGGATGGAGAACAATTTACAGTGGTAAAAAGAAGAAGACCCAGGAAGAACTATTCGGCATTTAAAACATCCCAAATCTTTACAAGATCTGGAGGTAAAAACCCTAAAGCTTTACTCTTTGTAGTTTCCAAATGATCTAAGGCCTTTTTTGGAATATTATAGGCGTGGGAAATGATCCATCTATTCGCAGAATTAAGAGATTAATTCGTATTCATAAAATCTCTATTCTAGCTTTACTTGAACCAAAAATTGAAGAAACTAAACTTGAGGAGGTGTGTAGGAAATTAAAATTTGAAGGTGGGTTCGCAAATAGCAATAATAAAATATGGATATTTTGGAATACAAATTGGAAGGTGAACTTAGTGCATAATATCTCTCCATCTCTCTCACTTTGGTTGATTGATAATTTTTTTAACAAGCCAATTCTATTCATGGCTATTTATGCCAAATGTAAAAAAGAAGAAACAATGGAGTTATGGAATGATCTTGATCATTTTTCTAAAATGGGAGATATGAAATGGGTAGTGGGAGGTGACTTTATCATTGTTTCTTTGGATGGAGAAAAAATGGGTGGGAACGGAATAAATTGGTAATGGGTGTTGGATTTCAACATGACTCTCTTAAATGTGGGTTTATAGGAAATTACTTATAAGGGCTCTAGATTTACGTGGTGTAATAGTTGAGAGGGTAATTCTCGAATTTGGGCTCGCCTTGATAGGGTGTTGGGTAATACATAATGGATTAATGGGGTGTTTGAAAGTTCTATGGAGCATCTACATAGGACTCACTCGAATAATAGTCCTCTACTTCTCAAAATTAAAGTAGATAACAAAGTTTTTTGAAGACCATTTAAAATTTTCTCTTTTTGGACTAAAAGTTATGAATTATTTAAAGTGGTGGAACAAGCGTGGAGCTTCGAAATTAGTCAAATCGTTCCTTAAAATTTGGTCGAAAAGCAAATTTTGGGACATTTTCCAAATGGTGTGAAAGGATAAAGATGATATGCTGGAAATTGAAAGAAAATTTGATGTTGATCCGCCTATAGAAAATAGGATGGAATTTCACAAGATTCAAGTTAAGTACATAACAACTCTAAAAAGAGAAGAAGAATACTTAAAACCATTGTTCTAAAAAACCCGCCTAGGCTCCGCCTAGGCACGCCTAGGCTTAAGGCTTGGGAGAAACGCCTCGCCTTACGCTTTTCACGCCTTATTATTGGTAAAACCCTTAAGGCGCACTTTTTTCTAAAAACAACAATGCTTTAGTGAAACGATGTCGCCTTTTAAAGAATTTGTTTACAAATCGGACCATTATCTCATCCAAAATAATCAAATAGTATTTTAATTTGCATATATTCAGACATATTTTTATGATATGTGCAATTTTTGTATTTTAATATCCTTGTTATGGTTAAAAATATTAAAATATATTAAGAAGGCCTAAACGCCTTTTCACGCCTTTTTACGCCTAGGCCCGCCTAGGCTTCTAAGGCTTAAGGCTTGGCCTCCACGCCTCAACCACGCCCCGCGTTTTTTAGAACCTTGCTTAAAACAAAAGTCTAAAGCTAAATAGGCTAACATGAAATTTTTTCATGCTATCACAAGAAAAAAGAGGGTCAATCTCAAGTTAGACAGAATCCTGAATCAAAATGGGAAGTGGGTAATGATTGAGCAGGAAGTTGAAGAGGAGATAGTGGGATCGTTTTCAAAAATGTTAAACTCGAAAAAAGCCAAAAAAGCCAAAGAAAATAGGAGTTGTAGGTGTAAAAGACCTGTTCGGCCGCTAACGTCAATTAATATCTTAGCAGGTCCATTAAGCACAACATCAGTTATCAATCAACATTGTCCTTCCGTAAAAAAATGAACCCCAACCAGTTCTTCCTGTATATGCTGTGGTACCTAAAACAGTGCTGCCAGTTGACAATGATCAGCTGAGTTTTATTCCAGCTATCGATGAGATACACGTGGCAATCTTCGAGATGAAAAAAAATAGAGCTTCAGGTCCAGACGGTTTTAATGGTAATTTATTTTCTACTTACTGGACCATTATAAAAGTTGACCTCCACAAAGCTATAGGCTCGTTTTTTGTTGGTGAAGAATTACCAATTAGTTGGACTTACCAAAACTGATAAGCCTAAAACATATGGGGATCTACATTGCACTAGTTGTAACACCCCGCACTTTTGGGGATAATTAAATTCCATAAATGGGTGTAAATTGAAAATTTGAGGAATTTCTCAAAATAATAATTTTTGGAAATTATGAGGGTTAGACAAATTTAGAGGTGTGTTTCATTTACTTTTGAGACTAAGTAAATGAGTTGAATTATTTTAATTACATGTCGTAGTGGGTAAAGCGACAGAGGATTATATTTTAATTGGAAAACCCGTATTGAGATGTGTTGGGTTTAATTAGTTAATTGTAGTTAAGTGACTCGAATGAAGATTTTTAATGCGCGGTTGGTTTTGGAATGGCCGAGATAGTCAGTGTAGAGTATTCGGGGTAGTGTTTAGGTTTCGGGAATTTTTGGACTAATAAGGATTGGCAATTGAGTAAACGAGTCATTTTTGGGTTTTAAAGGGGTAAACCCTTATTTCTCTCTTATATAAGGCACGAGAGAGGGAAAGATAAGGAAAGAAAAGAGAGAAAAGAAATAGGGAAAGAAAGGAAGTAAGAGAGGAAGAAGAAAAGGAAATTTTTGGCCAAACTCCGCGGGATTCGACTCGAAGTCGTCGGATTTTATCCACGAGGCAAGTGTTTACTTGTTTTATTTCTTTTAAGCATAAATCTCATATTATAGTTGGTAGTGATAAACTATAAAGATTTTTGGGTTGGGTTTTCGTGAATCAAACGGGTGTTTCGGAAGATTAAATGGATAAAACTCGAATAATATCCAATTTGAGAAATTTAGGAATTAATTGAAATTAGTTGTTGGTTATGGGCTCTAGGATGATTAGAACTCTTTTGCGTGTAAGTATAGTTGGTTACGATTAAATAAGGTTGGGAGAAGAAATAAAAATCTTGGAGGTGTATTAATGGAGGTTTGGGATTTTTGGAGAAGAATGTGAATAGTGACATAGCGTCACTTCCGAATCGATTCAGCTAG